>JAWWEV010000167.1:12823172-12918363 GCA_035583235.1 Hafferia zeledoni | reverse complement strand
TGATGCTGACAATACAATAAATTGAAAACTCTTTTAGCTTCTGTGTTTAGGTAATCTCAGCCTTTTTGTGCATTAAGCTGGTCAGATGCCAAGCATGGTTAGGAGCCCTAGTTTGGCCATTTATTTATTTTTGGCACATATAGAATGAAATGTTGTGAAGGAAAGATTTATGTGCCATATTATTAGCTAGCTTCTTGTGGCAAGAAGTTTTTAATTTCACAAGAAAAGACACAACAATGTCATAAATAATGAAGAAACAGTCAAAAGCTTTCAGAGTTAAAATGTGTGGAAAGAAAGTGACAGTGAACATGAGAGGAAAGGCCATTAAAGATGCATGTAACTATTTGCAAGTAAACCTTTGAAACCCCTATTTGAGTTAGGTTAGAGTCAGGTTCAGAAGTGAAGTAGGAATAAATTGTGCCTAGAGTAGCAAAGTATTGCCATGTTAATATCCAAATATCTACTTTGCTTACCTTTCTGCAATTATATCATTTTCTGGAGGGATCAAGCAAATTAAAAATCCTGTCATCTTTACCCTATGCTGATATTCTTGCCAAATTAACTTAGGATAAGTGAGAATGGGACCAGAATTTGCTGTTCATTGATGGTCCAGAGCTGGCAAAAAAGTGCCTTGAGCTTAGCTCTGACCTAACATACAATCAAAATTTGAAAAGAGAACACCCTGACTCTACAGGCAAAGATCTCCAAACAATTCTTTTGGGTCATGATAATGTGATGTTAATACTATGCCTTGGACAGGCTTCAAACCAAAGGGAAGTGTCTCAAAAGGAAAAATAGCAAGCAGGTATCCTTTGAAAGTCTGTATTTGACTCCTTATTGAAGTGAAAGTCTCATTTGCTTTACTTGAGAAAATATACTGCAGAAATCATCTTTGTGAATAGAGAGACTATTTTTGCTGCTTTGAAATGCACTAAAACAGGTAGTGTGCCTACAAAAGACTGTAAAGCAGGAAAGGATGAAAACTGTTCAACTGTCAAAGAAACAGGATCTAAACCACAGATATTCCTGATTCTTTCCTTTTACATGATCCATTTGTACCTTGACCCACATAGTTGTACATCAGACTTGAACTCAGCCTACAGCAACAGTGCAATTTCATTAAGTTGTAGAAACGAAAGACTAATTGTTAAACATGGTGAGAACAATTAGAGAGAAAACAACCAGCAAAGAAAGTGGTGCTAGTAAATTTGGAAACATTCAGTCATGAGGGGCCTGAATTTCCATTTCGACATATTTCTGGTAAAAGGCTTCTTTTGTTTATTTGTTTCCCCCCTTTCATTTGAATTTCAGCTCTAGGGGATTTCAAAACCTTTAATGTTTCAGGATTATAAGAATTTTAGTAATAGAGTGCTTAACCTTCAGTTGATACCTGCTCATCAGATTGTCAAATCCTACTATTAATATTCTTCTTGTGTCAATTCCCTAAGCATTCCCTGAATGAGTACTTATTTCAGTGTGTTTGTTGGAGGAATTTGTTGTTATACTTGATGAGTCATGAAGACTGTTGGGGTGTAGCATTTCAGCTCATTTTCCATCTTTGCTTCCTTTCCCGCTTCTTTGTATGTTCTGCTTCCTTTCTTCCATGCACCCCACCCACTTATTTATTTATATGAATGCTGTGGCCATGATATCTGAGTATTTCTCAAGTGCTTGAAAATACTGATCACGGAACTAATCTCTGTTCCTCTCAGCCAGTGGGAGAAATAGCTAATCCGTTTGCAGGTTTGATTTTGTTTCTACATGAGTGTATGTCTAATATATATGTTTAGAGGGAAAGCTATGTCAAATGAAAGAGCTTTGCAGTAGCTCTAACATTTCAACTTTACCAGGGCACTAGTATTAGTTCCAAAATTATGTTCTGTAGTCTGTATCCACTTGCAGTGGAAATTCTGTCGCCTTCAAGCTTGTAATTTCTCCTTTTCTTTTCTACATATGGGATTTTTTTGGATGATCATGCTCCAGGTGGGAGCTAGCATCAAATTTGTGTTCTCATCCTCCTGTGTGTTAGGGAAACTTCTATGCAAACTCCGAATCTAACAGCACAGAGAGCATTTTATGCCCAGGTACATTATGTAACAATAGCAATTATTACCCAGATGATGTTTCTCCAGTGGGCAAGTTGTAATTAATGATTTGCCTATCTTATTCAAGCTATTTATTTTACATCACATTAATCAGCTCATGGTAAATACCAATAATGCTCAATTGCAGCCTTCAGTATCCTGAAATAAAATAGAAACTCCACATATTTATACCAGGCCATGTTCCTGAATTGGTGGCTTGCTCCACTTGGAGTGGATATCAGCTAGCTTCTTTTGTTCTGTATACTGATCTCATGAAGGTTCCATTGACAGTGTTGCTGACAAAAAGACTTAAAACTCTGTGTTCCACACTTCCCACTGATGGTTCAGCCCCATCTCACCAGTTTCCTCAACAACTCAGCCAAAGAACAGTCTCTAAGTATAGTCTAACCAAGCTATTTCTGTCCACCCCTGCAGCTTTGAACAACTGTTAGTGAATCTGGTCAAATCAACCTTTTGCTAAACAGTTCACAAATATATTACCAAACACACCTGTAGCCTGTATGCATAGTGGTGTGTAAAACAGTTCTGATGCATGTATGTAACAAAAACATGTTGCTTTAAATAATCAGTGGGAGCTGTAAAACCTGTTGAGAATGTTCCTTTTGCTCCTCTTTTTACACATCTTCTCTGGAGTTTCTCACATTTACCATTTCCCTGAATCCTTTCCTGAGTTGTCAAATGTTTGCACTGATATTAACTGATTCTAGACATGTGTGGCCAGCAATCTTGACAAATGAGTGAACTTGATCGTGAAATGGGTTTCCCCAGATCTCACGTTGCTGGCAGCAGTAGCCTAGTTACTGGGAAGTCACAGTGGTGGCAGAGGTGGCACCAAACATCCTTAGTTTTAAACAAGGAATGTTACCATATGCTCTTTATTGTTTTAAAAAAATCTGCCTTCATTCTTGCGTATTTCTACAAAGCTGTCTGTGTGGAAAATAAGGAGATGTCGCAACTCTCTCAACCACGACTGATAAACTGTTGATAGAAATGGAAGCACTACAATGATGCTAGCTGGAGATATTCCTAAACAAAGTGAGCTCTAGGAAAAAAAAGCAAAACAAAAAAGCTTATGTTCATAACTCTTTCTCCAAACTATTTGTGTAATTTGTCCTTCAAAATTTATCGCTTATAACACTAATGAACCTTGGCAAGTCTTAACTATAGTTGCAGCTGTGTTCTTGAAACCTGAAGTTTTTATAATCCCGTTTAAAAAAAAAGTTAACTAAACACATATTTGTCTATTTCTTTTCTGCCTTCCCATTTCATCCTGTTCCTCAATACTCTGGTCTAATTGCAGACAAATTAAATGACCTTTTTTTTTTTTTTTTACTGCTGGGTGCAGATCTAGTGTACTGCTGAAGCATTGCACAGCCTGCCTCAGGGGCACAATATTAGTAGAGGGAAGGCCAAAGAATGATATTTTTAGTTGAACAGTTCAGCAGATGGAGGCATGAATACTCATATATCTGAAGGTTGAGGGGTTTGAACCATTAATTTTGATAATGTATTTAACCCTGGGAACAATCAGAAACTGTAACTCCAAGGTTACAATGCTTTTGACCTTTAGAGAACAGAGGGCACTTGGTACAGTAAACAATATATTACATTTCTACGTATTCCAATTCTCTCACACATATAAATTTCAGGACATAGTTGACATTTGCTTTCCTCAGCTATTTTAGTACTGGTCCTTAAAGTAAGTCAAGAAGAATGTGCAGGAAAGAGGCCAACGTAATGCGACAGTCATGTAAATATGGCCTTTAAATAGCTAAGTTGTTGAACGTGGCCCTTTATGAAGAAATATTATTCTCAGGAACTAGAATCTATGTGACTTATTATTTCAATGAAAAAGTTGTTTTAGTGGACTGCTGCTCTTACGGAGTTTCCTCTATATGTTGGAACCTTAACGCAATTTTTCAGTGGGGCTAATGTGATCTGATAGTGATAGCTCACACTGGAGGTGATTTGGTCCCACTCTGGTACCACATCATGCAAAGTGATGTACCTGCCTTATGTCTTATTAAATGATGCATGCTCCTCTTCAACAAATACAGCAGTTAAATATCACGCAGCTTAAGTATTTCTAATTAAAATATCTCCATGTGTCAGCATATTGGTAATGTATTATTTTAATCCATTTATTTTGTTTATGAAACAGTGACATATGTTTAGATTGTGAAATATATGAGCCTTAAAAATCACTTTATTGAAGAAAATTAATTTCTACAATGCTGTCTCAGTAATGTGTTCACTCACCCAGTCAGTCACTGGCAGGGCTGCCAGTCTTAATGTTGGTTAGACACAGTTTAACAGTTTTATCTGACATAACATTCTTGTATGTAGGCAATAATATTTTTTAAAACCCAAAACCGTGGGGTTTAACTTTTTATTTTCTTTCTTTTTTTTTTTTTTTTTTTTTTTTTACTACAGCTAAGAATGAGAATTGGGTAAATACAAAAGAGATTTGGTTAGACCAATCAAAATTAAAAATAGCTAGTTACCTTTTCAAAGTTAGACACTGTAATTTGTTTGTCAGTGGGTAGATGTTTGGGTCAGCACTGTGAGTGACTGACTGTCAGCGGGAATTCCTGCAAGACAAGTAATTTCCCTCAATGTATTACTGACAGATTGCTCACGTCTTCGAATCACTAGAGAAAACAAACTTAATATTGTTACAGGCAGAGTTTCTGTCTTCATTAGCCTTATAGAATGATTTTATCTAGCATTCAAAGACTACTGAGCTCTAGGTGGACATATTTTAACAGAATGTCCCTTATTATGATACAGTGAATAGTGGTCTAAATTAAGGGGATGGTGTGTGTAAATTTCAATATATGGAAGTAGTAAATCAAATATTTTGGTTCTTTTCTTATGTTGAAATTTAGACTGTAGCAGAGAAAGGAAAGAGGTCGAAAGAAGATTGTATTAGGGCTCTGAGAGACCAAGCATGCCCTTTAATGAAAATAAAATAAAAAATATGCCAACCTTGCAATACTTAGGAAAATTTAATTAAAATCAATGAAATAGTTATACTTGTGCTTTTCCCTACTTGAATGTTTATGTCTGTGTATGTCATATCTGTGTTATCAAATTGAATTATATCAGTGGCAGTATCAATGAAAATGATGTCATTGAGTCAATATTTTACCATATGACCTCCTTTCTTTGCAGAATTTCTTCTCCTACTCCTTCTCATCTTCAGACCTGAATTATCTGGCAAAGTGATTTACATTAGGAAAGGACAGGCCATCAAAATTGAGACCTTTTGCAGAAAAATGCCAATTGTGGTGAAATTTTGCCCAAGAGGATTTTCATAGCTCCCCCAGTAATGTCATTCCTGATCAAAAGGAGAGAAAATCTCCTTATTCTCTTCAAGGTGGTAAAAAGGAACAGATAGACAAACAAACAAAGCCATTAGCTAGAGTAATCAGCCTGGCACAGAAGCACTGAAGCTATGAGATGCTTTTTGCACCCATTTAATGCCCTGTACCTCCAATAACTGCTTTAAATGGCATGTCATTGTTCCACTCATTCTTGCTTAGTGGAACAGTGCCACATTATTGAGTAAAAAAAGTATAAAAACGTTTAAGAAAGAGCTTGTCCTATAGTCTGTAGCATTTCTAGTACTTGTCTTGGCAGTGGTAATCCTGAGACCATTCCTGGGCTAGTGTTTGCCCCGTTGCAGGAAAGTCACTAACCACCTGACTGTCACCCAGTCTGACACAAGCTCTCTCTTTCTGTTCCCTTCAGATGCCCAATCCCTCCTCCACCTTTGGTGGTGCTCCTGTCCTGCTCCTGCTCTCCTCTCCCAAGAGGGAAGAGTTTTCAATCTGGCAGCTAGGGATCAGGCTCCTGGCATAATTCCCACCTTTTGCACCTTTAGATCTTACTAAGCAGGACAGCTGCCTTCCAGGCCCATATGCTCTGTTCCTGGGAGAATTTCCCATTAAGAACATAAATGGCACAGACATCAACTTCTATGTTTTAAAAGGGTATCATCCTTATAGCCTAGATTGCAAGAGGTTTCCTGCATCTCTTCAGTCTATATCAAGGCAGAAGCTAGAGCCCAAGTGACTGGAGGAGGCTGAGCCCCCAGCATCAACAAGATGTTCTTGCTGCCTTAACCACTGGCTGCTCCTCACTGAAAGCCCAGGCTCTATTTTAAAATCATTGTGCTTTGCAAAGCTCCTTCCCTGGGGTATGTATTCACTCAGAAGCCAGTAAGAAGTAAATAAGTTACTGCTGCATTTACTGACAGAGCACCAGAGGCACCAGTACTACAGAGTGCCGTCAGGGGACAAGCACATTTTTTAAATCTCTTTTAAAACTGTGGCATCCCTTTGGGGAATAGGCTGACTGTGAGGCATACTTCAAGCTTTCTAGAAATGTATATGGTGTATGCCTTACAGGAATTAGCTGCAAGTGAATATGTTTCTGGAATTTTATTACGCTTCCGATAACCATAGAGCAAGCTGCTTAATTTGGCTACAAATTATAAACATGAAGGATTTTTTCCTGTGAAGGTGTTAACGTATTTGGTTGTTTAGGAACTTAACAAGAATCTGATAAAAAAAAAAGAAGTCTTTTAAGTCAGGTCACAAAGGAAAATAATATAATTCAGTATCATCATTCCTTCCTGACTAATTGCTACAGAAAAACTAAAACCTAATAGCTCACCTTTCATCTATACTAAGAGTTCTAAGAATAAGAGTCTTAGAGCTTCTAGATGTAGACAAACACATGAAGCCATGCTCAAAGGCAGCAGAAGAATTCTCTTAAAGATGCCTGGACTGGAAAGATATCATCACTTGCCTCATTTCCAAGGATCTTTGACTATAAGACTATATGCCCTCTCACTGACCCAACTCAGAAAGAAAGGGAAATTCATGGGAGATGAGATAAAACTGATAAAACTCATCAAACGAGTGTGTAGCTATCTCCAAGAGGAAGAGTCTTTATGGATGATGAAGTACAAATGCTATGGCCTCTACACCCTACTTGTCTAAAATGTGTTTGATCTGTGATGCTTTTAGAATCCATATGATTGAGAAATTAGAAAAGTGTCCTAACTAGAAAGTATTGGAATCACCTGCCTATTCTTGACTCAGCATGCAGTCTACATATGGCTGGAGGCACACCAGAAGGCTTGCATGGCACTCCTGAAAAAGAGACTGGAGGGAGGAACGTATTAAGGTGTACAAGAACAAAACACATAATGCTGAGATGTCTATATTACAGGATTTTTTGATACTTAGAGAAATCATTCGCAAAATCTAGTGAAGTCATCATAATAGGGCATGTATTTTGGTGCTGTACATGAAGTATAGTAAATACCTAAGCATGGAAAATGAAAAAGTATTTCAGGTGTAGGAATAGTGAGAATGTTCTTTCAGGTCCATTGGCATTTTTAGAAGTGAAAAGTCAAAGAGGCAAAGTCCTTTCAAAGAAGAGTATAATTTCTACTACACACTAGAAAACAGAATAAGTCACTAGCTTTAACTGGTTTACAGCATTATTAAATAACACTTCTGTGAACTATCCACAGTAATTCATTCAGTACAGGCCATGTGTTCTGCTGCAGTCTTCAACACCTAGGGGAGGACTAAGATCAGGCCTCATGGCTTGTTTAACCTGGACCCAGCACTGTTGCTGAAGTATCATCACACTCACTGCAGTTCAGGAAGCGTGGCAGTCGTATGCCCAGTTCACATTTTCATGTGAATTGTGATGAAATACATCAGCTTCCAATGAATTTATAATAGTGAGTTCCCAGTTACCTGTTTTTGAGGTGCAAATGTGAATTCTTTTTTAGATGTAATTTTTATAAGTCCATTTGAATATCTTTGCATAATTTTGTGTGTACTTCCTTTAAGGAAATTATTTAATTTTCCTTGAAGGTGCATGAAAGTTCAAAATACATAGTAAGAGATCAATGTGAGCGATCTGCCAAGCGACCTGTAAAGCACAATTATTTCCAATGCTATAAAATACCTGTAAACTGGGCATGTTTTCTGCTTCACAAAGAAAACATTTCACTGTTTTCTGCATTTAAATAATATACATTTTAACTGTGTTGACTTATCAGGTAACGCAGCAGGCTGAACAGGGGCAAACTATTTTTAATGGTATGATAATTGAATGGGATGCTAGAGATGCACCTAAGTGACTTTTTTTCCCAGATGTACCACAGCTGACTGATAAAGCTTCTCCTGATCAGTAGAGCCAGTATATATTTATTATGTCCCTGTCTTCTGTCCATTTTTATGGTGAAAATTATAGAATGAATGTGAGCTACCACATGAACTGTGTCTCTTATAAAAGTAAGAAAACACTGTAGTTTCAAATCCCAAGCAACACTTTCAAATATTCAGCTCTTAAATCTAGGCATCTTCTGACAAGGTGGGGATTCAGAAATGGGCATAAAGAGAAGTAGTTTAAATGGGACTCTTCCTTTTTTCTGACTTGCACCCACTTATTACTGGGATGGTGTCTCATTATTCTGTCATGGGAGCCTGAAGAAATTTCATTGTAGTGCTTTTGCCTCTCAGTATGCTTAGCAGTGGTGAGCATTCAGTTTTCTTGTTCTGTATTGTACAGTTCTACACAGGGAAATATTGCAATCATTACATTAGACAATTTCTCCGTCTGGATGGTCAGAGAGTGAATGAACCCACCAACTTATGCCAGATTTTATGAAATATTTATGAAGAAGATTTATTGCCCCTTATTTTTACATGTCCTGGCTTCTTTCCTAGTTACTAATGCCTTGATTTTCCTGTCTGCTGACTGGTTGACAAACCTAGAAGGTGTACACTAGAAGCACCAATTGCACAACTATCTTCTGTCCTGAATTGATTTAATCCCCTATTGGATTAGGAGAATAATTATGTTTTTAGGCCCCTTCAACTAAGATTGTCCACATTACTGGCAATCATACCAGTGACATGGACATATGCTTTCTAGGAAACTCATTCACTAAAGCATTTCACACAGCTCAACAAGCAGTTACTCATAATTGCTTGTAATCCTGCTGACATGAGACTGATTGAAACTCCTGACTTCTCTCACAAAACCTATTTGTTAACATTTTTAAAAATAAATATATGAAATTCTGAAATGCAAAATTTGATAAGCTTTGATAGCTATCATCCCCTCAGCAAACTTACTGTAATTAATTGCTTTTCAATCATATAATTTTATTTCCCTTATCACAGTGATCCTCTTTAAGCAGTTCCTTCTTTTTACACTAGCTCTAATGCACACATTTCTACAGATGAAGTGTGTGCAACTCCGAATTTGTGAGTTAACTGCTTTTCATATAGACTTCTCACATTTATTGTTAAAAATACTTTATATTAGCAGTAAGGAACAAAAAATAGATTTTTTTTTAAGAGCTTCTAAAAGAATATGAGACAACATTTTAAATTCTTTCTATGAATAACTTGATTTAAAGTGTCACCAGAGAAGGTAATATTATGATAGCATAAAGTGAATGAAAAAAAACCTGCACTCTGATGCAATCATCTGGTTATATTTTCATCTTTTCCTGATAGATCTGGTTATATTTTTAGTTTAAATAAATACTGCTTATTCTCTTTTGTTGGTCGCAAGAGGAGTTTAAAACACGAGAGTCTTTGTTTGCAGGTATCTTTGGAGCCATATTACCTGGTCCTTGCTTGTTTTCCTAGGTGAGCTTGTTAGTCTGTTAACTTTAGTGCTATCCACCATTTTTATGAGGTAGAATTTATGCCAAGAAAATGCCAATAACAAATTCTAATAGTAGCAAATATAGGAAAAATCACATACAAATTTAACATTTCACATTTCTTTCCATTATCCATTGGAAACTTGAAATTATATTTTCAAGCAAACGCAGTTGTCCTTTGCTGTGACTGGCTTTTTACCAAAGGTATTCAGGCATACTTGCCTGTCTTCTTCCATTTAAAAACTATAATTGTTTTAAGAAGGGCTTGTCATAGTTATTTTGTAAAATCATAAAAAAGTTAAAGATTTTTTTTTTGTGAATTTCAAAATGTATAGTACAATATGTAGTCTGGGAGAACGACAAAGATAAGGCTATTGTGTTCTTTCCTGTGCATGGTAAATAACAGGAGAATTGTGATCAAAAAGTAGCATATCAGTAATGTGACTGCATTAAATGAAGGAATGCAAATCTTTGTTTTTAAGAGAAGGATTTTACTGATGTTTCTGCTATCCTCCTGCAGAGGAAATGGCTATAGATGTTTTTACAATATTTTTCTCTTGATATTTACAATATTTTATTAAAATAGCAATTTTATTAATGCTCACATTTTATTTTTACTAGGAATGCTTTATGGTTGTATTCAGCTATACTTAGCTCAAGTGCTGCAGTAATGCAGCATCAGTGTAAGCATTTCACGAGAAGCACAGAGAAAATGGTGACTTGTTCAGGTTCACAGAGGGTGGGTGAGTTTAAATGGAAGGTCTGGGGGATGATCTGTCCTTTCTGGGTACAGGTGCTCACCCTGTGTAGAGGTGGGACACAGAAGTATTTAGTCCCTTCTGCCCTCTGTGCTCCTGTTTCCTGGCACACAGAGGTTGAGCCATGTCCCCGGTCTGGGCAGAGAAAAGGGTATGCTGGGAGGTTGCACTGTGAGAGTGCTCCTGCTCTGTAAGTGCAGAGCAAGACTGCAAGTTTAACAGCCTCTCATTAAGTCCTCCTCTTGAGAAAAAATACAGCGAAAAAAGAGGCACTCTCAGTTTGGGCTTTGATCTTCCTTTCATAAACAACTCAAAGAATTTGCATGGGAGCAGGCAATGATTCCACTATTGTCGCTAACGAAAATACAGGAGAATAGGTACACAAAGTGGAAGAGATGAGAACAGTTAGCACTCCTTTATTCCTTGTCAAAACTTAATCTAGATCAACTAAAAATGTTTCCTGTTTTTGTCATGCCTCAAGATAAAATGTCAATGTTTACATACTCCCATCTTTTAGACAAAAGATCTGTATTGTTTTTGAACTCCTAAGTTACTGTCTATAGGAAATTATAAATATGTAAGAGATGCCTAGGTTTATCTTATTTTTAAGTTGTGGGGTTTTTCTTGGGTTTTTTGGGGGGATATTTTTTGTTTTAATGAAGAGCAGCTGCTATAACCTCAACAAACACTTTGTGTTTTGTGCTTCTGTGCTTTCTCTTATTTTGTACTTTATGTCAAAATACTTCATTCTTACACCATAACGAATTAAACCAGAGTAAAGTTAGCAAGATGAGATGCTAATGTGTCTGTTCCCCCATTAGGAGAAAAAGTGGTAGGCATATATTGTGTAGAAAGGGGCTTTTTTTTTTTTTTTTCTTATCACATCATCCTTCCTGATACTGGCATTTTCAGTCTGGAGAACAAACGACCAAACTCCAGTTTTGGGGTTCCAAGCATTTTGTGTCAATTTTTGTGTCTGCATAGATTTTTTTAGTGATATGTATACTGAGCTATCCAACTGCAGTGTTTCATTCCCACTCTCCACATCCCTACTTTGTGTGCAGTCTCAGTGTATTCAGCAGGTTGTACGCCAGCAGATGAAACAGATGTTTAGGCCATACTGGAATGGAGCGGCATGTTGCATCAGGACCTGGATATTCCTCTTGACATCTGGATGCTGCTGGGCTGGGAAGCCTGCCTTAGGCCGGGAGGCTAGAGGAGCCTTGTGGCAGTAAACATAGGGTCCTTGCTGCTCTTTAAGCGATTAGTGCACTGAAGCAGCAATAATGCTGAATTATCGCTTGGTTGCGTTCTTCTAAGGAATCTTGGGACAAAGGGATAGTCAAGGAGGAGTATTTACAGTAAAGTCATGTTCAGAAGACAAGACTAATTACTATGTATTAAAAAGCTTGCTTTCAACTAATTTAATAGTAAAACTATTATGAATACTTCAGGAAACTTTTTACAAAGCAGCAAACAAATAGCTTACACAAACCCTTTCCTTTTTCATTTAAAGTCATTAAGATAAAAAAAAAAAAAAAAGACAATTTCAGGTACTTTCCAATTTCATGCTCTAGTCAAATTGTATGGAACAGACAACAAAATTTGACTGAATACATGAAATTGAAGGTATACTAGGGTTCCTGCCTACTAGAGACAAAAATGTGAACTTCTAATAGCTGCAGGGAAGAATATTAGGTATGGAAGCTGTCTGACTTATACATTGATTCTTTATAGTTTCACTTTATCAAGTTGAAAATTCTGCTGTATGTGCTGCTACAGCCTAAATTGTCTGCTGCAGCACTTTCCTTTAATCATGTGTGTTATTTAAACACAATAGACATGGTATATTGCATGGAAATAGGTGCTTAATGTTTTGTGATTACTAGCTGTTGGATAAAATAGCATTTAGCATGGTTCCCCCCTCCCTACCCACAATAAATTTTTATTGTTAAGACCAGTGTGTTTAAATGAGGGCCCTTCCAAACAGATTACAGCTTTTTAGAGGGGATGAGGTAATGAAGAAGACCAGTTTGTTGCTCTCATTTAACCTCTGGTATTCTGAAGGGGTTATATGTAATTAACACTGGCTAAAGGCCTGACCTGAGAGGCAACCCAAAGTGGTTGAACTTCATTTTCAGATCCAGGGTGTAATCTGTTGGGAAAGAAATAATAATAATAATTAAAAAAAAAATTAGAAAGTACCATTTACTGAAATTCCAACTAAGCTGTATTTCAATGGGCCATTTAATGCTCAGATGGACAAAGGTATTACTTCAGTCATTGAATTGTATCAAGCCCTTTCTCAGAGGCCTAGTTTAAAAACTCTACAGGAAAAGTGGCTTAGCATCATATTCTCAGAAGACCAACACTCAGTCTGTTTGGAAAGGAGAAGAAAAAAATAAAAAGAGTGAAATGAGGTGAGACATGGCCACCAAGTCAGTGAGGATTTTTGCCTCTCCTTACAGTCAGTGGCTTCACAAGGGAATTGTTCTTCAGAAAGTACAAAGAAGGCTACAGAAGGCTTTCAATTTTGTATATATGTTTGGGGTTTTTTGTATATATGTTTGTGAGAGTGTGTGTGGGTTTTGTTGCTGTTTTGTTTTTGTTTGTTTTGGTAGCTGTCACTCTGTTCCCTCTGTCAGCTTTTGGATTGCCCTTTGTTCCCTTCTGACATGGCAGCAATATAGTTTTCTCTCTGGGGGACTGAAGACCAGTACCTATATTTTACAGGGTTAGATTTTTGACTTGATGACGTTGGAAAAAAATTGGAAGTCTCATTTAAATATCACAGACATTGTGAACTGCGTAGTCATTTTCTTTTAATAAAAAGAATGATACATTTATTCTATGCTATTTTATATATATAATTATATAAAATTTCTAGGATATATTTTTGAGTTAATATTTTTTTCAGAGAGTAAACTTTTCTTTCATGATTTTCGTTAAAAATTCCCAGCAGCCTTATGGGGTGATGGGGTGACATTATATCTTGAAAACTGGTCAAGGTACTGTAAAACAAATAAACTAGCATCTTTACTTCCTAAGGGGAAACAGAGTATTACAGAGACAACTGCCAGGTGCCAAATTATATACATTTTCTTAGCTACTTGCAGTGATTGATAATTTATTTGATCTCTAAGTATTCTTTCTTGGCTTTATCCACAGCTTTACAGTAAACAGGTTGTGAACAGGCAGTTGCAGAGAGATTGCATTGAATTGTCATAAATCAGTGAAATCAGGGCCATTTGATTTCTGAAGGGCATGATCTCAGGAATGATGCCTACATGGGAGTTCCTGCATTTAGGCAACAAAACAGAGAGAGATGTTTTGATGACCATTTCTACTTCATTACGCCAAAGCAGGATGAGGTCAAAAGAACAAGAAATACAGTTTGCAAACAAAACAGAAGTGATCTTAAGAGCACCTTAATGCACATGTGCCTGAAGGCAAGTCAGTTCTTTATTGCACTGGTGCATATATTTTAGGTCTGTAGAATTTCTCCAAATTTACATGACTGTAACTGAGAGAGGCTTTGGGGTTGTATGTCTGTGTTGTCAGGCCATGATGAGAAACAGGTGGAGACAGGGAAAAGTGAGTAAGACTATGAACATGGATCTTGCTGCAGGTATCTTCTCATTCCACGTTTTTTGTCTTGGTGGGGGTTTTTTTCCTCTTTTTTGTTTGTTTGTTTGTTTTTCCCCAGAAAATTAGCATGAGCCTTGGGAACAAAAGGTATCATCTGTAATTCTTTTATTTAAGAAAAGGTAATGTTAATGACTTTTAACAAAAATTAGTCGAATGGTAATTTCATCTTCAGTTTAAGGTTCCTTTTACATTAAAAATTTAAGTAGCTATTGTATAGCTGAAAATACCTATTCAGGCTTCCCCCATAATATGATGAATGAACCCAAACTTAAAGTATTAGTGCAGGAACCTCAGCATGCAAGAGTAAGCCAAGGACAAAAAGATCTATCATTCCATCAAAACACTTACCAATGTCATCCTTTAGTCCATTCATATTTTGAGCAGAACCTATTGTATGTGCTGTGGGACTCCTCTGTCAAGTAAGGGAAATTTTCTTCTCCAAAAGATGTTGCAAGAAATGAACAACTATGAAGAATAGATATGGTTTTGCTAATTATTTTCTCCAGCAGAACTCTGGGTCTTTGTCACTGACTTATTTAACAGATCCTCTTAACATCTGTCCAGCAGACCGTGGACTTTATTAACAGACAAGAGACCCACCAGATTTAGAGCCTGCTGGGTGCGTCTTCATCTTCACAGCTGTAGATTAACTCAGACTTTCCAGAAGAGGACAACCATATGGGATAATTGGTATCATTGGGTAGCTAAAAAAATATGAAGAAACAAATGTCGTCCAAACACAATTCACTGTTTTTGCAGCCACAATTGCTAGTGTGTTTAAGAAATAAGAAAGGCAGCATTACACTAAAAAAAGAAAATCTATTCCTATCTGTGTGGGAACCTAATCAGGCTCTTGTTTCCAGTGACGATGGCTCCACAGTCGCACCAGGTCTGTGACAAGAATGCTCCTTTTGTGTGCCGATAATGTGGAAGCGATAAAATTTCCTATAAGAGACATATGTGTTTACATCATGAGATGTGTTATTTGACAAAACGCTTTGTTCTCTGCATATTTTCCACACAGAGTTTCATGCTGGGTTGTTTTGCTGGAAAGCTTTGATTAGCTAGAATTAGTTGCTGAAGTAAAATAGACACTTTTGTTTTATGAGTCCTCTTGCTGAGCTGTAAATTATAGTAAAACATATAAGGAGTGACAGAAAGAAGTGCTGATTTGAACCTCTGACCCATGATTGGCATAAAAACATAAGATAACTCTTTCAAAGGACTACTGAGAGCCATAAATATTCCACGGTCCACTTAAAGTTAGGTCTTTTTAACAAAATAAAGCTGTTATTTTGCAGTACTACAACAATACAAGCTGCAGTATCTGAAATGTTGAGAGATTCTTTTATTTTCGGTATGGGTTGGCCATTAGCCACAGCAGGGCAGTAGAAGAGATGAGAGTGATTTTTCTTTTGCTGAACCAGTACAATGAATTTGTGGTCAGTTAAAGAAGTTGGAACCGGCAGACACTTAGTGGTGAAATTAGGTAACTGTTGCTTTGCTGCTTGAGAGGGAAGCAATACAGGCATGTGTGTCTCCTAAGGAGACAGGAATTGAGTGGAATTTAGGACCACAAAAAAATCTCCTTTGACAACATATATAACAGCAACTGACAGACACTGAAATTACTGGTGTTAATAATTAAAAAACCCAAACCAAACCTGAAGTGAATGAACATGAATAACTGGGAAAATCATTCTTTTAGCCAAGGGAGAATTTTTTTCAGACGATGCACCCACAAATGTACAGGGAAAACTGAACACTTCTAAATTCATCTGTGACTATAAAATGTATTATTTGTATTTTCACAAATACAGTTAGTTTGTTTGCATATATTGGGCTTTAATAAATCGGAGAGCACATTAGTCAGCAAGCGCATAAATAATCACTGCAACAATCTTTGTTATTATGACATTAGTTATGATAATTCATTAGCTGCCTGTTTGTGTCGCACCTGAGCGCCTTTTTGCAAGAGTATTTGGTATATTATGAGAAGAGGCAGTGAATATTCCCACTCTGTAATGAGTAGCAGACTCTGCAGCAGGGTGATATATAGGTGTTTAAAATTGGCATGTTATGTCCACTATGGACACGCTAGGCATACGAAAACAGGTAAAAGAAAAAAGTGATGCTGTTACAAGGAAACCATGTACATGTATTAATTATGACACTTAGATTCTGTAGAGAAAAAGAAGTATAAGTATATTATTACTTATTATTTATCATGTTTCTAAATTAAACATTTTTCCTCTAATTGTTATTCCAATATCATGTAGCTGTACTTCATCAATGCCCTTTTAGATATATCCACGTAAAGCCAAATTTGTTATGATTTTTTAACATTTTTCTTATAAAACCTGAGAAAATTCTACTGAGACATACAAATTTCATCATAATAAATATATAAAATACACTGTTTCAACAAGTAACAGAAACAAAAGGAAACATGCACTTTTGGCACCATATATTCAATCTTTTCATTTGAAGGCATCTTGGGTTTTTCAGCAATAGCTTTGATTTTCCAAATTTTAATTGTTTTTAAATTCAGGTAAGGGTTGCTATCGTATGTTTGTACATTTCTTTAACAGTTTTCTGTGCACCTTTCCTTCTTTGTCTTCTCCTCCTCCTTTTCCTTTTGTGTAGAGAGCATTGCTAGGACACAGATGCTGAGCCTTGGAAGGTGTCTTTCTGGTGATGGCATCTGGCTTCTTGGCAGACTCCACAGGCAGGAGCTGCCTTTGAGTTGCCCCTGGGTTTGTCACATGGTTAAGCTGCTGATGAGTTACTTAGGCTGTCTTATGTTTCTGGATGTCGTTTTCAGTTAACCCACCTTTCACTCTAAGGATCTACATGAGAAGCATCTTAAAACAAAGAGAAAAGTAACCATATGCTATCTATCTATCTATCTATCTATCTATCTATCTATCTATCTATCTATCTATCTATCTATCTATCTATCTATCTATCTAATCTATCTATCTATATCTATCTATCTATCTATCTATCTATCTATCTATCTATCTATCTATCCTATTCTATGGGGGGGTTTTAATGTATTTTTTATAGTCTATAACCCCATTTCTTGCCTTGATGCTACCGTAGAGCACTCAACTGCAATTTTAGGCTCTGAATGTATTGGATGCAAAAGACATGTCAATACAAAAAATGATATTTATACACAAGAGTAGGAAGGAATTAGTGCAATTAATATTACTTTAGGAACAGTTATTGCACTTATATCTAGATGTCTCTGAAATTTTGGAGTAGGATATTTATGCTTCTGCACTGCCTTTTGAAAAGGTTACCTTTCCTGAACTTCTGAGGTTTATACCAATGACATCAGGCTCAGGTCAGTACTGAAATTTATTTCCATAGTTTATGACACCCAAAACATGGGTGTGAACACTAAACTGCTCTTCCTCCAAACAGAAGAAAAGCTTTTTCAAACAGAGACTCTTTCCTTCATGAAACTTATTTTAAACACCACTTCACCAATAATTAAAAGTAAGCAGTCCCACCGAGGTTATAATTTTTTGTTTTCAATAGCTTCTTTTCAGCACCGTGTGCTGGAAATAGTAAAGATGCTGCTAGTTTTGGTGAAATTCTAAAAATTCATTGTCATCAGACAGTTCTAAGTATTATTACTACATGTTATGCACTCAGAAGGAAAATTCTGGTATCATAGCTTTGCAACACTACTTACTAAATATACTATGGAAAAAATAACTGCATTACCTCTTGTAGTGCAGGATTTCAACAGCACTTGCAGTCACTCCTTAGGGTTTTTCATCTTTAGAAACCAAATTACTCATTGTCTAAATAGCTGAACTTTCATCTCTATAAATAAGATATTTCAGCTTTGCACAATTCATTTAAAATGCTGACAAATAGGGATTCTCACTTGATTCTCAGTAGCTTTATTGTTCAATTTCATTTACTGTAGCAAATGTATTTGTTGAAGATGTAAGATAGGACTTCCATTTTTAGTAATAGAAGAATTCAGAATTAATCAGAGTTCATAAAATTTAGCATTTTTTCCTGAGAAAAGAAAAATAAAAGGGTAAAAGTAACTAGAACAGATCCCTTCTTTCTCCTTCAATCAAGCCACCTTCTACTAAAATTCCTTATGATGCATCTCCCAAATACATCCATTGCCATTTGTCATGCTAGGCCAGCTCTCATCACCCTCACTTGGATTATCTGCTACACTGAGTATTGCAACTACTCTTTTTCTTATCTCCATATTTCACATATGTCTTTACTACAGTTTCCTGCTGCAAAGAATAACATCTGAATTATATCCCCACTGCTGTGACCAAATACTCCCTCACCACACAGTCAGTTGAAATGTCTCTAACCCTTGACTTTTTGTGCCTGTATAGAGTGCAACTGTTCTCTCTATTTCCTGAGATCCTACCTCTAAAGAAATTGTCTCTCTTCTGTGCAGAAGTTCATAACTTTCTCTGTATTGAACTATCTTCTCAAATAAACCTTTTTTGCATAACGCCTGTCATTGATGAGCCCCTCATGAGAAGGTTGTGATGTGGATATGGCACTTTGGGACATAGTTTAGTGGTGAACATGGCAGTGCAAGGCTCACAGTTAGACTTGATGATCTTAGAGATCCTTTTTTACTTCACCGGCTCTATCATTCTATGACAATCATAATTCTGTGTTAGTTGGTAAATCAGCCTGTCACAAAGTTAACAAGCTGTCAATGCAAACCTCCCTTAACTGTGCCAATTTAAGGCCCATTCTATTTTCCTCACTGTTTGCCACTTCTGTAACATTTCATTCTCAAAATTCTTCATTTTTGTTCATTCTTTTAGACACAGATGCTACAGCCTCAGAGATAAGTATGAATATTCCTGCTGTAAAACAAAAGGAAGCATCTAGTGCATTGAAAACTTTGCTCTGTGCATATTTTCTGTGCTCAGTGTCAGTCATCAGAGAATTTGTCCAGGAATGTCACAGGCCTATGTGTAAGTGAAAAGTCATAGGGAAAGAGACCTGAGCCAGTGAAAGAATTTTAATTGTTAAAAACTAGTTGGAAAAATTAGTTGAAAAAACGTGGAAACCTTTGAGAGGGATGTGTAAGTCTAATGCCTTTGTCTTCTGGTAAAGCATAAATGAACAGTGGCAGTGAAGGCAGTTATTCTTCTGTGTCATGAAAATATCGCTCAAAGGCATTGTGAAACTTAGGTGGCACTAAGAAAGGTTTTAACACTTGAATCAATCAAGGTGGCTGTTTTTCATAGCTTTTTAGACAAATGTTAGTTCATGGATGATACTTTTTATAAGAAAAGTGAAATGGAAATAATTCATCAAATTCCAAAGGCAATTTATGAAGCTGAAAACACCATCTCCATCACCACTTTTCTAAGTTATTCAATCCTTCTTGAATGGTAGCTCTAAAGTATAACAAAGGCTTAGTGTGAACTCCACTGTTTTCAGGTAAAAAAATCAGTGTGCACTTGTGCTGTTCTGTACATGCTGAGTACAGTACTTTCCCTCTTGTTTCTTAATTCTTTTAAGCAGAAGAACATCATTCAGACTCATAGTGACCTCCATCTTTTGGATTATTAGTTGATTACAGCTGGAATAGAATTTCAGTAACAAGTGCTTAAGCCTGTACATCTCTAAGTTCATAGGTGCCTAAATGTGAGACTTCATTTCCATTGAGTTGAGACCTGTGGCATTTCAAAGTGCCACTCTTCAGTGTCAAATCATGACACTACAAAAAACCTGGTGCTGAGAACTGTAAAGCTGCGTCCTTGTTCATGTACCTTAAGCAAGCTGATTTTCAAAATTGTTAACTATTCAAGAGCACTCAGTAACTCAGAATCAGCACTACTGGTATTTAAGGGCTGGGAACTGGATTGTAAGACTCTAACTTAGTGATCTCTTAAAAAAAACAACAAACCAGGCTATACATTTTTAAGGCTTCTTAAAACAGTTATGAATACTTGATGATTTTGAACATCTAATTTGTAATCAAGAGCCTTCTGAGTCAGTGGTTGGCAAAAGGATTATGAAATGCTCTTCTCTTTATGTGATAGATATAAATAGATCAAAAAGAAGCTATGTTTCAGTGTTTGAGGTAGTTTAATTTTTTTATTCAGTAGTAAAATAGATGGTAGGTTAGAATTTCAATTGAAAAAAATTCCATTGAAACTTTTGCTTTTGAGCCTTAAAAGCTAACAGTCAACATTCATTCAGTTTTTGGGTTTTATTCCTCTCCTTAATCTTGCAAATAAAAACTTCACAACCTGACCATCTCAATGTGAAGTTCTAAATTGCCATTTTGAGCCCACAGCAGTGCTATTTGCAAAAATACCAATTCTATCCTTCCAGTGGTGGCATACACATATTTTTTCCAGACTGGCTAGCTCCCCTTACTAACTGATAGTTAAAAGTTATACAGACTCCCAGTCCACATAGCAGTATTCCTAGCACTGGTGTGAATTCTTGCATGATTTGTACTCATCTGCAGAACAGCTTTGTTTTAAGCAGACCAGAAAGCTAATTACTGCTACTTATTTCTACATTTGCTTTTATGTTGTAAAAGGCATTTATAGAAATGCCAGGCTAAAGCCAATATTAAGATCTTGGAATAATTCAGTCACAAAAAAACATACATATGGATATATAAATGATAAAATGCTACTTTTTTTCTGTTTGTATTTCAAAAATACAACAGTTTCTTAGGCCGGCACTAGAACAGACCACTTTTCTTGGTGTTATCTGTGTAACCCTTAAAGTGCTGTCGGTGTTCCTGTTGCCAGTCCTGGTGTGACTAAGGTATCAGGTCATCAACAAGTCCTGCTCTGACTACTGTCACATGTCTTTGTGTTGATCTTGAAATATCTCGTCAAGAGACAACTACCCCATAGTCTTCAGCTTTTAGAGGTCATAAATACACCTTTGCTTACTTGTCATGGCTAACTGCGCTACAAGCTCTACTTGCCATGTGTGCTCAGGGTGGTGTCCAGGTGCTGGCAGCGGGTGGGCTGCAGGGTGGCTGTTTCTCACCAGCCAATGCTATTGTAAATAAATTCTCCCCAAGCCAAGTCTGTTTTGCCTGTGATGATAAGAGATCAGGGATCTCCCTGTCTTTATCTCAACTCATGAGTTTTCCCATCTTATTTTCTCCCTCATCCTGTTGAAGTGGGGGAGAAAGAGAGAGTACCTGACTGGGCAGCTTGCAGCTAGCCTAGGTCAGCCTGCCACACTAGGTTGGTTGCCATAATTGACAATCAACTTTTATCTTCTAAGAAAAATGGAATACTTTATTAAAAATAACTTATACCCATCATTTTTTTGCCATGATGGTTTACCTGAGAAGAAAGAAAGAAATTCTCTTGAACTTCAGCTGATAAATCTGGGTTTGTTTTAGCACTGAATTCCTTTCACACTGTTGAAAGTGCAGTACAAATGACATTAAGTACTAAAGTTTTAGTCTACTTCTGGAAAAACTAAGTAGTCCTCATATAGTTGGAGATGTCAAATAGGTCCTTAATTTAAAAAAAGAAAAATGTATTAATAGGCAAAGCACAGAGCACTGAGAAAGGCTTTGTAATTATGTTTTGTCTTTGAACTCTAAGTTCGTTGTGTCATCTCTTTCACAGTGCAGTCCCTGATTATTTTTGAGCTGAGAACATGCAGGATTTCAAAAGTTTGTGAAATGTGTTTTTTACTGTCATTTAAGCAGAGTGTCCTATTAAGCAAGCATACATTGACATGAAGAATATGTTAAAAGGGATAAGTTCCAAGTAGTAGGTGGAAAAACCACTTAAGGTTGTATAAAAGGCTTCATTTTCATTCTCCAATAGCTGGGAATTTTTTCTATTTTCATGTTTTTCCTTCTAGCATAGGAAAAATCTGGTATGTTGGCCAAAATATTTAAACACCATTGCATTCAAAACATTAATCTGTGATCCTTTTGTAGTCTCTGTGTGGTATTGAAAAGGGGTGGAAGAAAACAAACAAACACAAGTTTTTATTTGTCACTCAGAGTTGCGACTCTGCCCCTCCTTCATGCATTTGTCTTGCCACTGAGTCACTGAGCTTACAGCATTGTGTAACTTCCATTTCTGTGGGGGCTTGTTATATTAGAAAAATTGTTCCAAAGAAAGCAACAATTATGACATAAGCACATCTGGCTCTTGCAAATTATTCTTTATTAAGCTTTCATTTAATTACATGTGCTGAAAGGTCTGCTTTTGATTACTGTAATTTTTTTTATTTGTCCATCTGAATGATAGTAATGTTGGGAATTGCATACAAACCACCTGGCTTTTTTTCTCACCAATAAGGCAAAGTTTATATAGGTCTATGTATAGAAGAGGGATTAGGATCTTCCCTGTTTGTGGTAGAAGAATTATTCATGATGCGAATTCAAGGTGAGGGTTTAAATTTGGTCCCTGGAAAGAAATTAAATGTATTTGGTTTTGTTCAGTAACCACTTTTTATTGGTAGGAATTTTTTATTTTAATATAAAATTATTTTATTATGTTTCTGTTAAACTTTTTGAAAAGTTCCACTAGAACATTTTTGTATTTTTATCACTATTTACTGGAATTTTTAAGGCCTACATTCCTTATTAGAATTTATAGAAGTTATACCACTGTACACAAAGGTGGAGACGTACCCTGCTGCCTACTTTAACTTCCATTGCTGTCAAGATGCAGCACTGCCTTTTGGTAGGAAACTGTTCCTATGTCACTACACAGTAGAGATTCTGGAGCTGGTGGGTAATTTCTGGGTGAGAACAGAAACCCCTGTTGTTCATGACAGGGGTTTATACCTCCATTTTATCAACAGCCTTATAATTCTATCAGTTTTGCTTTTTAGTATTCAGACACAGTGTACCTTTCTGCTCAATACCATGACCATCATTAGCAAGAAGGAAAGAAAAGAAATCAAGAAAAGTCAACAAAAGTCAAATTAAGAAAAAAAGTGTTGGTGTATGAGAATTTTCTAGTGATTTTTTTTTTTTTTTCTCTTTTTGCATATAGCAAGAAGGAAAAAGTCACAAACAAGATCTTCTCCTTTGGAGAAGAAACACCAGAGGGGAAAAAATTATGTATAGTTACAGCTTCTTTTTTTAGGAATTTTTACAGAAATATATGTATATCTTCTTGTCTTCCAGCAACTGTATGCAGCTCAACTGGCAAGCATGCAAGTTTCTCCTGGAGCCAAAATGCCATCTACTCCACAGCCACCAAACACAACAGGGGCACTTTCACCCACTGGGATGAAGAATGAGAAGAGAGGGACCAGCCCGGTAACTCAAGTTAAGGTATTTTTCAGTAAAGAAAAGAGTCATTGTTTGAAAAGGACAATGAAATCAAAAGGTCTTTCTAATTGTTTGACAGTTGGAAGTTGAACCACATTACAGTTCTTCAATAGTCAAATAAAAAATGTTCTGTTTCTATGCTGTATTATCAGTACAGCCAAGGGAAGAGAAAGGATTCACTTTGCGTTTCCAAAAATACCAGGCGTCCCTCTTCCTACCACAGATAGAGCAACAGATTCCTCAGTAAAATGTGATATTTTCAAGATTTCAGTTTGTAATCTAGTAATGTGCATAAATGGTGTCCATTTCATGAATTGTTTCACACTGAACTCTTGAGTATCTTAAAATGCAGTGCTACCTTGTATTGTTAGGCTAAGAGAGAGACTCTAGAGCTTCTAATTATTTTACAAATTTTTAGCTGTACTTAATTCTACAATTTTGGAAAAGCCTCACATAAAAATAATATGCAAGTCAGGACTCTGGGAAAAACATTGTGTCACTGCAGATTGATTTGACTTTTGCTGATTTCACACAGCTGCTGACAACCGGGCTGCTCCTTGTTGGTTTGGAGCCATTGCTGAATGCTTGTGCCTGCTTATTCTCACTTGCTTGGAACCAGGCAGCTACAACATGGCATTTGCCAGCAGCCTGAAATGAGCATCGTGTGCCCCACGAAATCTGTGGTGCAGCAAGTACCTTTGGGCGGAACTATCTGACTTCTGTTGCTGTGCTCTCCTGCAGTTGTCTGGAATTTCATGATGCCAAATATGCACAGAAACAGTTTACTTCAAACTGTAAAAACACATCAATGTTCATATGTTTTACCAATTTTAATGATAGCGCTATAAATGCAGAACTATTAAAATAGATCTAGAGATGGCATATAGTGACTTTGTGGGGAGAGAGAGGGAATGTTTTTTGGTTCTTTTTTTTTTTGTTTTGTTTTTTTGTTTTTTTCCTGGATGCTAACATCTTACAGGCACACAGTCTTTAGACTCAAACCAGCCTGAGAAGATTTTACTCGCTTGAGGTGAGGGTTTCTTCTTTTTTTCTCCTCATTTTTTGACATGAGAGTAAAATAAAATTTGTTTTTGCATTATCATCAATCATTGTGGTAAAGCGTGGGTGAGTAGATATTTCTGCCTAGACTGATAAATTTCCATGACACTTTTTTCCTAGGCTGAGAGTACTAATAAATAAAAACTATTCCATTATGGCCAGATCTAACATTTATTTAGCAAAGCATTCACTTAGCTGTAGACATGTATTAGTCTAGTATTTTACCTCTTGTAATCCAATGCCAGGCTTGAGAGCAGTCAGGGAAATTTACCACATATGCAGAGTTCGTTACAGTCAATACAGAAGCCACCAAAAGCAAAGCCCAACTGTTTCAGCAAAGTTGCCATAGTGTAGTGATACCTGACACCAGTGATTTATGGTATTGAGAATATACTACTGACTACTTTAATGTGAAAAAGTAATTTTGTAAGTGAGTGAGCCAAATGGATCTACACCAAACCAAACCTTTACTATATGAGTAAAATTTTCCCTGGTTAAATTCAAGCACATATCTTCTTGAATCAAGGCCAATACCATTCCAGGTTTGTGGCCAGCTGAGTCCTATTACAAAATTGACCACATGCAAATTCTTGGGGGTTTCCCTACATAATGAAACTTGCATGGACTGAAGAATACATTAATAAAAAATAAGTATTTTTATTCTTATTTTCATTAAGCACATTATTGCATTGAAAATATTAAAGATAAAATACAAGTGCTTTGTGTTGACAAATGCCAATGGCTAATGAAGAAATTATTAGTATGAAAGCAGTACCTGTATTCAGTCTGTAAATTTTTACCTTTGTTAGATACGACAGTTTTGATGGTGATGCATTGCTTAACAAATCATCTGTATTTTCTCTGTTTTTAAGCAGTTGTATGTATAAACTACATGAATTATTTATGGCACTAATGCAATTCTTTTACAGAAGTCAGGTCTTTCAAAAAGTAATGATAGGTTTTTCTTAACTCAGTGACCAGCTTTTCAGTTGCCTCACAGAAATGGCAATGCTGTCTGTGTATAACAAATAGGTTCTGGTAGTATTTAGAGTTTTTTTATGATTGTATCAGTACTAGATGGAAAATATTTAAAAATTGAACACTGTAACAGATTTGTATGTGCACATGCTCACGGTACCTACTCTGGCAAGCTTCATAATCTGAACAGGGCTCTGAACTCTAGGAGAAATTTATTGAAGCCACTTTGTATCTGTGCAAGGAAACAGCTCGCATGTAAATGTGGTCACAGAGCACAAGAATGGACTGTGTCCCTTGTACCACTGAGCTTCTCTCACTTGAACTCTGAACAGGTGTGGACATTTTGCACACTGCAAGGTCAGGAAGAATTAAAATGTCATGCAGTTTCATGGGAGAAGTTTAAAACTGGAGATATGATGGCATTATAAATACCTGTTTGTTACATTTTCCGGTTTAATGGGTTGTGTATGATGAAATGTACTTTTCTAAATCACTCCTTGACAGTAAGGAGAATGAAAAAGATGAGATAATGTGGTGTATTATTGTATTTTGGCATAATTCTAAGCTTGGAAGTGATCAGTTCAGTGTTTTAAAATATGGATGATATTCTCATATCCAGCATAATTCTACTCTTGGCATAATTGAAATGAGAGATCTGTCTTACTGCCTCTTTAACTACAGGAAATCACCATTTGCTTCACAGTTTTTCAAATGCTCTGTCTTGCTTAGCGTACCAAGCAAAAAGAACAAGTTAAAAGAAGGAGAAGAAGGTTGCATTGTAAATGTTTATATTGATCAAAGAAATTAATTGCTTGAATAAGTGTTCTTCCAAAAGTTATTTCTTAGATGGACCTATTCTACAGCACAGAAACAAGATATATGGCAGATATATTGTCTTCCAAAATTGCATATGAAAAGTATCAAAAGATATAAAAGCAGATTTACCTACCCTTAAAAAATAGTCCTTGTCTTTATGCAAATAAAACATACAGATACACTAAATGCTGAATGCAGCAGAAATAACTACAGAATACAGAAATAGAACAGAAGTATCAAACAAGAAGCAGACTAGCATTTATGTGGAAAATATTCTTGACTTTACATAAATCTGTCAAAAGACATGACATTTGGATAATAAAATATTGTAAAATATACAAAATTAAATAGTAGAAAATAAAATATATTTTGAAATGCATATAGTGTGTAGTCATTACCCTGGTAAGTAAAGGAATTTGAATTCAGTGAAATTTTTATCTTCTATTATGAGGGAAGAGCACAGATTATTTTACTAAACAAAACAGGAACACTGAATAAGATGCATGGAATGTATAAGTTAGCAGCAGTGCTAAATGTGGGCCAAAGAACTGTCAGGATTTCCAAATGATTCTTTCATAGAAATACTTCTGATTCCTTAGTTTCTAATACATTTAAAAATAAGCTACATAACTTATTTTTATAGTGCCAGGAACTTTCAAATAGAACTATGCAAAAGCATTACTGAGCTGCTGGAGATTTTAAATAATTCTTTGTAAATGCCCTAGGTTAATTTAGATCTCTGAAAACACATTAGGAAATTAAGCTGTAATGTGAGCTAATTCGAATTTTAATTTGGCAAAAAGAATGATACAGCCACATAGTTAATGTAAATAAGAGGCATAATACAGAGAAATTAATGAGGTTTCCTTTCGTTGAGTCTTAAAGGAGGCAGATAATTAGCTTCTTTTGTTATTATTGCTGGAGAATGTGGTATTGTCTTCGAGGTGTAAAGTAACTGCTGCTTGCAAAATGATGTGTTCATTTGTCTTTTCCTAATAGTTATTTACATTAAACTCTTGCAGGATGAAGCAGCTCAGCCACTGAATCTTTCAGCCCGACCCAAAACAGCAGAACCTGTCAAATCCCCAACATCTCCAACACAGAATCTCTTCCCAGCTAGCAAAAGCAGTCCAGTGACAGTGACGAACAAGAGTGGCATCCCCAGCCCGCTCAGTGGATCTCTGGGAAGAGGATCCTCTTTAGGTAACTAATCTGTCCAGGGGAAAGGAGAAAATAGGCAAGTTTTCTGCATGAAATCTCATCCTGAACAAGCTTACTTCTGAATTAAGCAGATACTTGGGCCTACATTTCTGTTTAAAAGAGAAAAAACTACAGTAAAGATTTTCAAAGAACACTTGAATGCCAAGATTTTACAAGAGTATCCAAAATGATGTGGCAGATATGCATTTACAAGAAATACAGTAAATAAATATATAACATCAGAAATACACATACCTACAAATACATTCACATAAGTAAAGATGCGTATATAAAACTTGTAAAAGAGGTTTGTATGAATATCTTCCCTAAAGACGTCTACTGGGTGTAAACACACAAAGTTAACTTTTGAATTTTGACCTGTGGATTCAAGAAACAAAAAAACTATCTTTGCGTGCACATAGAGCCTTATTAGCTACTATATATAATTTTTTCTTTTTTTCTTTTTTTCTTTTCTTTTTTTATTTCTTTTTTTTTTTTTTTTTTTTTTTTTTTTAACTAAGAGACAAAGGCTTCAGTCCAGCCTGTTTATGTCATTATTTGGTCATGTTTTTATTATCTATTCACCCATCTGTCAAGATTTTGTTAATTCATGTGGTTACAGTAAGAAATTTTTGACCTGTGTTCAAGATTCTTAAAGCTTATTAAGTGATGAAACAAAATTGGTCTGAAAACTGTGTACGAAAACTATCTTAACCAGTCAAGAAACAGAATCAAGAGCTGCAAAATGCAGATGATCAGCCCTAAAGTTCAAATAGTACATTTTAACAGTGACGAAATACTTACTACAGGCCACTTATTCACAATCTGTAGCTCAAGTGTACTTGTAAAATATATAGAAACACTTGTGAATAATGAACAGATATGTTAAAGACATATATTAAATATATAAAAATCACATTTTTTTTCCATTCCCAAACACTTGGAAACATCATGATCTCTGAAAGATACTTTCTTCAAATGACTCGATATTCTACCCGGCAATCTATTTGCAACTATCACTGCACTGTCTAACACAAGAAATTGGCATATGAGTTTGAAGTTATAGACCATTCCACAGAAATGACTTCAGAAGATGGATAGTGCCTAAGGTGTAAATATTTTCCATGTAAAGTCATAAAAACTTTTTGTCTCAGTCCTTTAGTATAAAAGAAGAGAGGGAAACACTGTCAAAAATCAGCAAACAATGTAGGAGTTTTGCTACCTGTTTACAACAAACTTAGATGATTGGGAGTCTAAGTTTTTTAAAAAGTCATGCAAATATGGTTCCAAACTTCCTTAGGGCCCAGAATGGAATGAGTTGCAGGCACAGTTCAGAGTACTGGAGGTCTCAGAGTACTGGTGGTTGTTCTCTAACACATTATTTTTATTTTGGAGAGGGGTGTTTCATTTAGACAGAACATGTGACAGTTCCCTCTAAAACATCACAACTTGCTTCTCTTCTTAGGTAGGCCACCATATTAAATTAACTATTGGTTCCCAGGATAAAGTGTATGAAACCCTTAATCTTAGTAATTTTTATTTTCAAATAATTAAGGGTCCTTTGAGGTTGAATTTGCTGTATTTTACCATTTTACTGAGCTGAACTTCACTGAAATCAAAACAATATGAAAATTATCTTTGAAGGAGAATTCGAAATCTTAGCCTTAGCCTCAGTGTGTTTTGGTTTTTTTGGTGGTTGTTTTGAGTTTCTTTTTTGGTGTGGTTTTGTTTTGTTTTGTTTTGGGTTTTTTAAAATAGTGGAATAGAATCTATCCATGTGCCAAGTAGAGAATGCTTCCATGTAGGATCAGGTGGATCACAGTTTCATCACAGCAACAAAAACAAGTCACAAAATAATTGCTGTCTTGCTCACAAATCACAAACAGTTTCTGGGGTACTCATCTTCATGCATGCATTTAAGATGTAACAAGAAGGTTTGTTGGATTTTGTTGCACATTTAAAAGTTTCTTCAGAGTGATAGAAGGAAAACTGGCTTTTCTCTACTGATTTAGAGCTTTAGACTCATGTTATGGTGATAACTTACTTTGTCCCCAAAAAGTAACTGTGAGTGCTCTTTCTGAAATGGAAAGCTAAATGTCTGGAGTGATGGCTCTCTTCATAAAGAAGTTCTAAGAATTGACATAGTCTTTCATGGCCAAGCAAACGAGATTGCTTTCTCCTTTGTTCATTTATTAATTATCCTTAGCACTGCAGAGGCTTCCAGTTTAAGCTTCAGAATACTGTTGTTTTAAAAACATGTTTAAGTCCATGAGTATACTCAGATGCCTCCATATTAGGCTACACGAAGAGGCTACACCAAGACTTCAGTGGCTGTATTTCTAACAGCAAAAGAAGTGCACAGGCTTATCAGTCCTTTCTGTAGAGTAATTCAGCCTTCAAACAGACAAAAATTGCCATTGCTCCTCCTTTTGGAGATGTTGGTCGCGTGCAGCCTTAAGAGTATGAGAGCTGAGTTCTTACCACGGTCAATTTGGATAATAACATAAATAAAATATGTTCTCTGTTTATAGATATCCTTTCCAGTCTTAATTCACCTGCCCTATTTGGGGACCAGGACACAGTAATGAAAGCCATTCAGGAGGCTCGAAAAATGAGAGAGCAAATCCAAAGGGAACAGCAGCAGCAACAGCAGCCTCATAGTGTTGATGGAAAATTGCCCTCCATGAATAACATGGGTCTAAACAACTGCAGGAATGAAAAGGTAATGTCTCCCTTTTCCCCACTGTCTGTCACTCACTCTTCTCTTCCCTATGAATAACTTCTTATTTTGATATGAAATTACTTTTTAGAACTTTTAGCCGTCTCTGATTTCATGTTAATTACAACTTGTCCCTTCACAGTGCTGTGCTACAACCTTCTCTTTGTTTACATGACAGCATTCGAAACAACAGTCCTGTGCACTTAGGTGATTAAGCTGTAAAGCATGCACATAGCAACATGGAAATAAATTAATTGAAGCTGCCATTGTCCGTAGTCACTAGATTTTGAATTTTTCATTTGACAATAGTTGGATTGATAAATATGGACAAAAGGCCAGTTTTGTACTAGCAAGGTTGATTATTATAATGCTATTTTAGCTATCTGAGTGTGCTTGAATCTATGGTTCAGGTGCAACGAAGTATTTAGGCTTAGTGCATTAGGCTCTCAGTTGCAATGGGAAATTAGAGGCCAAATTCTTTGTTGAATCCTGGCTGTGGCTTCTAAACACTGAAATTAAATTGCACGATACAATAAAAGGGCAAATGAGAGAAAGTCACAGAACTGAGAAAAAATAGAGGGCAAGTTGAGAGAATGGAAACAGCACTGGATAAACAGGACGTGATTCAGTTTACAAAATGGCAAGCTGGAATCATATCTGAACTGTGAGGAACATTTTCAATCACACCTACTGTAAAGACCAGCCAGAGGTCAAAGAAGACTTGGAAAATTCTTTGTACCTGTGTCATCCTGTTCTGTGGCCTTTCCAAGGTCTTCCAAGTCTTCTCCAGCAGCAGGTCTCTGTATGTATCCCAGAGAACAGTGGATCCAGGAATTAGCTGAGCCATAAGACAGCCCTTTGAATGAAGAATACTGCTCTGTTAGCTTCCCCAGAGGTGGCTTATGCTGCAAAAAATACAACACAAAAGTTATTTTTCACCACTGACACAAAATCAGTTACAGGCCACAATACTTATTCCAGTTAACTTAGAACGGGAAAAACATTATCCCAGTAGTCATTAAGACATTGGCAAATAGAAACAGTTATGATGTAATTTAGTAATGAATGAAAAGAAATCTGACACTATTAGCCTATAAAGCAACTGGTGTTTCAAACTATTTGCTCAAAAACCTCAAAAACAAAAGATAGTTTCAATATATATATAAAAATAGAGGGTAGGTTCTTTGTTTCTTGGGTAAGGAAGCGAACATTATATTGTAGTCCAAAGACTAACAGGATATTTTAGTCCAGGTTGAATATAAGACTCAGCAGAATATTAACTATAACTTAAACCATGAATTTGATGATGTTATGGTCCTTTCTCAACCCACAAGGGGATTCCTGGTGAGTTAGTGGGTTGTAGGAAGGCGCGAAAGAGAAAGAAATGTAAAAAAAACCCCATTATAGATTGATACATACCTTTTAATCTGCATTTTATAGTTTTGTTTGATGGGTTCTTTACAGCACTCAAAACAAGAGAAAGGCTTAGTGTCTTTTAAAAGGATTTGTTAAACTGTTGCCACACAGGATAGACAATGCTTTTCCAAGTAAAATTCGGAGTCTAACAAATAATTATTTCTGCTAGTATTAGTTTAAATGTCATAATTGAAAAACTCATTTAATAAAGATTGATACTATGAAAGTATAGAAATTAATAACTGACCAGCAGGCCATATTCAGACAACAGTCCAGTTGTATAGTCAGTGTTTGTCTTAGCTAATCAAGAGGCAAGATACTAAAGCCCAAGTTATAAAAATAAAATAAATGTCACACATATGATCAGTATTAAGAGTTTATAAAATTATGCTTATTTTAAAATATATTTTATGAGTTTCAGTGGCTTGACATTTAAAAATATCTAATATGCTCTAAGGGCTATTAAAAGAATTCTTAACATTTGATTTGACTTTGAAAAATAACTGTAAAAATGGCATCCACTTACTCATTGAGTCTGTTCCCTGAGTTTTTTCAGGAACATATTTATGTCTTGTATTGAACATAACAAGTTTCTATTTCATCTTTCACCTTTTAAAGCAGAGTCAGTAAATATTTCAGTGAATAATCTGAAATTTCTACTTTGTGCCAGTTAAAAGCAAACATAGATTGATGTACAGCTTCCAGATTGAGGTTATACATCAGGCATTCTGAGGGAAAAAAAAAATTTACTTTCAAATATGGCAGAGTGAATTAGAACTCTCTAACAGATACAAACAACATCGTTCTCAAATGCCATCTTTTATGAGAAAACTTTTCATGGTAGCACTCTCAGCTTTTAAAACCTAGGAGTAAAACAACAGCCAGAAAACCTTCTGTTAAGTCTCTCCATGACCTTTTACAATCCTTCTGGGTTTCTTTATTGTAGCAGGTACTAAAGAATCACTAAGGCAGGAGTTGTAGTATGTACTGTGATTTTATCTTTGGCATGCTAGTCTGCTATCTTCTCTCCATAGGTGCAAGAGGGAGTGTTGACAAAAGAATAGGATACAAAATAGTAATTTTAAATGATGATATATCTCCACTCTTATCCTAAAGAAAGTACAAGTATTACCTCAGTAATGAATACTAAGGAAATGTATTTATATTTTATAGAAAGGATAAAATACATTAAAACCAGAAGCATCTTTTGCACAAATGGAATTCTAGAATACTCTTCTTTCCCTCTTCACCCTCTTCCTTTCAATTTTTACATTATGATATGTTACTTTTTCTCTAAAAAGGATGGGCAGGATGATCAAAATGGCGATGTGGGAGGAGGAATGCTGGATCACTTCAATTAGTAAAACATAATTTTGAAATAATTGTATGCCAAGAAGGCTGTGTACAGTTTCTGTCATAATCCTAGTGAAGCTTTGATAACAGTTGTAATTTTGGATTGATTTCTTTTGAAGAATCAGAACCCCACGTTTTCAGGACCAAATTTTCAGAAATTGGCTTCAGGTAATTAGACTTGTAGAAATGAGTAGCTGGAAGCTGGCACCAGAAAAAGATGACAAATTAATTGCCTGCAGTTGGTTTGAAAAAAGCTATTGAGTTCTGGTCAGTTACTGGTCTTCAAGTTCAGATAGTTAGTAATAGTTTGTTGTGCACATGATTGCGCTCATAAAATTATGTACATAACTTCAAAGCCTGGGCTTTGGCCTTTTTGAAAATGTGTCATTTAAATCTCAAAAAGCTTTGTATTTGGTTACAGACACAGAATTGAAAATTGCCTCAGTTCATATTCTGCTGTTCAAAAAAATGTCTTCTACAAAGCTTTAAAAGTGCTCACAGAGATTCACTCATCAGAAAGACCAAAACAAAAACAGGCAGCACTTTGGCACAGCCCAACTTTGTCATTTAGTAAAGCATTAAGGTTAGTCTATACTTTTGAGATGATACCATTCTGTGGAGTTATTTCAGTTTGTGTGCTGGTGTGTGTTAGGGTTGGTAGGTAAGCATGCAGCTGCATGATCACTCCCCTTTTGTGGGATGGGAAAGAGAATCAGAAGGGTAAAAGTGAGAAAATTTGTGGGTTAATTAGTATAGTTTCTTAGCATAGCAAAAGCTATGCACATAAGTACAGTAAAACAAAGAATTGACTGTTTCCCATTGCCAGGCACATGTTTACCCATTTCCAGGAAAGCAGGCCTTCAGCACATGTGAGTTAGATGGAAGTCAAATGCCAAAATTCCCAATTCCCCTTCTTCCTCCTTCCCCCAGATTTTATTGCTAAACATGATGTCATATGGTGTGGAATATCCTTTTGGTCAGTTGGAGTCTGCTGATCTGGCAGTGTAACCTCTCAGTGCTTTGTGCATCCCCAGCCTCCTCTCTGACAGAGTTGCATCAAAACCAAAAAAGTTGCTGCTGTAGAAGTACAGTTCAGCAATAGCTAAAACATCCCTGTGTTATCAGCTCTTTTGGTCACAAATCCAAAACTCAGCACCATGCAAACTAAATTTAACTCTATTTGAGCTTAAACTAATACAGTGCACACGAGGCAAAAGAAATCACTATAACGGAGTTGATTTTTTCTACTGCACCTCAGGTAGAATAGAGCCCTCAGGTGTGGTCTTACTGAAGAAAGGAAAGAGGTAATGGGGTCATTGTTTCATAGAGCAAACAGAAACACTGGAGAAGGGGACAGAATTAGAAAAATGACCCAAAAAAAAAAGTTATAGAGCTTTTGGGATGTGGTATAAGCAAAAGTAAAATCATACTAAAATCACCTCTGTTTAGAGGTTGTGACTTTTCCCTGTCAAGCCATATTTACCTTCAACAAAACAGAGTACTTAAAGAAAATTTGCATTGCTAGAGGTACTTGTATTTATTTTAGTATTTCAAAGTACCATGATTGCCTAGGAAATTTGTTTTGATTTAATGAACCTGAAAATGCTATGTAATTTATAACTGACATTATTTAAAAAAAAAAAGGTTCTAGCCTTTTATTATAGAAAGCACTGACAAAGATACTTCAGAAAATCTTTGTATAAAGTATAAGTAGAAATGTGATTGGATAAAAATATATGAAGTCCAGATGGAGTATATACAAAATTAATAATCACAAGGTATTTGCTAAGCCCAAGGATGTATCCCCATCTCTCCATTTACTTACTATGAACCATATTCATTAAGATCTGAGAGGACGCAGAACTTAATATAATACTTTTATATTTATATTCCATACCTACTCTTTTGTAGGTTTTCAGACAATTCTGTATTTGCAGTAGGAAATCAGAACTAGACACCAAAATAAATGTCATGAGTCATTGCCTATTTCCTGGGAATTATGGTACTTTATCACCTCTTCTAATGAGCCTTTTATTCCTTTCTTATTTCTAAATCAAAGTTTTACAAGTTTAATCCATGCAACGTATCCTAATATAGACCACAGTTTGTATGCAAAATGTGTACATTCTTAAAAACATGTAGTATTTAGCCTTGGAGATGTTACAGTCTATTGATCAAATCCATATTTAGACACTTGGATTTGACTTGATAAGGCATAACGACCCCTTTGGAGGTGTTACGGTCTGCTGTATTTAGGGACTGTTAAATATGTGGATTATTGAGACAATAGAGTGTAACAACTCCTCTGGAGCTGTTACACTTCATCATGTATATGAAGCTATTGCACATATATACAAACTTTGCCTGATGAAAACACTTCAGGAAGACTTTGTAGGAAAAGTCACTAGTCATGCATAATCTCCTTTTGGCTGCCTATAGCTGGGCAATGGCTCCAGCATTGTATTGCTTTTTTCTAAAGGCAAGTAGTACTGGATTATGCTGCCATCAGTTTTCAATCAGCTTTTTGCTTCCTATACATTCAGAATTAGAGACAGAACAACTGCATGGCAGGAGTCACACTGTCTGTTTTGCACGTGCTCCATGTTTCTCAGACAATCACAAACTGAATCACCTTGTTATAAGACATTTCTCAACTCTGTTAAAAAAACCCAAACACTTTTCCAGTGATTCTATATTCAATTATATTTTCTCCTTTCACTGAAAGTAGTCCTGACCACTTTTAAATTTAGAACAGGAATTAATGGGTCATAAGGACTTTGTGGATTGTTTATAAATCTTTATGAATATGTGGTTTAGATTTGCAGGTAGTGATCTATTCTTATTTGCTTTTGTCTTTTAAGTAAAACTTGTTATATTTTCTTTTTTTCCCCCCTTAGTTTCTTGTAGAAGAATATTTCTAGCTAGTAAATAAGAGGTCAATGTTTACATTTCAGTCTGCTGTGAGACATAACAGAAACTGTAAGCATTTTCAATTGGATCCTTATTTCTGTTGGTTAAATCTTAGTTCTACTTGTAATTAAAGGACAAATGCCTACTAATTAGGGAGAAATAGATAGCAATAACAGCAAATGACTAGATTTGGAAAGTTACTACTTTTATTATGATGTTGTCTCCAGAACCATTGTAGCAGCTTCTGTTCACTGTAACTTAAGAAAGGTCCTGCCCCCCATAACTCACTTACACTTAGGTAAAATGTAATGTAAGAATTTAAAATCTATCATAGAAAATCTGAAACTTTATAGAAAGGAGGAAAAGAAAGACACTGATTTACTTCAGGAACTGTTAGTGTGGTCTCACTTTCTTGCAAGAATATAGGCAATTTATTCAACTCAGTGGGAGTGTATTCCATCTGTCTAATGAAGACTCTGATTTCTACAAAGAGTCACTGGATTTGGGAAACTGGTTTTCCTGAGTATGTCTTTCTGCTCAGTTGACAAACCTTTCCCTGGGGAGTTTCTGTGATGCAGAAGGTCATGTTGCATAGAGAAAACCTCTTTACAGATCTATCATTTTATAACAGATAAATGACTGGTCTAAGTTAAATGCCCCAGAATAGGGAAAAGTTTCAGATACAAATCCCAGAACTCCTCATAATTCTTAGAAAACAAATGTCCTTTATACTTTACTGCTCAATTTAGTAATCTACTTATGGCTACGCATAATATATATAAGCTATGATTTTTTTTTTTTTATATTGCGTGTTCAAGGTTAGCTTCCTAAAGCCATATTTTAGAGTATTTTATTCTGAAAAAACTTTATTTGAAAAAAAAAAAAGTTCCAAAATTTTTTAAAACTTCAGTAATTTTGCAATTTCATTTTTAGGCTTAGGGCTTATCCTGGCTGAATGAAACATACATCTTCCTTTTATATCAACTGTAAAATTTCCTTAAAAATTTTGAAAGGAAAATAGGGACTCAAAATTTTTTTAAGCGGCTGCAATGCAGGAGCTCAAGTCCTACTGAACTAACTGAAAATTTTACCCCAAGGCAGACAAGCAGATTTGTGGCTGTGTACACAGTAACAGTCTATTTTCAGTGGAATTCAGCAGTTTTGTATCTTTCTCTAGCACTTCTTATGATAATTTGGACAATTCAGAATTTCAGCTGATGTAATACTGCCCCCTTTTATTAGAATTGGAAAACATGCTGTGCTTCAAACACAGTTTTGTAGCTGGAGAAATTCTGTTTATTTATGTTATTGCTTCCAATATTTGGAATTTCATGCCAAGATAAGGTAAAGCATGACATCCATGTACATTTATAACAATGAATGGTGGGAAAACCAGTAATGATTCCAAGCAACCTTTTTGCAAGGTCTACTGTGTGTTTTATGACTGGACTTCTGAGGCAGCATATCCCTTCAGGGAATTCCCTGCTATTTTTTCAGGAAGTTCAAGGTGGTGATGATTTTGGCTTTTGTGTGAATTTCTTTGTCATATGTGATTGCACTTCTTTTCTAAATCAGTGTTTTCAGAGGATAACAGTAGGGCAGAATGAGTATTGTCTTTTGTTTTGTTTTGTTTTTCTGTTGTGAGGTCTGATTAGGAATTAGATGCATCTTTGAATAGCATAATGTTTTTAATATTTCTGAGACACAGATAAATATTGCAATGAATTTATGCTTTACAATTAGAACTTTAAATGTAATTTGAAATTAAATCCAAAGCAGAGCATGTTGGAAAAAAAAAAAAAGTGTCTCCATCTATATCTTTTAAAGAGAAATGTTTTGTTTATAAATAAAGAAGGGAAACAACTAATCTGACTTTTGACATAACCCTGAAGCCTGTAATGTTTTTGTAGATATCTCAGGAAATAAAAACAGATTTAGAAATTGTGCCCATACTTAGAAAAATGTTTTATCTGATCTCTATGTGCTTAGTGAAAAAGGTGATGGAAGTCGTAACTGCACATGCATGGAGGGGTCACATACAGCCATAACACTGGTACTCAGGTTATAAGAGTTATGGGAGGAAAATACCAGTGCTAACATTAGTCTCTGCAGAACACAGCTCCATTATCATGGCCAGGTTTATAATGGGAACCAGGTGCAGAAGGCTGTGGGTATAAAATATTGTCAGATCTGTTCCTCCAACTCAGAAGATAGAAATATTAAAGCTGCTCATGAATTGTTAATTTTCTGTCTGTACGTAACAGATGATACAGCCTTTAACTGATCACATGCTATGGCTCAAATACTATTTACACCTAAATATTCACACTCATGCCTATCAATATATCTACTATTTTTTTTTCAGTCTTACTTTGTATGCTGTGTATAGAAAGACATACAAGTAATGTATTTGAAATTTGCACATTAAAAATACATGTTCACTGAAACTGTTGAACTGACAGTAAAAAGACAAAAAGAAACAGTGCAAAATCTCTGGCATATGTAGGTCATCTAAATTTACAGATAAGTTAGCTTTGGCACCAGCTTGCTATGCATCCAGTTTACACCTATAGAAGAATTTGCTGTGCAGACCTTTGTTTTTAAGCATTTTGCTCAATTACCTGATTGTCCAAAATTGTCTGTATAAAATTGGTAGTTTGTGCATTTCAGTTCAAATGCATTAGATGTGCAGTTAAATGTTTAGTCCCTCAAATTATGTAGAGGCTGATTAAAATAAAATCTAAATTATTTTCTCTATTGATTAAATTGTCAAAATTAATTGAGCGAAAAATATGCAATCTTTGTAAAGTATAAATCATGGAAACTTTATTGGAACATAAATATAAAAAAAAGTTTGAACAGCCCAATAATGATTACATATGTAAGAAATTAAAAGAAAATGTACCTAGACATAAACAACCTATAGGAAACGTTATTTCAATAACTATATACCCATATGTACAAAGGCATATGTGTGTATATACACACAAACATACACTACATAGTGAATAAATGTCCCATATTAGGTGAAGTTTTATTTTTTATGTCTTCAGTTCAATCACAAGAGCACTTGGTAACAAAACACTGTTTTCAGGAAAGAAATCAGTGCAAACTTTTGTTATCAAGAGCTATTTTTACATTTGAATATTGGCTGCTAGAGGTTTTGCCACTACTTATGCTTAACAGGATGCTTGCTAAACACAGTTATACTTTTTTATTTCTGTTGTCAGGGCTACTTGGACGAGTTGCCGAGCTGCAGGTTTTAGACAAATCAATAATAATGTTATTGATAATGATGATGATAGTAATAATGGAGATTTGCTCCCTTTCTTCTATTGCTTTTTCAGCTCAGGAAAAAAAAGCCAAATACACTGCTTTTTCACTCACATGAGGTATTTCCTGTGAAAGGACAAAAACTTTGTCCCATTTTGGTCTTCCTTAAATTTTGGAGCAACAGAAAAGCCCAAAGGAACAGAATTAGATTAAAATGTATCTGAAGCATGAATTTTGAAAAATTTGCACAAACCAACAAGGATATTTTTTTCCAAAAGATGATGTTCTGCCATAAAGGATAGTGTCTTCTGATGACTGTAACAGCATAATGATCTTATCTTCCTGTATATAATACATTTCCCAAGCTTCTCAGGAGAATTTACAGATATATAATGAAATTTATTCGATGTTTTTATTATGCTTCTCCACAAAACAATAAAGATAGGTTGAAAATTATTGTTCAAACATAAATTTGCTAGGACTGGAATATATTCATTGATTTAAATTGTTGGTCAGAATGGCAGCTGTACAATCCTATCATATCACTCCCTCAATTGTCCTGAACTACAGAATACATTTGCATATTATTTCACACTTAGATACAAGCAGAGACATCCGCAAAAGTTACTGACATTTTTTTTCCAAGATCTGTGTATTCCTCTAAGCAAATTTGCAACACTAAATGCACTGCCAATATAACTCTCTACTGCAGTAGATAAAGTACAGCAAGGATAAATTGGGATTGCTTTCTCTGATACTTCATTGCTTTATAAAATTAAAAATGTCTCCTGTTTCTCAAGTATCATTGGGCTGCATCAACAGATATGATAAACTCAAATACAGTCTTTGTTCTTGAGGAATATTTTCTTAGCTGCCTGTTTTGGGGATTATACACTATTTTGTGCTGGTTTAGCTGTCTTACTTAAAACAAAAGAATACGTATGCTAACAGGTAAAATTATCTTTTTTTTTCTCATGAAAAGATTTGAGCCAATAATGCAAAACAGTATTTGCAAATGTTTGTTTGAAATCTGAATAATGGAGTTTGACCATGCTTATTCCTTCCTTTGTTTTCTTTTCACAAATATTCATTCAAAAGAGTTTTTATTTCTATGGGTGTATTTACATATGAACGTGGACATTTGTGCACAATTAGGCATTTGCAATTTTTGCCCAGATTGCACAGGCCCTCTTAATAAGACATGGAGGCTTTGATGCAATACCCACTGACCAAAAGAGGAATGCAGTATCAGAGAGATCTTCTAGCCCCTGATAAAGTGTCAGTGCTAAATATAGATCTTTACATCAGCTCTCTGAACTCTGCAGCAATTTATTCTAGGGGTGCTGAACTCCTTGCTGCACTATCCCTTACCACTGCCATCTTTTTCCTGCCTATGGTATGCCAGAGGCAGATTCATTGGTTTCTCTCTGGTGTTGAACCTTTGTATGCAGGAGCTGATAGATTGAATTAAAGGCTTTCCACTACCGGAGAGGTCTTAAAGCTGAGAGAATACCCAGTTGCACCTTCCACACCCCCCAACCCCCCCTCCCCCCAGGTAATTCGAGGCAATGTTGCAATACTTATCATTGAGCAAGGAATTGAAAACAGTATCATTTGTTTTAGGCCACCAACTGGAGCATAAACCACAAGCAGAAACTATTGAGCAGTTAAGTGCATAGTTCATGCATAACTTTAAAAAATTGGATTGTTAGAACACTGACACTCATACATGTGTAGAAATAGCTGATCCTCTGGGGGTAGTTTGAAAAGATAAGAAATACTCTTTTTTTTTTTTGTTAAATTGTTCACTGCACATAGCTTGTCTATCTGTAGTCACATAATGCTAACTCCATAAACAATTGGAAATATGTAACAGGGTAATAAATGATACTCAACATCAGATTACTCATACTAAAATCTTGTTCAAGTCATAGTAAGCTGTTATAATACTACTTAAAACCTAAAGTATGCCTAACCCACAAGCTGAAATTGCCCAACTTACATCCTGAAAATCTACAGACAACATTAATTTCCCAGTATTTCACTTTTATGCCTGTGGCCTCTAGAATGATGCAAATGCTTCTATAAGAAAGACTGGAAAAACATATCCAATTTCTGTTCTAGTCCTCTTGCTGACATTCATTAACTGAGGGAGCACATTGAGACAAGGTTTTGGAAAGATCTCCTCTCTACCTCCACCCGTTCCAAAGCAAATTATTAAACAGTCACTAAGAGAAGTAGACACTTGTGGTTTAATGTCATACTGTGATGATCTGTAGCTGGGTGCATGATTTTACTGTTATCTTGTCCAGGGCTTCTTGAGAAAGCAGGCAATGAATGCATTCCTATGTCCCTCGCATTTTCCTTACATCCTTGAGTTCAATTATGAAGTAACAATTTCATTATATCCCTCCTATTCAGATGAACTGTCTTTTTATATACATAGAAATTCTTGTCTAGTGCATCCCACTTTTACATGCTTGTTCCCTTCCATTTCTAAAGCACAAGAACACTCTTTGCTGTATTTTTGGATGCCAGTACATTTGTATTACATTCTATTTAGAAGCCATCACTGGGAGGATGTGCATTAGAGCTCTACACAAAGTGAGTCACTGACACATCATGTACTGTAAAACTTCTTGGTCTGTCAAAGGTTCTGCAGTTTGCCAAAATGTATTCAGCTGCCAGCTTGCTGCCAGAATTCTGTTCCTTGCCTGATGCTACTCAAGCTCCTTGAATACCCATGAATAAGATTAGGTTGTATGGCTGCACTCTTCCTCCTAAGGGATTCCCCCTTATCAAGGGGAAGGTTATGCATGACCTTTGCATAACTCCTGTGTTTTATTCTTCAGTGTCACACTATATCATTACAAATCATTACTATATCATTACAAATGTTGCATTGATGAAGTATATATCAACTCTTACTTTCCACTCAAAAATAACTCAAAACTTTATTTTTCCTCTTTCATTGCAAGGACCGGGCTGAGTTAGAATATTCACAGTTATAGACTGACACTGCATAGGCCAGGATACCTGTCAGTCCTCTGTGTTTACCAGCAAGCTCTACTACGCAGGGTTTCCATTCCATTCAGTCCAAAAGTCATCCATAGTTTATCAGTGTGTACTCAATAGCAGGGACAGGCAAAAGTAATTAATTGCAGTATGGGAAATTTGTATTGAATATGTGAGTTGTCCTACAAGGGAAGCTAATGAAGTGTACTGTAGCTACATTAAAATCAAAAGTGAGCAATTCAGATCTATTTAAGATCCTGTAAGACTGAAGCCAGCCTGCACAAACCCTGTGAGACTTAGCTATCAGCCAGAAGCAGCCAAGAGGTCAGCTGCTGCTGTCTGGGTAGGGAGGAGGGTTACTCCCCAAGAATTCACACAGCAGGAATTCACAGGACTCTGCAGGTGCATGGAAACAGCCAGGATAAGTTACTATAAACATGGTACTTGTGAGATATGGGGTTCTAACCAATTGAAGTTTCTAGCGTGGTGATGTGTAACTCTTTTTAGCCAATAAGCCGCAGTTCTAACCCTATATAAACTGCGTGCTATGAGTAATAAAATGTCTTCACTATGAATCTTGTAGGTTTGTTGTGTGAAGTCCTTTCTCTCCACCGAAGTTTGTTTACTTTAGTGTACTACTTTCTTGTTTTATCGTGATTTCCCGATATCCCGATATCCTTCCATGCCATGTCACTGTAGCTACCATACGTGTTACGAGAACATAAAGAATCCAGTTAAAATGGGGGGAAATTTCCATTTTGTGACCCCATTTAAGTTCTCCTATTGTAAAGCTTTTGTTATGTTAGGGATGCATTTCAGCAGATAGGGCACTCTGAGTCAGGGCCTGCATTATTTAATCATTCTTCAACTGTTCTGAGTTTTCACTGCTGCAGTATTAGAAATGCTCCTAAAGTGGTACAGACTGATGTTTAGGTAGTGGAAGTTCTCTTATCACAAGAGAGAGGGGGAAATTTTCTTTCACTGTTTGCAATGATTTGCTAGCTCAAGTCTTTCCTTTCTTCCTTGCTGCTGCTCTTCCCTGCTGCTTAACCTTACCCTGCTTTTGCTTGGGCTCTTGTAGTGTCTCATGAAAACATCCCCATTGCTTGGGCCCACACTAAGATGAGTGTCACAGCTTAATTATCTAATAGAATAACACACAATTTTTACATTTGAATTTCCACTAACTTCTTACACTGTCAAGAGATAGTATTATTTCACTTATTTTTGTTATTTTGTGGATATATTCTCTGTACAACTGTGTTTTTGTGCTAAATCTACCTTGCATTTGAGTTCACAACTGAGCTAAATACTGACCATTTTCCATAGGCAAAATACACAACTTACCACATTTTTGATTGCTCAGAGTAGCAAAGGAACAGAGATAAAATCCAGAACTACACTGTGAGTTAATCAGTCACACTTTTTTCTTTAAGAATTCTATTTTGTAACTGATGACAGAACTCCTTTAAGATCAGACCGTTTTAGGCTGTGCTTTGATACAAACCAAACAGTTTTAGTGCCTGACATGAAGATCTTTAAAAGATTTGAAAGGCAAGAGCTATCTCGGTTCAGCACACCGCCTCTCCAGTGCAGAGATTCTCAGCACCTTTAGCTGCAGCTCAGTGCCTGCTCAAGGATGTAACTAGTTGAGGTATTCTGCACAGCTGCAAAACATGGCTTTGAAAGCAAATTGTCCCACTTCCTCTTTTACTAAGCTGAAACATTTTACTGTATGAGTTTATAGCATGACCCCACAAATAGTTGAATCAGAAGAGTTTAAGTATTGTGGCCTGTTTGTGTTGGGGTCCAGTAGGTTGGAGGGTGAAGGATAGGACAGAACTTCACTGCTGCATGTAATGTCTGTGAAAATGCACTTTAAATGTAACACAGAGTAGGAAATGAGAGTAAGGGAGAGTATCTCAACAGAGCAGAGATAGGAATGTGAATATCCTATAGTTTAAATGGTGGATTTACAAGCAGATAGCTCCAGAGTATATAGCTCTTTCCTTCCTTTTGGCATCATCCCTTTCAGTTCTCCCAATATATAATCATTTGAAATTCCTCTTATGTCTCTGTTTCTAAACCCTAAGAAGCAGCAAACCTGAGCCTTGCTGTTTGCATTCTTCTGATATCAAAGACTCCTATCCCACTGGGGCCCTTAGCCATAGGAGAGGTTTGAGGGAGCAGGAAGAGATGTTTTTCCTTCTCAGCTGCTGCACCAGATTGGAGGGTGGGAAGGGGAGAGGGAGCAGACAGAGTTTTTAATATTCAAAATGGAGGCTGGGATGTGACTGATGCCTGAGTCTGAAGTACTGCTGCTTATCACTGCTTTTCTTAGCTGATGTAGCAGTGGAATTGGAGCTGGTGGAGGTTGGTACCCGAGGATGAGGAGTGACCATTCTCTCAGGGAGAACCTCGTTCTGCCTGGTTTTGCAGAAGCCCACACCCTAGAGATATCTTGTATGACAGAGAGAGCAGTAAAAAGATATGTTTAAAATCTGTGTTACAGATTTTCAGGAAGTGGTTATTTATTCTTCATATAAGCTGAGCAGTAGAATTAGCTAAACAGAGATGGATTTAGAGATCAGCACAATGCAGCAAGATTAAAAAACCCTTTTCACCTGAATTAATGAATTTCAGACTGCTTTTCATAAACTAGTTTTTCAGAAGTCATCTATGAAACCTTGTATAAAGAATTTTTAAAGGTAACTTAATGGGATGGAGAAAAGGTTTAAAATTATCTACAGGGACTGTTGCAGGAGATATTAAATATTGATTTATCTTGGAGTAAGAATCATACTAAAGAGTGAGGCTTGTAGTCAGATCAATTTATTTGGAATACAAACTATATGGCTGTATTTAGTACTATGTCAACATGAATCTTAAACAAGTAGATGTGAAAGGTTGATCATTTAATCTAAATCAATTGACTTTCCATATCTTCAATTAAAAAAAAAAAGTCTTAACCATTCAAACTGAACTGCTCCTAAATGTTTCAGGTGGTTTATCTTAAAAAATGCTTCATGTAGTCAGTCCTACTATATCATAACCTTCCTCTGTGCTTCTTGTTGTTAATAGGAACAAAAATCCACAGTCCAAGGCTCTTCCAAATCTTAAGTTTTTAATACTTCAAACTCTCCTGAAAATCCAATGATAATCGTTCAAGCAATCTGGCGAATAACACTAAGCAATTTTCTGCTACTTGCCACTGCCACTACACTGCCAAGCTTCTGGTCATAATATAAAAGTTGGCTCAGATTGTTCTTAACCATCTAAATCTGATTATGTTCCCTTTTCAGGCATAAATAGATACCAGTATGCCAGCTAGTGGTACTGTCTAAAATATTTTTCACTACGTATAATTGTACATAGGCCTCCAGTAGGCTACCTTTTATTGAAGTGTGACGTTAAAGCAGGATGTCTCAGATAATTTAAGTGTTACATTTGCTTTTGTTTGTACTGTTTTCTTTAAACATATTCATTAGACAAGAGCAGAGCTTTTAATGTTCCATGACTGAAAAATCCATCAAACAGATTTATGGCAGAAGCAGTGTGGCATAACAGCCAGTGGACTGGCCTAATGTTCAGAAGTCCTGGGTTGAGTTGTCAGCTTAATCATTGACTTTCTGGGTAACCAGAAGATAATTTCCCCTCTCTATGCCTGAAGATACTGTTACCAACTTCCTTATAAAAATTATTTGGGTACTACTAATGCACAGTGGCAGGTATTACAATTGTCTACATATACCGATTCTGTCCCCAGAACATTATTGTTCTGTTTCCTGCAAGACATAGCTAGAAAATACGATCACAGTTATCAAGTATACAAAGAAGAAAGGAAAGTATGAGGCAGAAAATTCCCTCTTACTCACAGATTGTATTTGTCCACAGAGCAGCAAAAAAAATCTTCCTCTGAAATGAGATGCTAGAATGTTCCTTCAGTGAATCTCATGAATTTTTCCATATATATCAACTAGAGTAGGTGAATAAGAATAGGGAAAAAGAGAGAAAAAGTGCATTTTGGATGCAGAGAGATGTAGCAGGGCCCACTTTTCCCTTATTCTGAAGAAGAGGTCAAAAATAGTCTTAAGTGAGATATAAGTGGCTAATCTGCAGGTGAAACTACTACTTTTGAAACACCCATTCAAGGTTAATTGTTGCAGTATAAAAGGATTTTCTAAATTGTCATTGTTGTCTTGAACTGAAGAGTACTTAATGGATATTTTCTGCGGAAACTTGAAACAAATTTTTCACAATAGAAACAAAACAAGGTTTATAAAGTCATTCTACTTTAAATGAAAAGCTAGAGAATGGATTTTTGCCAGTAGCATTAGCTGTAGATGACTAGCAGTTTTGTCTTTGTACATTGCAGCAGTAAAACCACATGACTATTTTCCACCCATAGGTAGTAATTTAACATTTAAGATAATTTCAGGTGCAAGGGCTCCTGGATTCTGCATGAAAAAAAAAAAAAGCGTAGTCTTCAGTTATCCATTTAAAGTATTCTTCCTCTTGCTTGATTTTGATTCATACTTCCTGCACGGAAGAGCTACTCCCCAGAGATGTAAATCTCGCCCATTTTCCAGGAAGTATATATTTGCCTGTATTTGCATGTCACATATCTCAGATGGAACCTTTATCAGTTGCTCTTTTTCTGTTTGATTTGGTAAATGAGCAACCTGGTCTAGTGCAACGTGTCCCTGCCTGTGGCAGCGGTGCTGGTACTAGATGATCTTTAAGATCCCTTCCAACCCAAACCGTTCTATGCAGTTATCATGTTATCATGTTCATAAATCCTGTTTGGGCTGCTTTTTCCTGTAGAATAAATTTTAAAAACATAAATTACGAGCAACTTAATTCTGATTTTATTTGAAAGATAAGTAAGTAAATATAGCAATTTCACTGATGCAGAGCTATCCCTTTGCATTCAGCCAGGACATTGTTAATGCAAGGTCTTGTCCACTTGCATGGATCCTACAGGACTGGCATTTTGGCTTTGTATTGTTTTACTCCTAAACAAGAATAATTCTTCTTAATACCAGAAGATCTTCCCCTTAGCCATCTCTAAGAGAAAAAGGAATAACCAATAAAAGGGGAAAAAGTCTTTTTCATCCTGGAAAGAACTAGTTTAATTTTTATTCTCAAATTCCATGTAAACATATAAGAACTCCGCACTTTGGCCCTGATTCAGTCAGGTGCATTAGTGCATTCTTAATGTATTCCCCTGTAGTTAAGTACTGACTATCTATGTCCTTGAGGTCTCTGCTGGACTGGAGTGAAAGTATTTGGCACCTTACAAGGGTAACACCCATATGAGGCTGCAAGAATTTGCAACTCACTGTTTTGTTTTCTTTGGGTTTGATTTTATGTTTTTTGGATTTTTTGTTTGTTCCCCCCACCCCACCCCCCCCCATTGCATGAAGATTAAAGACAGGAGCTAGTTGAGGGGTACATTTATAATATCACAGGCATTATGTACATCATACTTGATATTGTAATCATGCAAACAGTAATCTTGCCTTCCTGACATAAACAGTAAGCAGCACTTTTTCCTGAGGCTGAAATAATCAGAGAAAAACATGGCAGTGATGGAGGTACAAGAGGCAAAACACTGCATAATGATGTTATTATCATTGTTTCATTGTCACCCATCTTTATGCCTTAGTGATATGTTCCTTTTCTCTCTGAACATAACAAAAGAGGCCTGTATATAAACAGAGCAGTGTATAAGCAGCAATCATAAAATGTGACCTTGAAAAAGTATACTTAAAATGCTAAAAAAAAAAAAAAATCAGCTTGATAAATACATAAAAAGACTACTTAATCTTTATATGCATGGTATGCAATTATATATTTACATCCAGCACAAGGAAAGACATATACTTGAAAACAGTAGCATTTGGTGGGATTTTGTTAACTACCTTGATTGCATTTCTAATTCTAAACATGAATATGAACATTTAAGCCCAAGTGTCTTTTGCATCACCAATTTAAAGTACTTCAGGTATCTTCCTGAACAGAAGATGGAACAGACATGTCTAGAGGCTTGCAGTGCTTATAGAGGTAAACAAAAGGGGTAGGCATCCCTCAGTGACTCATTCACAATAACTGGGTTAGATATTTGTACTTCCAGAGCCTGGGAAGATTTACCCTAATGGAGATACTTGAATTTACACTTAGAATATGAAATACTATTCATGTTCAAAGATTGATGTGATAAAAAGCGCAAGACTCAGATTCATACTTTCCCTGAGATTTAGTTCTTTAATTGCAAAAATAATGGCAGATAGAGTATTCGAATTATTTGATTTTTAACCTTTTAACTACTACCCACATGTCAAGTTCAGAAAGTGCACTTATTGCTATTTTTTAATTGATTATTGCCTCATGTAGTCCATGTGTTATCAAAGTTTTTCCACTATTGTTTGATAATGTCCAAAATCCTGACATGTGCCTATCAAAAAGAATAGTTGAAATGATGGAATTTATGAGAACATCATCTGTCTTTTTCTTAGCTGTTATAGGTTTAAGTTTAAATGTATATATGTGCCTGTTTACTTGTGCTTAAATTTCCATATTGTTCAAAAAAGAACATCAGATTACTTCTCAAGATATTTGACCAATGAGCTGTCTGTAGGTCCGTCTGTGTGTGTGTTTTGGGGATTTTTTTTTTTTTTTAAGAGTAGCTGAATTTGCTTTGTGCTGTTGAGGTTTGCAGAACACCACAATGAAATTGAAGTTGGTGGCTTCTTTTCTGCCTTTTTTTTTTTTTTTTTTTTCCATTCCAAAAAGAAGAAATTGTTGTGCTGAACCTAGAATAGTTTGGTGGTTGTTACACTGTTGTGGCTTCTTGCTAAAACTGGATTTTTAGCCTGTAGTATATTACTAGGTGATTGAGAGAGAAGGAGATTCACAGCTTTGAGGCAAGTAACCGGATCTCTGATCTTTTGAATTATGTTTTGACTGTAATGTGTGATAATGCTTTTAATAAAATTTAGTCCCAAACATAAACATCTGGAGGAACATGCCGATATACATACAGAATCGTGACACTGTCTAAATTTGGTAAAAGCATTTTTGTTCACTTTTATGACATTCAAATGGCTCCAGTTTAAAATACTTGGTGAAAATGAGGCCATAACTGACAAGGTCCAACCACCTGCTAAATTAAACTGAAATATGTATATATTATTATTCCTTTGTAGTATTTAGTGTACTAGGAAAAAACCACTCATTGTTTTGCCATGTTCTTATGCATTTATTATCTGTGATAATGTTAGAAATTTGAATGAGCATTCCAAAGGTCCAAGAGTAACTGTTGAATTGCTTCCATTAGTCACTTTACAGCACAATAAAAAGCAAACCACAGTCCTGCTCTTTCCTAGTAGAAGTGCATGTCAATTGCAATTTGTGTTCATTTTTGTCTCTCAAAAATACACGTGTTATGTGTTTAATTAAAAGAAAACATGGGGTTTTTTAATGGTTGCATTCAGATTCCTTCTAATTACAAGGTAAATAGATTTGATCTATACAATTTACCAGTTCTCCCTTAAATCTAGTGGTGTTATAAAAGAAAATTAACTTCCCTCCCTAGAAGGCTCCCAGTTAATCATGTGTGGATGTTGGTCAGGAGGGAAGGGAACAGCAGAGAGAATGAGGGAATTTCTCTTTGACTCAGCAGTTGAACAGCTTACACTCTGGAACATGAGATTTGATTATCTTAGCATGTGTTACTACAAATGTTATTAACAGTCATAAAATTATCCAACTCTTTTAAAAACAAGTGACAGACCAAGCTTTGGACTCCTCCTGACCTCTGGCAAATTCTACAGCCATATTATGCAGAGTGTAATGTAGTAACTCCTTTTGTTTGCTTTACATTTACCAGCTGTTAATTTAATGGATCGTCCCTTTGTTTTTCAAGGACTAATAATTTTTCATCAGTCTGAGGTGGAATTTCACAGTTTGTGTGATGGTTTTTTTTTTTTTTATTCTTTACCTTTTAGTTGATTTGTAATTTTACTGCAGGCTGCTGTATGATTTTGCTACTGAAACAAAGAGTTAGTCAGAAAGGTCTCAGATACTGCCATGCATCATGCCTTTGTGCATGAATAAAAAGTTGGAAACCGCATGAAAGCAGTAGTTGGGTTACCACACAACTGGATATGCTTAAGTCTGAACGCTTCATAACTCTAACTACTGGGGAGTTGCAAACTTATAAATAACCCTGCAATTGGTTAAAATAATATTAAAACCATATGAACAAAGACATAAAGCATTTGGTTAAGGGGGCTCAGTAAGTGCAGTAATCCTGTTGAAAGTAATCTAGCCAGGGCAGATCCATAGTTTAGGGGTGCGTGCAAGCATGGCAATAGTTATAGGGATGGCAATATTTCATGTGTAGGAGGGCATAATATCCTTCTTAGGTGGAAAGATTTGCTGTCTTTGTTATTTTTGCTTTTAAAAATATTTTTGACTTCAGACACTATTAAAAGTAAGTTGCAATGCACTGAAGACTATACACATCTTAGTATCTGCTGAATGCTTGTGATATCAGAGAATTCATTTAAATCCTTCTTATTTTTGTTTTGAAATCAAGATGGCTACTGCTCACACTAAGCAGAAGCTCCAGACGTTCTCCTCCTAAAAAGCAGGCTTCCAAAATAATTAGCTGAAGAGAGTGTTTGTAAGTAGGCTATTTGCACAGACATTTACTTATCTGGTGATTTTTTTTCCCCCTTTAGCCCTCTGGTTTCAAAGTTTTCCCTAGACATTTTAGATATTGCTGAAATTGCAGTTCTTAATTTTGACTCTGGAACCTGGGTCTTGAAGAAAGTCTCATAAGGTGACAATTCCTATGCAATGCTGTTGCTGAACAACTTTGGAGTATTTTCTGCTGGGGATGGTCTTGCATATGTCACACTGTCACATAGAAGCCAGCTGAGGCTTGCTAGCCAGGCAAAGAAATTTTAGTGTTAGTTCCCTGTTATTTGCCTTTAACCTTTTACTTTTCAATTATGCTTTAAGATGGAAGACTATATTTAAAAGGGGACCTAGTGTCTTCTCTCTCCCCACATCTTTTCAAGCAAGCTGTTTGCTTTGAGGCACTGCAATGTAACGCAAATCTGTAGTCTGTGGCACGGGTGCTAGTCCATGCTGTATGTTCAGCATACAAAGATAGTACTGGAAGTTTATGAACAACATAGGGGCCTTCCAAAACTGGAAGCAGCAGGATGTCAGAGTTAAAATTCACTAACTGCCCCTCTTTAATTCCTGAGGTCATTTAATTTGGTATTTCACTTACATAAAAACTTAGGTAAGGGAAGGTTGTGTCAACATCATAGATGTGTGCATGTCCTTCAGTCCTAAAAGCTGTAAATCAGTGGTTGGAAAAGATACACCTTGTATCTTGTAATATCTTAAAACAGCAGCATTCCTACAATAAGTTTTCCTGCTTTGCTAATTTAATTCTCTGGTTTCTTGTTGCAATTCCCACTGCTATGACATTGAAAACAAGTTCTAGACATTCACCACAGCTCTGCAAAACCAAAGGCCTTGCTTTTAATTGTGGCAATAATGCCACTATTGTGTTTATCTACTTTGCCATCCAAAGAATCCCAGGAGTTGCATGTCTGCACACCAGTGGGATGATTGACATGGTTGTAATAAGGTTAATGTTTAAACTTCCCACCAGTAATAACTAAAATATCCAGAGATAAGGCTGAAAGTCAATTTGTAATTATCCCTGCTGTGCCAAGACGTTGCAAAAGATTCTAAGTGGAGGGTAATTTAACTTTTCAGTCTCAGCTGTTAAAAAGTGGTAAGAAGGTAAAAAGCTTGGGACATTTGTATCTTTACTTTCCAGGGAGTGGGGTTTGGGGAGAAGGAGTTGTAATTCCTCCTTATTCAAACTGGAAATAATTTTATTCGTGTTCTACTGAAAATATCCTTTTTATATTTCGAATACATTAAGTTTGCTTGTTGTTTACTGTCCATGGTACATGAAGGGAATAGATCACAGTTAGCAAATAAGCTACTGGAACGTTTAGTATGGAATAATTTGATTGAAATACATTTCATCATAAACATGTGATAATTATTTGAAGTCATTGTAACTAAAGCACTGTGTTCAGAAGAAATAATATCCCTTCAATCCTGTGTTCTGTGGCTTCTGTGAATGCCCCATGTTAATTTGATTTTTTCTAGAAACTGGCTCTTTAAATTAATGTTGGTAACTGCTTCTATGCTAGACTATTGCAGTAAAGGTATTACATCATTGTCCAAACACATCTATTTAAATAAAAGTGTTTGTTTGCAAAAAATACATATATTTTAAATCTTTTACACAATGATCAGCATGCATGCCATTTTCCATTTCAGACTAAGCATACATTTCAGATGTGGAAAAAGCAAGCATGTTGAAATAATTTGAGGCATGGGTATAGTCAGATCAGGCTTGGTAATCCAGAAGGGAGGGATGCCCAGTGTATTATTATGTTTCGTATATTATTTTTCAAGAGATGGATGCAATCAGTCATCTTCTCGCATATGGTTGGAAAAAAAATTGTCTTGCTGGCAAGTAAACTGTTATTTAAGTACACAATCCACAGTACTACAGAAACAGTTTTGCCAAACTTGTCCAAGTATCCTCACATCCTTAAAGATGGTATAAATATCATTTATAGCAAGCCGTTTACTTCAGACTATATGGAATGCCTTCCTGCTCCCCTGATCTAAGTGTCCCAGTTTGCATTATGGCCTTTATTGCTTCTGTTTGATGGAGTGATCAGTAAAAATTTAATGACACTATAAAATAATAAAAATGTCATTAATTTACCACGGATCCTGGATGCAGTGGTTGTAAAGTTACATTAATAAACAGAATATTTTTTACAACAAAAAGCATTGTTACGTGGGAACGTATAAATAACACACATAAATTTAAGAGCAATTTTACTGTTAGCACACACATTATTATGGAATAGCCAATAAGTGTATAAAACATAGTATATAAAATTTTATGAAAATATACTGTGCACATCAAAAATTCGGCTTTTATCTAAGTGCAGAGAAAAGCCATTATTGCGTGCTTACTGTTTCATTGCTGTTCTTTCACAAGATCACAATTTTATATTTGTTTCTAGTCATTTTAAGTTTGCAGCCTTTACAGAGGTAAGGGCTACAGCTTCCTTTTGCTTTACTTCTTGCTTCACAGACTCATTCTTTTACCTTCCACACGTGAAGAAAGAATTGATACTTTCTGGCAGAACGTGATGGAAAAGTTGCTAATTTAATGCAAAGCTAAAAATAATGCCAAAGGGGTTGAAAGGCTTGCTTGGCGATGCTGGAAATAAGGGATAACTATCTAGCAGTCTATCTGTCATCACTGGGGCTGCTCCATCACTGACTGTGATAATATGTGAATATGATGGATGCCACAGCCTTGTGGCTCATAACATTTAACATTCATCAGCTCTCACTAACGGGGGCTTTATAATTTAAATATCTTTATTTAATATGCAACATCTACCTCATACATCATAATTTCAAAGCACTTAGAGAACCAACAGTCCTGCAAGACAGTTGAGCAGACTTTAATTTTTTCAATAATTTTTACGTTTTCTGCATGTTTGTGACTGACAACGCATAAATAAGTGCCTAATCATATCACAGAATAGAAAATTAAGATTTGGCTGCTAAGAAGGTTCTTTTTTCTCTTCTTTTTCACATTTTATAGCAAGGATTGTTTTTACTGTGTGTTCAACGTATAAAGAAGCACAAAAGATCGGATTGGTGTTGGGAAGTGCTTTTGGTTTTCTAATGCCAACTCTAGCTGACTGTGTTGATCTAGTCATGGGAAAGGGTTGTCGGTGTCATGTCCTAAACTATTTTTTTTTTTTTTTTGAGATTTAAATGGAAAACTTTAATGTAACTATTCAGTATAAGCTCCATAGGCAGCACTGGGGGGGGAAAAAAAAAAAAAATCTGCTCAAAATAGAGATCCAAAATGCTTTCTCACAGGAAAGAAGACACCTGCACTGTCCATATCAGTACAGTTTATTACAAACTTACCAAAATTTTCCACTAATGTAGGTTAGGGAGGCAGCAATCTGTTCATGTCAATGTACATGTGTGCAAATGTACTAAAAGTACATAGTTGTGTGTAGCTGTCTTTTGTTTTCAGATGGGAACATGAAGTAGAGAATCAATCTTCCTCTTAGTCATTCTAGGGCTAGCTTATACTTTTAAGGGATTTTTAGTGTGAGTACCTATTCTATTTAGGATAAATTCAAGACAGGAGAAAAGACAAATCCAACTACAAATGATTTGAGCTTAGTGGGACAAGTTTTCTCTCCAATAAGTGTCATATGAATTTGTTCTAGTTCATGAAAGTGTAAAGACATCTACTAGATAAAAGCATTATTAGTATTGGGGAGGATTTTTCTGACTTTTTATAGTTCTGTGAATTTGTATAATTCCAATGCAAATATTGAACTTTTTTTTTTTATCACTGTGATGATAATTTTCAGTAAAAAAACAAACAAGGGACTGATTTTAAAATGCATTGCAGAATGTTAAATATAACTAGATTTGTTAAAGTTTTTTATGAATTAAAAGGAGGGAGTTATGAAATAACTGTAAGTACATCTCCTTTCTTTGACAAGAGTAGGTATTTTTATGGCATAAGTGCTTTCATTTTACTGTTTCTGAACCTTATTCCCCTTTTCTCCTTCCATGTCAAAACATTGATATTCTTTCAGAAACTTTCTTTATTCTCTCTCTCTTTCTTTTCTTTTTTTTTTTTTTTTTTTTTTTTTTTTGTGTGTGTGTGTGTGTAACTGAATATTTTCTGGTAAAATCAAAGAGAATGAATGACTAGAAAGATATTCCAAATGTGCATATTGATATGTAGCGGAGTCTGTTGATTTTTATAGCAGAAAGGTATTTCTCCTACTTCTGAAACACACTTGACTGTTCTTCCAAGAATACTGCAGGTACTGTATTAACATCCTTAAGAGAAAGCTTTTAGTGCAAATATTTTGGAAGAGAAAATAAATGTGCCAAAAGCTGTTTTCTTAGCACTGATCTTTGTTTTTATCTCAACTGCAAATCAGCCCTTTGCAATGGAACACAGAATTCTTGACAAACTTATTTTTCATTCTCTCTACCAGTAAAACAGATCCCATCGTGATGATTCAGATGTATTGTTACCTTACACAACATCTTTCAGTAAAATATTGGGCCTTTAGTATTGCAGTGCCTTTCTGCAGTCACATTTCATTTGTAACTCTTTCTTTTCTTGTGAGTTCCTTTGTATATGTAAGTCCTTCATCAACAATGGATTTTACAGGAGAAAAAAAGAAGTTAACCAAATATAAAATGCAGAGTTATTTTATTCAACAACTGGAAGATTCTAAGGAACTTTTAGAATTGAAATTAGTACCTGAAATACCTCAGCTGCATGTTGTGGCAAATTCAGTGTCAGACTGTGCTTTCTTTTCCTCTGTAAATTAAACAGAAAATAATTTTAAAAATCCATGGCTGAAGGAATCAAAAGCAGAAGGAATCACAACAATTCATTGCTTGTCCTGGTGGGGTTTCATTACTGAAACATGATGATAATAGAAAAATAATCACACTGGAAAGAAATAGTTGGAGGTGGAGCAAATGAGGAGTCAAGGCCGTCAAGTATGTTTTGTCCTTAAAAGCATTTCCAAGTTTCTAACCATCTTTTAGGAGAGAAACTCACAATGTTTTCTTCTTATGTCTAGTATGCACAGCACAGAACTAGGTCATTGAACAATAGACTGAACAGCAATCAGCACTCTCCTTCTGCATAATGCATTAAGTACAACATGGAGAAACCGTTCATAGAGCTGAAAGCTGGTATTTCATGTCTCTAAATTCAAGCTGACATGACATTAAATATTGTTTCATAGTAATGAACAACAAGGTTTCATTCATTCACAAATACAACATAATGCCAAGTTTAGTCTGAAGAGGTAACAACAAGGCAAGAGGGAAAACATGCTATGTTCCTCCAAATGAGAATGCTAAATTAATGATAACCATTGAACACTCTGCTACTGATACACAGTACTACAGAGACTACTGTTGAGAGACAGTACTACACTGCCTTTTATAGTCCCTTTGTCCAGTAGTTGACTGAGGAACTGAGTTAACAAAAAACATGCCTTTCAGTTTCTACTTTCTTGTTCCAGGTTTCCTATGGAGGTCTTCAGAACTCAAAAGCTTTCTCTTTTGCTAGGAGTGGGCATTCATTTTACTGTTGTTTTTTTTTAAATTCTTTTTTTTTTTTTTGTCTTCTTAAATTCCCTTTTCCCTGATGTACAATTTAAATTCTATACAAAATAATATCAGTTCTGTCCTCTATTATTTCTTCTTTCAAACACATATCTTTAAAAATCTCTGCATAAAATTCAGACTTTTGTTTTCACAGAGGTATGAATGCAAACTTAAATCCCATAGTGGTGAAAAAAGTGCTTTTTTTTTCATTAAAATAACAGTACATTTTAGCAGAAACTCTTCTTTCAACTTCTGAATTTTCATGTTTCCCAAATGTTGATTGTCTTTTTCAGTTTAAGTTAGAAAATAAGTGGAGAGGCAAAGTGAGCAGCGTCAATCAGCACTATGTGCTGCCAAGAGTGTTTTGTATTTGCATGTACAATCGTTTATGCATTATGGCATTGCAGATCAAAATAATCTCAAAGTTTCTGTATATGTTTCACATTTAAAGCTGATTTTCATAAATGCAAACATTCAGAATCTTTGCAAAAAATTGTCCCTGAGCTAAAATTCTAATTAGGTGCATTCATTATTTGTTCAGATTTAAAAAGTAAGGCATGTATCAATGCAGACACATATGCACGGGCATATACTGAGAACTATGCTATATAGAGCATTAAGACTCCTTTTGTTCTTTTCCAGGAAAGGGCAAGGTTTGAAAATTTAGGCCCACAGTTAACAGGAAAACCCAATGAAGATGGAAAAATTGGCCCTGGTGTCATTGATCTTACAAGGCCAGAAGATGCAGAAGGTGAGTTGCAATTTTGACCATGGGTTATTGAACACTGTATCACAGAATGATATGGCTGAAACACTGCCAATGTCGTAAGTACTGCCCATGTTACATCCCAGGGTAACACTTGATTGATTCCTGTCTGAATTTGTGAGATTTCAGTAAGACCATAACAAGGGTGAAAGCATGAAAAGCATTATATAGCCCTTCTGCAACACAACTACTTCTCCCCAAGCAGCTGCCTATTGAGTGTTTATATTTTAAACTATTAACAACATTTTAGGAAATACTGAGAAAATTATCTTGGGAAATATATATACACATTCACCAGTTTTTTAAGATTTAGCAGCTGAAGAAGGTTAGAGCATTTTAAGAAACCTACCCATCAGTACACTCACCACCTACTCAAGGTATAGCAAGTCAAATTCTATTCACAGGCACCCGTCAAATAATAATGGAAAAATATTTCACAATTTCTGTATGGAAAGGTCTTTTTCATGATATAAACCTTTAATGCACTCATTTCAATGAGAGTTCTATATATATTTATATGTTGGATATGTGTCGAGATACAAGTGGAAATCAGTGTTTACCGAGACTGAGTTGAGTCACCAACAGCATTACCATTCATGCTTTGGAAGTGGATGTCACTTGACCCTATGATATATTAAAAGAGAGTATGTAGATACATAGGAACTCTACCAGTCGAGTAGTAAGGTTAATGTACTACTGAAATAGAATATTATGCAGGACTTCCCTCCCTCCCCTCCCTCCCCGCCCCCCCAGTTTACTTCTCTTTGATAATAATTTTGCTGTTTTAACTGGACAAATTCTAGTTATGGCTTGAAAAGGTTAAAACACCTCTGATCTTTTCCATTAATATCCAGACATCTGACAAATCCAAAATCTGCTTATTTTCTTGGATCAAAAGAATAAGACCAGTAAACTTAAGGGAGCCATTATTTATGAGCTTCATTTATTTACCCTTTATTGAATGTAATTGGCCACTGTTGTGTTGTCTGTAAACAGAAAAGCAATGAAAAGAATGTAGGTAAAAAATAACTTCCAGACAGGTGTTTTGCAATGATTCCTGTTTTCTAGATAAAAAGGAATAAGAACATAGAAGGACTTCAAAAATACTTTTTGACTAATCAGTTATTTATAAACTGCTTTGTAAAGGAACTTCCATCCAGCAGCAATGTCTCATACTTCAACATGCTGAAGAATATTTATTTGTTAGTTTGGGTTAAAAGTTGCAAGTACAATACATACACAGTTACTGGTTTAGATGACATCAGGTCTCTTATCACACAGTTGTTTTCAACTTGTTTTCTTTCAGTTCATCCATTCTTTTTTCTAGTGTCCTTAATTTAGTATCTTGATACACCTCGTGGTAGTGACAGCCCCTCCTTGTTACTGAATAGTGCAGAGCAAAGCTTTGACATATGTAACCCAAGCTACAGTGATGTGTGCCAGGATAAGGACAGTGTACATGTCTTTCTAGAGCTAGTGGGGCATTTTGGGGCATGGTGTGTTGCCACATTAGAAATCTGAGTTCATGAATGGGTTCAGATTTCCAGAATTTGTTTAACAGCCAAGAGATATCTCTGGAAAAGAGGTGCTGGATGCATACCTCTGCTGATCTGAAAAAAAAACACAAAAAAACCCAAACCAAACGTTGGCAGGAGTTCAAAACTAAGCTCCCTATTTGTTCTTCTAGTTGCAGACAAGGTAAATTTAGATAATAGCCAGATGCAAGAAAAAGACATTCAAAATACTACCTAAGTTTTGCCCCTTATCTTTGGCAAGCTGGATAAGAGATGACACTTGTAGCCTGACAGCATTTACGGTGGAAGGCAACAATCACAGCATCCAGGATGTGAGGCTTCTAGTATACTCATTTTTCAGTAGCTAGTGGCTCAACCATTTCCTTGGGCAGTCTATTCCAATGCTTGACAACTCTTTCAGTGAAGAAATGTTTTCTTATATCCAATCTAAACCTCCCCTGGCACAACTTCAGGCCATTTTCTCTCATCCTATTGCTTGTTCCTTGTGAAAAAATACTGACCCAAATCTCTCCACAACCTCCTTTCAGATAGTTATAGGGAATGGTAAGGTCTTCTCTCTGCCTCCTTTTCTCCAGGCTAAACACCCTCAGCTCCCTCAGTCACTCCTCATCAGACTTGTGCTCTGGATCCTTTGCCAGCTTTGTTTCTCTTCTTTCACCTCCTCTGTGTACCTTCTTGCATTTTATTGCATTGCCACAGCCACAATCTCAGCTGAATGTCAAAGGTTTCTAATAGGCACAGTCATATTCTTCAAAGCCTTAGTGTGTTTCACACCTTCCTTTCTATTTTGTCATTGTTACTTTATATCTTTTTTTTTCCCCAGTTTATTTTAGATGCCACTTGAATGCAGGTTAATGTAGACATCTTCAGATAATATTTCTGTGATTTTTGTGTGCTTTTATAAAAATAACAGTCAAATAGAGAATAAAGATTTCTGAAGTGACATATCGATGGTCAACTTTTGCTGCCCTGGCTTTTCTTATCACAAGTACACGCAGATCTCTGAGGCCTAAGTGCAGTTGTGACAGGGTAAGTGTATGGCTGTTAGATCTGCCGAGAGTTTTTATTCCCATCACCAGAATTTTGGAACTTCAGAATTATGAAAGTCATTACATTTAGAGCAGATATTAACAATTTGTAGAGGGTTCTTTTAAAGCAGTGGTGGGTGGAGGGAATAGGTGGGGCAGTGGTCTAGCAGATTTTTTCCTGAGCTTACGACTCCAGATTTAGTCCCACTGCCAGGCGTAAACTGGGGGAAATGCAGTTTGGGCTGCATTCTGATCTCCACACTGACCTAGACCACAGGGATTGTAAAAGTGCAGTGGCACTCCTTGTCTACCTGCACACCTGCCTTTACATAAGAAAATGCCTAAGAGGCCTTTGAGATAGACCAAATCTGAGAAGTCTTCCTGATTCTCCTAGTTTTGACAGAGCCTTTAAGGTTAGAGTAATTTGTTATAAGACATATCAGCAGACTCCTGTTTTATGGAATGCCTTTGTAATAGTATCTAGCCATGATTTCTCTCTACACCTTACATCTTTTCTGTAACATATGGCAGTGATCTGCGTTTGACAGGATCAGAGTCATGTTTTCCTGTAATTTTAGGAGTGCTTGTGGTACTGGCTCATTGACCCAAACCTAAAGCTAAGTCTTGAAATTCTTCAAGTTTTGCAATTAGACAAATATGAGACACTGTAGAATAATTTTTTTAACTTGTTGCCTCTGCCCAGTGTGTGAAAACTTTAAGACTAATTAAAGGCAGGATTTAATTCCTGGTAACAAGGTACCTCCTTCAGAGAAGACCTAGCATATGAAGTCATCTTCAAAGTTTGTGTTACTCATAATGAGCTAACAGTCATCTTAATGGAGACCTAAAAATCATTAGCAAGAGTTTTATATGAAATATGACATAAACCAACATCTCTATTACTTCCTTAGCCACTAGCAGGACTGAGCTAACTATATTAAAAATCATGCTCAAACTGTATTCAAAACATTGCCACTGACTGTGACACCATTAAAGAATAATTCAAAGCTGTTAGACTTGTATCATTACCTGAAATCCCAGTTGTCATGTTAAAATATATTATACATTTGTAGCTAGTAAAATTCAAAAACATTTCTTGAGAGCCTCATAAACATTCGGTGACTGGTATCCAAAATTATAAACAAGAGACAATTATAGAACTAAACAAGGATGGTTTTGTTTGTTTGGGAGCCCCTCCCTCCTCGCCCCCCCCCCCGCCATGCTATAATTTTAAAGGAAACGTCATTCTTACTGTAAATGGCTTCATAATTTTCAACATTTAAGATTGTCAGTACTGAAATACAGCTAACTGGCATGGACACATCAAGACAGTTTTGAGTTGAACTTTAGTTAAAATCTCTCTTGAACATGACTGACATACGTCAACTGACTAGAGTGTGTAGAGAGTAATGAAGAGCCATAGGTAATCCCTGTTTAAATTTCAGATCAAGTAACCTATATAATACCTATATAACACTAAAGTAGCTTATATACTAAATACTAAAGTATTTAGGGCTCAGTTATTGAGAATATTGCATGATGTGAATATGGTTTTTTGGTTCAATTTGTAAAAAAGACTTGTACAGATGCTCACTTTTGGGTGATACTGCTTCTTTTGAATTGTATTGTTTCAAATTGTGGTCAAATGCTTTGGAAATTTGTAGAAAGTGTGTTAAGATTTTGTTTTGTAGTAGATAAAAATCTGCAGACTATACCTAACCTTCCTTTTGACAATTACTGATTTTACCTTAGCTCAGGTTGCAATGTGGTTTCCTTCAGCAGTCATATTCAGGGGTTCAAATTCCTTCAAGAACTGATCTCCATTTCTGTCAAAGAATGGGATCTATTAACATGGAATTTTCTTGATTGAATCCCAGGCTCAGGGCAAAAGCATTATTGTTTTGCCCCTACCTTGCTGTGTGATTTTGTAAAAGAGAAAGAACTTCTTTGCGTCCTGTTTTCCTAAGTGAAAAATGAGATGCATTGCAAAACTAAATTAATTTTTATAAAGCAAATAGAATTCAATGAAAATTCCTTATTAATACTTCAGATTTGGTCTGAACCTGATTTTAGACCTGAAGCCAGGCTTGGAGTAGCACAAGCTCACGTTATCTTTTAGAAGAACATAATTCATTGGTAAGCTTAAGAACCGAGTTCTGCAGTATTTCAGATGATGGATTTGTTTACCAACATATAAAGTCAGTGAATAGTTTGATATTTGCAACAGTTAGTTCAATCTGTCTTTTTATGTCCATAAAATTATTCCTTCCCATTCATATTTGTCTTTGGCTAGCCACATTGCAAGGAATGTTGTAGTATGATGAGAGATTTTACCTGTCCAAAAGCAAGGGAAATTAAATAGCAGAGAAAAAAAGAAATTGTGTGTTAAGCATCATCACAGATTTAACCCATTTTTAACCCATTGCCAGAACATGGTAAAAAATGAGAGGTTGCAATGGCATTAGCAGTAGCAAATGTGGAATCATGTGGAGGAGAGGAATGAGTTCACTGAGGAAAGACAAGTAGCCTGCCATGTAGAAAGTACATGGGAGAAACATGAAAAAACTGAGCTACAAGAGGAGCACAAGGCTGATCTCTAAGGCTGAGGAGAAACTGCCACCAATATCTGTCCATCTGTCAGTGTCATCTTCTCCCTCCCTGGCAACAGTGAAGGCATCATGACAAGTGCTTGGGTTTTGAATATCTATTAGGTAAGAAACAGATCAATGTTTTATTAAAGGAGCACCTCTACCATACGCTCAAAGCCTGAACAATCTTACGTGCGCCCAGTAGTAAATAATTTCTTATACAAAATGGTGAGGGTTCCTTCTTTAAAAAAGGTTGACTTTGAGTAGCTGAAGAGGCAGGTGAAAGGAAACCATGTATTTTCAGGCAGATCAGTCTTGGCAGGCTGCCAACACGATCCAAACCTGTGAGGTAACTTGTTTAACACTCTCCTATGCAGAGGTGTAAACAGCAGGTAGTGTATGCATGAGAAAGCATCACCTACTTTTGTGACAGTGCTTCATAAGTACTGGAGGAAAGAATGCCTCTCCATGCCAGTATTTGTCACATATAAATATTTGTAATAGTTGCTATGGCAGTTCAGAAGGGAGAGATGAAAATTAGAAAACAGTGAAAGCTGTCTGAAAACAAAGAAGTGTTTCAAGAGAGAATGCAATAGCTCAAGTACTGGAATTTTTATTCCTCTGAATTCTTGCTATCGGCCTTTGATTACAGAAATAAAATCCCATACTTGTATATTTATTATTTAAATATAAAATAACTTATTATCTTTTTCAATTAGAGTATATGCTAAAAGGTGGCCTTCTTTAATTGCAGTTGCTATTTTTAACATCCATGAATCTGATTGTACCTGATACTTGAGTAATATGCTTAAATTTTTCAGAATAAGTCCTAGCAGATAAGGAATCTGGGACAAAGTACTTAGGCACAGTGTTTCAGTTGTGTTGGGTTACATTTGGCACTTCAGCCCTGGAGTAACTCAACATCTGCAACTGGGATATGAATAAGATGTCTTTAAGAACCACCCCATCATTTTTCTTATGGCAACCACTCATGCATCTCGTTGTTGCCATCATCTCCAAAACATTTTAGAGTAGGAACTGAAAAATCTGAGCTGGGAGTGTGTAGACTGATCTTTTAATGACATTGAAACTTGTTCCTCTCAAGACACTAATATTTAGCATATAGTAGGATTCTCAGGTTCAGAAAAACAAATCTGAATGTCCTCCACAATGGTTAACATTTGATTTTCAACTGTTTTAGGTATTTTTTTCCTAATGCTAAATATGAGGCTTTTTCATTTGGCATTTCTAAGCTACAGTAATTGATTCTTAGAGAGTAGTACCATTATTTAAAAAAAAAAAAAAATAGTTAGAGTTTCTTATGTTGTACAATCAACCACTCTTACAATGCCCTGAGTTTTACATAGGAGTGCCTATTAACACAGTTATGGCTAAGGGCTTGTCACAATTTCCATTATATAGTAAAACATTATTTTCAGAAATTTAGAAGGTGGCTGTAAAAGGTAACCATGGGCTGGAGTTTTACACAGAAAATCTTCGACCATAAGAAAATTATTGTCACAAGTGCTGAAAGCATCAGTCAGCTATTTTTAGGTGGACTGAGTGAAAAATTAAATATAGTGGTTTAAAATATTTTTTCACACTCGTGCAGCCACCAGGTATAAAACACGCCATGGCCTGACTCTTAGCTCTGTACATTTCTTGGTATTGCTCCAATATTTCAAAAAGGGCTTGAAGCTCCATAAAATAGTGTAAAATTTCCAGGCACAATTGAATTTTCACAATTTTTCACAACTGATGGAGAAAGACAGCATTATATCATAATGTGTGAAGGAGGAAAGAATCTTGCCCTTCATCCTTATGTCCATGAGCACAGGGAGTGAAGCAGAAATATGAATGCATTGAGCAGAGAACATCATATATTCTGGCTGAGCATGAGCAATTGATACAAATTCAAACAAGTCCTCTTCATACAACTGTCTATTTTTCTAAGCCTATACCGACTACAATTTTTCCCTTCAGGAATATCAGTATCTCAGCAATAGAAAAGTGATAAAGAGCATCTGCCTTTCTTCCATGTAGACATGTGAAGTGTCTAAGCAAGTAACTAGTTCAGAATTTGCTAGCAAAGGGAAAATATTTTTTAAATTTGTACTTTGATTTAATTTCATAGAATCGATGGTCCAAAATGTTTGTGGGGTGAGCATTACAGTATCTTCACAGATTCTGCAATTAATAAATAACTGTTTTCAGTAGGGTGGTGGAATTAAAAAGAGAATGATTTGTAAGTTTTCATGTTTCATGTTCTGTTCTATGGCAAACACTCCCATTTTTACCAAACCAAGTAAATGTGGTAGTACATTGGGACATGCCATTGCCGTGTTTTTAAAATAATTTTCCTGATTTCACAAACCCCAGATGCACAGGGGTACCATATTTGAAAATAATCGCTTGAAGAGTTTTTCCTAACATTTATTAATACTTTTTAATTTACAGCTCCTGTTATCATGCTGGTTTTGCTTCTCTCCCCTCGTGATACATTGTTTAATAATTATATTATCAATTATTGTAATATCAGCACCCCATGTGAAAGGCAAGAAGAAATAGCATATGCATATCCTAGTCCTAGGGTTCTTGCCATCTAATTACTGATATGATATGACAAGTGAGAACAACAAACACTGTATGGAAGGAATTAGTTATATTGATACAAAGAATGGTGTTGCATCATTCACAAAAGTGACAAATTATTGGAGATTGAATGTAAGAAATGGGTCACTAAAGCAGTGACTACAACACTTTAAATCTTTTGCAAAGTATTCTGCATTTCATTAATATCAGGTAATTTGAGGCAGGTGATTTTGTAAAGCTCTCCCATTGTTAAATGTTGTTCCCTTTTACAAACCACATTGTATTTAAGCTTTTAAAATTCATTGTTTTGGTAAAATACATGTAAGCAAGCAAAGAACAGTGCACCCATCAAACATGAAGCCAGACTGTCTTCTTTCCTGTGCTGAAATCCTGCCTGTCATTTCTCCATCTTAAAAGAAAACAAAGCATTGACTGACATATGAGTGGATAATGGCCCTTGTTCAAGCAGAACTTTTTTCAACAAAAAACTGTTAGGGATGACTAAAGACCGCAGAATCAATCCCTGTGTTTTAAATCAATATTGTGTTTTCTGGATGTTTTAGGTGACACTCATGTAATGAGAAATTTGAAATGATGTGAATAACAGCTCCACTGGCAGTAAAGATGTTACTTTTATGGAAACATTTTGATGTTAAATAGATCAGTGCATCCCTCTTTGTATTGTTTTGGCTTTGAACATGATTAGTATAGAAACAATATTTAGCTGTTAGAACAACAGTTTTTTCTGAAAAATAAAATAAAATCTATAGATCTTGTCAGATAACTAACAATAATTATTACATTACAATATTGGGCTTGGCTGTTTTGTCCATATTTTCCTTTCTGTGGGCCTCTATTTTCCTCAACTGAGAATGAAATAAAATATCAAAGGGAAACAACAGTAGTGTTTGTGGGAATGTTGATTGCTGTTAGATCTGATAACTGGCAATCCCTTGCTTCTGGCATCATTGCTTAGGCTAAGTAACTTTCAACTTAAATATGTTTCACATTTCTTTTTTATCAATAATATCTATGTCAGGATGGGATTGTTAGCATTTAATTAATTATCTGTGAAGGATCTTGAAGTCTGCAAGTGGCATATGATTGAAGAATCTGATGACACTTAAACACCTCCCCAAATTTATATTAGACGCTGTTTCTTCATCCCCATTTCTATTTAGATGTTTCATGGGCCTTCACAGAGTAACTTCTTATGCTCTTCTGTTAGAGCACATGTGCAACTGTGTCAGCTACTGAGAGTTTAAGCCAGGCCTTAAGCACTAATTCAGTTAATATTCTATGTCATTCAAAGCATTATTGTATTGTTTTAGCTGTGTGCCATGCCAGATTTCCATGAGGGTTAGTTTTTCCATAAAATGTGGTCAAGAAATCTAAATTGTTTTTGTAAGCCACCAAGGAAGTAGCTGCATTTAGCAGTTTTAATTCATAATAATAATACAGATTTGGGCATGAATGGCTGTGGAGCATGGATGTGCTAGTAGTTTATTAAGAAGTATTGTTTCAGTATTCATCATGGCCCAACTAACATTTCAGCTTTAAACGCTGGTGAGTGAACTGCTACCACTGGTGGGTCAGAGAACAGTTGCTTCACACGCAGAACATATTTCACTACTAATTGTAACTTTAGGCTTTGAAATGGGGAAAGACGTATATGGAGAATGACTGTGAAAAACAGTGCTGTGCTTTAATTGAGATTAAGAATTTTGCTTGCATATGTAAAACAAATGTACTAAAAAAAGTAAACTCACTGCCACCAAAACTGAAAACAAGGCACTTTGGAAAATGTATGCTGATATAACTGGCTAGAATTTCCTTCATTTTGCAAAGCCACGAGCCACATGCATCAGCTCACCACAAAGTCATTAGGTCTTTTTAAACTCAGATGAAAAACATTAACAAATACCACAAAAGGCTTTAGTATGGCCCCTTTGTTCATTCACATATGGCAGTTTATAACTCCTGCACCACTTGGGTCGTGTGTTTGTTTAAGCTGCCTCCATCAGGCCAGCCCTGAAAGAACAAAAGACATCTTGAGCGATCCTAAGCAGGAAATGGGCTAATCTAAACATGGCTTGTGACACTATAAGTAGAATAGAAAGGGGAGGGATTGATTAGTCATTAATGTCCAATTGACTCCATATGGAAGTTGCAATAATAAGGCCTTTTTCAGTGCAGTAGCGGAGTTATTGAATTAGAGGTTTATGTTTCCTCTGAGATGACCTTAGGGAATTCCCATTTCGTTCTTCTTGCTGATGTTTTAAAGAGAATGGAGTCTCTCCACAGGAAAAATAGGAGTCTTATCATAACCAAGTGGATGTAGTTAACTTGTGCTACAGTATATTCCCACCTCTTAGTATTTACTTAGACACATTTCAGAAACCTTGCAGGTAAAAATTTGAGAGGCCACTTAAGTATTCCAGTATTTCATTAATTGCTCGTGGCTTTCTCAGGTTTTTCTCCCCTTTCATTCACTACACATGCAGCCTGTAAGAAATGTTCAGTGCTCAAATTCCAGCTGAATATTATTTGTTTAGCATTTGGAATAAAAGCAGCTTGACAAACACAACATTTGTGTCACCGTGTGACCACAGGCACCCCTGTCCCAAACCTAGTCATGTTTCCAAGTGGGTATTTTGCCAGTGATGACAAGACATGCCAGTAATGACAATAGTTCATGGGGTACCTGTTTATATTGCCTCTTTTGCTGTTAATAAAGAATGTCTGAATGTGGTTGGGGATGAAGAAGAGGCAGGCAATGGGCAAAACAGATAAATGTTACACTACAACTGCTACAGGTCACTTAAATTACAATGAAGCAGTAATAGTAGCATTTTTTGCAACTTTCTCTGGAACTGAACATTGAATTTAGTAACTCAAAATATTAATTAGTTATTCTTTTGTTCTAAACTTGCCAGAGCTTCTCTTTTCATTCTATTCTTTCCATATCTGCATTTTTCTATTTGATTTTAAATATTGCTGTATTGTTCACAAAGGCTGCAATTGACTGTGAACAGGTTAAGAGCAGGACAGGTTTTTCATGCTCCCTGTTTTTATGGCATTTCCATGTTTATGAGTAACCCATCTCTTGCAGTAAAAGTGTGACTCCTGTTTGCGTGTTTATTGGGTTCTGGTCTCTGCAATGCAAGCTGCTAGGAGTGCTAGTTGTATTACCACGAACAGGCCCAGATATTTTGGGGATCACATCAGTCTTTTCCAGAGCAGACAAATATGTCACCTCAGATTAATGAATAACTGATGGTAGGAGCTTTACTACTACCCAGCCATTTTTACACTAGGAACTTGGAAAGATTGTCTTTATTTCTATGTTTCCTATCTTGGTGTATGTCCATGGAAGATGATCTGCAATATACTCTCTAGATTAACCAGATTCATTATCTGGGGGGAGTCAAAAAAACGTATCACTTCAAACATGAATCAATGGCTGTAGAGTGAAGAGTAATTAAGGAATAACAGAGTGCCTGATAAAAATCTCTTTCTTCTGCTGTCACTTCCTCTTTTTTCCTCATCTTTTTTCCTACCCTTTCCCCCCCCTTCTATCATATTTGCTATCGTTTGTGTTCTGGTAACATATAAAGCCTCAGTTTGAGTTTTTGTTGTAGATGATGTTTAAAATGGAAGGTAAAACCACATCTTGTTGAAGACAGTAGAATTAACCCTAATGTAGCTAAGATTTCAGGAAACATGCTAAGGGATGATGCCTGTCCTAAAGTTCTTTTCATTGTTATATTTAAGAAACTCAGATAAAAGCAGGAATAAATAAATTAAAAAATGTAACAGTTGTTATTATATGTTTCTTAACATTTACTTCACATGAAAATCTTTATCTTTCCTGTTGATGATCAGATTCTTTTATCTCTCTAATGATATCTGATTAGAAAGCAACCAGTCTGTTTAAGAAAAAAATATTTTTTGAAATTATTTTCATGAAGCTGTAACATTTTTAGATTTATTCTTTGATGTTCTCAGTATTGCCTCTAGAGTGTAGTCTGGAATTCAACTTTCAAAATGGGATGGTCTGCCATATATCCACAAAAAGTGATCATTCTCCTTTAATCTGTCTTTAGTTTTAAATCATCAAAGTCGTGACAAGTTGAGAAAATGCAAAGGATCTAGGAAGTGAGGCACTGCACGTGGTCGGAAGCTAAAGATGTCACTTTGAGGACAGCCCCTATCTTTAGACGAAAGTATAGACTTTGCCAACTAAGCCACCAGGGCAGCTAACCTGTAGTTCTTTTGCAGTAATTATACATTCTGACCAAGCTCTTAATTCTGGAAATCACTTCTGTGATTGCAGCATGAACAGTAACAGGCAGAGAGAGTATTAGTTGCCATAGAGAGACAATCACCAGCGTCCTCCTCTCATCTCACCTCTCACTGGGTCATATATTTTCAATTTATCAGTTATTTTTCATTTATTATTTGTTAGACTTTCCTGAAAATATTTTCAGAGAGACATAAAATGCCTACTTCTTTGCAGTTGTATATATATATTTACTTTTAAAATTTCATGTCTCTTTCAGCCTGTCAGTAGTAACTATAATTATCACAGTGGGAAAAAAATGCATACTTTGTTAAATCAGTTGAAATTGTTTATATAGAGCACAATACTGTCAAAATATCTGATTGGCAGGATGAAGCACCTAAGAACAGCTAGTTTGAAGGCTTTTTCTTATGTATTTCAAGTTGTATGTCCTCACTGAGCACATGTGAATTTGTATCATTAGTGCCTCATTTCTAAGCTAAAAAGGTACTGAGACTTTCTGACATGAACTATTGTATTGTAATGCTTTATATGCTGATTATAATTCTGTAGTTCTGAGGCAGTTAGAATTCACATTGGAGGTTATATTACTTTAGTTATTTGCAGAAATTAATTTTGCAAATTCTTTTGTGATGGCCTATAGGTCAACTTGCAAATATTAGCCAGCAATCAAGCACAAAGAACATCAATTCTTTGTTTGCTTTTCAAGTCTTCAAGTATGGACTTAAAGCAGATGCAGCCTGAGTTGTTTGACCTTTATTGCTCCATATAAGAATTGCTTTCTGACATAACATTTTTTTCTGAAAACAGATAATTTATGGTGGAGTATTTTTCCTCTTCCTGCACCCCACCATGTTTTTGTTAGTTTATTTTCATTCTATCTAAACAATATCCAGATTAAAAAGCCACCTATAATCTTTACCCCAATAAAACTACTCTTTACTTGTATTAGGACTAAAAAATCAGGCTAAAATTTTGTTGGAAAGCTCTAAAGACAATCTCCTCCTAGCTGTTGTAAGTACCTTTGGGATAGTAAAAGATGGAGAGACATCATATGGGTTCAAATATGCCTTTCTTTCTTTACCCTGAGTAGAGTGGCTCAATAAAAAATTACAATTTTTACATCAGCAATAATTTAATTTTTTTTGTCACCAACTTCCTAATTGCCCACATACTATTAACACATTTTTATAGTATTATTTTAAAAGATAGGACAACCATTGCAATATATATGTGGTGTTTCTCAAATGATATATTTCTTTATCTCAGTAAATATTTTAGTGTTGACTTACTATGTTTGTAACTTATTGAAGTTTCACACGAAATATATCCTCTCTCAAAAGATGGTATTTTTGATACAGCTGTAGTACAAGCCTTCTGACAACAATGGAGAGAGCCTCATCAACCACTCATACCCCTAAACTGGTCCTGCCTGCAGGTTGCTCAGCCAAACTCCTCCCTTTTTCAAAAAATCTGACTGCAGCCTCCTGTAAATGCACACCACCTGTGGCACGGTACTTAGAATAGTATTAAAATAGTTTTGCATCTCCCATTTGCCACAAACCCGTCTTCTTTTATGTGCATGTGTGTTAGTATACAAATTGCCAAATTGGTGTCAGTTGTAAAGTAATGGCACTGGAGGCATCATAAATTACTGTGGTGATCCTCAGGAGAAGACACTGCTGTATGTGAATGAGTGTGTTGCTCTCAGGGTAATGTATGTCTTCATCTGGCCCAGTAGTCAGCATATTGCCCTGTGTTGATGGATATAGTCAGCTTGAAACTACACTACATTTCACTGCACAATAAACATGGCTGTCAACACCATATAAAGCAAAATCAATTTATCCGGTATGGTCAGTGCGTTTTAAATGAAATTAATGTACTGTGGACCTGGTGGCAAACAGGTAGTTTATTAGTTATGCATCCTCTAATCTAGGACTTTTTTCATGTAAATGTATTTCCTATATAGAATTTTTAAAAAGGTATACATATATAATTTTTTTCACTCTGAATTACAAAATTAATTTTCATACAAGTAAAAACTTGTGAGCCAGTCACTAGAATCAGTAAAACTGCAGTGTTTTACTTGATGTAAAGAATTAATCTTATATTATTTAGCAGATAAATTTGCCTTGGGAGCTGTAATAGTGTACAAAAAAAGAGGCTTATTGCTCTGCTAATTTGTAGTCAAGTATCTTGCTTTTTCAAGGTATTGATTTATATGAACAGTTCCATGAAGTCTAAGACTAAGTATGTCACTCTCCCACTCCTTTTGCCTTTTTTATGACTAAGGTACAACTCTAAAAATGTGTTTTCATCACAATTGGAGAAGCTTTTTTTCTGGTAAAAGCATGCCTTGGTTATCTGTTTCTCTTACACCTCACATTCAACTCTGTAAACTCTAAGCCTCTATGAAGCTTTGCTGTTTGTGGTCAAGAAACAGGTCTGGATGCATTAAAAAGAAAACAGTTACAGTTGTCATGTAAAAGTTGAATTGATGGTGTATAAAGAGAGGGCACTGGGGTACATAAAGGCACAGCAGGCATGGAGCTGGAGTGCTTGTCTCCTGCTGTGGAATCTCCAGGATGCTGTGCATGTACCTGTTGGATGCAGACAGTTTTATTACATAGATGTGATTGCATGCTCTAAGGCACATCCAAAATTCAAAAAAAGCAGATACAACTTTGTTTGGCTCCAAATGTAATCAGGTCCCTACAACTAGCAGCATGTACCTCGTGTACTATGTAATTTATTTTATGAAATGTTTGAGATGTACTTCACCACTGAAATAGCAAAGTCATTGCAAATGGCTTGTGCGAACAGGTCTGCATCAGTTTGGATTCTCAAGTGTAGCTTTTATGTGAATTTTGTTGAGCACTCAGAGCATGTATCTTATGTTAAAGTCCCAAATGGAAACTTTATCAAATCTCCATACCTTAACTGGAGAAATACCAGTGCAAATTGTTTCCTTACTTTGATATTGGGTCATCTCAGATGGGCAAGCCTGATCACTTACACTGAAACCACTGTTTAGACTATCTCCCTCTGTCTCGCTCTCTCATAAATCTGGCAGCAAAGAGACAGAAAGTAGAAGAGGCTGAAATAACCAGAGCACTGAAAACACTTGCATAATCCACATAATAATGTTTTGCATCCATCTTGTTTCTTCCTGCCCTGACGTTACAGGGAGTAAAGCAGTGAATGGCTCTGCCGCTAAACTACAGCAGTATTATTGTTGGCCAACAGGAGGTGCCACGGTGGCTGAAGCCCGGGTGTACCGGGACTCGCGGGGCCGCGCCAGCAGCGAGCCCCACATCAAGCGGCCGATGAATGCCTTCATGGTCTGGGCCAAGGATGAGCGCCGGAAAATCCTCCAGGCCTTCCCTGACATGCATAACTCCAACATCAGCAAAATCCTAGGTAAGTGCAAGGCAATGGGCAACAAGTTGTGGTGTTCACTGAACTGAAGGCTCTGTTATGGCAGTGGCAACTGGTAGAAGTTAGGGATTCTGAGAGCTGTGGAAGGCTGAGATTATTATTGATGACATGAGGTAATGACTTCCATTTGGATATGCAACCTAAAAGGGCACGCAGTGATAGGACATGGGAGAATGGCTTCAAACTGAAAGACAGCAAATTTAGATTAGATATTAGGAAGAAATTCTTTGCTGTGGAGTTGATGAGCCATTGGAACATGTTATCCAGAGAAACTGTGGATGTCCCATCACTGGGAGTGTCCAAGGCCAGGACAGACAGGGCTTTGAGCAACCTGGTCTAGTGGAAGGTGTCCCTGCCCTTCCAAACCAAACTGTTCTATAATTCTGTGAACTTCTCTAATTTTAGGATAAGTTTTTTTGTTCACTGAAATTGGAATTACAGAAACCTGTATAAATGAAGACTCACGGGTTGTGTTCATTTTCATTCCCTTCCTTTACTCTTACTGCCCCTCCCCTAATGCCTTTTGTTCTCAACAGCAGTCACAATATGCTTTAAAACTTAACAGCATTCGAAAGCAATGTTTTGTGAAATCTGTTGCAGGAGTACATCCTAATAAAGGGTCTAATTTCAAGATCCCATTAGAATGCACCTGACCTACAAATCACCTGAATGCAAAATGGTACTCACTAGAGTAAATAGTGGGAAAAAGTTATTAAAGTACAAAATCAAAATCACACATTTATGTCAGACAGTGCATTGACAAAGGAAGAGCTCTGGCACAGTTCAAAGGAGTTGTATATGCATACATTCTCACATGAAAAATGATGTTTGGTTCAAAATGTTTTAATATTCAAAAAGCTAACTGCTAGAATCACACAAATAATATTTTACTTAGGTAAAAGACATCATAGTTAATATTTAAATTGTATAGATTGGGACAATTGGGGAATATACCATGGATTATATTTTGCCACTGGGCAAATAAATGGACTCCTTTTTGAGAAGTTTTGATTTGCTCTTTAAGGCCCCTCAGGAGAATTAGAAACATACGTGAGAATGAGTGGTGAAATGTTAAAACCTATATTTGCTTTCTGAGTCTTTGAAGTGGAAGACAGATTCCAAATGTAACTTGTAATTAATAAAAGTAAAAAGTTTCCTCTGTAATCATTATATTGTAAACTCTGAGTTCAAATACATTCTTAGCAAAGTTTGTTGCATTTTAGTTCAATCAGAGGCAAGAATACATACAAATAAGTGTTACTTTGTCCTAAGACTTTCAAAATCTAACTTAGTAGTTCTCATATTTTTGTCTACCATATAAGTGAGTTATATGAATAGCCTTTCAGTTTTGTATAAAACCTTCACTGTTTCAGTGTTGGCAGCTGTAGGGAATCTATATTATTTGTGTGCATTCTGTGAAAAAAAACTATTAGGAGCATAGTAACTGTATTCATTAAAATGTAAACTTCCAGCATAAATATTTCAGAAGCGCCAGCAACTGAGTGTTTGTTAACCATGGAATTAACCTGTCAGTATCTGCTCTGTCACAAATAAGTCTATGTCCACATAATATCTGTGCAACTTTTCCAGGACAATGAGAAAAGAGACTGAAATATTAGAACTGACACAGAGTATTGCTGGCTACGGATAATATTTATACAACTTTTCCATTTGTTGATGTATGAAAAATGTTGGTAAAAGAATAGCTTCCACCCACGTTTACCACAGCTGTAATCGTTTTATTCATCTAAAAGACACCAAAAATCTATTTTCTGCATTTCTTATTCTCTGTAACAGAAATCTCCTATCTCTATTCAAGTGTTTAGATAGCTACTTATAAACAAATCAAGAGATTTGAATACTTTTTCCTCTTCCTGTGTATAGTGTGTTAATTTTTATACTTTTTTATTGGTGCAGCTTTCAGTGAGAGTTTACAGTACCTGAAGTGGTGTATATAATTACAATGTGCTTTCTGTTTCACTTTTTATCTTTTTAATGTAAGTTTCTGGAATGTAACTTTCTCGATTCAGTTCTGTGTATTTAATACGTCTGGTGAGAAGATATTATACATAATAGGATTCAAAATATGGTAAGGTGTCAATATTATATCATAAGATTAGTGAATCTAAGACACTCAGACAGCCAGGGATTGCTTGTAATGTTGCTGAATCTATAAGGTTGGATACTTTTTTTTCCTTCCATATAGCAAGATATTAATATCTCTTAGCAGGAGTGCATAAACCAAATTCTCATAAAAATATCAAAGCAGCATGTATCCCTAGGCAATGTGTTAGACTTTTAACAGTAAAAGTGTGGCTGTAGATCTTCCTTAACCATCATACTGTGCATGGCATTACAGAGGTATGGAATTATTTACAGATTAATGCTCATATCGTAAAAAATTAAATAGTCTATTTTCCAGGCTGAGATTTTGAGACTTAACTATTGATTTTAAGTGAGCTTATTTAATAGAGATTTACATATGTTTGGTCTGCAGCAATATGTGAAAGTCAAGCTTCTTTTAAGTTATCTCAGGTTGTGCAAGCCAAAATATGTGCAGACTGATTTAAATTTAATTCGGTTTATTCAATTAACTTAATTAAAATGTATTATGATGAAAAGGCATGTTGAAATGTGTATGTGTAAAGCTAAATCTGCTTTACTTGAGGACTCACAAGTATTTCGTGTTAATAGGATCTCGCTGGAAGTCCATGTCAAATCAAGAGAAACAACCTTATTATGAAGAGCAGGCACGGCTAAGTAAAATCCACCTAGAAAAGTATCCTAATTACAAATACAAACCTCGACCAAAACGTACCTGCATTGTTGACGGAAAGAAATTGCGTATTGGTGAATACAAACAACTGATGAGGTCTCGAAGACAGGAGATGAGGCAGTTTTTTACCGTAGGGTGAGTACAATTGTTGTAATTGTTTTCAAAGACAGAGCATGCTGTTTGAAACCAAATAGACTTATCTGTTTAAGTCACTGACTAATGTCATTTAGAAGGTAAGGATTTGAACCAGTAAAACCTTATTAAAAACATGAGATGGAATATGGAGCTATCAGCTTGCTACTGAATGCTGATTATGAGACTGATTGTGGAATTCTTTAAAGTCAAAAGAAGTTGTTTCCCATTAGCCTGAAAGGTTTGAATCATGTCTTTTGTGAGTTATTAGTAAGCTAATCCATTCTGGGTTAGTAATGACTCCAGGATCATTTTGTAAATTAAAAAAAGAACAAAGAGAAAAACACAAAAGATTATTCCTGAGTAGAATAAGGAGTCAGGGGAGGGGAAAAAGGGAGAGGATTAATAGCAGTTGCACTAGGAACACACATGAATTTATGATATCATAGCATGAAGCTATTAGGAAGGTTGTTATATATAGAACTGTTAAAAAGTATTTTTTAAAAATTAGGTTTAGGAACACTCTTTCAAGTAGTGCATAGACAGCATGGGTAGATTTGCAAGACAGAATATATGGCTTGAAAAGATCCTTGCCCAGTTTTAAAAACATTGTGTGTGGTTTTAGGAGTATTTCCTTTAGTGTTCAGCAGAGAATGAAACAGTATGAAAGATCTGCAGGCTAAAGGTAACAGAAGTCCAGTGAAACAACTGCACCATAACGGATTTCTCTCTCCCGTTTTTTATGAATTAATCTGTGATGCTCAGTGCTCTAACACAATGTTTCTGGTGATTTGCAAAGAGTCTAAAAGCTATCTCCAGTGCCAGCCTTTCCAAATTCACAATGTTCTGCTTATTTCTCTAATCACAATAGTCTCCTTTTGTTGGGTACTTCACTACCAGATAATTGACCTTGACATCGATTATGTGCCCTCATTTTTGGCTTGGGGTACAGAACTCCTGTTGCAGTCAATTATTTTGTGGTACAGTCTGCAACAATGTGGGCTCTTTCTTCAATCAGTAAATAGAAGTGGGTTTTGTATCTTGAAATAGCCTTCCAGTCTATAGTTATGACATTGTTTTTTATTCTCCAATCTAAGAGAAATTGCTTACTAATAGCCTTCCATCAAAATTGCACATAAAACTTTAAATAGAAATCTGGATTTATACATCACATCACATATTATATTCTAGCTTATGTCTTCCAAAGCTGATCGACAGACCAAATCACATCTAGACAAGAAATGCAAAAGAAATGCCAAAACATCAGTCTAAATGATTTGAGAATTGTTTGCTAATTCAAAACTTTATTAAGCAGTATCATTTTACACATTATTAGTGGTGGAGAAATAGGGAGGTGAATATGGAGCATAGATTCAAGAAACTTCTAAAATTGTCTATTTAAAGGTGATATTTCTATTAAATATGTATATAAAATGATAACTATTCAAAGTTAGACTGCTGGTGTAACCTAAATGTAACATCTTCCTCATACATCAAACAGTATGAGCACAAGGACCATGACAATGGTCTTCATTTTCATCAAAGTATTGGTTCTAGTTCCTATTTATGCTTTCCCCTTCACCATGATGTATCCATGTTGAGGAAGTTTAAGAGTAGATTAACTTTGTCAAGTTATATAATGATGCCGTGGACTTTACCAAAACCAATGACTTTTAGTTATGCAAGTTAGGAAAAAGGGAATATGAATTCTAATGGATGCATTCAATAAACATGAAATGACATCCATGTTGCTGTGAATTTAGATTTTGGTACTGAGGAATCACAAGCTGTGATTTAAAAAAAATGATTTTATGCTTTTCTATGACTTCCCACTGTTGCCCCAAATCCCATTTTCCCTAAAGAAAATTTTAAAACAAAATTATTGGAAGACATCAGGCAAAATTAGTCAAAAAAACAGACTAGAACAGCTTTCTTGAACTGAAACACAAAACATAGAATAATTTGTCTCAGAAGAATAGTTTACTGAGTAATAAAAAGCAACACTTCATCTAAATCAGATTGTAACTAAGTGAAACATGGTAACTGAGCCCGTTAACTTCTTAAACTTACTCTTCCTTGTGTTTAACATAAATATCGCATAAAACATCAGCTGGAACACTTTTCCTAACTGACCTCACACCCCCATAATTTTTCCACTGTTTTGATGGAATAGCATAAATCATCTTTCAGAACTGTAGACATGAGAATTGAGCTGGAGTTTCCGTTTCAGAATGAAACAGGAGACAAATGCAGTTTTTCAGATTGAATGCACTCTGTGTTTACAGTAAATATTTCAGTGTAAGATAGAGAACAAAAGTAAAAATGAGACTCCAACGAAATGTGCCAAGTGCTTCATGCTGCTTGAAGTACTCCTTGTTTTGTGATTTGGTGTTGGTGTTTTTTTTTTTTAATTGTTTTTTGTTTTTGTTTTTTTTTTAAGAAGAAAACAATTAATTTGGGAGTGGATATGTCAAATGGCAACAAAATATTGTCATAGAATAAAAAGATAAATAGATGTGTGAAGAGTCAGACAAACATTTAAAACACAAAGTTAGAGGAAAGTGTAAAAATCAAGAAGAATAATATTTTTTCATACTTCTGTTTGCATTTTACTTATAACAAATGCACATCTAAGTCTGAGGCAACCCAGTAAAGGCTAGTTCCTATTAGATTCCCTTAGGCAAGCCACTGGCTAACAGAGAATAAATGTGCTATGGGTACAACTAAGATATCCCCCCCTACTGACATGGAGTTTTACGCTGCTTGGACTTCTGTGATGCAAAAAACTCATACTGCTTACTTCAGTGAGCTGCAATCTTTGATAAACATTAGCACGATGCACAAAAGATGCTTATAATATAAAAACTAGTTGGGCTATAAAATAAAATAGAAAAATTAGCTAACAAATGGCCAAGTTCTGTTCTGATTTTTGAAGAATTGAATCAGAGTGAAGATTTCTTGGAATAGATTTTGCAGGAAGTTAATGTTTTGAGATAAATGTCATATATTTGATAGACCAGCACAAAAATCTAGGAACTGCCAAGTATTTTAAAGAACGTAATAGAACTTAAAATGTGCACAGGCCTTCTATTGCATCCCTACATGAATGAATTTTGTTCCAAATGAGGCAGATAATATACTGAAATAATTCATGCTTAATGCAGAGTATATTAAAAAATTGCTGGTTTCAATCTAGTGTAAGCTGAATCTGAAGCCAGCTATGTCTTTAAAATAATGGAGTTATTTTTTATTGTAAAATTATTAATGGAAGTTGTGAATGATAACTTCAGTATAAGGGAATCCCTGAACAGATTTCAAGTGATTTACAATTTGTCTTCACGGGTAGTTTTTTGTAATGCATAAATAACTGTGAACTAACAAAAGGATCATATATAAACCATAAATTCAGACATTTTAAATTAAAGGTCTGTCTTTTGTTGCCTTGTCTTACAAAAATAATTCATCTCAGTCATTTTTATAGTCTAATACACTCTAAGTACAAGTATATGCTATATACATTTTGCTAAAAATGATGTAAGCAGTAACTTTTTTTTTCTGGTGTTTTACCAGTGTAAGATATTTAGAATAAAGCCTTTATAGTGTTTATAACTACTGTACACACATAGTCTGAATGTTGCTAGACTACGGTTTTGCAAAAGGCTGTAATATTATACTCCTGTAGCTTGAACTTAAAGTAAGTACACAATGGGTTCTTTTGTGAGATTTACTGTTATTTCATTCCGTATGGGAATGTAAGTTTCAGGGGTGTGTAGCACATAAGCATTTTCCTTAATGTAATCAATTTTTGCTTCAGTCTTTTAAGGAGCTGTCAAAAAAATGGTTGGAAAGGGATCAGAAAACAATGGTAATTTGCCAATTTAAATGTTTGGATAGTTTTGCAAAAGTCAAAAGTGGAACTTACTCCAGGAAAATTCTAAGAATATTATTGCCACAAACTTGTGAGTATGTCAATTCATCAACAAATATTTATGTTATCTCCATTTTTATATTTACCTAACTATTTTGGGCCAAATCTTTGGCCCCAGAATGGACAGACATATTAGCAATGCTGGCAGAGCATAGTCGAGTGACCTCTAGTAATTGGCCACATAAGGATTTTTTGTCAAAGCGGAGATGGTGGAGACAGGAGTGGTTCGAAGCCAGAGTAAGTAGCCATATGTCACCATTTCTCACAGATCTGAAGGGATCAGAAGATTAATGTTGTATACTGGAAATCTTAACCAGGCAGAAAACATCCTTGCTTCAACCACATGCAACTGAGCTGAACTGTAACCTGTAGCTTGCAGTAAAGCACTTTTTTATCTCTCCACTCCAAGGTTCTATGGTAGGCAAAACTCTAGCTAGAGACAGTGACTAAATGTGTGGAATTTACTGTTGTAAAAATACCGTTAACATAAATGCCTTTAACTGGCCAGAGTCATAGGTTAGAAACTCCAACTCTTCCTTTCAGGGAGAGTAGTAGGAATTTAAATAAATGCTCTGACTTCCACCCCCCCTAGAATTTAATTTCTTAGAAAGTGATAACACTCATCTGCTGTAACATATGCCATCCATGTAGTTTGTGATATCTTAAAATAAGGCTTTCTGGGATGTAATGTAGCAACTAGAGCAGAATTTACAGTGACAGCCTGATCAGCTCTAACTAATAACCCAGGTATTAAATTAGAGGTTGGTGTCCAGTTACTGGTGGTGTGTAGGTGCCAATGTGTAAGTGCCAGCAAATTTCTACTAGTGAAAGGGTAGCAATTTGAGACCCTTTCCAATTAGGTGGTACAGTTACCACGTGTTTACAGTTCCACAGTGAGATATAGGCAATTTAATGTTATTACCCAGCCAGCAGCAGGCATGCACAGCACGTCCGATTTTTGTTTAACGTAAAAAAGGACTGCACTTGTAAATGCCAAACTCAGTAATCTTTTAACATTGCTGTTAGACCAATCAAGTTCTTTGACTATTAGTTAATTCTATAGTTTCCCATGCATTTCGTGCAATCTCAAGTAAAATGTATCTCTGAAAAAATCGGCCTCTTTATGCTCAGACAACCTGCTCCCTTTATACTTTGAAATGGGTGGTACCTGGACTGGTGTACCTAGTGCCATTGAAATGTGGATATGCAAAGTGTTTTCCTGACTTAAGTATTTGAAAGAGTGCCAGTATTTCTTAGCCTGTCCTTTAGGCCTTAACACTGTGAATCATTATTTTATCAAGATAACTCACAGCACTTTCTTAAACAGACATCTTGGTTGTTCTTGCCGCTCTTAAAAGGAAAATTTACTTCTGAAAAAATGAAAGATGCTTTTGGAGAGAAGGAAGGGTAGAGGTGGATATTAGTGTTCTAATACTTCATGTCATTTATAACACCAGAGAGGCTTGCATTCAATCATTTTTTGTGTTTAATTCTATTCTGCACTTTCTATTACAGGAGTTGTAAAAACTTTTCTCAAAACATCTTTTGGCATTAATATTATGGTATTCTTTGATGAACAACTGGCCATGACTTGTTTTGTGACTTTATTTATTCTAAGAAATACTGGAAAAAGAATAGTACCCACAGTTGTTAGTTGGGTTTCTTTTTCCCTTGCTTTGTGAAAATATTTATTAATGTGGACACTTTCTGTATCTAAAAGTTGTGAAGGAGATACATGTGGGTTTTTAGCAGTAATAGTTTATACTCCTGGCAACATGGAATCCTAAACCAGAAATGTTCCCATGTGAAGTAGGTGTTCAATTTTATGGATAAAGTATTGAAAGATATTTGCAGAAAATCACTTGCAAGCAAATACATTGGCTGAAAATTGTTTTCACAGAACATTTATCAGACCATTTAAAAAGTGAAAATTTAGCGAAAAATCCCAAGCTGTTTGTAAATCATCTGCAAATCATCATTTGCAAACAGGAGTATAATGACTGTGTCAAATGAATTACTGCAATGTTTTTGCTTGCTGCTAGCCAGGTGTACCATACTTACACAACAGATGTTTGAATTTCTCAAGCTGTGCAGAGGCTTTAAGAGTCAGGCTAGCAGTACCAGCAATGATAGTGCTACAAGCTATTTTAACGTTACCTTACATAGAGTTTTCGTGTCTGTCTCCATTCCCAAACTGGAAGGACTTCAGTTGTCCAATAATGCTGTACTGTGGTACTTACCAAAATTAGAGTTTAATCAATGAACAATAAATACTCATCATTTAGGGTCTTGTAAATAAGCTTAATGTTATTTTGTGCATTGATTTAGCCAATTATTAAGAATTTGTCTGAGAGCTTGGTTTATGAATCATCCCTTTGAATTTAGTATAGAATGACACTGTGGTCAAGAATTTGAAGATTCATTAGACTACTCAATCATATCTGACATTGTTTCTCCTGCTAGGGTTCTATAATAGTTCACTGGGTCAATATTTCTCTAAAGAAGGGGAATACATTGAAATATATGAGTCTTTAAATAGATTATTCAAATAGGCATGTATGTTCAATAACCAGTCAATACTAAAACAGCATCTTCCAGGGCACTTAGGTATTTCTGGTACTGGCAGTATAATTATTGAGTGTTACGTTTAAAGTACAATGGAAATTCTCTGCCTTCAGACAAGTTATATCCCTTCTTTTTCTCTTAGCTTTACTAAAAGTAATGATCCAGAAGCAATATGAGAATATTTGTATGAGTAGTTCAATATAGAAAGTACTTTATTAGTTAATTAACCTAGATGTAAGAAGTAGATTTAGTTAGTGTAACCAATAAGGGCTTGACCATAGAAGAGGTTCAGCAAACTGACCTTTTCTCATCAGAGCACTTGTGTATACATATATTACTGTAAGAAGAGACATCACATCCCTTAGTACAACTTACATGTGCATGCTTACAGTAAAGCTTGTGCTGAATTTCTTGGCTGGCAGTGATATAAGTTGATTTTAGTTCATGTGTGGTACTGCTACACTATGCTTAAAATTGCACACACATGAAAAAAACATTACATCCTGCAAAGTTAGGTAAGATGTGTTAAAAGTAGAGGTAGTGCATGCTTAATTGAGTCTTCCCATGTATTTGCATTGTCAAAATAAATCAAATCTGACATTAAGTCTTCAGGAGGATGTTGGAATTTCTGTAGTCTGCCAGTACCATAGAAAAAAGAACATCTATTCTTTTTGTTGATTACTTTGCTTCAAAAACCCAATCTTACACGTTAAATGTGGAAAAGAAAATGGCATTCTGATCATGGATGTAAATAAAAATCAAAAGACAGCAATAAAATATCAAAAGTATTTCTAAATGTAGTAATTAATTTCTAACCTAGCACTTACATAGTAAATTACATACTTACAGTTAGACAATGCACCTTAGTCTTCTGTATACCATTTTAGGTAATTGCAAGTAATCTTGAGGTCTTCTCATTAACAGAAGATCTTGTCATGACTTTGGAGAGGTCAGATTTTGCATACATGGTGTCTACCGTAGCAGCCAGGCATCACACAGGTGCCTGAAGACTTTTGATGGTCTTTGTCCAAGTGCTGATTCACATTATAGTTGAAATAAACACATAAAATACATGAAAGAATCAATGTCCAATAGTTACTAAACACTTTACTCTCTAGTTGACCTTTGAGGGAGATAAGATGAACCAATACCATACAGCACCATCTGTGAGCCATGGAGGAATACATGCAGCCTTTCTAGGAAACCACCTGCTTTTCTTTCATATGAACTTGCAGAAGGTCTTCCCTCCTCTAAACACAGGAAATCACATTTCCCTCTTGTTTTTCCTTCCAGACAACAGCCTCAAATTCCAATCACCACGGGAACGGGAGTTGTCTACCCTGGTGCTATTACCATGGCAACTACCACGCCATCACCTCAGATGACATCGGATTGCTCCAGCACTTCTGCCAGCCCTGAGCCCAGCATCCCTGTCATCCAGAGCACTTATAGTATGAAGACGGACAGCGGAAGCCTCGCTGGAAATGAAATGATAAACGGAGAGGATGAAATAGAAATGTACGAGGACTATGAGGATGATCCCAAATCAGACTATAGTAGTGAAAACGAAGCCCATGAGGCAGTCAGTGCCAACTGAGGAGTGTTCACAGAATTAAAGTACTCAGACTCATTTGGGTTTTTTGGGGGTTTTTTTGAACAAAAGTTCTTAAGAGCCTGCATGCATGTGTGGCTCCTACAGTTACATCAGCAGAATGGTCTTAAATGTTTCTTATCGTGTGAGACAGATTGTTTCCCTAATTTTTCATGAACTTGGTTTTTTTTGTTCCTGTTTTGTTTTGTTTTTTAATTTAGATGAAGACATGAATTTCAGACATCAGGACTTGAAAACTTATATGAATCAATAGCTGTCTTACAAGTCTTACCTTTTGTCTTTTTCTGTTTGGATGCTGATAAAGGTTTAAGTTACTGTTTTAGATGGGGGTTTTACATTCTCACTCAGGTATGCTGTGCCAGCCTACAGGTTGTGAATGTGTTTTTATTCTGGATTATTTTAGAAAACAAAAACTGCAGATTTCATAGTGTGAAACAGAACAAGTCCACAAGTGTGCACATCTGTACATCATAGCTCGTCTTTAAAAAGTAGTCTCTGAATTCCATTTTTTTTTCCATATGTATAGCTGAACTTCTGATGTGCCAAACTTTTCATAACTTTTGAATCTTAACATTAAAAAGAAAGTCTTAAAGGAGACACTGTAAAGTCTTAGACAATCCTTTGGCATCTTAAAAAAAATTATATATAAAACCTAATTTTTTTCCAGAATATGGTGAAGTACTCAGGAATCTGGAGACAGGATACTCTTAAGTAGTGAATATGGTTGCCATAGTGCATGTGCCCAATTGCTTTTGCCTCTTGATGTGCCATTAGTGTGAAATTATAAGTAAGCACAAAAGAGCGATCACCAGCTATGGACAAGCCTGTCTTAGCAGTGTGAGGCCACCTCTGATTACATTCTCTACCCCTTTGCTTTTAACCCTTGCATTCAGTCTTAACATATTTTCTCCTAAATAATTTATTCATTCCAGAATGTCAAGGGTCCAAATACTTAATATTTATTTTTAAAAGTACAGTTGGTGGCATTACACTTACAATTCCTTATTAATATTTTAGAGTCCCTTCTTTCTCCTCCCCTAAATCACACAGGTATATGAAAATAAAAGTGCACCTGCTACTAAAATGAACATGACTTTTATGAATGAGAAGTTCAGTTGTTCCTCTAATGCTGTATGTTCAAGGAGCACTTGGAAACACTGCTATGTGTAATGCAAAATAAAATGGGTACTTTTATATGTACATAGAGTACAAATATTCCTAAAAAGTGTGTTTATAGTCATAAACCTCTATACTCAGACAGCATGGGCAGATGTAAAATCCAAACTGCATTTAGAGTTGACCATGAATTTTTAGGGCCTGAGGAATCCTGCAGTGAATCATGACTCCATACATCATGGTCCTGTTCCCACCTGAAGGAACTGTGTGAGACTTTAAGTATTTGTGCAGTGATTTATATGTGAGACTCCTAGTGGGGGAGGGAAGGCCACCCAAATATCTAATTGCAAAGCTGGGAAAATGGTTCATCAAAAATATTTATTGAATATTAATCACGTGGGAATGTGACTTATCACATGTTTGTCAAGTGGTTTGGGATTTTTGGACGTAAGGTGCTATAGAAACTAAAATTTCTATTTGTATTACTTCTACGAACAATGCAATTACTGGAGAAAATTGTGGGATATATATGAGAGAGATATTCAGAGATTGAGAATCTATTAAAATTCAAAGAGAGAGGAGAAATTGCCTTTATTTTTTTCCCCTCATACTCCACTCCTGTTCACAAATACATCACTGTATATATATGCAGATCCAATGGGCCTAATGAATAAATGTGCTGAAGCTCCTCGAGTCTCTCAGCTTTTACTTTGAATTGGATGTGTTCAGCACATTGGTGATAAATTCAGGCTCAGGCTGAGAGGTATGAGTGGGTGTAGAGCAGCTTCTCTTGAAGTGTGTGAGCATCTTCCCACAGAGCTGCACAGGTTTAGTTTAGGGCCCAGAAAACAAAAGAAATCTGGTGTTAGTACTGGCTGTCCTTGTTCTAGCATCCTGTCTTGCAGAAATACTTGTGAGCTGCAATGACATGATGCTATGTGGAGAGGCAGTCATTTTCCTCATAGCCCCACTATTACCTGTTTGATGAGAAACAGCCATTTCCTCCAAGACAAAGAAGATTGTTCAGTTTACAGGACAATTTATAAAGATAATGGCATAGAAACACAATGGTCAAATTTCTCTGACCATTTCGTAATTTGGAAGAAACCCCCTATATTTTTAATATTTATTTAAATATGTTCTGAGTCCGTGTCTAATAAGCAATAAACTGGTCTAGCCAAGACTTTAAAGGCATATGCTGTGTCATTAGCTGGTGAGCGTCCTCTTTAAGCTGGCTAAGGTACTGATAGAAAGTGATTTTTTGTTCTTATATTTGCTTGGGAATTTGAACTGGTTTTAATACATTCAGCTCAGATTGGGGGGAGAACATCATTATTTCCTATGAAATAAAAAATAAAAGGAGTATTTATTAATGTCTTACATGACTCTCCAGTTAAAAATATCTCTCCTTCCCCCCGTGTCACTTTCTTACTCTCTTGCTCTTTTTTTCTGGTTTTGTTGCATAGGTAGAATGCTGTATTGCTAGCATTGTATTTTATGTAATTATTTTTTTGCACAAAGGCAAACATTTAGATTAGTTGGTTAATTTTTTATTTTTTTTTTTCATTTTATGACCATACCAAAATAATATTCTGCAGGCTTGTGGAGAACAAAGGACTGTTCTTTGGGACTGAAACTTGATTTTGCTTGTAGTACAAAAAAAAAAAAAAAACAACACACACACTCACAGATGTTGTTTCGTAAGTGTTATAAGCACTGGATATAAATGGTATTTTTTATCACTTCTGACTAATGTGAAACTGTTGTACGAAAACTACATGAACAAAAGTCATCTGTTTCGACTCGTGTGGGCCTGCCTCACAGTTGCCGGATTTGAGTCATTTTTATGTCTTGTTATTTCATTTATTTATGCAAAATACATGTATGTATGAACACTTTGTTTTAGCTCCAGCCCTGCCTCAGTGCTGATGCTCTGTATGTTATAGCCACATTCTTGAAAATGACTGGCTGTTCAGGAATTGCCAGCTGGTAAAAATTGCATTTACTGGCTGGGGGAGTAGGAGGAACAGATTTGAATCTGAATTGTGCCTATGAGCATGTTATTCTATTTATTAGCCGACATTGGCTCTAAAATGTCAGTAGAAATCAAGGAAGGACAATCATAAGGATAAGCCCCAACATTTTTACTTTATTAATTGGAGCTCAAAACAAAGTTTTTGATGAATTTACCATCTCATTTTAGATTTTTTAAAGTTGTGTAAATATAACATAGGAAATAGAATTTTATTTTTTGTTCATGGATACTTAGTGAAGTATAAGTTATGTATTTACTTTTGTTCTATATCAGTGTATGTTGGTCCATATTAAATGCTGACAAGTCACTGTACCTCATGTAGATGCTGAATTTACACCCGCAGTGTGAGCGCAGTATTGTGGACCTGTAGCTGGGACAGCAAGATTCCTCACTTGTGCTCTCTCTGATTTTTAATAGCATATTCCACAAGGAGGAAATACTTTCTTCTTCTTTAGAAAGTTGATACATTAAACATGCCAAATTTCTGATACATTTGATAGGAAACACAGTCTTCTGAATCTAAGTAAAACTGATGGCATATTTTACTTCTTAACAAGAATGGCATTTGGAAGTCAAAAGCGTATCCCTGGAAAGATTAAAATGCTGAAATGGCCCTTGCAATGCAGGCAGGACTCAATAATACCACAAGTTTATGTTTTATAATCACTTAATCATGTTATTGTCATATTAGGCTATAATAGCAGGGGAAACTGTTCACACAACACATGAAGAGGACTCATGGAATCACTTTTTAAGCATCATGTTTGAGGTCCCTTGATAATGGACTGAAAAAAATAACAACTCCATTCAGGAACACAAATATAGTAATACTATTTTCTCTGTGAACAGACAGTTTATTTAATGAACAGATACAATATATTTTCTTTTGGCAAATTATAAAATACTTATTTTCAAGAGAAGAATGCTCCCAAAACAGTCAGTCTGATACCAACTAGAATAGTTCACTTCATATTTTTTAAAAATTGAGGATGAAGGTCATAATGAAAACAGAACTACTTTCCAGGGTTCAGGTTTACATGGAGAAAAAACTGATGAATTTGCCCAGTTCTGGTCTGCCTGTATGTTTGGACATCACCATTGAGCTTGCAAAAACATGTGCTGAGAATTCACAGGATCACAATGTGCTCCTAAATCAGTGTACTCGGGCAGTGCAAGTCCGGGGGAGGGCAAAAGATGGGGTTGCTCTGGGATGAGAATGCAAAATAAACAGCAACATTGGTCCCATCAAATACAATACCCTGTGAAAAGTGTGTATAAGTCAGCTGTGGGCAGTTCCTTCTTCGAATAAGTACAATGCAACCACATCCCAATGCCATCTAATCTCTCCAGGCTGGCTTTTTGGTTTTGTTTTTTGGTCGTATCAAAGGCATGGCATTTCAAAATAATTTCCTAGCAAAACATACTACAAGACTAAGGCCCCATCCTCCAACAGCAAAACACTTGTCAGCCTGCTTAATATAAAGCATATTAGTACTTCTGTGGTGGTCCTGAGGACCAGTAAAGCATTGGCGCTAAGCAGTGAACTTTGCTGAGACAGAGCTACAGTACAAACAACTGCACTGGAGATGCAGCTAGCAGAATATATGATAGAGTTCTTCATGTTTTTATGAGGAGTTCGTGAATGGGCTTGGACCCTTGGTGTTTTGCATGCTTTTTTAAGATTCAAGTTGGCACTTAGGCATGTTCTTTTAAAAGAATAATACTATATGACCTTATTTCATCTTTTACAAAACACTTAACTCTTTCTCCTTTAAAAAAACCTTCTCCTAAACCTTTTTTTTTGATACAACACATTAGAATCTGTGATTTTTCTCAGATCAAGCAACATTTTTGATACACTGTAATGTCCTGCTACAGAAGAAAAAAAAAACTATATATGCAAAAACATTTCATTTTAATCCAACACCCCTTTTTAACTACCAGATATGTTGGAAATGGTGACAAAGAAGTATTCTGAGATTTCACATGCTGTGTAAAAAGGGGGTGGGGTGGTGTGAACTGGGCTAAAGGAAAACTTATCAAATTGGTATTTATGGCAATATGAAAGCTATAAAGCAACTTAGTGACATGGCTTGCTTTGTAATTTCCGCTTTCTAAAAACCACAAGTGAGGTCCTTGGTGCTCTTGGAGTATGGGGAATGTGCAAATATTTAACTGTTTGTATGCTGCACATTGCAGACCTGCTAGTGTGCATTCTCCGTTTGTCTTCCTTTGTCATTTGTGTTTTGCTTTCCAGAAAGCAATGTTTTTTTTTTCTTGTACTCTTTTTCAGCTTGTAGCAAACTAGAATGCTTAGCATTTATGTTCATTCATTATGTATTTCCCATGTAAAAATTTTTTTATTACATTAAGACAAGCTCATAAGCTGTTACTACATAACTTATCTTACTGTAACTCTTATTTCCTGACATTGTAATTTGTTTGTGATGTATATTGTGAGATTGTACTCTATGTTAATTTAATCAGCACAATTCACTGACATGCTGGACTGACATGCTAGCTGCTGTTTCAAATTGTAAAGTTTGTGTAGAGCTGTTGGGACAACTGAGACTCTCTTGTCAAGGTACTATGCTTTGATTCCTATAGCAACACTGTGGGTGCAGTTCTTAACAGCGAAGGCTGCTTGTTGAACACCCACTGGCTAACTTAATGGGCAGGTTTTCTTTGTAGAAATTCTATATACAATGCAGGTACCTACCTGGGCCCATGGCCGGGAATTATTTGGGCGTTTAGAGGAAAAACTAGTGTCTATTGCTGCTTTGAATATGTTTTAAAGTCTGAAAATGTAAATAGTTTATCAAAAAAATCTTGTACAGTCCAGTGTAAAGTTTTTAAATGAACCTAAAGGTTGCCATCACATCTCACACTCTCCTCTTGATACAGTAAATAAAGAGAAAGAAAGAAGTTTGCTAAGGATACTGATTGAAAAAAAAAAAAATCTGTTCTCAGATTAAAGATGAGAATAGTTATTCTTAGCTCTGCTTCATTGCATAAACAGACTTCTTGGATTTTGTTGTGCAGTATTGACGTGAGGTAAATTAAATATTAAATAATCTTTCAGTGGTACTTTTAAGAGTCTTCTCCTCCTCTGCCTCAGTTATTAATGGAAAAGACAAAATTGAAAGACACTGTCCATATACAGTATGTTCTGGTGTATGTTGGCACCTTACCTACGTGTTTTGGGTGGGAGGGATTTTTAAAAAATTTTTCTTTCTTTTTTTTTTTTTTTTTTTTTTGCACAAGGTGCTTTCCTGATATGTAAAACATGTCATCCTTGGGTGATACAGTATATGCCATGATAGGGGTTTAGACCCCTCAGGGGAGTGTCTATAAGACTGCCTATTTATGCTCATTTACCTCAAGACTGTCCTCTCTACCCTTAATCTATTCACCATCACTCCATCTTTTGTACTGCTGTTGACACTTACAAATTAAAGATAAATTTTGTTTTATGAGATGTGTGTGTGACTTCTTCTATGCATCCCTTATTATTCCTTTGAAGTTAGTGTTAAAGATTGACTATGATGAGTTGACCATGAATTAAGCCTGTTCAGATGGCCTCCTTTAAATATAGCAACTGAGTTTTCCAGCTCTTATGTTTTCCCTGTGCCTTTCCAGTCTATGAAGGCATTTGTTAGCCTCTGAAATCCATTAACACCATATGCTGTTAAAAGACATGCATGATAACCAACCTAATTTTATTGTATTCAATGAATACTGTCAGTTTTGTGTGCAGGAAGTGCTGTTGGTAGCAACATACTCTCAGAAGGTTTTTTATTGGGTAGAGATTGTACAAAATAGTTCTCATGTTTCTTTTTATTTGCCTTCCCCTTTTCTTCTGCATATAACATTAAACAAACTAAAGTTGACAACAAAAAAGCCTATAGTTGCCATATTGCCATGTCTATAAACTCTGCCACTTGTGTATTATGATTGGCTTCTGATTTAGTAATTAGTCATGGTTCTCATAAGAAAATAATACATTACATTGAAGCGTAGTTTAACAAAAATGTAACAGAACATGTTGATTGTACATTACATCAGATTTCAGTCAAGTTTCAGTTATGGCACAAACCACCCTGAAACATGTGAGTGAGAGTGTGGTAGTTGTACTTAGGCCTTTTGGTAGGCTTCAGTTTAGCACAGTCTTACGTAGATTAGGACAGACAGGTGTCACTTGACAAGCAACCAAAGAATTATTTCATACCAGATGACACAAACTGGGATACAGTAAAGTAGGAGAAGTTCTCTCATGGCTGCTTGTCTGGGAAAGATGTATCGTGTTGTTTTCCTGGACCAGACCCTACCATTGCTTGCTGCTATAACATCTTAGGAAAGTAAAATATTTAGTCTTAGTCTTCTCTCTGCTAGGGTCTGTCTCCTGGGGGATTGAGCTCTCTTGAGTGATTTGTAATTAGAATGGTGGGAATTGTCTTCAATGAGGAGTGAGGAGTTATTGTTATTTCTAACTTGTGTAGGTGTGTGTTATATTGTAGTCTTCTTTTAATTTTTTTCCGTATAAATATATAGCATGTTTAAGTGTCCAGAAGTTGTTTTTTTTCCTCCTTTTTCTCAGTTGGGGGAGAGAACTCTGATTCTGTATTGGGCAGTTGGCATTTTACCAGCTGAACCCAACACAGATAGAATCCTTTCTTCCTTGGAGAGGGCATCATCATACATGAAATTACTAAAAATAACATACTGTGTTATGAATCTGTGTGATGAAATACTCCAAGGTCAAAAGTGGATGATAATGAAGTTGCTGACCAATGTGTTATAGTATACATAAATATTGACTTGTGCAATTTAAGCTTTGGCTTCTGGCAAGAGATTACTGAGTTTCTCAGTCAAATGGTGACACTAAAGTGATCTTGAGGAGAAGGCAGCAATAAACCTATGTTTCTGCCACATAATCTACAGCAGTTTCACCAAGTGTGGGGATGGCCATACCATAAGTTTGAAAAATAGAATTGGGCACTAGATTACTGTCAGTCTTGCTGAAACTACTAAAGTAAAAGGCACCGGAATTGAAGCACCATGTCACTGGGCCTGAATTTTGCTTTCATGTAGTCCATCTGCAATGGAGTTCCATTGTTCTGCTGATGTTTTTTCACATTGCTCCGCTTAAGCTAATTCCTGCTATACTAATTTTTTTCTCTGTTTCCCCTCCCCCCACCCCCACCACACACACACACACATACACACTCCTTACCACATGATTTGTCTCCTTTTCCTTAGTGGAAAGTGCAGCTGTGGATTCTGATCAGTAATCTTGGACACACTGATTGTATCAGTTGGGTTGTTACACATGTACAATGAAAAGTAAGTTGAGCAATGCCATACAAAAAGTCACTGCTTCCTGCAACAGTAAGAGACAACATATTTATGTGATATCTCTAGGTGTCAATCTAAAAAGAGTACGCTTTAGTGCCATGCAGGCCAGGGTGCTATCTCCCATCTTCTGGACAAGGTAGTGTTGTGGGAGCTACCCACACCAAAAGCAGCACATATGGTCATGCTGCCTTCTCTGTGCTAGTGTGATTGCCACTCTAAATGGTCACCTTAGCCTTCAGAAGTTTTACTAATACAATGTATGCATCAGGTCACTGCAAGGGGATGGTAACACCGTGCTGAATGAGTAATAATCTCTTATATTACCATGGTTATTCCAATCATCACAGGAAGGCTCTCCTGAACTGGAACCCAAGCCACTTCTCTGGCACCAAACGAGAGACAGAGCCCAACAAATATGACAATTGAGGTGCATCTGCTGATGAGGTCTATTCTTCTTCACTCAGATGTGTTTTTCCCTCTGGCTGGGCATGAACTCTGCCCACCAGCTGCAGGTTCCTTGGAAGCCCTCTGGACTACTGTGGTTAGGTGTTTTCAAGATTCTGAGGTTCAGCACGAGTCTATTTCCCCACTGGTTACTTCACTGGGATTTTCCTGTGGCAATTAATTGCTGCCACAGTAGCCCAACAGCAGCAGCTCATACGGATTGGGAGGAGGGGTGAAGTAGGGGAAATAATAGTAGTTGATTTATTTCTTTAATATATAGTTTATAATAGAAAATATGAGCTCCAGGTTGTATCTCTGAACAGTTAATGACCAGCTGGGTTAAGGGCCTTCAAATTCTGCCATCGGTCATTAGCTGCCAGGAAGTATCCTTCCTGTCATCTATTATTCCTTAATTGTATCAAGACCCACTACAGTGAAGGACTGTTAAATCTGTGGATTAATTGGAATCTGACCCTTAGTAGTTCTAATAATATCAAGGCCATTACAGGTTAGCATTTGGGTTCTTGACATGACAGTCAGTAACAAACTTTTTCAGAGCCGTTATGCTTTATATTAATGCCTATTGGATGATTGACACAATAAAACATAATTGCCCTGTAGAAATCACTGTGGTCAGTTGTATTAAGAACTACTTAGGAACTCCTTAATTTACTTTGACACCACAAACTTTAAAAGCTCCTATACTTGTATTAAAATCTACTTAGAGGTTTGGTTGCTGTTGTAGCTCATCAGCAAAGCATCACTGGATAAGGAAAAAAAGTAATTATTAGGGCTTTAAATATTTCTCCTTGAATAATCAAATTACAAAAGAAAAGCATACTTATTATTTGAGTCTTTTTTTGCTACTCTTCTAGACTAGTAGGATGTGTGAATAAACCAGGTAATCATTTTAAATTAAGTTTCAAAAATGGAATCTAAGCTCAAAAAACGTAAAGTGCAACCCCACCCTCCCAACCCCCCACCCTGACTCTTGCATTACTTCCACAATATCCAGCTTTAATTATATCAATAAGAAATCTCATACTTCAGGCACATGACCAAGCTTCTTTTTAAGTCAAGCCACACATGATATATATTTGGAAATCAGGAAATAGAAATATTTTGCTGTGATCCACAGCCATGCAACAGGACCTGAGCCTGCAAGACCCTACAATCACCAAGTGGAAAGGTGTTTCTGCCACCAAGACCCCAAAACTGCTAATAATTTCTTTCCAGATACTTATGTTCACAACTAATTAATCACAAATAACTTTCAAAACTGAAAACACAATAACTGTCTTACTGGATAAGACTACTAGTCTGCCTAGTCCAGCAGTTTTATGTTCAGCAGTTGCAATAGAGGATAGCAGCCAACGAGAGCATCTGATACTGGCCAACATCTCCATCTTATTCTCATGTTTCTCAGCATTTACAGTGATTGTGTTGGGCTACTAATGGGTACAACACTTTCCTAGTCAGGAACACAGTGTGGTATTTTGGTAGATGAAGTGACTGACAACAAATCATCAATTAATTTTGCACCCCAATCTTTCAATAGAGGGCCTTGATAAGGAGTTTCACAACAGCCCCATTTATTCTTTTTAATGGGAGAAGATCAAGGAAAGCTGTCAGACTCTGTTCAACTGAATTGCCAAGTCCATCTTATAATCCAAAACATTTAAGACACTAAACTTCTCCTAATTTTTTCAGGATCTGGTTAAAATTTTACAGACTTAATTCAAAAGATCTGGAGATAGATTTTAATGATCAGACTATTCAGTCACAATGAAATATCTTTTATTCAAACATCAGGAAATCCACACTTCATTGCAGTCTCAGTTAATTCCCCTAGAATAGCTGCAGCTGCTGGAAAACTGGATTCTAAGCGACAGAGAAGGAAAAAAAAACCCCCAAAATCCACCCACCCACCCGAAAAGAAGTGCAAGTCTTTTGCCACATGTTGAGAGATCATGCAGAGAAAAGGGCTTTTAGAAACACCTTTAGGTACAAACTAACTATTTTAAGGAGTGTGACTGTAGAGATCAGCAAGCTTTACTAGATTTGACAACGACAATATGGGTCGAAAGAAAAAGTAGGGAATAGTCAGTGTATATGATCTTATTTGTGTAAGCTTCTCCAGAGAAGTGAACCTGAAAAATCCCCCTAACACTGCAGTGATTTTCTGTAACACCAACTACAGGAGGGAAGCATTAAATATTCTAAAAAATTTAGATAATTTTAAGGTGAAAAGGATTCATTTAAAGGAAAATGAATAAATATGAATATTTATATAGTGCTATTGTCCTGAGCTGCAGTAATAATAATAATGGCCCAGTCTTCGCGAACGAAGATTTGGGAAGGGCTCTCCCCACGTGGGGAGAGCCCTTCGAGCCTGCGCAGTGGATG
>JAWWEV010000167.1:12775620-12823072 GCA_035583235.1 Hafferia zeledoni | reverse complement strand
GTCCTCTACTGAGACTCGAACTCGTGACCTTGGGAGTCAGAGACCGGAGTGCTCACCATTACGCCACGGGACCGCCCAAATCTGTGCTAAGAATGACATTGCTTCCCCTCTGCCACATATACAAGCTTGCCTGTGTAATACTTTATAGGATACATACTAGGATATATTGTTAAAAATCATATGCTATATTTGCAATTTCTAAGTTATTTAAGGTGAGCCTGTAAAATGACAACATTATGCAAAAATTAGTATAACTGTTAGAAATCACCAACTCTTCCCATCCTTCCATGGGGAAGACTGTTAGAGTTGGCATTTCCTGCCCAGCTCTTAGTCCAGCCTATGGCAGTGGCTGCTGGCATCCCTTCACATGGTGAGTGAGGGCTGCCACTCCTCAGACCCTCAACTCCTGTGTGGGCTCTTCTCTCTGGGCATTCCTTCTGTTCTCTTTGCCTCGTCCTTCCACAGGGCAGTGACAGCAGAAGAACAAGGGGCAAATACAGCCCTCCATCCTCTCTTGGAATTTCCAGTGCCCCTGAAATGGGCTGAGGGCTGGGTTTATTTTGATCTGAGGGGAAGCAGGTAGTGGTTAAAGCATTTACCCATCACATCTGCTGTAGGTGTTTGCACTGGGTAGCCAGAGCTGTGGGCAGCCTCCTGGAGGATGCTATGGAGGGATTGTGTCACTGGGAAGGTGTGTGAGGAGTGCAGATCCAATGCTGTGACTCTCATGGTGCTGTTGGAAGCAAAAGTGCCTTCAAAAAGACCTCAAAATGAGTGTAGGAAAACTTAGAATTTCTTCCTCGTATAACTTAGTCAGAGAAAAATTGATGCTTCAATTTACAACTTTAAATTTTGATCCAATTTCCATTTTCTTCTACTTCAGCCTTTGCTGCTGAGAAATTTGTTTTGAATGTATCTGCCTGCCTTCAATGAGATCCACAGGCTATAAGTGATGCAGTCTCAAAAAGATAGCTGAGAGTCCTGCCCTTAATGCTCCACCACACAATAGATTCTTGTTGGACTGTGAGCTGATGCAAAGGATCTGATAGGTTAAGTGCTTCCAGCTGACTTGAATTTCTGATCTTCATCTGGGTGAAGAGAGGTAAGAGTTACCTGACAATGTGAGGGTACTCTGTGATAATTTGTACTGTTTTTTCTGTCTTTCTTACGCTAGAAGCAAAAGAAAGAGGTCTTGAGTATATTCTTATAGTTTTTTCACAGGGTTTTCTTATGTTTAATGGAGAAAAAAAACAAACAAAAGGAAAGATCTCTTGTACAAATGACCTGTGTAACTTGCTAGGTATAGGGTGCTTAGAAAGTGTAAGGGTGTGATGAAGGATGTAGAGGAGCTCACTAACATTGTCTTTTGATAATTTTTGTGGAGTTACAAAAATATATTGTTTAGTAAGCCCTTTGTGGTATAAAGAACAGTGAATGATTTTTAATTATCTAGTTGGCCTTTTTTTTTTCAGGTAACAGGTTGCTTCTCTTAAGTTCTGAGCATGTCCTGCTCCTACTTATGTCATAGGAAGCAGATAGTTCATTCAGCACATGGCAGTAAGTGCACAGTACTTGTCTATATACAGTATTAGGATACTTATTAGATGTATGTGCCTCAGACAATGACTCATAAAGTTACCTTCCTTCATTAATCCATCCCTAAAAATCCATAGGCTGATCATGCTTAGAGGGAGTACATGCTTCTTGTAAAATGTTTTGATTTTTATACTGCCAGGAGTTTGTGATTGAATTGCAAACAGAATAGATCAGATAGTTTGCAGTCTTAAGATGCCTGTAAGAATTGCAGGTTGTGAAGGACTTAAAATTGGTTCAGTTATGTATTAATTTTTAAGTGGGCGAACTAGTGGAGTTCCACAACAATAAGCCCATGCATGAAAACACTCTGTGTCCTCTTATTCCCCAAACTTTAAACACAATGAAGTTCTGAAATGAACATAATGTACTCTGAAATAATGAGAAGAAAATTGTGTTCTTTTTCTCTTTTGAAAGTGTTATTCCCATGTGAGGGATAAAAGTAAGCATTAAATAGCTCATATAGAAACCACCAAATTTTCTACCTTTTCCTAAAGCTTCATGAAAAACATGCATCTCAGCTCCATTTGGAATCTTACAGTAATCACTAAAGCTTCGTAAAATTTTCTGTCTTGATATTTGCTTCTCTTTTCTCACATGCTTGCTTTTAATATCTGAACACTTAAAATTAAGGTATCATAGATCACACTTCCCACTTCTCCTCATTTACCTCCGACAGCTTAACCTGCAATTTATTGTGAGGATTGCACCTATAAGTAAAACAGGATCAGACCTTAATTTGATCTGCTATTTATGCGTTGTGGTAATTGTAGCCACAGGGTTGTATTAAGAAAGTCAAAAAGTGCCACTTGTAACTACAGAGTGGCTCTCACCTTTTAAATGGAAAAACACTCATTTTTTAGAAAAAATATGAAAAAAGTGGTTATGAGCTAAATGAAGAAGGCAGAAGGGCTTCTGTTTTTCCATTTTTAATGTAATTAATATAATATTGGCACCCAAAATGTAGTTATCTGGGTACAAGCCTGTTTCTAGGTTTTACTGCTGTTGGTGGGAACAGATGTGTAATTTCTCACACTTTTGTTTGTTTGTTTTTTTAAACTGCAAATGGGGTTCTTGTTAGGCTAATGGATGTTGGGATTTTTATCTCGCATTAATCAGGAGTTTCATCTTCTTGTATTTCTGAATGCTGCATTCTTCTTAAACTCACCTTTTTTATTTTTTTGTTCTTAAGAAAGAAGACAATAGTTTACAGTACGAATGACTGACAAAAAAATTGAAAATTTGCTAAGAGAAATTCTACTCCTATGACAGCCACCACAATGGTAAATTCCTGGTGCCCTGGAAGGGTTTGACTGAGGAATCTGTATTATGTTCTGTAGTGACCACTGAAAATAATGCACCAAGCTAGAGAATTGTAAATTAAAGGGAAAAATCCCAACTTAAATATCTCTCAGGGCAGACTTGGAAAAACGCATACAAATATCACTGAAATGCAATAGGTTTAGAAGTACCTGATTCTCTTAGGCCTCTTTGAAAATCCTAACATTAACATGCCTGAATTTTTTGGAAAATGAACAAGGAACACTTTCACTTTTCAACTTTTGGGAATGGTTTTCCTTAGCTGGCAATGTTTCTGCTTCCTTTCACAGAGAACAAAACTGTCTTGCATACTGACTAACTGATGACTTCAGAGAGTCAGTGTAAGCCTAACACTTTTGATATTGCAAAACCAAAAAATTCTGATAAATTATTAGTCTATCAATAATGAGTTGATGATGCACACTACAGTAAACCCCATTGATTTAGTAGGGCTCCCCTTCACACTACAGCAAAAGTGTTTTGTTTTGTTTTTTTTTTTTTTTACTTAGTCTTGCCTCTCTTTCAGTCCTGCATTTTCAATACAAAAAATCTGCGTAGAAAGTTGTGAACAAGAAATGAACAACCTATCTACACCACCAGTGGCTTGGGAGGGTCTCGTGTCTTGATTTCACCAAAGTCAGCTGCCATAGTAACTCCAAGCCAGGACCCAAATATATGCCTAGTTCTCAAACAATGGAGGAAAGCATGGCTTGAATCTATACTAAATGCCAGCAGCACAGTCCTTAACTTTATCTTGTTGTTTCTGGGGTTTGCTACTTGGTATTGATTTGGTGCTACAGACCTGGTATATGAAAGTATGGGTGAACTCAAGCTGCCCATGTCCTGTCACACTGACAGAGACCTTTTCAGAAGAGATAAAACCCCCTCAATCTGTCTGTACGTTGCCCAGGTGGATATCAGTGAGGAAAAAGACACGTGAGGAACCAAAATGTTGCCACAGGTGTCTCAACTTTCTGTTTAGTGAAGAGTATCCTTCCCTGAAAAACTCACCTGAGTCACATAAGAGTCTCAGACACACAAACATATTAAGGAGGAATGGCACTTTTTTTTCTATAAAAGAGGCAGAACTCAGTTTTTTGCTCTTGTGGAAGGAGAGGTTACCTCTGCAAAGCTAGAAGTCTTTGCAGCAAGCTGTTGCCTACTCTTGCACTGTGGTTTCTGAGAACTACAAATCCTAGGTGAGCTCTCTATCCTATTGATCAGTTTCTTAGATATGTCAATATAAAAAATGGGTCAGTGTGAACTTCTGCTCTTAATATTCAGTCCATTTGGTTATTAGAATTCTTTTCCTCAGTAAATTGATTTATTGTGATGTTTTATTCTTCTTCCTCATTATTGGTGATAATGATGTCTGTTTCTTTTGTGACTCCTTACTTACTAGAAATAAACGTGAAAGCAGGGGGTTTTTTTTAAGTTTTGAAACATTTGAAAGTAGTATAGAACTGAACTTATCTGAAGACATGGTCCTCTGATTTTAAATGTGAAGGTAATGATATTTCTACTAGTATGTGTTGTGGTAGTGAAGTTCTGTGCAACTCATAATCAAATGCAGAGGAAATTTCTAGCACAAAGGCCAGTGACAGGTGGAGTTTGGTGACTAGTGGCCTTTGAAGTTTTCCTTTATTCTGGCTTATGATCTTAAAACTTATGCTAGCTGGGGCAATAATTTGTTTTGTTTAAGTGACTTGTGAATACTTTCAAGAAAACTTGTCATTTGCACTCTTATTTTTGTCCAGCTTCAAGCAGATACTGATGAATCCCTTTTCTGAGTAGAAACTAAGGCTCAGGCCAATAATTCCATCCATGCTAAAATCCCTGTAAGATCAGAAGTAGAATTTGTGAAGGTGAACTATTTCCCCAGAATGCTGGTCCTAACCAAGTGGATGCTTTGTGGAAATAGTTTTCTGGTGCACAGCACCCTCCATCCATTTATTTTCTTTCTCTTTTGTTCTGGGAGGGTTATATCAGTACTACATGAGGCAAGGTACCTAAAGTCTAGAGAGGCTTAAGTGCAACCAGATTTCCTTGTGCCAGTGTAATGGGAGGGCAGTTTTCCTGGGTCCTTTTGTTGCACCATCCATTAAAGAGGAAATGGGTAGAGAATAGTTAGGGTGGCAATACACAGAAAACTGTGCTGGGAGTCTTTGAGATTATCTTGGTTTGCCTTATTTGGTTTACGAGCTGTGGATACATTGGATGCTTGATATAATTATGCCTTCCTTACCGTTTCTTATCCCAAATCAGTATCTCTCAAACGTCTCTGGTTACATCTTGTTTTCCTGGGTATGGAACTTCTTTCTGTGCAAAAGACAACAGAGAACTAGCTTAGCTGGTTATTTGGAAGGGCATATTGATGCCATTTAATGCTAGTGGCAACTACAGCAGTATGTGATTAGGTTTTTTCTCAAATATAAAGGTTACTTATGTTGAGAAACAAGAGGAAAAGAGGACTGCAGTTACCATTAGCTATTATACCAGACTGGGTAAAGATATACCTAAAAAATATGTAGTTCCAGACAGATGTTAATGACCATTTTATAAAACTCTGAGATCCATATCCCTTCCTGATGGCCAAAAAAGGCACTGACATCAAGGATGTGCTATGTCTAGTACTTATTTTTGAACCTAAGTGCTCAGAAGCCTTAGCCTGGCACTGTATTATATAATATGCTGTTCCAGACAACAGTCCACACAATGTGTATGTTGTACTCAAGATCCTTGAGAACATATGTGTGGGTTTTCTTTTTAAGTATCACCTACAGGTATATGCTATTTCTGGAGCCATGCTTCTATTTGGGCACATAGAACAGTGCTGTGCTGTACAATACCATGCTGTTTTCTGTGTGGCAGTTATAGGGTCCCTCTTGCTATCCTGCATATAATTGAGCTGATTCTTGGTTAGAGATCAGAAGGGGATTTTTGGCAAGGGTGTAATAGCAGAAATCTGAAGAAAGCTTGCCTTTTGGAGACTTAGCTTTATGTGGACTCTATTTTATTTGTCTATTTTTGAACCTTATTTTCTTTCTGAATTTATCTGACAACAATAATAAATTTTTGTGATACCTTGTATTCTGGGTCAATCAGTCTGGTACAAAGGCTGTTGCCTGTATATAGAATTTACAGTCACATTGCCATACAATTATAGAGTGCTAATGAACTAGTGATGAATAAGACACATGTGACTACAAAGAGGAGAAAGACAGAAGTTAATAGTTATTCCTTAACTCTGCCTACCCTCATTCCCTGTTCTGGTTTGCTGGATGGTTTAATTTGGAGTGATGTTTTTAATGCTTACAACCCAAAGGTGTGTTTTTGTTTTGTTTTGATTTTTTTTCCTCCTTAAGGAAGAAAATTGATTCCTTATGTTCCATACATTGTTTTCTTTAACGTTTTTTTCAACATGCATAAAATTACAGATCTCTGGAGAGAATGAAATACCACATTGCACAATGTAATACTGCACCCAATCTCTTGTTTCCCTCTCTCCTGCCAAACCTTCAAAAAATCATAACATAGCATTAATACATTTATGGGTACTGGTTTTCCATGTTTGATACAAAGTAAAAATACAATGAGTGACCAGGCATAAAAATATGTGATGTCTGCTTGCGGTGGCTAAATACAATTCTGGGGAATAAAGCCTCGAATTTCCTGCCTACAGAGTCAGAATGGAGGAGAGATTTGCTGTGTGAGGACTAATTTTAACAGTGCCATCCCGTGTGTGGCTAAGGAACTACACTGTAGGTTCTAGATAGTGAACTAGCACCCTTGAGAGAATTGAAAAGATGACATCAAATTTTATAATTGAAGCCGATTTTATGAGGGCAATAAACACTACCTAATGTAAACCAAAGGAGAGGGAAAGATATTATTCCCTGGTCATCACTCTGTGCTGTAAACTTGAAGCATAATACTGTGTTTGGATATATGAATGTTTGCAAACCAATGAGAAAGAGCGTCAGGTTTATGGACTATTGTGTATTTTTTTTCCTGCTTGATTTGCATCGTTAAAGCAAAATGTCTTTTCTGAGTGTCAGTTGTGGAGCAGACTATGTAAAGAAGGTCTCCCTGACAAGCTGTTCCCAAGGAAGCAGAGAGCTTGTCTCCAGCTACATATCTGAGAGGAGGTGCTGAGCGTATTAAAATGATGTTATGTTTTGTGGCTCAGATAGATGGATACCAGCTTTGCTCTGAATAAGTCATTTACTTTGTTATAGCACCCTCCCACTATATTATTCATACTGTTTTTTCTACTCCCACTTAGAAAAAGAAAGAAAATTTTTTTTCTTCAAGTTCTCTATCCATTCCTGCTAACCTCTCATATCCTGCATGTTATCTCTTGCTGGCAGTTCTGAACTCCACAGTCTTCCTTCTTTTTTCTCCTACCCCTCCAGCACTTTGCTTTTTCTTATTGTTTCTATTCTAGTTTTCCCTTCTCATTTCTTCTTTCTAGTATTTCCTGTCTCTACCTTCACTTTGCATAGACTGTATCAGGTCAGCTAGCTAGGTGTGTACATGGAACATTTGAGAAAAATGAATTAAGGTAGAGGACGGTAAGGTAAAGTAGTAGTTGTATAGGTCGTTGTTATTTGAAGAGGGACTTGTGTTTCCAGTACTTACAGACAAAAAAATGAAAAGGGGGGGGGGGGGGGGGCGCGGTAGGGAAATAAGGATGGGGGAAGTAAAGTATTGAGAACTCTGTTCTGGTGAGCTCCTGTTCATTTTTGAATCCTGTCAGCAGGGGATCCTGCTACAAGAACAGGAAGTTATTATTTGCCTTGTTTTATATCCATTGAATATAGCACAATTTTTACAGAAAAATCTGCTGTGATTTCTTCTTTCTCCCTCCTCTCTCACAAAACAATTTGAAGCAGGGCTGGGATACCAAATATTTTAGAAGTCTTTTAAAAAGTCCTTTTTTGTGCTCTGAATCAACTTTCTCCCTGTTCTCCTGCCAGCATGTGCAGTAAGTTCCTGTCCCTGAGAGTTTGCACCAAAACCACAGTTTGAACCAGGCTGTACATAATAGGCGTCTCTGTTAGTTCCCGCCAACTGAAGCTCCCAGCAGTGGATGGAAAATCAGACATACACCACTGCACAATAAATCTTATTGTAATTCATTCAGTTAGCATCACCACGAACAGGGCTTGAAAAATGTGTCGTGTGTGCTTGAAATCATACTTGTGCTCCTGCCATTAAAGAATGAAAAAAAAAACCCCTTGTAAAAAAAGTTTCATTTACTTTTTTGTTATAAAATACTTTTTACTGGTGCCAGCTGGAAGGAAAATGACCCAGTTAGATCTCAAAATTATGATGTAGCTTTAAGTGCTATGTTTAGATTAACTGCCAAAATGTTAGTATAAAGTGGTAGGTGTTTGTGCTGCAGATAATAACTAATGTACTGTTGGTCAAGATAGGCCACTGTTCTGTTATTATTGTATGGATCTTATGACTAAACACTGGAGCAAACCTAGTGGAACAACAATATTTTACTGTGCCTGGAATACTAGCTTGTCAGAACTTAATTGGGGTGCCAAAAATCTAATGAATCATACCAAGAAGATACCTTTTTTTCCTGTGTGCTGATATTTCTGATTTGTATTCCTTTCTGTAACCTGAACTGTATTTATCTCATGTATTTCCTGTCAAGTACTGTCTCAAATACAATCAGATCCCTCTGATTGTCAAATGATTATGGTCTTCCAAAGACAGTAAAAACATCTTTGGTTTCTTTTTTTCCCCTGTGCTTGTGAGACTGGGTTAAATGCGTTGTATATTTTAAAGGACCTGGCTTACAAGGAAAAATCAAGGTTAAAAGCACTTCAGAACTCAAGTTGTACTGATGTGTATGACCTTTGGGCCCAGAATTAGCTATTTTTACTCTGTTGATATAAAACATTAACCTCAGTCAAATGCTTCTTGCAAGAAATGAAAACAAAACTGTGATGTTTAAATACACAATCTAGATGTACCTACACCAGTTGCCATGAAAAAGTCAACATTTGCTAACAGACACCACATGGTGGATTCTGTGGTACTGCAGCTTTTCCTTTGAAAAGGAGGGGAAGTACCTGTGGGAGAGGAAATATCTGAAAAATCTTGAATCTACAAGAGTTCCTTAACCAAGTTTCTGTTGCTTCTGATTTTTCCAAGTTACTTTCCTCCCCTGTTCTGCTGTATCCAAACAATAACCATGACTAGGTGATGTTCAGTAATGTTAGGTATTTGTCTTGTCCTGCTCGTGACTGCTGTGTGGAAAAATTTGGTTAACTATACCAGATGTTGTATTGGATTTTATTGTTGTTTTTGGTTTCCTTGTATATCTGTTTTTAATGAGGGAGAGATCAGGTTGAACCAGAACAAGAACTACTTGCGCATGTTTCTTGGTCTAGTTCTGTCTCAGAACTGAGTTGACCTTAGTGTTGCATTTGGTCTTGATTTTCATGGCAGATAGGGCTTCTACCACTTGGGACTATTTTCAAGAAGAGGAGAATAGCCTCTAACTCGACTACTCCTGGGCTAATGAAGGGAGGCACCATTCTCGCCTTGCTTATGGAATTCAGCAGACATGTAAATAGCAATGCTGATTAGCAACTAGTTGACAATTGCTACATTTTCCACAGCTTTGCCTTAGACACCATTTTAAAATGTACACTAAGCTTACATAGTTCTTAATTAACGTTCAAATTATTTTTCTGGTGTCTATGTGAAATCCAGTAAAAAGATTCTGCAGCTATGGCACGCAACTGAGAGAGGTGATTGACAGGTTAGTATTTATGCTTTCCTTCCACAGAAGTTAATAAGATACTTTCTGGTTTAATGCCTGTGGTTTCAGGAGTGGATAGGGAATAACTGGTGATGTTTCAAATAGGAGAGGTAGTGTATTTCAAATGATGCTATTAATATTGACCTTTTTATATTAATGCTTTCCTTAACATTCAGAATGACCAAAAATTTATGCAAAGTTCTCTGACTGCCAAATTAAAAGAACAGTGGGACTCTTCACTGAGTTGTATTACTATGAATAGAGCATAGTGTAAAATGGGTACGATTGAAAATACAGGTTAAAACTTCATATCTCTAGTCATAGCTACTAAGACAACTGTCCTGTAGACTATTTTGCTTCGCTAGAGTACTAACATTTTTTAACTAAGTTATGAATATTCTGATTTCAGATTGTTGCAGACAGTGGTGTCTTGAATTCAATAAGACCTGTAATATGCATCTAATGTGTTTTCCTTCTCCACTCTGTCTAATTGTAAATACTCTTCAAGTTTTATTCCAAGTTCTCCTGCTTGAATTCATGGAATGAAAACTTAACATCTGAGCCTTTACTGTACCAGGAAGTGATCAGTGGAATGCTTTAGAAAGTGAAAACCATTTATTTTAATTTGCTACTCCAATTAGAATGTTCAATAAGAAAATACTTTTAATTAAAATATAGATGCTAAAAATATTACATTACTCTTTTTCAAACTAAGATGTTTAAAATTGACAGTACTTTGGAATATAAAAGTTTCAACTGCTTTTTCTGAAAGGTGTGGCCGAATTATTTGTATAGATGTACATCAATGAACAACAGAGACAGTTCTCTAACTGAATGGTTAGAGTGAAATGATGTAAAGGTATTGAAGCATTTTTCCTACAGAATTTCATAGCAGAAGAGTACATCATGTACTGACTAATGGGCCAACACAGGACTTCTAAAATACACCTTTGAACTACTTCCAGAAACAAGACAAAATGTGAATCCCAGTCTAGCAAACTGGATGCAGTCTGAAAATCCACATTTGCATTTTTTTGTTGTCTGCTGAAGTCCTGATTCCCAAACATGAAGCCTCTATTCTCATTTTCTCTACTGGTGTCACCTTTCAGAAACAGGTCTGAATAGATGTTAACATAATTCCATCACTCTGCTGGGTTTTAGGTATGTGGTTAAGATGGGTACAGCTTTTGTTCAGACTTACCAGAAGCTTAGCTTCTTAACTGTAAAACTGAGGGGGTTTTTTGTGTGTATGTGCGTTTATATTGCCTGTCTAGGAGCTATAAGAGGAAACCTCAAAATCAAAGTTCAATGCTGTTTGGTATTGTATTTCTTAGTAATGTAAACTGTTCTGAGGAATTAATTTTTTTTTTTTTTTTTTTTTTTTGGACAAAGGCCTTGTAAGTATAACCTCTGTACTTTTATTTGTTGTAGTTTGATACTGTATTTTTTTGAAGTGTTGCCGAAATTGCCAGATCAAAACCTTGCCTATTAATAGCTCTAGGTTTATTGAGATGGGAATGGCATCCAGCTCCATTGAGAAGCAGCTAAGTATCTTGGATTGAGACACATTTATTTTTCACACTGAATGTGCAGTAACCAAAAGGAAGAGCATGGGTTAGGAATTATATGAATGCAGGTACCTCTATTGGTAAGATTTGTGCCCTGCTAAATGCCATATTTTCTGCAAAACTCCTCTGTAGACAACACACAATGTTTCCATTAACTACAGCAGTCTTAGAATCTGTACCATAAATAACATGAATTCATCTCATGTGTTCACAGCATATAGGATAACCATGGGGGAGGGGGGGAATCATTAAGTAAATACTATGTAGAGTGATAGCTACAGCAAGCTACAGCCATAACTACATTCTTTGTAGTCTAGGGACAGAATATGTAGTCATATTCTACCAAAAGTGAAGCTGCTTATTAATTATGTCGGATTTTATTTATAGGCAGCAAAGCAGTCCAAGCCAAAACACTGTGCCTGAACAATCTTCAACTTTAGGATTATTTAAAATCCAGACTTGGTTCATATTTGAAATGCCTCCAGATCCTAATTGTGTAGAATTGAACTCCTTCCTAACTTTAATGTTTATCTTACTAATGTGTAAATTGTAATGAGAATTTACCTCAATTGCTGATATGCTTGCTATCTTCAAGTATTCTGTGTAATTTCCCTAGGATAATGAAATAATATTTTGGATGGCCAGTGATGTTATCCCAGGTGTCCTTAAAATTAAATACTGAAAATTGGATTTCACTGTTCGTTGCTATGAATGAGTAAAAGGATGGTGTGGTCACAGGAAGCAGCATTACAGATGAGGATGCTGCTTGGTTTTACCCTGAAAGAAACTGTCTTCTGCCTGCCTGCTCCAGTTACAGGACAGTTGAAACTTTACAGCCTGAATCCTACACCTTACAATGCCACAAGGTTTCTGAGGAACTGAACAATTTAATTGTTCATTTACAAACCCAAGAGCTTGCTTTGAGTCTCCTGCCTTATGTGTTTTACACAGAGGCATGTACCAGGCATTCTGCTGGGTCCTACCACTGGTTTCAGTTTTAGGAGGTGCATGTTGTCATGAGTTCCATGCTGTGCTGATTAAGCCACATACTTCACTAATCAAGCTGCAAAGTTAAGTAGGTGAAATTTAATAGACTGCACTAATCAAGGTGCATTCTTTGTTGAGCAAGCTGAATATTTTAAGTATAGAGGGGTGTTATGTACTCTGTTAACTGCCTTGGAGGCCTCTTATTGCCTACATACACAGCTAACAAAAAGCCACCAGGAGTTGTTCCATTACTGACAAGGGAAGGAATGTGAGCTTTCACTTTGATACTTGTTCCAGTAGAGCTTAGGGACAAAGTAACCAAATTAGCCCTAGTGAGCAAATGACACTATTTCCCTTTGATAAGTCTCATTGGATTACACTGGAACACATTCCTGACATAGCAGTTCCCACCAACAGCAAGGATACATGTGTTCCATGTGACTCTTGCATCTCATTTTGTCTGCAGGTTTCTCACAGAAGTAACTGATCTTCATGGTCCTCTCATGACCATTACTGTCCTCATACAAATAATCTTAGTTAAATTTTAATTCTGAAGTCATTCGTCAGTGAGTCTTAGTCATGTCTCTAAAGTGATTGGCAAAGGTAGAGGAATGATGGTTTTGTCTCTTCCTCTCCTGCCAATAGCAAACAGAACATATCAGGAAATATGTGAAGTAATGGAGAAAAAAACAATTGCACTGGAAAGCTTAGTAGCAACATCATTCAGCACTAGGACTGCACAAATTACACAGAACCAATGTATCAAGAAACAGTGAATTCTAACTAGTTTAGGGAATAGTGATAATGTGTGTATTTGCAAGGGCAAAATGAAGCATACAGATGGGGAGTAAAGCTGAATGTGGAAGAGAGGGGAAAGAGAATGTACTCAGAGCAAAAGTAATTTCACAAATTTCTACTCTGTGTTCACATATGATAATAAGTACCTGTAGATAACTTGTTTGTGTTGGAAGTTCATGTGTTCCAGATTTAGTGGTGTTCTGGGTCTATCTAGAGGTGAATTCTTTCTCTGTTTGCAAAATGTTGATGGACTTGTTTGCATGTATTGCAGAGAAGAACAAATTCTTTTACTCTGAGTTAAGCCACCTTCTGCCATTTTGTTTGCTTTACCCTGTGATTTTTAACACAGGAACAACTGTATCCAACTGTATAGAGTGGCATTGCTCACTGAGGAAAGACTTTGGTCTTTGTGTTTCAGCACTTAAAAGTGACATATGAGAAATATTGGTTGTTTGAAAAAATGTGTGTAATTCCTGGTGTCTATATGGAAGAAAAATGAGTAAAGTAAAACTCCTGGTCAATAAAGGCTTTCTGACCTTAAAAAAAGAAAAAGAAAATTAAGATCAGCATACAAAGAGACCTCCTTGCAGGTGACCTCATTGTGGAGTGCTGTTGAAAAGAAAGCCGTTGTGCAGAAAGGTTAAAGTTTTAATTTCGATTATTTTGGAAATGTCTTTTACTTTCTGCAGTCTACATGGAGTGCAACTCACTTGGCTTCAATTCATCAACTTGCTTTATATTATTATGTTCATGTTTGTTGGTTTTTGACTTATATGCTTTGGATTTCACCACTGGCATATTTTGATCTTAAGGCCATTGGTAATTGAATAAGTCAGTGACTTTTTTTTTTTCTAGTTGCTTATCTTTTAGCAATAAGAATTGTCTCAAGGGGCATAGCTTTGTCATACTCTTTGGTGCAGAATGATTACTGAAAATTATCTTGTCCTATTTTATCTAATCTTTATCCTTTTGGTGGGCATATGCAGGGAGAGATGAGGGGTGTGTAATTTTAAGGAAGGTATAACTGCAGCTTCTAAACAGTTAATGTTTGCTGACAAACTGCTGACTTTCCAGGATATCAACATAACAGTTTCCAGACACAGAAAATGTTGCAGTTTGTTTGTCAACTGAATTATTGACATGTCCTCTAGCTTTACAGTGAAACGGTAAAATACCATATTAAACTGTAAAAACAACCAAGTGCCAAAAATCATTAAAGCTAAAATGTACTTTTCACCATTAGTAAACAGAATACAGTAAAAAGCAATGACCATGGTGTATTGGTTTTGGGGGTTTTGTTGAGATTTTTTGTTTGATTGGGTTTTTTTTTTTTTTTTTTTTTTTCCTTCACCAACTGATTTAATCAAATAAGGGTTCCATGCAGGTGAAAAAGAACTAGTTCTACTGTAACTTTAAAATTTTGCTTGGTCACCAATGCAGAACATAATGCGCTAACAGCTCTGTAGAGCAGGGACTTCTTTTTGACAGCATAGGTGTACATGGTGTACATAATAGAGATCTAATCCAAATCTGAACTTGAATATTCAACAGGTATTAGTACAAGTGGATTAGTTGCCTAAAACAACTAGACACAGATTTAACTTGCTCTTTCCCTTTTAGGCTTTCAAAGTAGGACTTCCTGTATGTGAATTTATTTTTTTTAAAGACCAAATGCCAATGCAACTTTCGTTTGAAAACTGTTGGAAGTAAAGTTTGATTCCTAGGATGCTTCACAAATTTAAACTGTAAAGAATGAAAGTATCCATTGCATACCACACAGTGTAAGAGGAAAGCCTTAAAGAGTAAGTAAATTCCACAAGATGTAAATTCCACTCAGTAGTGTGCAAGTTGATTACGGCTCAACATCTACATAGGCTCTTTAATTAAGAGTAAAGGTCAATAGGTTAAATAAGTAACTTAATCAGAAAATTATGCAGAAGTGCCACAAATCAAACACATTATTCAACTCTTGAGATCGATATGGTATGCAAATCGATCAGTAAAGTATATACTGTATGACTTCAAGTACTGAAACATGCAGCAGGATATTGCAAACACAATAGTTCGTAGAGTTTCAATTGACAGCTTGTCAATTATTTATTTATTTTTCAATTGCTGCTTTCCTGTGTCATGCACAGTGTTTGAATCCCAGGAATCAGCTCATCTTGAGTGTTGTGCAAAGCTATGAGCAAAGCTGGTCTTTAGATCAGTGAGTAAGGGAAAGTTTTCAGAGTATGCATGATGTATAATCATCAAAGTTGTGTAAAGGGCAGGAAAGGCACAAGAAGGCTTCTTTAACTAGTAAGCTAGTGTGTAGGCCCTCTGGTATATCAAGCAAACAGGCTCCAAGTTCTGTTCTCTGCTGTGGTTTGCTTGTCACAAGGAAGAGGTGCCTGATTTATGGTTCTCTCATTCTCCTAGTGTCAGCCCTGACTGCACCATAGGATAGAGAATTGCTTTCTCTTGTGAGAACTGAGAAAAGCCAAAGTGCATTACGTTCCAACCACAAGCTCTCCCTTGTCCCTGCTTATTTGATGGGACATGGGAAACTAGGACCAGACATTCAGCATGTGCTGATGGGTTTATAACCTGGCACCTGTGTGACTAGATCCAGTCACCTTCTTTCTCTCTTGGACTTACTTTGCATTTGTGGGCTTCTTGTTCTGCTCCCATTCTAAAGCATGTGACAGATGTACGTAAGAACCCAGACAACTATTATTGGTACCATGTTGCAGGAGAAGACCATTGCAACAGTTTAGAGGGTTGTTCAGGTTCAATAAAACCTATGCTGTTCTGAAGGATTGTTGATTGGAATCACATTGAGTGATTGTAAATGCACTCCATAATCAGATATTTGTAAGTGCTTACTTTCCAACCAATGGGATCAATTTTTATGACCTGGTGGGATGCAGTAGACTTTTAGTGCAAAGAAGTCCGTTATCAAACCAGAAGTACGTTGAGATCAGACATTCATCACCTACTTAGATCAACAGAAAACATTAAAAAAAAAAAAAAAAAGGCATATCTGTAAAGAAACCACCAACAAACCAACCCCTGGAATGAAAATAATTTGACTGTCCTCACAGCAAATATGCAGATTGAGTGCATTTAGTTGGAACCATATTCACATAGTGTAGTCTTTTTTAACTCTTCCACATAGTTTCTGGAAGTATAATGATGTTTGTAGGTTATGCGGTCTGTTAAATTGTTACTATTTCTTCTATTTTTTGTTTAAATTATAGGTAGTTTAAGCAGGTAGAATAATTTCTGAGACTATTTTGTCAGGTTCCCATTTGTCTCTAGAAATCTGAGCTTAAAATGCTATTTCAAATTGTAGGCTACTTCTGCATTTATAGTGAGATTTGTCTGTGTTTGGCAATGCTCAATTCCATTGATAATATATTAAAATTCATAGCAGAATTTCTCAGCAACTAGAGAGATGGAGCTTCCTCCACTATCTCTTTACCTGCACATTAAAACACTGGCAAAATGTGGAAGAACTTTTTTAGCAGTGCCCACTTGTCATTCATTACTCAGTCTTAATATACCCAAAACTGGGTGTGTGTTGCTCATGAGTCTCTTGCCAAATCTTTTCATAAAGAAACAGTGATTTTTCAAGATTAAAAGAACATCCAAAACTAGGCAGTTCTTCAATTTTTCTGTGGGTCTGGTGCATATATTTGGTGGAGCTCAAGTGGTTTTAGGAGTTTAGTAGAATGACTTATATTTATCCATTTCCAATTCACATGAACCTGCTCATAGCAGTCACCTTCAGAATCTCTTACCCATTAAAAGCTTATAGATAAACATTTGTGTAAGTTATATTTTTGTCGTAAATTCCCTGTCTGTTAGCTTTGCTAGTTAAGACAAATGAAATTGGAGTAGAGCATCACTTTGCCAGCTTAGCATATGGTCCTTGCTTCACTGTGGGCCTCAGAAATGACTAACAAAGGAGCATAGTTTTTCTAGGTGCATCCACTTCACATATACAGACATTCATGTACAGCTAGTGATTTTGTGTGATGCTTGATTCATGTAAAATGCTTTCGTTCTTTGTATGGTCCCATTTTTCATTTTGGTTTCTCTAGTTGATTCTTAACATATGAATCTTCAGTGTTTTTTGCATAGATACATTTTAAAGTCATAATGTTGTTGCTTTGCTGTAGGTTCCACAGAATGAACTGCTTTGGTTTTCATCACTAGTAGAAGGTAGAATCAATAAACCTCTGTAATTCACTCTACATATAATTTTATTAGAAATTGGAAGAAACTGTGAAAGAAACTGCATCTTCAGGGTGAAAATGTTCTATTTAAAAGGTTGCACAGAGACAATGAGTAAAACAAATATTTTAATGGATTACATTTATATTTTTTAACCAGTGTAACTGATGTTTCTGTTACTAATTTAAATTCTGAAGTCCAGCAGAAGAATGCAAGTGTGTTGCATTATGTAAATGTTGTGTAGGGTTCGCATTGTCAGGAAAAAAATCTCCTGAAATGGATATTGAGTTGCTAACTCCAAGGCAAAGATCACCACCTGTCCTTCAGTTCCATAAGGTAGTTGCTAACAGGAGCAGTTCATCTGACTCTCAGCACTACTATCACTCCTTAACTCTGCCAGTGCAAGAATCTCCTACTGAACAGAAATAAAACCACTAAGGTTAGTATTTCAAAGCCTCTGTTTCTTTTAAAAAGAAAAGTAGGATATTTTTGTAAATCTGTGAGCACTTTATGGTTATTAAACTAATATGCTTTAGGCTATTTGGTCACATTAGTAACTGAAAAATGCAGTAAGAACATGAATCTGTTATCATAGCTGATCTGCATATATTCAGGTGTGTGAGATACAGTATATCTCATTATTATTTAGCCCCTTGAGGTATACTAGGGTCTTCACAGAAGACACAATCCTTGAGAAATAGCAAGTGCTTATCATCTCAAGCTCTGGTCCCACAATTTACTATATGTACTTCCATCTGTGCGGAGCCTTATCTGCTTCAGGGTTTCAGTCGTATAAAGAGCTGTGTGCAGGAGGATGCCTGGCTTCAATAGTTCCTTGTTCGCTTGTGGATCCCTATCTGGGCAGAACTTCTCTGTGCTCAGGGCCTGTGACTAAGCCAGGACACAATTGACAAACATTGTTCTATAAGGAGGTCTGGGAGTTGCTTCAGGGAGATGGGCACATGTATTTTCTGGTAGTTTTGTTTGTGCACCCTCCCTTTGCTGCAAAAAGGAGTAGTCGAGTATTTTGTCACAATCAGCTTGAGTTCCATGTTTGAAGTAATAGTGTACTGTATTTAATAAGGAGCCATGTAATCAGGTCACCTGCAATCCCAGTATGTTGCCCAGGGAACCAATTTACCCTAATGACAGTGAATGACATTTACTGCTGCTTAGACTAGTGCTTAATTTAAACAATAGTGCACTAGCAATATTTAACTTAATGGGGATATATTGGGTTTATGCCAGTGGGTTAAGTGATGCTTAACTAGGTGTTAAATAGATAATAGTAGAATAATACTTTGACTTATGTAAGGCCAATATATTCCACCTGAAAATCTCTTAAGTGTTAAAGAAATATTAAGGTACCGTAACTCAGAGTATCTGTTTTGAAAGGGAAACAAATTTTTCTCATTTTCAAGAAATACACAGAGAAACTAGGTCTGTCCAGTCTGCCCTCAGTGTGACAACCAGGCAGTAGTATATTGATAGTAGCTGTGGATGGATATGTGAGTATAGTACTTCATTCTTCATGGTGTCTGTCTGGAATAGATTTTGGCTCCTTACTTGAATTTCGTAGTGCTCTCTTCATTGTCTTAGTTATGCAACATATCTCTCTTTTTTCAGTTAACTAAAAGGCTCTTGAAATAGTGTAAATCTACAACATGATATTGTTCTCCACAGTGAGAACCAGATAAACATCTAAAAATATCTGTATAATATGTAGTTATAGAATGAGTTACTTGGCTCTGCTCAACTTTCATCATCATAAAAAGAAATTTCAGATTCCAATGACAGGGGGCCCCAGGTCACCAAGGGAAGGTGCTTTAGAAGTCAGAAACATGATTTTTTTCTGGATTTAACTGAACCATACATGTCGTCATGAACTGGTAGAAGGTGTCAACTCAGCCATGTGTAGAAATGCATTCTGGAGAGCTTGGGCAGCAGATCACTGCTGACCTGGCCTGGGAACGCTGTGCAGCTCCCTTATTGACATGGTAAGCAGTAGCACTTGGCTTCATAGCTTGCTAAATCCCTAGTGTATTTTGTATGTGCTTAACCAATAAATATTTGCGTTATACTTCTCAGTTAAGTATATCTCTTTGTACTTGGTTAAGGGTTCTCAAACAAGTGATATTTGGTTTCAAAACACCAGCATCATTATGGCACCTCCAGTTTATCCCAGTTTTATCTGGATAGCACTATCCTGATTCTGGAAAAGCTGTTGAATTGAATATAACATCTGTGTGAAAAAGGCTTGTATTTAAAACTGATTATATTCAGAGTTGTTCCTTCATGCCTCTATAAATGCTGCAGTTCTTAGATTACTAGAGCAGTGCTGTATTTTACTGGAATTAGGGATCTCTCTGCCATGGATTTAGAGTCATAGAGTCATTAAGGTTGAAAAAGGCCTACAAGAACATCAGGTACAACCTTTGACCAAACACTACCAGGTCAACTAGACCATAACAATAAGTGCTACATTGAGTTATTTCTGGAACACTCCCAGGGATGGTGATTCCTTCACCTCCCTAAGCAGGCCGTTCAAATACTTAACAACATTTTCAATAAAGAAATTCCACCTGATGTCCAGCCTGAACTTCCTCCAGCATAGGCTGAGGCTATTTCCCATTGTCTTAATTCTCTTCTTTCTACTGATATTAATCATTATGGTTAAAAGCTGGTATTCTGCTTAATGAGGACCAGAAGTGACTTGGCTGCTATTTTTTCTTTCCATTTAACCAATACACGTATGATGTGTTTATATGTATCCATAAAATATATTGATGACATATAAATGTTATGCATTTATGTATAAAGATGTAATAATCTTTTAATATATATTTTTATACATATATATGAATATCTAAAATACATATAAATATCTCTAAAATGATTAAATGTGCAGAAATACAAAGGAAAAGTTAGAGATACTTAAAACTCTGTGTTTGTTCTAAGAGCATGGCCATGGCAACTTCTTGCAATGTTGAAGTATTGCCAACTTGGAACATTGTAGTAAGTATTTTATGTCTGGATGTTTTACTTTCTAAATGATTCATTATCTGATTACTCTCTGCCTTAATTTTGGAAAACAGACTCCTTGACTGTTAGACTGGTAGGAGATTTGTAGCTTTTCAAATGGAGATAAAGCCTCTTGCAGGTATTTGTAGTGTGATGGGTTTGGACTGTATGTCAGAACACTACATATTTTTCATAGTTGTTATTAAAAGTTCTTGCAAAGTGGATATTGATTATAATTTAGGTGCAGCTAAAAAATGTATTATGAACAAAACTTTGGAAAAATGATCAATAAAACCTTGTACTGTTAGGGGAATCAAAGTGTAGAAGAAAACTTAGTCTTATTGTGTTTGTCAGATTTTTAGGTGGTTTTTTGTTTTGTTTTTTTCCCCCCTTCGTAATATCTTGTGAGGATGGGAGAAGTTGTATCATTCATCTTCTGCTGATTTTTAGATGAATTATTTGTTTTGTTGGGTTTTGATTTGTTTGGCTTTTTTTCTGTCTTGATAAACTGTTTTAGGGAATATGCTTACAGGTAATTTATATTTTGCAAATTATGACTTATTTCAGCTAGTGTGTTTTGTTGTGTTTTTGGAGTGTTAATTGATAAGGCATTTTGCCAGGCCTAGTGGCTTACTTCCACTAAAAAAAGGCCTTGGACAGGGTGCAAGAATTGTTTAACCTCAAAGTGAAATGGCTGAACTTCTCCCGGAGAAGAATCCCATTGAATTTACTTTGCACGGTGTTCTGTCTATGCCCAAGCAAACAGGGGGTCCATACAGGGAAACCTGGAAGAAATCAGTTGAAAGGGAGTTCTTCCTTTTACAAGTGGAAACGAGCACAGCCTGTCAGAAGATGAGCTAGTTAAACAACTTGTGAACTGGGATAGTGTGTTCCTTACATGACGGGATAGCAATGAGAACCAAACTTCCTTGCAGTGATGGATCCAAGGCTGTTTCCTCAGTGACTTCTGCCATATATCAATTTGTTTGCATCAACTGGTATTACCAGAGTCCTTGTTCTTTCACGAGAAGCAGAGTAAAAGCTTGTGCTGTGATGGTTATTCATGATTAAAACCAGAAATTTGTGTGGAAACAGTTAATGCTCCTCAGTATGACTAGTTCAAATACTCAAGAAGTACTTTCTAATCTTTATGTAACACAAGTGCAGCAACAACTATTTTATATGAAAGTACAAAAAGTGAAGATCCATTAAGGCCAATGGAGATGAGGTTTGGTAATTGAACAGGATATGAAGACGTTGGTTACACCTTTTAAATAGTGATACATCTGCCTTTAGAGCAAAGTAAGCTGTGTTAAAGACCTGACAGAACTTCAAATAAGCATCTCTAGTTTGCTTTGGCTCATGACATTATATCTGTAGCTATACTTACCCAATGTTGAATAGATAATGTGAATATTATATGCACATGCAAAATGTAAAAAATATATTTTATACGATATAACTATAATTTTTACAATACATTAACTATTGTGTATAAATAAATTAAATTGGGCATTTTTGAGGACGAATTTCTGTTTGAAATTGCTTTGTTGAAAGCAATAATTGTAGCCATACCTGCAAATAACTTTGCAATTTGTCTGAATGGATATATTAGCACTGAGTGTGACTATTCCCTTACTTCTTTAAAAGGATTTCTTCATTTGACCAGACATAGGAGTTCATAGCTTCCTCTAGAAGTTTTATTAATATTCTGCTTTAAGGCTTGACATATGAAGAGTTTACTAAGAAGATGTTTGCTCTCTCAAACTCTACATCAGAGCTCAATGAGGTTAAGAGAGTGTAGAATCAGCCACTATTCTCCTGACTGACAGGAGAAGTATGGTTATGATTTCATGAAATCTCTCTGTTCCTTTTGGTAAAAAAGCTTAAAGGAGTGTTGTGGTTCACCTTGTTGATTAATAGTAGTTTTTTTCAGGGGGTCAGATGTCAGAGGTTGCGCTGTAGAGGGTTAGTAATCAGTTGGAGTCTGCATTTCCACACACTTAAAAAAAAAACATGTTTGCAGATGAGTAAGAAAGCAAAACCTCTTTGATTCCTTTGACTCATGAGAATGGATGTTCTGCTAAATCAACAGTAAGGTTCTCCTTGCCAGGACAAGGTATCATGTACTATTTTATAATAGGAAAAGGAGTTGGCAAGTGTTAGCCTGTAGTTCTAATGAATTTGTATGGGTACCCCTAAGGGAACTCTGTGACAGGTTCAGGGTTTGTGCTACTAACAGGAAAATGTGCAGACAGTAGGTGATGGAGCAGGTGGAAATAAACATACAACTAAGCTATGAGATCATGTTCTTTTATGTTTCTTTAGGCAAAGAATCAAGGAAGAAAAGACAAAAGTGAATAAGGGGATGATGTTTGCTCTAATAAGTGCATTTCTCACATCTGTGTGATAATCTTGAGTCCTGACATTGAGAAAGGCTGTTGCACTTTTATCTCTGCTTGGTGATGACCTAGGAAATGCCTTACCCTGGGCATCATTTCCTCTGTTGTGGTACATGCAAGCAAACATCTTTTACAACAGATTGTGGGTGAGTTAAGACAGAAAGTCTAACACTCTTGTTCATGATGACAGGGAATAGGGATTACTTCTGCTGTAATGTGCCACAGACAATCTCTGCTCTTGGTTTTCTGCTTGGGTTTCTGGAGTTCATTCAGTCCCGAATCAGTAGGCATTGGTAGATATACTGCTTGTTGTCTCTGCTTTGCAGTATCTCCTTCAGGAAAATATGTCTGAAATAAATGGAAGAAAAAAAAAAGGGAACCCTTTGCAAAGATTGAGAAAGGAAAAAAACCATAATGCTTATCACAAATATTAGAAACTCAAGCCCATCACTTCAAGGAAGAGTGAGGAAATAATTTTTAATTTGCAATTAAAAATCCAGATAGTTACTTTCATGAGTATATGCAGTTGAAGATAATTTTAAGGAAAACTTAAGAGTAGAATTCTTTCCCTCTCCAAATGTGGGGAAAAGAATAGTCTTATTCTGAGACTTCATGCCAGAATTTAATGCAGTTTGGTTTCCAGGGTCAGTTTGGTCAGTTTTGGTAAAACTACCTTGTTTGCCCTTTCTACCCAACCAACATTCCAAATTCCTGAAAGGAATACAAGAATGTCTCCAGTTGTACCATGTCCTTTTCTTTTCTTTCTTTTTTTTTTTTTTTTTTTTTTTTTTTTTTTTTTTTTTTTTTTTTTTTAATATTTAACTGTTCTCATAAATAATTTTTCAAATATAACTGTTTTGAGTGGTAAGGACATACGAGTCCTGGTTATTCTTGTCAGGTTCATTTCTGTCCAGCCCTTTTCCTTGCATTTTTTGAGAAAAAAGTTTTTTAATGGAACCACTCATCATAATAAAAGTATGCAATTGATTTCAATATGGCCTTGATCCACATAATTCTGAAGTAAAATTATTCTTTTAATTGACTCTGGTGAGTGTTGCACTGAGCTGAAAAGGAAGAAAGAAAATTCATGAAACTTTTAAGATTGTCTTTTAAGATTTTTTTTTTCCTCCACAGTTTTAAAGTAACTCATAGACCTTCCTGATAGTGCAGGGGGAGAAGGGAAACAGTAATCTGACAAAGACCACTTATTCTATAAGAAAATTCTGACACGAGATGGGAGAAAAAAGGAAGAGTAGGAAAAGGGATAAAGCTGAATATTTGGTATGAGGAAAAATAGTTTTCTTCATAAAAAGCTGAACATAAAGGAACTTGGAGCTAGTATTCATGGTAGAGAATTTTTGGTTTAAAAGATTGACATTTTAATAAACTGATCTTAATTAACACTACTTTGAAATTCTGAGTTGTACACTCCCTATCTCAAAACACTAGAACCAGTGGCTTTTTAAATCATTTGCTGCTTGTGGGTGATCTCGTTTTGAAACAAACCCAGACCCTCCAGTCACAATTTATTTTTTATTTCAAAAATGATTTTTACTAGCAAATTTTGCTTTGGTTCAAGAGAATTATAAATCATTATTACACAGCCAGACACTTCAAACATTTTGTAAGAGCTTTGTGACCAATGAAGCATCAAAGGCAATGCTGAAATCCGTGATTACAGCATGGGTGTACGTCCATTCATTAATACATTAAAGTTCAGGACTCTAATGTTATTAATAGGATTTCTAGATTGTGGTGTATTTCTCTCCTAGAAAAGGTGGATCTTCCTTTCACACAAAGCAAGAGGATTGTTCTTCATTAATGCCAATTTGTGAAAGCTTTATTTGTAGACAATTTAAGGCTGAAGAACTGAGGTTTCTTTTGGCTATTATTTATTCACAAAAAGCAGAGGTAGCTTTAATTTCCCTTTCTAACTCCACTGTGCTGTATTATTGGTAATATGTGCAGAGAAGGAGGAAAGGCAGGCAATTATCTATAGATACTTTTCTTGACCCTTTCATTTCTGACACCAAATTATACTCAATGATCATGAATCTTTATTTAGCTCTCACTGTAATAAGCTCAGGGAGATTTATGCTGTATGGAACAGTATAGTTTTGAATGTACTTCAGATATGAGATGGCCCTTGAAGGCCCTGCTGTGTTCAGATCTCTATTGTATTAGACACTGCACAAATACATAATAAGTGATGGCCATTGCCATTCAGCATTTACAACCTTTGTAAATGAGTAAAAGAACAGAATAAATCAATTGTTGCCCAGATTTTATGGCTGGGGAACAAAGACTCAGAAGGATTAATTATTTGTTTAATTTGTGCATCAAGTCTGTGCAAGTCTGTGATAGAACTGGGAAGTGACCCCCTTTCTATTGAGTTCTTATTTAGTTATCTCTTTCTTCTCAAAATAAATGTCCACAAATATAAAGAAAAATAAAGAGTGCTATTATCTTGTTTTGAGTTTTGTGAAATTCCTGGCTAGTTACTGGAATTCTTGGTGTTATGTGATGTCTGAGTAGATACAATAAGAGATGCACTATTTTTGTGCCAATACAAAACTGCTGTTATCAGTGCTTTTCCCAGGGACTTGGGCAGGTTTTGATAGTTGGGAGGTGCTCTGTCAACAGAATTCAATGTTCTCTTCTCCTTTTGCAGTAATCATTTAATGAGTGCAGGCATTTTTCAAAACTAATTTCTTCCTACTAGCAGAAATTCCCCTCCTAAGCCGAGGAAGTTTCTTAAGTCTCTGTTAATTACTTTCTTCATCATAATTTCTTTCTTGCATCTTCATTTTTTTCTTGCTTCTGACTAACATCAAGAAGGTATTTTTAAACAGATTTTTTTGTGTTCCTCTACTGTTTGTCATATTGTGATGCCACTTCTATCTCTCTGGAAAGAGAACTTTACCCAAAAGATCAAACCTCAGTAGCCACTGCAGCTCTTTCCTATATACAGAGCAAACATTGTACACATACATAACTCCTTTTTCTCCCAAATTTCTAAACAGGTGTGGGAGGAGGAAAGCTAAAGGACAGTGTAGGAAACAAGCATATGACTCACCGAGCTGGGTGTCCTGCCTTTCTTGCTGAGGAGACCCGATTTAGTCCTCAGTTGGAAGATGTTACATCCACGTTGGTGCAGCCCATTGTCTGAGCCAGAATGCCTTGCTGAGGATATCCCACTCAGTCTAATGGCCATGGTAGTGAAGGTGCTGCCCTGTGCTAACCGAACTGCTTGGATTCTGGGCAACTCTGACTTTAGGAGGAGAATCTCAGGTCATACTTATTTGTGTGTGTTGACAGTGCCGTTTTACAGCCAAGTGTTGAATGTGGAACTCCTCCATGTGGCCAGTTCCTTAGCAGCAGAATGACTCTTCTCCAGGAGAAATGGCAGTGACTGGGAAGAGTTGTGACCTGAAGCCAATGCATTGGAACAAATGTTCAGTTTGATCAATAATTCTGAAGGCAAAAGGGCTTTGCCAGGTGCCAGCCTGGCTGATGTTTGTTTCAGATTGCTCATGAGGTTATGCCTAACCTAGGGTTCAACCGAGACATCCTTTTCACATGCATAAGGTAGGCTAGAGCTGGTGGATAAGGTAATGGCAGATATAGCTTACATTCTTGTTATATTCCTGATATCCTTTTCCACAGGATGGGGAAGCAGGAGAAGTGCCCTGTTTTGACTGTTTTGCTCAGTTTCTGATGCAGTGTCCTGCAAATTAGGGAAACGCCTATTGCAAGAACACATGCTTTATGCGAACTGAAATATAAAATGAGTTCTAATACTTTTCCTTTGAGTCCTACAGGAGGCTTGAAATTTACTTGCAGAGGAAGAGGCTTTGATCCACATATTTTCATAAGTATTCATAAAGATACAGAATTAGAAGCTCCCCTTTATTCCCCTTTTCATGTGTGCTGGTTTTGAAACACATTTGAAGCTGTGGAATTGATTGAACTTTCAGTGAAGCTGCTTCCAGGGATGGGCTAGACTAAAATACAGGGTATCACAGGAAGCAAAAATATTCCACTGAGTGCTATTCCTCTGCATGCTCAGCTGGAGCAGTAAAGTACATGAAAATATTGCGATTTACAGACTTCATTTTTGCTTTCTAAAACTACCTATATAAGTACCAGGGCTTTCATGTAAGCATTTCAGTGTCCTTGAAATAGCTTCTTCCTGCTAACTTGTATGTGAAAAAAAGGACTGACTCTTCATTTGTTTTTACCCCAAAGCTTATACTTTAGCAAAGAAGTAATAGAATAGGACCTTGTTTACTGATTGTATTTCTTGTATGTGTGCAAGATTTTTTATGCTTGCATACAAGAAGATGGTAAAAAAGGGCTTTACCTGTAGGTTATAAGTTAACTATTTAGATTGAATATCAAAGCCTGTACCTTTAGAGCAGATGTTCTTGGTTTTCTGAGATATCTGATTCTTCCATTTTATCTTTTTTTTTTTTTTCTTCATATTCAGTTTACAGAGGTAGTCAAAAGCATTTGAAAACTGACTCCCTAAAATGTAGCACATCACTTCAGCTAGCTCTATTTCTAGTCTCTATAATACACTTAGAAGTTGTTATTGGAAGTAATTCAAATCTCAGAATAGGCAGTTTTAAGTCTAGTACCTAGATTCAAGGCTGTTTCAAATCTCAAGCAAACATACAGAAAGGAAGGAGTAAGAGGAATGCCATGACAAAGGAACTCTGACCACATCAATGTAGAATGTGAATGTTAGCTGACTGTGCTGACTTGGTTCCTTAAAATAGAATGAATGAGATACTGTGTCTCTAAATCTATCCTTCTAATATTTTGTTTACTCTGCTGTGCATCTGGTATTTTGTCCTCCTTAAGACATTATTTCTGAGATTAATATCAGTTGTATCATACTGATGTAACAAAATATGCTGTACTTCAAATCTTCTGTGTCAGATTGTAAAGCTTTGCCAGAAATACTGATTGGTACCTTCAGTAGATCACTTAGCCTCTTAAAACATCAGTTCCTTTGTGTTAGAAGAGAATATTATATTCTGAAACTTGCAGGGTTCTTGTGGAGATTAATAAAATATAAAATAAATGCCATGATTCTTAGGACCATGCAAGTACTTTAAATAGGTGTAAGGGCTTTCCTGAGAATTATCAGCATTTTCTTATATCTTTCTTGGTATATAGGCAGTTAAAGGGAAAATAAGGCATGAATAAATGTCAGGTGTAGCTAATCTGCAGTACAGGCAATGGTACATCTCCTGAATGTGGCCCAATTTCTTTATCCTTTCAGGATCTCTTTCCACTTGCACAAGCACAGGAGTCCCTCATGTTTACATACTTGTTTTCATTTGTTTTCTTTTTTTTTTTTTCCTAAACCAATAAAATATTTAAACACAATAAAAATGTTTATTAGAGGCAAACAGAACAGTAAGTATGTTTAAAAAAGAAATGCACAAAACCACTGTGAACAAATCTTACTCCCAGGTGTTTCCTTGATGCCAGCCATGAAAGCTGAAGCAGTATTCATTATAAACTATCAGTTCTGCCAAGATCAAGGGTAGATTCCTTGAGTGAGGAGCACAAAAGACAAAATGAAAGAATCTCTTTCTCTGTTACAGATAGTTCTACATATACATATGTATATGCTGTGCATGTATGTTTGTGCAAATGCATGTGTAGGTTTATACACAGACTATATAAATCAGTAGTGCTATCATCTATTGAAAATATTCACAAAAGCATGCTCTTTGAAATGTGAATATCAAAAGAATTCTTTTCTCCATTGTGAAGTTCCCAGAATAAAACAACTGTAGGGAAAATTTGACCAATCCACACAAGTTAGTCCTATTTGAACATGCAGCCTTTATTCTCCACTGAATATACTAAGCCTTTTGTCACTATTCAGGTTCTATTTCTTGAATATGTGATGGATGAACATGGCTGGAAAATACCACAGCCACTAGCACACACAAACAAAGCCCAGCAAGAACTTCAGTGTGTCATCCCTAAGGTGAACTTGGAAACTGCTCCTGGAGTTAGTGATCAGGGCCACTAAATAATAAGTACTTGGCATGAGGGTGTTTGATTTTTATACCTTTCAGTTCTGACCACATGGCCTTTAATCTTCATTCCAAGACCTAAAAAAGCAGGAATTCACCCCAGGAAACAAGGCAGTATTTTCTACTTTCATTAACACACAGATTTTTAACAGTCAAAGTGATGGCTTGGAGTCTTGGAAAATTAGCCTGGGTAGCTTTTATATCATATGACTTCATATGACTGTCCTGAAAAAGAATAAACTATCTTGTATTTAGCACTAATGTGATCCAATTCCTTGTATATGGGTTGATCGTCTAGTTCCAACTTTCCTGCCACAGACTGGGACACCTTTCACTAGACCAGATTGCTCAAAGCTCCATCCAGCCTGACCTTGAACACCTCCAGGGATGACGCAACCACAACTTCTCTGCACAACATGCTCTAGTGCCTCCCTACCTTCACAGTAAATAATTTATTCCTAATATCTGCTCCAAACCTTCCCTCTTTCAGTTTAAAGCCATTCCCCCTTATCCTATCCCTCAGCCTGCTAGCCATGTGTCTTTTTAGGCAGCTCAGGATGTACTTGGCTTTCTGGGCTGCTGATGCACTGTTGGCTTCTGTCCAGCTTTCCATCTACCAGCCCTGACTAGGCCTTCTCCACAGAGCTGCTCCAAATGAGTTAATGTCCCAGTCTGTACTCATGTTTGGAATTGCCCCGACCCAGGTGCTGCACCTTGCACTTGGACTTGTTGAGCTTCACTAGGTTCTTGTTGGTCCACTTGTCCCATTTGTCCAGGTCTCTCTGGATAGCTTCCCTACCTTCTGCTGTGCCAGCTGTGGTCCTCGGCTTCATTCATCTTCAAACTTGCTGAGGGTGTCTCACTATCTGAGTCATTGATAACAATATTAAAGTCCCAAGACAAAGCTCTGGGGGACACCTCTCTTCACCAGCAGCCTCCACCTGGACATAGTCATTGGCTGCAACTGAATCCATCTAGCCAATTCCTTAACCATTGAATAGTCCATATCTCTTCAATTTGAAGATAAGAATGTTGTGTATGATTGTGTCAAAGGCTTTTCAGAAGTCTAGGTAGACGACATCAGTTGGTCTTTCCTTGTTGTCACCACCCCCTCATAGGTGGCTGCCAGATTAGTCAGGCATGATTTGTCCTTAGTGAAGCTGTCTCAATGTATCTATGTATGACCATGCTCTTGGTTGAATTGACCCTCAGTTAAAGAGGAGAACAAATCTCAATCCAGCTATTTTAAGCAAGATCTTTTCAAAGACCTAGTTTACTAAGCAGTTGTAATGGTAGCAGTGGTGAATGGTAACTGAGGGTGAGGCAAGAGGAATTTAAGTGTGGGGATTTTTGTTTGTTTGCTTGGGGATTTTTTGTGAACTCTGAAACAAATGTGATACAGAACTATTTAGTTAGAGTCACATAGGCTGTATGATCTTCCTATTAGTGTATTTCAGTACCAGACTAGCTCCAGATGCTTTTGTTGATGAGAATGGTGTGTAAAAAGCAGGAAGACTGATTTCTTGGTGCCTTGCTTAATGTTTTCACATGGGCTACAAAGTGGTTGCACAGCAGTGCCATTCTTATCTGAGCTAAAAATAGAGTTGCCTTCCCATTAAGTGTCACAGAGCATCATGCCTCTAAAACTTTCATAAGATTGAAAAAGCAGCAACAATTCTGATTTTAAAATGAGGAAAATATTTGTGAGAAGATGGAAAATTCTTCATCTTATATTACTTAGTTTACAATTTTTGTCTTATGATGTGTTGTACAATATCTGCCTTTCTTACTTTCTAGGCCTTTGATGGGTCTCAGTGTAGTAATTCATAACAATCTATATATGTTATATATTCAGAATTTGGGAATTTCAGGAAAGTCAGGATGGGATACCTCTTTGACTTGATCAGGATGAGTTTTCACATAGAGGAATAGGATCCTCAGTAACTTTATGCTGGCGATTGTGAATATGTAACAATTTGTGCAGAACCATGAGCTTGGAATAGTATTTTACCCTCTAGCCTTCAGAGGAGAAACTAGCCTTTGAAAACACAGAAGGATAAACAGCAGGTGAGACCAGTATGGAGGACCGCAGTAGATGCCAAATTACAGCTGCAAATCTAATATTATATTACTGTTTGTTTGTGTAAAGCACACAGGAGAACTGTCAGTGATTTTAGGATGGGAGAAATTATGGTCTAGCACTGGTTGCAACAAATGGTGTAGAAATTTAGAGAGGCAAGTAATTGAGCCTTAGCAGTTTAAGGAATTGCTGCTAATTGCTTGTGTGTGTGCTTCTAAGTGAAAGTAATTCCAAGGTAAGAGGTATTACATATTACAATGTCATGATTCAAACTAGCAACTTGTTTAAAATAATATACTTTCCTTTACAGTAGCAGCAAATCCGAAGTGTGTTGTGAGCCATTAGTACAGTTCATCTAGTAAGTGGGAAATTGCTGAGCTGTGCTAACTCTAGTTCGCAGTTGTCTGTACATACCCCAATTTGCCACTTTGTTGGGCACTCATTTTTTCCATCATGTTTTCTGTCATCAGGTTTTGGGAATAATCACTCCCTACAAAGAAGCGCTCAGTTAAACATTGTAAGAAAGGTGTTTCTAGGCTTGATTTCAGGCAGTTGCACAATTCATCAGCATTGGACATCTCCATATAGAAAGCTGGCTGGCAGCATAGTGTAGTAAAAGTGCAATTCAAATATGATTATTACAGTTAAAGTGTGATGATAGCATCTGTGAAAATGTAACTAACCAATCAAGGAACATGCAGAATTGAAGTGAACAGTTGCACTGGCAGTAGAGACTAGTGATCATAAATCATCTAGCAGTCTAAGTATAGACAAAGCTGAGGATCTGAAAAGCTTCCCAAGTGCATGTGGGAGTCTCTGCTTTCCCTTTCTGCTCTCCTGTCACCTTCTCCATTATTGGCTACTGAGGAAGTAAAATTTTTCCTCTGGGTTTGTTGTGACAACATCTTAGAGAGTTTACAAAATGATTTTTCGGTGTGAATCTTGTCACCTTGCTTGACAATTTTCTTGCCTCTTTATAGTGTTCTGTGGGGTAATGTAAACTATATTTGAGTGGTTCTCACTTTTGAGAACATGTGCCTCAAGGGGTATGTAAATGCAGAAGATGGAAAAAAAATTAAGTGAAAGGCATAGAAACCTGACCAACTGAGCTGTGGGTGTGATGGAGGAGGCTGCATTTCTTTCTTAAACTGTCTTTGAATGTAAGTATGGCCTTGGAGCTGCTGAACACAGTCAAATGCACCATTAATGACAGAATGAGATAGAAAATTAATTTTTTGCTGCAAACCATTTTTTTTGGAAATCATTCCATCTAATTTTACTACACTACTCTGGCTGAAAATGTAGTGCAGGGGAACTGCAGGAGAATACAAGTTTCACAGTTATGGTACTTATGGGGAATGGTGGCAATGCCATGCATTTGTGTTCATGTTTAAACCTGTTGCTTGGCTCTTTCAGTGCCGTGACTCTCCTTCATTATGAGATTGTTTTGCCTATTTCTTATTATGCCAGAGCCATCAGCATTGTTTGAGCCTGCTCTGCTGTGGAGGCAAACTACGCAGAAGAAAGGAGATGGATACCTAAGCTCACATTCAGACTCTGTGTAGTCCTAGGTGCAAATTACTTTCAATGGTGGCTTTCCTCTATAACAAAAAAAACAGATTTGAGGAGGACTGTACATGTTAGTTCAGTCAAGAGAGTTGAGAAAGGTATTTGAGAGGTGGAGATTTCAGAAAGGAATTACTTTGTGAAGAGGCACTGATGGTTCTGCAAGAATGACCCAGTGAATACAGATTATAAATATGTTTGAGTAAAAGTGATTTGTCACTGTATTTAAGAGGATGAATTAAGAATAAATTTTGATTCTGGATTGTGGGTTGTTTTTTCTTAGGATATTGATGAAGAAAATTTGAAGACCTGTATCTGTTTAAATGAAATTATGAAATTATGAAAATCTTAATTCTGGAATTCCCTAGCACAGATTATCTCTTTATTTTTTTACCAGCATGAGAGTGGGCTGACTTGTACATTAATAAGAACTCAACATGAATAAAACAGATGAAAGAGATTTGGTAAAATAAGCTCCTTGAATGAAATGAGAATTTATAGCCATATAAATAAATGGATAATATGCAATGTATCGAAAATCCACACCTATCTGTGAAGATCTATTTACTAGTGTATCTTCAAAGAAATTTAAAAGAATATCTGAAATTTTATTTATTTTAAACTAAAGAATGCTGTATTTGGCTGCACCCACAATTCTGTTGTAAGAGCTGTGGCCAAAGCCTTTTACCTACAGCTGGTAGACCATGGATGCCTTTTTTATAATTGATGTAAGTTATTGACCACTTCCCAAGGGCAGGGACTCTGAATATCCTTCTTATGTAAATTTACAAACAACATAGATGTAAGATGCCCCAATTGAATTGTTAGTAATACTTCTGCACTTTTCCCAAATTCTTGTTCACATGTGTAGTGTAAATGGTGGTCTCAGGGGTTGTTTCCACATGAAGTGGAAAAGCAGTGGTTAGACCTGTGGATGGAGGAGCTATATGGAAGGCAAGATGCACATCTTGGAGCAAAAGAGTTTGTCTGGAACATTTTTCATCCTTATCCCTTTTCAATATAAGCTCCACTTAGAAGTAAAGTTTGAATACCCTCAGTTGAGTCTTCAGTGAGTGAGCCATTTTTTAGAGAAGACCTGTACTGGTTGTGTTATTAGCTTCAGTATAGTTCCAGCCCTGCGTTTTTTAAGAGAAGGAAAGGGAGCATCTCTGGAGGAACATAATGAATTCTGAACCCTGGCCTGTGAAAATATCAGGAAAACTCAGTTTTGCAGAAGCTGGCAGATAGTTCAGTAGTGATCGTTGAATCCTTCAAGTTCATTGATACAGCTGTGCCAGATTTATAGTTGTCTAATGAGGCAGATGTGCCAGAATGGAGAAGAGAGAAGAAAATAAAATATGATCATGCACTGCTCTATATCAGAAGAAATTTCCTCACTGTAGATCATACCATCCAAAAAATCTCACTGTAAAACAGTGTTTCTGTCTTGCCTGCATACATGAATTTCTCAGAAGATATTTTCAGCAGTGTAGAGATACTGTAGTCGTGTTGCTGTCCTGCAATTTTTTGGTGGATCTCAGGATACATATTAAGTTTTAAAATGCTAAGTTTCACCCTAAATGTTAGAAAGCACAGGCTATAGGGTTATTCTAAAAGAAGATAAGAACAAAAAAATATTTTATTTTCTGTGTGTGGAAATATTTGGGAGTGGTCATCTGCTCTGTACCTTTTTTTTCAGAAGGGGGAAACTTTTTTGGCCTGCTGTTAAACAGCTGCTTATATGAATAAGGGTACAGACCTAGTTAACTTATCTTTAGATAGAGAAACACATTTGTTTTGTTGTTATTAAGAAGTAGAGCTAAAGATACTCAAGTAAGTGGGTAAAAATGAAATACCTCCTGGGAAACAAAACATATAGTTAAAAATAAATTCATTGTGGAAAGTTCTCCAAAAGGAGCTTTTCAAGTTTATGGCAGAAAATGAATCTGTATCCTAAAAAAGAATAAAGTCAGCAATTGTATGCACTTTTCACATCTCTCATGTAAAACCTGGCAAACAGATTATTTGTTGGCTTAGTAGATTAGACATGAGGGCTTCTGTAAATTAAAAACAAAAGCAGCTTTGGAATGTATTTCACTGTCTCAGTTGGAAAACAAAGATTTCTTTCCCTCAACCTCTTCTTTTCCTTAGGATAATTAAAAATAAAAAAGTGTGCAGAGCCATATAAATAAAACAAGGGCTGGGATGAAAAAAAAAAAAAAAAGAAAATCTTCCTTCAAAGGGATGTCAGCAATCACAGTTTTCATTTGTCTGTGCCAAGAAATGTGCTTATATGTAGGTCTGAATGTAGTTTATTCTTTACTATTTATGGAACTTATGCTCTTAGAGACCTTAATATGTAATAAAAAAAAGAAAAATCCTTAATTAAAATCTGTTTTAAATGATGCTTAACTTAAAAGCTTTCAAATACCCCTCTAAGCATTACACAATGTTCTACTGTCTTCCTTTTCTAGCTTCTCTTACCGGTACAAATACCTTAAAGTTTATACTCTAATTATATAGGATTTTATTGTAATTTACTTCAGGAAAGTGTGAATGCATTCTTGATGGGCAAAATGTTACTTTGAATTTCTGAAAAAACCCTTTGGCTATACAACTTCTCCTGAAGTTTTTAGCTTAAAAGAGAGCATAGTCTGTAGTAAAAAACATAAAATACATTTAAAATGCAGCTCACGGTTAAAAATTATTCAAGGAGAAAGCACACAGTCCAGGAGTGTGAGTGCCTGAGGACAGCCCAAAATTGTGCCTTGACGTATTATGCAATTACTTACTTTTTTTATTAAGTGAAAAATTTAAAAATTGTCATCACATCAGGAGCTAAAAGAATAACTCCTTCAGAGATGCTTGCTTAACACACACATTTCTGACTGTACAGAACTTGTTTGTCAATGCTTATTTTTTCCCTGTGATTTTGTGGTAGCTTCTTTCTCTCTCTCTCCATCTCTTTATTACACTCCTCATATTTTGAGCTGAGTCTTGTCAGACTTGGATTATGGGAAGCTGGGGAGTCAAAGGATATATAAGGTTTACAAGGATCAGTCTTTACTCAGTCACAGGAGCAATGGAAAACTACCTTTCTTTTCCAGAAATTGCAGAATTTCCTCTGGTATCCCCCCTCTGCTGGGCTACATTCAGGTTGAGAAGAGGATGTGTAGGGAAGAAGAATAACTTAAGAGTGACACTATCCCCCTGGATGTCATGTCTTATAGTCACATCCAAGCCCTCATTTCCATCTTGTAACCAGTGATGACAGAACATGTGTGTTTTCCTGAGCAGCCTTTGAGAAGATGCTCCTGTGGGACATCAGATGCTTTTCTATGCTACTTTTATTACCTGATGATTTTCAGAATTTACTTAGAGTTCTCAAGATAATTCAAATTAGTTTGAAACTCATTTACTGCTGGCAGAAAAGTGGAGTACCATGTGGGAAAAATTAAGTCCTCTAAAGGCATGTGGAAATGTAATGGACACAAATTAACAGTTTGTTGGCACCTATATAGTTTTCACGTGTGGCACCATTTTTCCCTCCCACTTTTCAGGACTTTATAGACAGTGTAAAAAAAAAAAAAAAAAAATCAAGACTTTAGGATGTTGTATGAGGAATGCAGAAGCAGTTTTTGAATCAGCAGTTGGGAAATATCTTAGGCAATTTTGGCTAATAGAATTATCTGGCCAGTTATCAGGCATGTTCCATTCAAGACAGTAATTCTCAAGGATATTCTTGGTTTTGATTGAATGTTTTTTTATCTGTGAGCATTACAGTCTTTATGTCAAAACTAATACTCATTTTCAGTTCTGGGCCAACTGGCAGATCCAAATACAAATATTACTAATTGGCTGCTCATAAGCCTTTCTAGCAATTAATTCAGTTATAAATGATTCAGACCTTTCTGTAACCCAAATAAGATTCATGCTCGGTTTATTTTTCACAGAATTGTTTCATGCTAGAAAAGGATGTGTAATAAACCATTATTGAGAATGTGGGAAATGAGATGGTTTATTTGACAGTACTCATTACCTCTTCTGCAGTATAGCAGGCACATAAAGTGTAACCTTTATTGTAAAGCTGTTTCTTCTTTTTTATAAAATCACAAAAATTGTAGTTCTGTAATTTCCAACTTCTGCACAGAATATTCTGTCATCAACTCTGAAACTCAATATAACAAGAGAAGTTAACTGGGAAAGAGGTAAGGTTTTAACCCTGTCCATTGGTACAATAATGACCCAAATCTGCAGTAAAATTATTTGTTTCACATAAGATAATGCAGCTATATATTTTTGCATTGTTATTAGGTAAATGTTTCGTTAGCTAAATCACTGAAATTTGTGGTTGCAAGTAATTATGTGTGCATTTCTTCACTGCATTTCTATATGGTGATGAAAACACATGAAACAGGATCTGTAAGGGAACTCTGTCCTTGTGGATCCTGTGACATCCTTTGCAAACACTGAAGCATTTCACCCCAGTATTCCAGCCAGATTTACAAGCTTTACATTTGCTTGTCTAAGCTGCCTTGCAGTCACTGCTAGCACAGTGTTATTTCTCTTTTTCCAGTTTTAAATTGTTCTCTGTTGAATTAGACAGCTACATTCCAACTCTGTGACATCTACATTCTGAAGATGGTTTGGCTCTGATTCATACAGGGACAACCAATTCCTCCTTGGTGTCTAAATGATATTTGGCACCAGTTTGGCTACTACCTCAAAATTACTCTAGTCTCTGTAGCATGGCATTTTTGGTTGCTATTTTTTCCTATTATTTATTATGAATGAAATTCAGAGCTCATTAATACTGGGATCTCCATAACCACAAGTTTGTTCAATTATAAATTTTTTTATGATTGTCAGAAATTTCAGGGCCAAATGGACATACCGTCAACTGCTCAGAATCACAATAATACTAGAGAAAACTAAAAAGGAGTAGCATCTGTGGGCTGGCAAAAAGACTCAGGACAACAACTCTGTGATGCAGCAGAAGTCACACAGGTATCTGTGCTGTCCTCATGTGAAAAGGCACAGAATAATGATGACAAAAGTAAAGACTCCCATTTAATTTAGCCATTATTTTTGCTGCAATTTTGATAAAGGTGCAACAGGGTCTTTTCTAGGTTTGAGGGCTGCCATGGAAGAGGAATTATGCTGCATCCAACTAGCAAAGAAAATGCTTGCAAATGTTCTCTATCATCTTCTGAGGGAATTTCAGGATCTGCAAGACTTCAAGTTGCTGTTCTTAAAAAACACAAATGAAGTTGAGTGATTTACAGTCAATAGCAGTTGAGATGAAGAAGGAAATGTCTTAGAGGATCTGACCCTTGCATCTTTCCTAAATATGTTTTTCCTTGTGTTTGTGATTTCTGAAAGCATAGCACATTGGTAGAGGTACATTTTGCTAGTCAACCCAGAGCATCTTTTGTCTTCTTACATCCTCTGTCTTATTTTGACTCGGTTTTCTGTGGCTGAAGGGGAAAAGCAACCTCTGACAAACAGACTTAATCTTCCAAGTTACCAAATAATATGGCTTTATACAGTAAAGTCGGTACATAGTTGATGATAAGAATGTCAATGGTTTCACTGAATTCAAATATTTCCTCAAACCACCAAATCCAATATGGTAAGGACAATGAGATGACAGAGTGTCAGGGACTTATATTTCCTTGCCTAATAATTAGTTTTGTTCTAGGCTGTGAATGAAGGAGCACAGTTTAGGGAAACACTAGGGATGTGAAAGACAGACAAACAGACTTAGTGAGGTATCTTTTCAAGTGACCTGCTCTACGTGAAGTTACTTTCACTATTAAACAGAGGTAAATTAGTAAGTCATCCAGCAGATACAGGTTTCTGTTCCTTCATATCCTTATCATTTTACTCATCAAGTTCACTGAGCATTGGATCTTGCTGTTGCTGAGTGAAATTCTTCAGCTTTGTGTCCCATTAATAGTGTAATATTAGCTGCATTTACTGCTTAGTGTCTCTTGTGTTCCTTCTTTTAATTTGATGTGATTACATTAATGAATACATACTTTACATGGAGGTCATCAAGTTGAGGACATGGTCCTGTAGGTAATTGAGAGAGGAGAGGATTTTGCTTAGTGTTGCATTTCATTGTATTTTATTTCTCCTATGTGATAACCTGATGATTAAAAGGGCACTGCAGAAGCAGAATTGACTTCACAAGGTCTACTGCAGCTCTGTTGCAATGTCCAGAGTTATACCAAACTGGTGTGAAAGCAAAATCAAGACAACACGCAGTAAATATAAAGTAAAATAATTTCTGTTTGCTTTCTTGTATTTACTTATTTCCAGGATCTTTACAGGAACAACTTATTCAATTAATATGTGGCTGGTAGGAACACTGAGTCAAACCTTATTTGGTTTGCTAAATACTGAGAAAATTGCTAGAGTAGAAACAAGAGTTCATGCACATTTTTGCACAAACAGTTTAAAAGAAAAAATAAATTATGTCATTTTGGAGGTCAATACATTTCTCTGTCTATCCTGGATTGTGAATTCCCCTTAGAAGTTTTGAGAAGCAAATGTTACTGTGATTATAGAAATCTCAGTAGTTTCAGTAGACTGCTTCTCTTCCAAGGTGCTAACAAAGAGTGGAGCAGAATATGGGATTGTGTCTTGCCAAGGGCTTTTTATTTATTGCCAGAACTATATGTTTTTTTTCTTAAGATAAAAGTCTTTAAAGCTTTTCAGTGCTATCAACTTATTTTCAGACATGCATAACTGACCAGTTTGGTGCATGTTTCACTAGAAATGGTGAAAGGGATGGGACCTCAAAATAGAGCTTAGTCTTAGGTTGGAGAAAACATTTATTACTCTATTGTAAGTCTCTGGCTCATGAGTGTTAAGTAAAAGCTGGCATAACCTAACTACCATATAACAGCAAAATTTAATTCCCAACTGTGCCTATGTTGTCTGTGCTTTTACAGATAAAGGTGTTTCCAGACCTATGATTGATTCTCAATGGCAACTTTTGCTTACTTAAACTAGAACAGTGTACATCTGGGCAAGGTTTTTACATTTTTTTACTACAAAGCACAAGTATTGCCTCTCTGTTAGGATGGTTAAGGTAATTAGCAAGATGCTTAGATTTAAAAGTGGCCTGTTTTTAGGCACACTTATTCTCTGGGTTATGTTTGGTCTTCCTTACACTAGACCAGGTTGTTCAGAACTCCATCTAACCCGGCCTTGAAAACTTTCAGGGAAGGAATGTTACATTTTCCTCTGATGGTGACTAAAACAATGTAAAATTGCATATGCCTGCCCAAATCTTTGGAATTGGTTATTACTAGAGTTTTTGCCCAAATAGAACAGAGTTAATTAGTGCATCCGCGATTGACAATAATGAGCTCTATTCTTGTATAACAAGCAATTTTGCCTGATCACACTATAAGGTCAAATAGAAGTGCAAACAGTTGTATATTAATACAACTGACATGAGCTCTGGTTTTACATACATCCAGCGCTTGTGTCCTTTTTTACTTGCTTCATATTTGACTGTCTATCTACAAGTTTTGTTGGGTACACTCTCTATTGTGATTTTTACTGTTGTGTCAATATATGTCAGAGGTGGGTTTATTGATCAAAAGTGTGGCTCAGATAGATCTCTGTTTCATCTAAATCAGCACATCTCTATCAAGCTCATGTGGCTGCATCTTCTGGTGTTTCACTTTTGTTTCTCTACGTATTTCTCTTATGTAAAAATATTAATGTCAATAAATCAATTAGTCTGAGTCACAGAGCACGTTACCAAAATACTACCAATGTCTCAGGTTCTTGTAAGACATCCAGCTGCCATGCATGTGAGTGCATTACTGGAATCTTTCATGAAGATAGTTCTTTTTAGGGATGACTGAAACTCAAAAGTTGCAGAGCTATGATTGTAGTCCAGGAGAGGGTTAGAAACCTTGCAGAACATTATCTGAAGAATGACAGCACTGGTTAGTGCCATAGGTCTATCTAGCCTAGTATCCTTCATTCAACTATGATAGCATGGAATAAGAACAGGAAAAACATCAATGATACTTGCAACCTGTCTTTCTCCTAGCCTTTAATTTTCAGGTTGTATTCCTGAGCCTTGTGTTGGATGTTTGTTTAGTAACTTTCAGTGTTCTTACTTTTTTTAAGTGTAAGGTGCTGGTGTGCCCTTGTTTGGAAAACATTATACTGGTCTACCATTCATTGCATGAGGAGCCACCATTTGTTTTCTTTCTGGTGTTTAAGCTAACTTTTTCTAGCTTTTTTTCATAGTTCCTCATATTTGTATTAGGAAAGCTCCTCATACGTGTATTAGGAAAAAGTTAAAAAGAAATTAATATTCCTATCTGATTTTTTTCACACTACTAATGATGTTTTAACATCATACTGTATTTTAAACATTATATCTTTGAAGCTGAAGAGTCCTAATGCAACTGTCTATGTAGAAGGAACTATTTCTAGTTCTAAAATACCCCTTTTTGACACTGAGAGCCAAATGGATCATTGTAATTGAGAAATAGGTAAATGAATTTATGCAATGAAGTAATCATATGGTCACTTATATTTTCCTCATAGTTCATGTAAGTGCAGACAAACTTAGGTTGGAAGGGATATTTGGGGTCATTCAATCCAATCTTCTGCACAGGGTTGGGCTAACTTTACAGTTAGATCAGACTCTTCGGGGATTTCTCCATCTGAGTTGTCAAAATTTCTTGACATAAAGATTCCACAAGCATTCTGGGTGCCTGCCCCAGGGCTTAACAGCAGCCATTGTGTTAATCTTTTTTTTCTTCATATGTAACATTAATTTCCATGATAGAAACTTGTAAACTATTTCATCGCATCCTTTCGCTCTGGAAAGAGTTTGAATCAATCCTCTCCATGACCAGTTTTTGGGTAATGGAAGACTACAGTTATACCCCACTCTAGCCTTGCCTTCAGCATCCTCTGTATCATTTGCTCCAGCTCCTGACTGTATTAAGGCCCTCATTCTGGATTCTCATGAGTTTGTTAATTTGTCTCATACTAGAGTGCCAAAAACTAGACACAGTACTCCAGATGTAGGCTCTCAGATGCTTAATACCTTCCCCTTGACCTGCTGGCTACATTCTTTCTAGTGTAGACGAGCACATGGTTGAATTCATCTAAATTTGACCCCCAATTCCCTTTTTGGAGAACTGATTTGTAATCAAATTGTTCCCAGGCTGTATTTTCGCATGGGATCTTTCCATTTAATGCAGCTCATGTTGGCACATTACTTGAGCTTTTTGATGTTCTCCTGAATGGCAGACCTGCCTTCCAGCATACAACACAGTGTGGTGTCACCTGTGAAGCCAGCAAGAGTACACCCTGTGTTAGAGTTAGGAACTGATGATGATGATAAACAATATAGCCCAAGCAGTAACCCTTGAGCAATGTCCCTTGTGGCCAGATGCTATTAGTCTTTGAAATATTGACCACTATCCTTTCAGCTCCAACATTCCTAACCTTTTATTTCCTTTTTGACCACTACTGAGCTAATGTTTAAATTACTCTGTTCACTGTACTTCTCAGACTTTCAGTAGAGTACTTGTAGCCAGCTTACAGTCTTGCATTTTGCATTTGGCTTCCAGTCTAACCTTGGCTGGCACTGAATTTTGATTTTTGAATTCTTAACATGTTAGAGCTGAAAACTTCTATGTTCAGTTTGTGAAGTTAAAACTTTTTTAATACTTTGCAACATGAAAAATTTCTGAGCAAGTGAAAGTGAAAGCTGGTTCAACATGGGATTTTGGGTTTCTATATCTTAAATATTAGATTGGATCTGACATTGGATATGTTTGTGAACTTCTGGATCCTTGTGGGATCATCCAGTTGTTTTTATATATTTGTAAAATTCTATTGTAGACAAGTACAGAATTGGCCTTGGACCCTACTGTATTTTCTAGTGGGACTGCTACTGAGCAATGTCTGCAGTATCATAGTATGCAACATCAGCTATTTCTGGCTTTCAGTTAGCTATCAGATGAATATGCCTGGAACTGATGTGCAGTTGAAAAACATTTTTAATTGGTTAACTACCTGCCTGTTTGCCTGGTTTTGTTGTTATTTTCTCTAAATTGTGTTGGGGAGATGCCAAAACATCTGTAAAGCTTTATTTTAAATTTAAAAGCTTTATTACTCTGGTGTCAAGGACCTTCTGTGCTTGCATTTCTCCAACACTCAAGCCACTGAGCACTGGTCACGTGAATCCTGATAGAAAGCAAATGTTAACTTTTCATGCTTGAGTACCTACTGACAGCTAACATTAAACTTGTAAGCACATGTATTTGCACTGGAAGTGGTATCTGCTGTATGAGGGAACACTGCTAAACATTGTAAGGTAATGTTCCTCAGATCTCCTTGCCAGAGCATGAGAATGGAGACTATTAAATAAGATCTGAAATATCCCTTCTTAGCCATGACTGTTCACGTACATAGTGTGATGACCATGATTGTGACAGAAAATTACAGGCTAATACATGCAGTGTTCTCTGTGTGTATATGTAACATATATAAAATATGAATGAAAGCAAAGAGACAGTTTCCCTGAAGCCTTTTGCCAGACTCTCAGCACAGAAGTTGTTAACATAACCTGTCAACTGGAACAGCCTTTCACCAGCCTGAGAACTGAGCCCTGTTAGTCCTGTGTTCTGTTCCAAGCAGATCCTTTGCTGGAGTCATGAATCAGATCAATTCATATTATTTATTCTACTCCAGTTTATGGGAATTCAGTTCACCACCACTTGAAACAGCAAAACCAGTATCTTCCCAGAAAGTTTAGAGATTTGGTCATGGTGGAACACTGCAATTTCTTTTGAACAAGACACCAACTCCTAGCAGCACAGCCTGACTGCATTAAAGTGCAGGAGCAAATGACCTAAATAAAAACCTTGAGTAATATTTTTCTTTTTATCTGTAACACATTTTTATTTCTATTTTACTAGAAATGCAAAAGGATTGCTGCCAAACCAAATCCCGTTCCCATCAGTTAATTTACTAGATTTTTAGCTCTGTTTGAGGGTTAACATAGATTGTTTTAGAAATTACATTAAGTCTTGACATTCAGTCCTATTCCATGGAAAATCCTGCAAGCCATCTTAGACAACTCGAGGAATTACACTCTTTTTGGCATGGTATTTGCTATTGTGATTTTCTTGTCCATACTCTACCTTTTGAGGAACAGAATGTCCGTCTTCGACTTTTGACTTGAAATCTTAGTGATATAAACTCACAGATTTAACAAATTCCTGCATATTTTGTTTTGCTTATCCAGAGGCCAACGCCTAGAGTTTCATCTTGTCAGTTATATTCTTAGTTAAGAACAGGCTTCTTTATCAAGAAGACCTGCAAAATTAATTAAGCAGATCTTTTCTTTTGTAAAAGAAGCTATTTTCCAAGATTTCAGTTTATTAACCATCAAGTATTTGTATTTTTTTTGTTTTTAGTCAGTTACTTAACATTTTAATATGACCTGGTATTTCTTTCCTTGCTATGCTCTGTGGGATTTACTTACAGGATAAATTTTTTGCACAGATGGGTCCTCTGAGGTTATCAGCTCTGGAATGAAATATAACACAGTTGAGTCAACTAATCTTTTCTATTGAAACACAAACTAGCATATCAAACCATGTAAATGTGTGTTGAAAAAGTGTTGTGAAAGGAGGTTGTGGGTGACATTCAAAATGTTTTCATTTTTCAGCACAGGAAAAGAACAGAGGCTCTTTGTTAATTGTAAAATTTGGCAATGATCTAAGATACCATGTACACTATAGGATTAATATTCTGACTCCACGTTAAGTTTTTAACCAAGCAAGAAGCTATGGTGTTGTAACAAGATTCATTTCTCTGTAGAACTGTATGATTCTCTACCAATTGTTCAAGTGAAAGACCACAGCTCCCTGCTGTAGTCTAAGCAACTAAGAACATTATGAATGCATATTGCCTAGAGTCTCCTACAACATACTGAATTGAGCACAGTTCTGCGATGTGATAGCTGTAGGCAGATGAAGATGTCTGATACATTGACATACTTATGCAAAACATAATCAAAGACTACTGCAGTTGTGACACATTTTCTGTATGGTGCATTTCCTTTGTGGCATTGACAGCTTTACTTACCTGAATCACAGAAGGACTTGTTCTGTTGACAGGTGATGGTCAAGAAGACAAAAGGTCTTCTGTCTTTCTCACTATTTGCAACAAAACATTTTCCCATCTCCTCTGGTAGCTTACAAAATTCTTTCAGGTAACATTTTTCAGAATGTAATTTGTGACTGCATAATTATCAGGAATTTCTACAGTAATGTAATCTAATATCATATCCTATTTAGGATTTATCAAGCTGGGAGTAATAAAAATAAGAAGGAAGCTGTTTAATACAAAGAAAAATAACTAGGGAATAATGTTATGGAAATTGAAATTAACTTAATCAAGGTTGAACTAAAACTGGAAGAACTGAATATGTCTAGACTGGGGAAACTAGATATTTTTCATTGTAGAACACTGAAAGAAATAAAACTACAGGTCTTGTTTCAAAGGTTTTTAATATAACTGTGAATAGCACCAGATGGCGGAGAATAACAAACACAATATTTAAGATGGTGGTAAAAGTCTCTGCAGCATCTACAAATCTATAAGACTTCTATGCTGGTATCCATAAATATTTAAGGAAAGTTAACAATATTAATAGATGGGACAGAATCAGGCTAATCTTCCATCTTTCTTAATGATATTAAGTGATTTTACAGACTAAAAAAAACCAGCACTGGTAGGTCTAATCTTATGGGAATTAGTATTTGATAAGGTGCAAGATGGAGAACTATTATAGAAGTTGTGATTGTGTATCATAATTGTGAGACTGGGAGACACTATGGGAAATAATTAAAAAATACCAATTTCCATCAAAGCAACAGCAATCAGTTTGGGCAATAACCTTACCTAACGTATCTGGCCAGAACTCTGGCCTAAGAGCAGGCTCCTTTACCGCCACAAGCAGCAACAGCTTACCAATGAATCTGGTCCACATGCTTTGCCGAGACAACTCGGCAGGTGTAGCAACAGTATGTCAACTTTTTCCTCTGGCTTAGTGCCTCAGAGTACATAGAAAACTAATTAAATTCCTGGTTTGGTTTGGCTGCCACTGTACAGCTGAAGGGTCTTCAAAGGGGATGAAACAGAGTGGCTGGCAGGACTTTTTCTTCTTCTATTCTACCACCACTGACCCCTTGAGTGCTGAGGTCCTCAGGCAAAGGGGAAGGACAGGTCTCCAGACACCTGAGCTTTCTGGGCACATGTAAATTTCTGTCCACTGTATCTTAGTTGCCAGGGAAAGGAAATTCAGGCACGCAATCCACAAAGAAGCCTGCCTCTGGGACCTGTGTCACAACATATTTCTGCTGTTAACTTCTGGGGCAGTCTTTATTCTTGGTCCAGATGCATAATTCATTGTGTATCCTGAGAAAATTAATCTTCTTACTAGGCTACATACTAGTGATTTTCTATTCCTGGATTGATACCGTGGAAAATTTGTAGAGTTTATCTCTGATTCTTTTATATCAGCAGATCATTTACTTTTATTACACAGTTATCTGTTGCCTCATAGAGTACCTTGGTCATCTTTTAGATCATGAGAATGGTGCAAAGGCCAGTTAAGTGAGCCCAAGTCTTCCTTTCATGATTAGTTTTCTTCCTCTGACTCTTGCCACAAAGGCATTTTGCATACGTTTTCCTCTTGTAGTAGGTTTCGTGGATAATTACATAGAATTGCTCTTGTGTCTCTAAAAGCTTGGTAACCAAAGGCTTTTCTAGCTCTCACTCAGCTGACAATGGGACCATGTGTCAAAGGCTTCATGAATACAACTGTTCCGAACACAGCTGCCCTCGCTGGACCTGTTGAGTTGCAACCTTATTATTTGCCCATTTTTTGTATACTGAAAAATTTCATTTGGTACTTCCACAGTGGCATTAAGTTTGATGCTGTAATTTCTTGATGGAGTACAGCCTTTTCTTGGGATTTGAAGCTGTAAAGAAATCTACTGCTGCATGTAAAATATTGCTTCCTACATACTAGTGTAGCCAAGTGCACTGTTAAAATATTTAGAAGGTTTTTGAATTATAATGGCTTTGAAAATACTTTTGTGTATTCTATTTTTTCAACTTCATGGGCTAATACAAAATTGCTTTCCTGACTTGACATTGATATAAATGTTTTCTTTTACCCCTCTCTACAGAGGACAATTAATTTTGTTGTTTGATACTTAGAACAGATACTAACTTTGAATAGGACATTGTTTCCCAGCCAGATCAGTAGCTACCTCATAAGCTTTTTTCAGTATTATCTCAGGACTGGCAACAATACAGCAGTTAAAGTGGTAAAAATTTGAATGTTCTCAGAGGTTTGTGGTTTTTTTTAGTTTAATCCAATAGAAAACATTGTTAGTTTCTTCTTTGTCAGATTTCCCCTCCCTTTCTTATAACTATTTGTAGCTGTCAGCCTCTAACCTTATTTTAATGAGAATGGCAGCTCTAAATTCATTCTGATCACTTTTATTTCTTCCTGTTTCTAAATAACGATATTCTCAGACTGTATTAATCTCACTTGGAGATGTTTAATCAACTGATATCAAAGAGGCTGAGTCCTCTTATGCTTTCTGCTATCACTTTGGCTCTTCTGCATTGCTGGGGTCAACTGTGTTAGCATATCTACTGTTTACAATGATTCAAACCAAGGGCAGTTTAAATTCAGGCTTTATCCCACAAGACTAGTGAGTTTCTGTAATTTCATTCTGTTAAATGCAGCCTAAATGGGAAATAAAAGTAGCAAATACGTAATTTATATATTGATTTACTACAAATGAGAAAAACACCTTGATTTCCTTGTTCTCTTGCATTTTTTTTCGTTCTCAAGATGCTTTGTGATTTTCCCCTATTCTCTCTTTCTCTCTTTCTCTCTTTCTCTCTCTCTCTCTTTCTCTCTCTCTCTCTTTCTCTCTCTCTCTCTTTCTCTCTCTCTCTCTTTCTCT
>JAWWEV010000167.1:12735253-12775520 GCA_035583235.1 Hafferia zeledoni | reverse complement strand
CCCTCTCTTTCTCCCTCCCTTTCTCCTTCCCTTCCTTCTTCTTCCTCCTTATTTAAGTTGCCAGGCTGAATGAGGAAACAATTACAGGAGGTTGGCTTTAAAAGTGTATGGCTTTGCCAAATAAGTTTATCTTTTTTTTTTTTTTTTTTTTTTTTCATTGTGGCTTAAAACATGCTAAACTCAAAGCCAAGTTACTAACCTAAAACTGATGGTAACTCCGATTTTTGCATTAGGCTTACAATAAACTTAGATAGTTTTTCCACAGTCCCTTTGCCAGTGATTAGTTTGGAAGATAGTATGTTTTGAATTTGTTGAGAGATCTACTGCTCTTAGCTTAGTTTTTAGTACTTTTAAAAAGCAATCAATAATGCCCATTTTGTAATAAGCAAAATTTATGAACTGACAAGAAAAATGTAATTATAGTGGGTATTCCATACAAGAAAAAAGAGGTGATCATAAAGCCATCTCAGCATTCTGTTTTCACTCATTTTCTTTCATATAAATGATTAAGTGGTTCTGTGCTGAAACGTTTCTCTATCAAGGTTTAACATGAGTCTGGAAAGGTTGTTGCCAAAGATTTCTGTAATGAATTCAATGATCTTTTTTATTAACTTCTCATTGTTACCTGCATACTAAATTTTTTGCAGTATTATTTTCATGATTAACTCAGCAGCAACCTACACTTCTTTTTTTTTTTTTTTTTTTTTTTTTTTCTTCTCTGGGGAATTTACTCTACAAATGTGTAAATTCACAACCAAAAGTTGAATCCTCCATCAAATGCTTATGTTGACTTTGCAGTAAATGAAACTGCTTCCCTTGTTCTTTCTTCTGCTGAAAAATGGCTCCTTCTTGAGTAAGCCACCAACAGATCATTGAAAGCCTGGTGCAAAACTCAGGTTTGTAAAAAAATCACTGAATTCAGTAGGCTTTGGGTCAAACTAAAAAATGTAGATGTTAAGTTCCATTTAGAGCTGGGTCAGAGCTATGGTCTTTCCATGCTGTTTAGCAATGTATTGAAATAATACGAAGTTAAATAAACATTCTGTCTTTCAATAATCAGAAACTGCAGTGGATTTTAGTAGGAATTAAGCAATTTAGGTAAGGCCTACCTAGTTTTGAAATGAACACATTTTGACACACCTTAGCTGCTCTTGGAAATCAGCTTATGAATTGACCTTCCTGCTTTCTTTCCAACCATACATCTTTCTGCATCACCAGTTTCAGCTTCCCAAACTCTTGCTAAAGGATCCCTTATATCAGGTACTAAAAAGAAACAAACCAAAAGCCTTCATGTCTGTGAGTCTTAATGTCTTCATGTGTTTAGACACATATTCATCTACCTACAGTAAATAGATCATCTGATGGGGCCTCCAGCTGTGCCCAGTATGTAATCTTAAACTTTTAATGGACTATTGCTTACTGGAAAATATGGACCTGCTCTGGTAGAGGAGAAAAACCTTTATGCCTGCCTTCTTCAGTAATAAACTGGGAGATACATGTGCATAAAGCTCTATGGATCTCTATGGGACTTTATATCTGGGTGAATGGATCAGTCTGGACAAATCTTTTCTCCCAATTGAGGCCTAAGACTTACAGTTGAGAGAATGTAAGAAGATGAAAGGAGAACTCTAAGCCTCCTTCTGGTACACTTCTCAGAGCAGCAGAGCAGCACAATAGTAGCTATTGTTATATGAGATGCAAATTCCAGCTGCAAACATTACATTGGTTTTCCTGAAGATTAAAAGACTGAAAGCTTCCAGATACCCATATTTCATTTGTGGGAAGTAGAATAATGATGCTGTCAGCTACTGGGCAGAAGATAATTTATATACTGTGTGTGAAACTTACTTTTCATTAAATCAGGCCTAGAGATGCTTATGTGGATTTGACTTGTGAGATTAGCAAATAGCATATATTGCATAAGCTTATACCAAAGAGCAATGTAAAAGTTTTTATTTTTACTTTGCAACCAAGTAGATTATCTGAAATTGATACTAGTTACCTGGTCTCATTCTAAGTTTATCTAGGTTTTTTTTGTGAAGAGGAAAAATAAAAGGTCGGAACCAAACCCTGACCTTAGTGAAGTTTCAGCAGGCATATCCTGAGTTTCTTGATGAAACATTGCATTGGGCAGCCTGCATGCCTGTCTCAGTTCAGTAAAAATACTCGCTCATTTCAGCCTTGTCTTTGGATGGGAATGTGGCTGTTGAGTTCCATTATCCATATATATGTATGTTGGCATGGACTGCAAAGCTAATGGCCTGAGCCTGGGAAGTTAGTTTAGATATTTTAGGCTTGTTCTTTTTATGGTACATCTAATTAGAGAAGCCAAAGAGAGTCTTCAAAACAGACTGTTTGGCAACTTTCCAACCTTTATTTCCTTGTTGAAAAAAAAAAAAATATTTGGGATCCTACTTATTCTAAAACACCGGGAACAGTCCTTGTGCCTGCTATCTTCTTCCAGTCTCAAGACATTCCCAGGGATATGAACCAAACCAGGAATATACATCCTACAGTGAAGTTCTGAGGTCTTTGAAGGCATTGCTATTGCCTGCTGGCATTGGCCTGTGTTGGTATGATGTTAAAGCAGAAAGAATTTAACTCATGAGACTTACCCTGAGATCCTCCTGCAACTTCAGTCCCTTTTCAGGCTGTGTAGTCTATTTATGTCAGTGCTAGAGAAGTGATAGTAGTATTAGCAATAAACACTTTTGAAATGCAAGACATCCACAAATAAGCATTCATGCTAGAAAGTGTTTTGTCTGCTGGAAAGGGAAGGGTAATCAGTGTTTCCACTGAGCCCAATTTCCACTTTAAAAATTTGAATTTCACTCTTTTTGTCTTGCAGCCATGATTTTCTCCATTAAAACCTCTGTTTGGTTCTGTGTTATTGAACTTTGTGACATGATAGCAATTAGAAGACACTTAACTGAGGTGGAGGAAAGAGTATGCTATTGAAACCTTTCCTTTGGGAAAAAAGAAAGAAAGAAAAAGGACAATTTTCAATATTGAAGTGATTAGAACCTGTCATTTTGTGTTGTTGTTTGCAAGTTGACATAAATGACAGGACAAAGAAGCATACATGAAAATTCAGAACAGATGTCAGGAAGCATTTTTCATGCTGTATGTGCACAGTGGCCAACCAGGTAAGGCAAAAGCATTTTCTCATTTGGGAAATAATGAGATGGCCCATCACGGACAAAATGGTTTTCCAAATTTCCCTTTTCTTTCATTTCCTTAAATTCTTATTATACTGCATCTACTATTCCTTTTTCTTGAAGAAGAAGCTTCATCATCATCTGGACATGAATCTTGTTCTTACATCAATGGATAAAGGATTAACCGTTAAATGAACAGTTAATTAGCTAGATATTATGCTGTCAGTATTATATCATCCTGTTATGTTGAAGGTCTAGCAATACACATATTTTGAAGTTCAGAAAATTTTCATCTGTTACAAAAATAAGACTTGAAGAAAATCAGAATGACAGAAAACATTCTGGTACTACCTTCCAGAGTCTGATTATTTTAAGTGATTAAAACGCTACACAAAAATGGATCTAGGGTGTAACTTGGCCTACCCCAAGCTCCCATAGTTTCAGTGCTAAATGGTGTTGCCAATATTCTGAATTTAAAGCTACTTAAGTGATAAATAAATAAAAGAACTTGATTTTCATATTTGTGGAAATAGTGAAGTTGATTCTGGCTTGCTTCTAAATATGGATTCTAGCATTAGTAATAAAAATTGAAAATGTCTTAACTAACAATGACCAATTTAGACATAAAATTATGAATATTTTAAAAAGTCAATGGTGCTGAAATACAGTAGCTCTGAGAAGAATTCTGCACTGAAGATGTACTGAAGAGAATGATAATTTCTATTTGTGAGGGAATTCAGCTTTCAATCAAATAAAATGCTTGCAGAAAGAGATAATTTTTAATGACATATGGATGCAATGTCAGCATAAAGCAAGTGAAATTTTGTTGTCTTTGGAATTGCTACAGAACTTACTTAAGTTAAAGATACCTAGGGAGCTAAAATTGAAGGATGATACTCTGCCCTCATTTCTGGCTGTTTTTCCAGTGTAATCCTCTCAACAGCACTTCACAGTGAACACAGTGATTTAAATGAACACCGGACCATCAGTCTTGAATTGGAATTTTATGACTTTCTGGTGTCATAAGTGACTCCCATACTCTATTTTCGAGGAATATTTCTTTGAGGTGGTAAGTAGATGAAAGGTGACTAACAATTGAAAAGGAGGATTGTAATAGAGTCAACAACTCTTCCTCATTTAAAAAATGCAATCGCTCCTTGGTACATTGACTTAAAACCAAAGTTTTTCTGAGGTCTAGACTCTGCAGATGTTTTTGGAGAGTGTGAGGAGAACATTGATTCATAGGAATAAGACTTCTACCTGATTTTTCCCTCCATTCTTGTAGGTGCAATGGAAGAGAAAGGACCAGAAGGAAGTATTTATACCACACACATCTGTATTAATTGAAAAATTACTTTTCACTACCTTGAAGCTTTTAGAGAATCTCATCCTACTCTAAGGAGATCAAACCTCTTAGTTCTTTCACCTCTGCACTAACCTTAGCTGCCGTACTCAAGGCTCAATTCATCATCTTCTTTGCATGGCTTTGACATTATTTGCATCTACAGATGTGAAATAAGATTTAGCATTTCAAGTATTTGGATTCAAATGCTAGAAGTCATATTGTGAGCTTAGAATTCTGCATTTTTTTTCAGATGGACTATTTGCATTCTTTCCTAAAGGCTTTCTTTATTCTATGTGTTTAATTGACTTTGGGTTGTGTTTTCAAGGCTTTTAAAAACTATGAGGCTATGAACTACATGTCACTCCTTGTAGGGTTAAGGGGGGTGCGTTAATGACAGTCAGAAGAGATCAGGCACAGCAGCATTACAAGGCTTGATCAGAAGGCTTACAACTAAGACTTTATTTTTAGTTACAGCTACACTTTTTATATACTCTTGTATCTAAAATGTCATGACACTATTGGTTTGTAATTTCACCTAACATACATGGAAACATTTTACTGGTTACAAGGTATTCCACACTCTACAGGTGGCTCTCTGCTCCTTAAGGGGCATTCTTCAGTTACCTCAGACTTTAGGAGATACACACACACTGTCATCACCCACATACATGTTCTTCTAAAAAAGTTGGAAAAGTAGATTCTTGTAAAATTATACAATCAAGAAACTTTTTAAAGCAAAAGGGTGGTGGAGTGCCTCTTACTTAAAATGAATTAAATTAATTAACTAGTTTAATTGAACTCTGCAGTTGACAGAGGCAGAAACATCACTAATGGGTGCCATATTCTATAGCAGTGTGGGCTGAATGGACCATTAGCAGGGTCTAGGCACTTTCCTTTTACACATCTACAACTGGGCCAAAGTATCTCTCTTCAGAAGCAGTGAACATCTATGTAAAATCAAGATCTGGCACTGTTGTGTAATGAAATTAACTGAAAATTAATTTACATATGTTGTTTTCAGTCCATAGCTTATATTTTCTGGGTTACAAATTCTTAGTGTTTTAACCACTCTAATTCAATTTTGGAGAAGATCTTAAACTAAAATCATGTGTCCAAATTTTCACTCTTGTCTTTACTGTGAATTCAAGATGCTACAGTACAATGTAAAAACATTCTGTTTAGTAGTCGTTTTGGCACACATATTTCCCAATATTTCTCAATCTGAAAAGAATCTGAAAAAGTCATGGACCAACTCCACAATTGAGCCATATTAACATTTTAGTTAATGCAATACATCATGTGAAGTATACCATGAACACCAAGATCCTTCACAGTCAAAGAATAAACAAAAAAACCCAAGTACTAAAAATACTTAGTACTATAATTTAATTTGCAATCAGCAAGCAAGCCTTTTCAAAACAATTTTTTCAGTAATATTAGGGAAGACAAAATATCCTCTTAATACAAACTATATGGATTTACTCATATATCTAGAGTTAACCTCCCAGATAGCTGTAGAACAGGGATATAAATTTGGTAATAATTTGTACTGCAGAAGAAAACCCATGATGAGGGAGAAGGAGTCTGGTGGGAGATAAAACACACTGTGTGCTCCAGGAAGTTACAAGTCCAATTGTTGACTCTTTAAGACCTTTCTTAGAACATGTCTTTGACTGAAAATAGGAGCTGAATGGATTTCTTGCTATCACAAGGAGTCTAGAATTTCTGTACCTTGTTTTTTTTACCTTCAGGGGAATGGTGAAGTTAGAGTTGAAAATATATTTTCATATTCTGAGAGGAAACAGCTACATATATAACAAGTATTATTTCTAATAAGATCATTATATTGTGTTAGTTTGCATAGTTGTGTTCTGTTCCCATATCATAATTAGCTATGAATATTCCAAGAGGAGACATTAAGTAGAATGATAGAAAATGGACCTCTTTTTGGGCATATTTTCTCTATGTTTATGTCCCACTGAAAGTAATAACTGGTCCTTTTAAAACATAAAGCACTATTTCCTTTTCAGTTTCCAGTGTTGAAAGCACTAAATAAAAAATAAAAATTGTGTGGGTCATTCATCTTTTCTTCTACATGTTTTGTTAATGTATACAGCAATGGAGAATTTTAAGAGATTCTTTCAATGTGATGTTAAGAGCAAATTATCTTAATTCAGTCCAATTTATATATGAGAATAACTGGCTCAAAGCAGTCTTATAATCATTGTGGCTATGACTACCTTAAACAGAGTCACTGCATATTATGTCTACCAATAATAGACTTGTAGGATTAATTGTTATAAAGGTTGTTTTCTTTAATTTATTTTAAAAGGTCAAAATTTTAAAATGACACTGCTATTTAAATGTAGGGTGAAGGTTTAAGTACAAATCACTCTAAGGTAACTTTTTTTAAGAGCAGAGTAATGCAGTATTATGTTTTATAGTGCAATAAAATTATGTGCTAAAATTATGCTCATAAATGCAGGCAAATGTAAACCAAGCTATTAGTTATGTTTTCTCAGATAAAAGTGATTAGCATAGCTATCAAACTCTTCTCCCATTTGAATAACAGAATTATGTTGGAAATCCAAGGCATGTTTGCTAAAGCCAAGTCTTAAAAAGAAATGTAAATCCAGCTAGCAATGTTGTATTCAAAAGCTAATGCAATGGTCTCCCCTCCATTCTACTAACAACTGAGAGCATAGAAACATAACTCAAATGGCAGTGATGCATCAATATGAAATGTACCTGAAATACTATTTTGAAAGTCATTCTTATCAGTTTATCATAATCTCCTTACTGCTGATCAAACTTATTTAAAAACCATTGTTGTTTGTTTAAACACAGGAGTGATGAAAGTGTCTTTTAGCAACAGTCACTAACAACAGTGAGACAAAGTTTCATGTATAATTCATGAAGTATGTGGTCATCTAGTAGCAAATTAATTTCCATTTGACAGCTATGCTTCTGGTAGAGTCCTCTCAGGAAGGCACATGGTATATAATTAAATTCTGAACGGAACAAATTAAATGCTGATTACTTCATAAACAATTTCAAGGCTTGAATATTGCTACCTGTCTTTATAGGATCAAACCAAGATATTTTGACAATGTTGATGGGTGAGTGTATTTTCTCAACCCTCTATCCAATTTTTTTCTACCCAACTGTGAAAAAACAAACAAACCTCAATTAAAAAGCCAACTCCCACTTCACACCTGTGAGGAGCAAATAAAAACTGTCTCTTCCTGTGGCTTTCCTGTAATGCTAATGTTAATTGGTCACAGGAAACATTTAGTATTTGAGAGAAAACCACTACCCACATTGGCACTGTTGCCTTTGCATCTTCCTTGCCTACCTCCTTTATCCCCTCAAATTTGGCTGATCACTGTAATTTATGAATATTTGCTACACTGAAGATAGAAATACCATCGCTGGCCAGTTGTGATGATCATAAGGATTTCTTATTAGTGTTTGCAATAAGACCTATTACAATAAAAGATAATCTACGAAATAAAATATTGCAAAGGTTTTCAAGCAATCATGAAATGAAGAACACTTGCTGGGAAGGTTCGCACAGGATCTTGTTGAACAGGAATTTTGTTAAAGTTCCTACCATGTTCCCCATTCCTGGAAGTATTCAGGGCCAGTCGGGATGTGGCTTTGAACAACCTCTTCTAGTGAGTGGCATAGGGTAAGGGGTTGGAACTAGATAACCTTTAACGTCCCTTCCAACGCAAACCATTCTATGTTTTGCACCTGCAATACAATGTGAGGTTTAGGTTGTGCTGGTAACTTCAGTGCAAAGTCTAAAGGACATATTGGAGTATGCTGGAGTGTGGCACTCTCGTTTGCCTATCCAACTCCCATTGAGTTAGCAGAGATGCTTTGTCATGTCCTAAAATTTACCTTTCTAGGTATGGGATTTTTGCCTGTCATTGCAATACAGAATGAACAGCTATATTTCTGTTTATGATACAAGGACATTTTCTGTATATTGACATGCTACTGTTTATCAGTCAAATGTATTTCAATTTCTTCTCCATGGACACGCCCTTGTTGTGGGGAGAAGCTTGTGTGCCTTCATGAGGTTGTGTGCTATGCTGATGGTGGTATGTGCTTTCTGGTAGGGTCTCCCATGCCAGACAGGTCTCAACTGAAGGGTCAGACAAAGTGTGTCCAGGGGCAGGATGGGCTCGCTAGCCCTCTGGCAACCATCCTAGGAGAAGGACAACTCTAACTCCAAAACCTGGGCAGATGGAGCTCACTTAGCTGTGTAAGGCTATCCCTCTAAGAGAAGGATACTCTAACTAAACCTACATCCTGACGTCTTTGCTGTCACTGTCAAAGCTTGCTAGGCCCTGGCAGATGATCCTTAGGAGTAAAGGATGGGGCCCCTTCCATGCACGCTGTGCCTCACCTAGAAAATCCACTCTGCTCAGGCTTGAAGGGTTCACCCACATTTCAAAGCCCTGTAGTGACAGGGAAGAGTCAAAATGGCAGGTGATAAGATGCACTGGAAATCACAGATCCAACCCTGCATGCAGGAGGTTCAGGACATTGGTCGATCAAGACTGGCCCCAGAGGTGACAGTCTGGTTCAGCACCGTCCTGAATGACCAAGCAGCCTTTTTTAAGGAGAGCACTGCTTACTCCACATGGAGAAGGGCCTAGAAAAGGTGGCGTAACCAAAGCTCATCTCCACGCCTCACCAGCTTGGCTAACCATGGCCAATGGGCATCTTCTGATGTGGTGAAACAAAGAGAAAGAGACAAAGGCATGCACCTGCTTCCAAAGGTGTGTTCAAGTTGACACTCGAATGTTGAAACATCAGAACCATACTTGATACTGTGGATAGTGGACATGCTGAGTGATATTCTGCTCTAATTGCCTGTGATCTGTCACGACTCAACATTGACATTGCTGGTCTTAGTGAAGTTCATCTTCATGACGAATGCAGCCTTAAAGAACATGGTGCTGGCTACACACTCTACTGGTCAGGCAAAGCCAAACCCAAAAGTCACCTTTCAGGAGTTGGCTTCATGATTAAAAACTCCATTGCCTCCAAAATTGAAATTTGGCTGACAGGTCATTCTGATCAAGTTATCTCCTTACGCCTCCCACTAGCAATATGTTCTTTTTAGCATATATATCCCAGCTCTCCAAGCTGACTTGGCAAGAAAAGACAAATTCTACATTGACCTGTGCCACCTCACCCAAAAGGTTCCTGCAGATGATAAAATCATAATCCTTGGTGACTTCAATGTCAGAGTAGGAAAGAACTCTGAAGCCTGGGAAGGAGTACTGGGCAAGCACAGTGTTGGAAACTGCAATGACAATGGACACCCCCTGCTAGATTTTTGTGCAGAACAGCAGCTCACCATCACCAACACTATCTTTCAGCAGAAAGACAGCCTGAAGACATCCTGGATGCATCCTCGATCCAAGCACTGGCACCTCATTGACTATGTCTTAATGGAACAGAGAAATGTTTGTGGATGTTTGTCATACCTGAGTAATGCCTGGTGCAGAATGTCAGAGACACTGCCTTGTGCATTGCAAACTTAAGCTCCACTTTAAGCCCAAACCCAAGAGGGGTGGCATTCCAAGGAGGAGGCTCAGGCTCCAAGTTAACAATCTGCAAATAGCTACAGTGAGAGGCAGCTTCCAGGTAAACCTTCAAACTAGACTTAAAGATAAGCCCATAGATCCCTCTCCTGAAGCGTTTTGGCAACATATTAAAAATAGCATCCTGTAGTCCTCTGAAGAATCCTCAGGGTTCTCCTCCAAGAAAAACAAAGACTGGTTTGATGAAAACAATCAAGAGACCCAGGAATTGTTGAAGAAGAAGAGAACTACTCACCAAGCACACCTTGCTCAGCCATCTTGCCATGTAAGAAAAGCTGCCTTTCATCTTGCATGCAGTAAGCTTCAATGGAAACCTTGAGACATCCAGAACAAATGGTGGCTCAACCTAATAGAAAAGACTCAACTATGAGCAGATTTGGGTGACCACAGAGGATTCTATGAGGCCCTGAAAGCAGTGTACAGATCCACACTCAGTGCAGATGGCCAAATGCTTCTCACAGATAAAACCTCCATCCTGAACCGATAGTCTGAACATTTTCAGACTCTCTTCAGTGCCAACCATGTAGTCCAAGGCTCAGAAATTCAGCTACATAACAACTGCTGAAAAATGAATGGGATATAGCCCCTACTATGGGAGAGACACTTAAGGCCATACAGCAGGTGAAAACTGGCAAGGTAGCTGGGGTTGATGGAATTCCACCTGAAGTCTGGAAGCATGGAGGTCAAGCACTCTGTGCTAAATTTTGTGTGCTTGTGTGTGTTGCTAGGAACAAGATGAACTACCACCAGATCTTCGTGACACAGTCATCATCGCTCTGTACAAGAAGAAAGGAGAAAAATCAGACTGCTCAAATTACTGAGGTATTACTTTGCTTTCCATTGCTGGTAAAATCCTTGCAAGAATACTTCTGAACAGATTAGTATCAGCTATTGCAGAACTTCTGCCTGAAAGCCAATGTAGTTTCAGAGCCAATAGGAGCACCAAAGACATGGTATTTGTTCTCAGACAACTGCAAAAGAAGTGTAGGGAACAGAACAAAGGACTCTATGTAACCTTCATTGACCTCATCAAAGCTTTTGGCACTGTGAGCAGAAAAGGCCTGTGGCAGATCTTGCAACATTTAGGATGTTCCCCCATGTTCCTCCAAATGATCATCCTGCTACATGAGGATCAGCGTGGACAAGTCAGATATGGTGATGCCCTCTCTGAGCCCTTTCCAATAACCAATGGTATGTAACAAGGTTGTGTTCTTGCACCAACTCTATTCACAGTCTTCTTCAGCATGATGCTCCAAAGAGCCACAGCAGACTTTGATGAAGAAAACGGCATCTACATCCGATATCATACCGATGGAAGCCTATTCAACCTAAGGCAACTGAAGGCCCACACCAAGACCATAAATCACCTTGTCCATGAGCTGCTTTTTGCTGATGATGGTGCCCTTGTTGCTCACACAGAAGCAGCTCTGCAGCACTTAACATTCTGCTTTGCAGAAGCTGCTGAGCTTTTTGGGCTGGAAGTCAGCTTGAAGGAGACAGAAGTTCTCTACCAACCTGTACCTCAGAAAATTTTCCATCATCCCCACACCGCCATAGGTGAATCAGAGCTTAAGTCAGTCCAGCAGTTCACCTATCTGGGAAGTATCATTTCCTCAGACGGTAAGATTGACAGATAGACAACAGGCTAGCAAAGGCATACAGAGCCTTTGGAAAACTCCATAAAAGAGTGCAATAAACATCTGAAGAAAAGTACAAAGATCAGTGTCTATGGAGCCATTGTACTGTCTGGGTGTGAATCATGGGTCATCTACTGCCACCACCTGTGGCTCCTCAAACGCTTCCATCAGCACTGCCTCCATGTAATCCTAAACTTCCACTAGACTGATTACATGACTAATGTGTCCATTCTTGAACAGGCAGGGGTCACCAGTATTGAGACCATGCTGATGAGAATGCAGCTACGCTGGGAAGGGCATATCTCCAGGATGGAGGATCACCGCCTTCCAAAGATTGTGCTCTATGTTGAACTCGCCACTGGCTGCTGTAAGAGAAGAGCCCCAGAGAGGAGATACAAGGACTCCTTGAAACAATACCTCAGCCTTGGCCATATTGATTACCATCAGTGATCCACTCTGGCCTCCAATTCATGGAGACACATCATTCACAACAGTCCTGCTTCCTTTGAGAATGCATGCAGAGTCAGTCTCGAGGAGAAAAGGCAGAAAGAACCGTCCCTCACCAATATTGCCTAAGGGGACTTTCTGCTGTGCCTTTTGTGACCGGACTTGCCTATCTCACATTGGCCATTTTAGCTACCAGCACACTTGCAGCAAGTGTAGGTAGAGCCCTTCCCAAATCTTCGTTCGTGAAGCCTAGCCATGATGATAATGATGTATTTCACTTTATACTATCCCTTCAGGATCTTTTTTTCTGGAGAGACTGAAGTGTGACATGGAAAAAGTGCAATGACAGATTCCTGTACAGTGTACTGACAGTAAGAGCCTTTCAGTAATGCAGACCAAGAAAGTTTATTGAGGAAGAAAATTAATTTGTAGATAATTTGAAAAAGTGACAAGAGTAAGCCTAAAATAGTTCAGTTGATAAATATGTACATAGACGTGGGTGGTGTACACTGTTATAACATTGATGCATATGAGTAGTTCACAAAGATAAGATTAGTACATTAAAGAAGGACCTACAAACATTGAGCTTCAGGTTATGTTGATGGAAGATTAGTCTACCGCATGGGCATTTATTAAGTAGGTAAAACAACTGGTACTATCCCCTCACAGTGTTTACTTTTTTTGTAGTGAGTGAATAGATCTCCTACATTTTCTACTTCCACTTTTACAGAAAGGTTTCCATGTCAAAATATAGTAAAAATACCAGAAAAGTACCAGCAGTGCAGTCATTTTATTCTCTTTCCCTCTCTTTCCTGAGAAACTCTGCAAGGTAATGGCTGACTTTTCATTGAAGCTCAGTAATAAGTGTTCTGGTTCATGCATTTGTTCTTATGTGAGGATTTTCTTACTAAATACATGAGACCTTGCTATGGCTATAAGCACAAATTCATGATCAGAGGTACAGTTTAGAGTATTAGGCAAGTTAATAAATGGAATCATAGAAAAAGTTCGGTGGAAAGGATTTTGTGAGTTCAACTACCCTGCATCCGCTTTCAATTTCTGCTCAAAACAAGAGTGACTGCAGTTAGATCATGGTGGTGCAGGTCATGCTCAGTCAAATTCTGAAGGAAGAGTTCTGAGAAAACTGTTAGTAGAAATTTTCTGCCGTTGGATTTGTTTGGTTGTGTGCCAATGACAAAATTATATAACTTAGCCAATGCAGAATACTGGATTTGATAGCTCACCCAGTTCCTCTGGTTTGAATGCTATGAAAAGAAGAATGATTTTATATTATCACTACTGGGATATGTGGACCACTGTTTTGCATGAAGTTCTTTCCTCTTCACAGTTTATCAATGAGAAGTTGTTCTATGGTCTCAGAGGAGAGGCTGATAATTAGACAGGGAAGAACTGAGTTCTGAAAATGCAGGGAAAGGTACAAAGTGAATAATCAGAGCTGGCCAGAAATGGTATAAACTAAGCTGTAAGCTAAGGAAATAGGGAATCTACAAATACAGGGAAAATAATATATCCAGGTTTAACAAGAGTAAAAAAATGAGTGAAACTGCTTGAGGGTGAGAACAGCAACACTAAGATTAATGGTGTGGAGTTGTAGCAACTGCCACATCAATACTGTATTAAGTTTGGAAAAGTTTAAAGCACAAAAATTCTATAAAGGAGCACAATCCGTGTAGTACAATTGAGTTCATGCCATCTTCAGTTTTGCAAGACCCACTGTACAACCATTATACCTAGTAAATAATATCAGGTGGCCAGAATGTGAGGCACGATGTTACATGTGCTGAAAAATTTGTCATGCTGCAATGTCTGTTAAACACAAGCTGAAAGAACAGTATAAACTGCCAGTAAATATAAAATGAAATGAAAACAAACACTGCAGTGCATGACTTCCTGTGGGATTTGGTATTAATCCCCACTTATGAGGAGTAGTCTGTACAACATATTTTCCCTAGAGGGACCAGTGTGTTATCCAGTTAATCCTTATTCAAGGCATATGATTTGTATCTGGTAAGAAATCACACAAATTTTTTTCAATTAGCTTCAATGATACAGTATTGATAATAAAAATCTGTGTGATTAGATTAAAAAAAAAAAATCGTTGGAAAATAACCTTAATGTGCACATTCCACTGTGTAGTGGTCAGTGCTATAACTTTGGAGGTGTAATTTTTCCCATCCGATTATGTTCTTTATAAGGTTTTTATGATTTTGTTTGTTTGTTTTGGGTTGTTTGTTTGTTTGTTTGTTTGTTTGTTTAAAATACAAATCACAGATTAATTGTTTTTTACCAGTGTTCTAGTTGTGTCCTAGTGATCAATGTGCTGTCTGCACTGACTTTGAACTCTCCTGTGTTTACCACTTGAACACGGCTTTTCCAGATTCAGATTCTTCTGTCTGATACATTCTTCACTCCCTGGTGACAGGATCTGTACTTTCCCAATCCTGTGGAAGAGAAAAATTAAAAAGCTTAGAAGATGATAGTTTGCAGGTTGTCATCTAAAAAACACTGGCATAGCACCTTAGGTCAACAATAGGTACTTTAAAACCTGTTTGTTCCTTTCCTCTTTGACTAGAACAATATTTACTAGCAACAAAATCTACCTTAATTCTAATATGAATACAGGACTATTGGGTGAACCTTTAAAAAGAGAAACATTTCAGTTCTCTGTGAGAACAAAGAAATGAAATCTACTGTCCTAATGGCTTGGTGCCACAAAGCAGATCGGACAGGCTTGGCTGAAACATTAGCTGGGGTTCGGTGCTTAAAAAAAGTCCTGTGTTCATGAGATGGGTGACTCATTTGTGTTGGAAAATAAATAATTTCCTAAGCTAAGACTGGATGTACATTTAGACACTGTAGATTTTTAATTTGTGAAAGAATACCTCATTTAATTTTCATGTTTCTAGACTTACTGGAAGACAAAAATGCCAGATGTTACATATTTGTTACTTCTCATAGTAACATGTATGTTGTCTATATGCAGCAAATATTCCATAGACTGAATCTTGGCATGGGACTAATAACATGCTAAATATAGAAATTATATTGTTCAGACATTTATTTCAAGAGTTCAGACTTCGTATGTTGCTGTTCCTTTAAATACCATAAAGAAGTGGAAAGGATGGAGAGATATTTTAAGTTTTCCCCAAATTACATTTCTTTAAGCAATGTTTTCTATGCAGCTCTTTATTTCCACTGAGATGGGAAAACCTGTCAGAAAAATTTTCCTTGCTAATGATACATAGGCTGAGTTTGTCCATTTATTGAAAATATACAGATTATCAATTTTCATTTTAACTGAACAGTATTAAAATGGTGAGTGTACATAAGGCTGAATGACTTCAGAAAGGATAAATACCTTTGTCTTAGAATCACACAGGACCTTTCCTAAATCTCTTGGGACTGTAGAGAATTTGGCAGTGTGTTGCAGTTGTTACTGCTGAGAGTTATAGCCTCAGCTTTGAGAATAACTTACTGAATATTTGAGTGAGTTGATCTGCACACCTGTTAACTTCCACATATATGTTAAGATTAATACTGGGTTTATGTCTTTGATTCATTGTGTAGGAGCATAGTTTCTTTTATATGGGTTTCTGGAGTGCTAGAAAGAAACTATTTGTCTTTGTAGCCTAAGATTTTCTATATTAGTTTAAAATATAGGTTTGTTCTTTTCATATCTCCTACAAGTGGTAGACTTTTAGATCCTGAAACCAGTGATTTACCCAGTTAAGTTTGGGAAGAGGCCACAAAAGCTATTGAGTTCATAAAGTTAATTTTCTAACTATTCCCAAGACTGCAGTACTACAATAGCTTTGCTGTTAGCACTGTGGTTGTGCTTCAGCTCAATATTTGCTGAGTCAGAAGAAGTACCATCTGATTTGTCTTTATGCCACTGCATTCAACAGGCAGTTCATAGCAATCCCATTTACTTATTCATAACTTCCAAAAGAAATATGCAAAGACATAGAGATCCTACCTTCCCACTGTTAAATAGGTCAAGTTCTCACTGGGTAGTAAAATTCACTTATGCTACGTATCACATTTTCATTAACTTGGGTAGAACATCAATTCAGTGTTAAGTCTATAAAACGTTCCAAGCCTTTAGCAGTTCTGTAAACATAAAATTCTTAGTTGGCTCAGGAAGCCCACAAATCCAGTAAAAGGCAGGAAAGTATGTGTGTATCTACCTGTTGGGTTATTATTAGTTGATGAGTTTGTTCTTTGAGAGATAGAAAAAGAGTGTAATGAAATAATCTTTGTCTAGGCACACAAGTTGTATGTTAAACTTTGTTGTAGAAACATCTCACTTTCTCTAAGTCATCTTTACATGTTTGGTGAAGGTAGAAGGACACAGTGAGGAAGCAAAAGAAAATACATTTGCTGGCAGTTTAGAGAAGTAAACTCCTACTTGGGATCTGGTTCCCAAACTGACAATTTTGTTGCAGACAATGTGCTGTTAATCAATGGTATCAGCAATGTGATTTGCTTTTTCAAGTACATATAGTACTTAAGTAGGAAATGTTTCATATATGTTATGTACCATAGTCTTAGTTCTAAGTATTTTTGAAACACTTAATTCCTTGCATGATTTAACAACCTATACAACAGTCTGAATGTCTAAAAAGAGAACCCATTTGTTCTCCACCCACCATGACACACAAAGCAGTAGATGGAAATTCTGAGGACATGAGACTCTTGCCAATATGAGGTTGGACTCATGCTGCTGGTTACCAAGAGCATAAGAAGAGCCAAGACCGTTTCCTCTCTTTTACTGTATAGTAAAACTCCATCAGAAAATTCAAGGAGTACCTTTTTGAATACTTAAACTTGGTTTGTGATCAGCAGATTATCTTATATGATCCAAAGGAACTTTTATCCTTATAGCTGTCAGATGTATATTGAAAAAGAAGGATCTCTGTGATACTGCTGTCCTACATATGAAATTTAAGTTACTTACAAAGAAGCATAAAAATTGTCATGTCAATTTTTTATTTTTGGCAATCATTGGTTTGCCTACTAATGGAAAAGTTCGGTGTAATGTCTCATATAAGTTTCAGGAACCTAAACTGTACTTAAAAATTAACTCAATATATGGTTCCCTAAGGCATGGCTATTGTCATAATCTCTCCTTACTCTATCAATAGAAACTTGAGCTCAGTAAAGTGTTTATTGTGTGCAAGCCACATAATAAACACTTGTATGTATATATGGGAGTTACCTAATGGACACAATTTTAAGAAAATATATGGGTAATTGTAAAGTTGATAACTCTGTACCTCTGTCTGTTCTGAGTGTGTACTGAAATTCTTAAGACTGCAAAAAGAGTTGTCTTTTGGCACAGTTTTGTCAAACTAATGCTGACCACTGCAGTGGAATCCTAACAAACTGAAATCATCTGGGTTTATTCACAGAAGCCAAAAAACTGACTTTATATTACTTTTTCCAACAGAGCAACCAGACCACAACACTGGACCATGTGGGTGGCCTCACCCACTTACATATATGACACTTCTGTAAGAGAAATGGCTATGAAATCACTAACTGATTTACCCTATGTATAAAACAGCTAGTTTGTCTTCATTCCTTAACAGGTTATGATGAGCCATCTTTATGGCTAAAGTTCTCAAATTCAAGACAAGGAAAATTTGACAACTGTACAATTATTTTTCTTCACGTGCAGAGCTAAGTATTGGAGAATTTCACTTACAAAGCACTTGGGTACAGGCTGTGTATAGAGATGTTGATGCATGTACTTCTTGATGGCTAACTAGTATTCTTGAACTGTGTTTTTCAGAAAAGTCGTTTTCACTTGTGTTCTAGGTACAAGTTATTTGAAGAATTAGGGCAATCAATTAGATAAACTGAGCAAAGTTGGCTTTGCAGCTATTCAAGCTGTGTATGTATCCTTGTTACAAAGGGGGAATAAAGTCATGAATCTATTTTTCATTAGTATAAGTACAAGCCCTTCAAACTTAAGATTACTGAAAACAGAATTTGTCTTATTGTCTTAGTTTAATGCTTGCAATCTAAAGAATACATTAAAGAATTCCTGAGAGTCAAGTGAGCATGATTCTGTAGTTGACCAAGATGTACACAAACTGGTCTCAGAATTCATTAGGTAGTTGATTATTTCCTGAGCTATGATGGTTGGTTTTGTTTGCCAAACAAAAGCCTGTGGTTTCTGAACATATCTAATGAAAAAGAATTAAATCCTTCACTGACTTCAGTAACAAAATTCTCATCAGCTTCAACAGGGCATTGAGGGGGGTGAGCAGAGACAAGGTTTCACTAGAAGTAGTTAGTATATGCTTTGAAGAATATATGATGAGTAAGAGTATCCATTCATACTGAATGTTTTTAAAGGGCAATATTCAATCAAAAAAACCCTAAATTTTGGAGTGTTAAAAGCAGTATGTAAACTTGAAAAGAGTTTCCTTCTTCCTTTCAATTTATATTACCATAGCATAGAATGACTCCAGTGTGGTAAAGCAACTTGAAACCCACTGAACATTCAGTAGTACACAACAAAATCCTGTTTCTTGTTCCTTGGACCATTATAAATTACCAAATCTATGTGCTATCATATCTGGTCAAATACTCATCTGATGAACATGGATGTTGCTAAAGTTTGCATTAATGCTTTCAGAGTTTATTTTTTTTTTTTTCCTTCTTTTGCAGTGTCTGGCCTGTAAGAATGAATGTTTTCACGCATTTGTGCTGCAGCTGCAACACAATGCTTCTATCTCTTGGTATTTGCATGCAAAACGTGCAGCAAAAAATTGATGGATGACATGTGTGCCCAATAATGGCAAAAAAGGAGGGAAAAAAGTAGGATAAAACAAACTTCTCCACCCTGGTAAGAGATTTAAATCTTAACTGCCTCAGGAGAGAATTGTTTCCTCCTTCAGTAGCAGTCTAAACTCTTGAAAACAGTGTAGCCAAGACATATCCCCAGAAACAGTGACTGAGCATTAAGCAGTGCTACATCTCTTTTATGAAAAACATTCTCTGAAAAGCTTGCATAAACAAGAAGCACACATGTTCAACTAAACTATTTTTTGGCACTCTCACAGTATTTGTTGACTCATTTGATTTTTGCATGTGTGTAACTCTCTAACTTCCATGCTCCTTGCACTGATTTTTCTTTCTCAATCATCTATGGTTCATGAATTTCCAGAATGAGCCCACACAAAAGTTATTTTGTCAGTGGTTACCATTAAAATGTTAGTGCATAATGGCTGTTCTTACAATAGTTTCATATCATTTTAAAAGTTAAAGTTTAACAATAATTATGCTATGTTAATATGTACTCTAAATATTCTGAGTACCAGCAATGATAAAAGGTATTTGTTGTGTTATCAAGGCTGAGATTATGACTAGAGTTAAAATTGCAGCCCTTTATACTTTTAGAGCAGAAATTACATTTCCTAAGTAGATCTCTTCCCAAAACCCCAGACAGTGTTTGCCGGATGTCAACAACATCAGCAGACAGGGATTCTGGAAGCCTAGAGCCTGTTCTCAGAAGTGCCAGTCTGATGTATAGTTTGGTCTAGCTCCTTCTCTCACTTTTGGTTTCCTTGATATATTTTGCTTTCTTTGCCTTGTCAGTGAAATTTTTTCAGAGTGGAGTTTGTTAACAGGATATGTTCAGAGAGTATACATTGCAGCTGGGTCCCAACCTCCATTTGGGCCTCTAATTAATACCTCTTCACGTCTTTGTTTCTCAAATACCTTTGTGCATGTATAGAATGGCAGAAGTGAGGCTGCTGCCTCTTCATCATTTTTATGGTCTTTTACCATAGTATTCTCATCAAACCTCAATGAAGCTATGCTTTTAATCAGTCATTTGTCTTTCTTACGTTTTTGGATATCTAACTTGAGATACAGTGCTTTCATCTGCTGAAGTACTTGCCATTGCAAACAAATGATTGATATGTAGCACTAAACAGTCTAAATCAGGTACTTTGAAACTGATATTTAGAACTGGAGTAGATACCTTTAATCTCTGTTTCCCATCTTTAAGAGCTGATAATACTCCTTCAAATCATGGAAGTGTATTTATGTGAAATCTTGGTACACTCTTACAATAAATTTCACCTAAAAGTCCATAGAAAAAATTGTTTTTCAAAACACAATTGGATAATACACTATATCGTCAGAGGCAGTACACTGGACAACAAGGAGAAAAGAAAATTTGGCTGTATCAATAAGCTTTTTTACCTTTTGATGTAGGATCTTTAAGAAATTTGACAAGTGAAATTTTAAGTAAAAGGCTGAACTAAGTTTATAAAAACAACTTTCATTCTATGATTTATAGCTTTGAGGTCTTGAATTTTGACCCCTAGTAATACTCTTTTAACACAGTTACTTAGAATACAAATCTCAAGCAATATGAAATTCTCTGCTTCTGATTATTATGTTCAGAATGTAGTTAAATATATTCCTAAAGAAGGAGTCCAAGTATATTTGTACTAATCTATTTTTTTAATATTTCTGTTTCAGTTGCTATTTTTATGTTTGATTTTCTAGCAGGATGTATATAAGTAGAACAGAATGTCAGAGCCTGATGTGGCAATTCCAGGTAATGATAGCTTTTTGAACCATACCATTGTTGATACATCTGAGTGCCTGTCCAAGTCTCTGTGGATTGAGTGATGCCTTAGGCAGACTTGTATCTCAAATGCACCAATTTGCAACACGTGCAGACAAAATGTTTCAGTACCTGCCCTAAATATCTCTTAGGCTGCAAGTTCCTGATCCAGTGCCACACATTGCTGTGAAACTTGTCACACTGAGTAAGAAGAGCTTAGACCTAAACGTCCTGCACCTCACAGGCAGTGAGGCCTTACTTAGTGTCTGGGTAGGGATTAGTGTCCCAGTCACATAGTCCTACAGAAGTCTTTCTATCTACCTCCCTTCCCTGTTCCAGGGCAAACTGTGGTCCTGGATTCATTCCAGCAGTGGTCAGCAGAGAAAAGTTCCAGGATGTTTATTGACATTAAGGTAAATGAGATGATGAACATGAAAATTCAGTGCAACATGAAATTGATAGAAATTAGTTATGAATACATTTTGTCAAAGTTCTGAAAGAGCTTTTAGCAAGCAGGCAGCAGACCTATTTGAATATTATGACACAGATTTTGTGAGTGACTTTTTATCAAAAATATTTTGTTCTCATTGCATTTAAAAAACATAATTTACCGTCACTCTTTGGCTAGGTTTCCATTATTTAATATAATTTGTTTGTTTGTTTGTTTTTGTTTGTTTGTGGTTTTTTTTTGTTATCTGTGTGGAAAATGTGAAGAATGTGAATCATGTCACTTTAGTCCAGAGTGACTTGTCATTTGTGAACATGTGTGTTTTGACAGCCTGCATAAAGAAATCAGAAACAAGTATTTGGCAGGTATTCTATACAAGCTAATATCTTGCTAGTTCCTGTTTTTCTAATCAAGGTAAAGACATTTTAGGGATAGGAATACCTAAAACTCAATTTAAAATAATTCTTCACTTATTCATCTTGAAAATAAAGACAGCACAATTTTGTTGTGCTGCTACTTGAAACCTTTTCCTTTGCTCTCACACACCAAAGCAAACATTTTTCCACAGGGATTTAAAAGAACTGCAAATAGATGCTCTAGCACTGATCCACATTTCATGCTGGTGACTTCATATCAGTTAATTTTAACTAATGTCACTAGAACTATTTTTCCAACAGATTTACACTGACAGAAAAGTAGAAGCAATGGAGATATAACACAATGCTGATGAAAATGAATACTGCTCTGCTCCATCTAACAGACTGATATTAGAGATAAATTTCAAAAGTCTCATTCCTGCAAGCTCTTCTCTTTCCTTTTTCTCATCTCCCAGGAGCTCCTCAGAATAAGGACTGGGACCTAAGTTTCTATGTATGGTTCTGACATGTCCAACACAGCTACTGCTATCAAGAATAGGTCAATGTCTCTTTTGATTCTTTTAACAGAGTGCCCTGAGGATGCAAATTTTTATTAGCTACAGGCAGCTTTCTTTAATACTTTAATTAAAATATGACTAAAGAGGTATATTGGCAATTTTTCTTTTGTTTCTATTTAAATGAATAGAGAAAAAAAAAACGGAAAGGGAAAAAATGTTTTGCTGAATTGCATGACTTCATGGACCATATTTCACGTTCCTCATTGAAATGTGGTTAAAATAATCTTGTAGCTAACTGGTTCCAAACCTTCAAACAGCAATGTGTTTGGCCTTTCTTTTTGGTATGTCAGCTTAAAAAATGGATAATTTTTTTTCTTGGTCTGTATTTATCAAATATTTACATATAAAAACATTCATAAATTAATATGAGCACTGTAATTCATATAAAACAATTACAGCATTTAGAGTTTTTAGAGGAGCTACTATTGCTGCCTTAGCCCTTTTAAAATATATACTCCCCAAAGGACAAAATGTGATCTATTAATACGTATGCATTATTACTTTTTTGTAACTCTGACTGCTGATGGCTCTGAATATGGAAGCATTTAAAGGTTAGAGACAGTCCGTTAGTCGACTTGCAATTCTAAGTGCAATATTTTCTAAAACCTAAAAAGCATTATTAATTACCCTCTGTCTGTATTAGAGAGTATAATATATTTTCTTCTGGAGATTTCACATTTCCTGTGATCCTGCAATAGCAATACTTGAACTTGTTAGGTTATTTAGAATAATTGGCAACACAGGGATAAAAATTTCTGGTTGACTGCTAATTGCACAAATTAATAAAAATAATTCATCTTACATCACTCTAGCCTTTAAGCTGCTTTCTTACATTTTTAGAATCCAGCAGTTCTGAGATTATGCATTCCCAGCAGAAGGAGTTTACCTTCTTGCAATTGAAGGAGAGCATATTTATGCACAAAGGCTTGTAAAAGGAAAAATTGAGCTGATTCAATAATGTATACATTCTTCCCAAACTGGAATGAGGTATTTATAATTTATTTTCTATTCTGTACTTTATTCAAAAGTATCTTGTGTCCTAGCTGTTTAATTGGGTTGATAAAAAACGTTTGTTACGAAGGTCTGGAACTGCAGGGAAGTGATTGGCTCCTTTTTAAATGTATTAAGTGTAGTCAGTTTGTGTCTTATAAATGAAATAAAAGAACTACTTAAAAAATCTTCAGTTCTTCTCCATGATCAGTCTATTGTCACATGCATTTGGCATTCATTATATGTTAGCCCCAGGCGCCTCCAGTCTTGTACTCAGGCCAGCAGTAATTTGGTTTATAGAGATCATATGGCAGGGAAACAGACCTTGAAAGACAGAACTCTAAGAAGCATATTTGATGAATTTCCTATGATTTGAGTCTGGGTTTATTCTTTCCTGTTGTGGAGCAGACACCCTACAGCACACGCGCTGAGGCCCGATGCGCCTGAGCAAGGGGCCAATTAAATGACAATATGCACACTGTTTTTTTTACACATCTCAGGTTGCATTTCCTATCAGAGAAAGGGAAAGGATGATGGGAGGGGGAGGAGAGGAAGAAAAAGTGGGGGCCTTGTAAAGGATCCAAATATGGGCAGGAAACCACACAGAGTGAAGGTTGCCTTTGTCATAGGCAATTAATGTAACGACGAATGCTGGAAAAAAATATGCTGTGGCTGCTTGTGGCAGCAGCACAGCCAGTGCAGCACGTCTCCTGCCTGCCCTTCTTCCCAGCAACATTGGCATCTTGGTGCAGCCAGCTCCAAGGCCTCTGCTGCTCCAGCAGATGAACCAGCAGCTTCTTAACTCTTGTACCCAAATGGATCCCAAGCCTTAATTGAGTGGGCCTAACAGGTAGTGGGAAGTAGCAGAATGGATCTCAGATATTTCCATAGTCAAGTGGGTTTTTGCCATTGGATTTTACCCTCTTGATCTGCATACTACAGATTTTATAGCCTGTAGTGTGACCTAATGCTCTTTGATGACATGGGAGATGTTTTCATATAAGTCCCTGAATGCCAGATTAGGTCTGACCTAGGAGGTGAGTCTGGATTTAGATACCTTTCCTTATATTCAACACCACTTTGGTCACTGACATTGATGGGATGCCATAAGTAGGAAGCTACTCACCACTGTAAGTGAATAGATATAAATGTAGACCTAAACAGGCAGTTATACTTCCTACACAGGTCCTTGGGTGCAACCTTTACACCCAAACAACAGCACAAGCACATGCACATCTGCAGACATGCAGGGAAAATTTCATTCTGAGTTTTATTTCATTTAAAGGTCTTAATTTCTTTGATGATGTCCAGAGACTGCCCACATCCCTTTGGGGTTTTTTGGGGTTTTTTTTGATTGATTTTAATTCCTTTTCCAATCCTCATTTCTCCTTTCCTCTCTCTTTCTCTTCTATTCCCCCACCCCCCAACTTTTCCTGGTAGTTTATAAATGCCACTTTTCATTAATGTGACCAAAATGTCATCAAGTAGTTTAATGCTCTTTAATGTCCTTGTATCGTTTACGTTTTTTGAACAGTGTGGAAATGAATCCCATCTGTGGATTTACTAACATCAAAAAAGTTTGACAGGCTATTTAGACGTGCTACTTCACGTTGCATTAGCATGTACAATGTCAGAGAGGTAGGAGCCAGAGTGAGGCCATACCGCGGCACCTCACTCTTGACCCCTTCTCTAACTGCTCTGAAAGTGGCAGATCACTTACCTCAGAAAATGAAAGTCAATTGTGAAGTATCTTGGCCTGGACAAGAGCCCAGAGGCCCCAGGAAAAGTGTGAAGCCTAAATAAAAAAGGGCAGAATATTTCTGTAAGAAAGAAAAAAAAAAAAATCAAACCTATCTTCTCTTCCTTGCTGGTATCAGGAGATCCATATTGTCATCAGCTGGGCAAGTGGACATGCTCTAACATTGTCTGATGTTCCATTTTTTACTTGTATTAGAATTTTTTGTTTTTCTTATGGATGGGTAAAGTCTTCCAAAGTAACCTGGTTACATTTTTTTCAGGCTATATTTTTAATTTTTTATTTTTGAATATTGGCCACCCAAAAAAATGTTGTTTCTAAAAGAGCTGATGTTTTGCAATCTTATTGAGGATTGTCACCACCCTTGAAAGGACTTATCATGCTCTTTTTTCAGCATTGAGATTTTCTGAAGTGATTATTTAAAATACCTCCTCTGCAATACTCTCTGTAAGTTAAAGCATATCAGTAAAGTATTATTTCTTGTTTTTCAACTCATATTTCTGTTAATGTCTCATGATCAAGGCTTATGGATTTAACTTACTCTTTAGTATGTAATGGGTGCATTTTAATTTTCTTTGGCTTTGTGCCATGAGAGTGATGTGCCTCCCTTTTAAAGCATTACTGTAAAAAGAGATGTGGCTTTTTATTTCAGGAAAACAAAAGCTTCTGTTCTTCCTGAGACACAGGGAACAGCAGAGTGCATTTTAACTATTAATCATTATGGATAAATGGATAATAATTTCCACCTTTGAGTGCACTAGGAGTTACTTGCCAGTTTTTAAAACTTCCCCCCATTGTAAATTTGCACATGCAAATATAATTTAATTTTAAGTAGGAATGTAAATAAATAACCTTGTATTGTGGCGTCATGTTTTCAATACCAAGGTAATCTTTTATGAGCATGAAATAAAAACTACTTTAAGGCAATTACTATAAGTGCAGAAGTCCTTCAGACTTTAGGAATCAGATTTGTGTGAAACAACATAGAGTTGTGCTCTTAGTTGTATCACACTGAAAGAGTAAAACACAAAGTATGGAAACTGAACAATGCACCTTAATTTACTCCTTAAATTGGTAGGACTGTGATGATTTCACTAAAGGTAGGATGAAATTGGCACCATTTCATGCCCTGATCTAAGCACTTCTTACTCAGAGTCAGGATCCAAACATGAAGGAGGAGACAATCAAGGTTACATTCATATTCCTTTAGCAAACATATGCATTTGAGATTCAGTGTTAGTTGTTTGATCTCATGGTTTTAATGCTAAATGTGGATAAGCAGGATGGACTTTTTTAGATTTTTCAAATGAATTTTAGGCAAAACTAGCTCATGGGTTTTGCTCAGAAACATTACACAGGAAGCAAGGAAAGAAACACTGAAGTTTATTTTGGAAGAATTTTCCAAGCGGCAAAATCCAATCTTTTCGCTCATGATGGCTCATATTCCCTTACCTTAATCTGAAACAAGATGTGTCTGTTCAGTTCAAGAAGAATAAGCCATGCAGTCACAAAGCTCTAGTTCTTTAAGAAAGCTATGGGGCTTCACTGAAAATGTAGTAGGCAAATTATGGGTCTGCTATTAGAACGAGAATTTGAGTTTTTTATAAGCACACATGCAAAACTCATGTGCAGAGAGATTCCTCTGAAAAACTATTGCAATCATGGAGAAACCTCAAAAATTACCATTAGGCCAAAAATTTATCAAAGCTTCAGTGTAATAGAAGTTGTTGTTACAATCAATGAAGTCCTCATGTCTTTTTGAACATGCTTTGAGGATTTTTGAATAACTTAGCTGGGTACATTTTTCTGCAACAAGATTGCCCAAAACATATAAAAATTTCTTTGGATAAGAGTATTTCACTTTATGTTCAATGAAATATTAATTTAAAATATTCACTATAGGTATATAAAGTGTACCCTCCAGTAGTAGAAACCACCTAAAAGCCCATTGATACAAAAAGGATACTTTGCATTCTCAGTCTGTGAAGTGAATACCTCTTTGTTACTACAACAGTAAAGCTGGTAGTAAATCCTCATATTAAAAATTATTTGAATTCATATTTTGTATACTTGGAAGAGTAGATAATTCTTTCTGTGATGACATAAAAAGTATATTGACTTGTCTCATCATTAACAGTAAAGCATCCTTCATATTATTTTATACTTTAAAATATTTATAGTTTCATTTGAATGAATTTATCTGTTATGTTGACCCTATCATGATATTTGCTTGATAGCGACAAGATGGGATATGTATGAATACTGCTTGAGACCTATTTCAATAGATTTTTTGTTTGAAGTAAAAGACAAAGACACACAGATCTAAGTGAGGTTAAGTAGAACATTAAGTGCTTCCCCTCTACCCCTCAGCTACATATGGACATGCAGTGAGCATTTAATCCAGAAGGGTCCCTACAGCATTGACTTTGCACTCCTTGCAGGGCCACAAAATAGGGCTCTACAAAATATTTGAGACAGAGTAAAATACCAACAGATGCACCATAAAAAGAGAGTAGACCATAAGTATCTCAATAAATATGTCTGATGTATGCATACTTTAGAGTTTGTAGAAGATGGCTTAGGCAAAATTCCACAGTAGTCATAGAAAGAATCTGGCTCATAAAGACAAGAATTATAACATTTGAGTTGTATTTGTTTTATATAAAGTTTTCACAAAACAAAATTACCATAATGCCGTAGATTCTTAGATGGCTCTGAACACTTTTGTATCAAGGCTCAAAGCAATTCTGAATGGGCAAAAATCTATTGGAACTCAGCCAAATTTTGCTGGAATACTTATTGAAGAGGCATCTTTTAGCCTAGCTAGCAAAATACCTTTCTGATGAATATATAAACACCTTTGACATTTTAGTAAGATGTAGTACTACTTAAGAAGTGCAACAGTATCTTAAGGGGAATTGGATTCATATTGAAAGGTACCCTTGAAGTCTTAAAATGCATCGGTTCTTATTTTGATTTATACACTCTAATAAAACTGTCAGCATTTTGGCTTCCCTTTTTAGCAAAACTTTAAGAATCCCTGTGAACTGGTTTGAATTCATTCTGGATTGGAGATTTTCTCTCTATTCCAGTAGGGGTAGTAGTCTGTGATTCATAACATATGCCTAGCTGGAGTCTCCTATTCCTATTTGGACTTGTCAGTTTACCTGAATAGTTTTCTTTCTTGTAAAATGCCATTAAAAGTCATTTGATTTACTGAATTCTTAACAGGATTCCACAGTTAGTATTAGATTTCCTCTCTAAAACACAACTGCCGTTGTAAAACTGATTAAAGAAGAAGTTGGTTATTGTGAGCAGAAATGTCTAATGCATGAAGAGAGCATCCAGAAATATACCCTGAAGCTCATAGCATTTGATCTGAACTGTATTTTAGGTAAGAGAGAGCATGCCTTTTCTGTCATCTTTGCCTAGGATCCTCTGGCTATTCATCTTGAAATCAATGCCAAAAACCCAACGACTTCAACAAAAACCAGGCTAGCCCATATTTTATAAAAGATGTTAACATGTATAGTAGAAAGTTGGCTAAATGCTCTACACTTTAGTAAGGTACCATTTCCAGTAATGAAATTGTCTATCTTCCTGAGAAATAATAAATCCAAACAACATTGCAAATCTCTAGACTTTCCAAGTCTGAAATGCCTATTTGCCTTCTGCTTCATTTGGAGCCATTTGCAATGGACAAGAAGGTCTCAGAAACTCTGATTTACTTCATTTTAGACCAAAACATTTCTCTTTCCTTTGGAACTGTGACTGTACAATACGATACCATTTCAATAGCCTTACCTCATCCCATGGGTTCTTTTTTTTTTTTTTTTTAAAGAGATTGAAAAGGAAGAGAATATGCATCCTTGTGTTACAGAAATAATTGCAGCTGCATCAGTGAAACTGTAATTTTGCTAGCCTTGTGCAACCTGATTGTTGACACTACTCTAAAAATGTGCAGATATCTCCATCTGTGTATGAGTTTAACTGCTTGGGAAACTTTGGAATAAATATGAGGGTTCCCCCACCCCTTCAGTAGCATGATGTGAGCACTGCTACAGTACCAGTTTTGTTTCAATACAAGACCTGTACTGTAAGCCTTTGGTGGCTGAAAGGTAAATTACATTCATGCAAAACAAAACTGATGAACTACTGAAAGCCGTAGCTGCTGAAATAAATTCCTGTGTGCTAAATTTATGGGAACTATGCACTGTGTACACCACAGTACATTCACTTGCAGATTCAACTTTCAAATGACTTTCATTACCACAATAAGTAGCAATATTGTGAGAACAAGGTCCACTAGTGATGATTATAAAGGCATAATTTTGTTGTTGGAAATATATAATCAGCAGCATATATTAAATCTTGTGTGGATCATGGAGCATTGCTTGTATGTTTATTTTCCTTTGCTATTCATTACTGACATAGAAGTAATAACAGAGCCTGAAGGCTCAATTTAAGAGGTACCTTACTGTATTAACACCGTATTAACAGACTTCATCTTGAAGTTTAGGACCTCTAGCACCAAGATACCTCCTGGAGTCTGTCTTTTGTTTTCCTTCTGTGAATGTAATTTTTTCCTCAACAGCAGCATCTCCTGTTAATATTCTATATGGTTCTGCTTATTACGTGACCAGTTTTTGAGGGAGACCGAAAAAAGGAGACTAAAGAGTAAGTAATGTTTGTCTTTCTCTGCATTATAAAAAATGTTGGTATTTGGATAGCAGAACAAGAAGGTGGTAATTCTGTTTTCTTTAGATTTGTGTTGAATCTTGGGTCACTGTCTTGTATAACATTGTTCACTGTGATGCTAAAGTGTGTTTGTTGTACTTCTCACAGCAACTAATAGCAAAGACAGCAACTATTACTCTTCCAGATTACATCCATTTAATACAGTTGTCTCATGTGGCATTTCTTATTTTATACTCTAAAAGCAGTGAGTCCTTAACAGCCTACACAAATACTAATGGATAAGATATAATTGTTAAAAAGAAGATATTTCAGACATGAATTTCTGCACACTTGATTGGAAAAATATCGGCTACTGAACATCCAAGACAGGCTTCAATTTGGAACTAATCCCTGTTAAACAGAAGGAAGTTCTCCTTACCAATGGACACCCATTAAGTGTACACAATTGTTCTTAGTGGCACTGTCAGCCCACAAAAACAAAAAGGATTTTTATTTTGATTATTTTTAAAGTTTAATGACAAATCCTTTCCCTTCTTCACATTAAAAAATAAAGGCTGTGCTGGAGTCCCATTAAGGGACTGCTTTAGAGCCTGGTTCTCTGAGGCACTTACATTGTTTAAATTTTAATTTCTAGTCTGAAATTTTTATTTAAAACAGTACTTACAAACAAAAAAAAAGTTTCTCATAGTCTATGGTTTCTAATCTTGCAAAATCTTCTAAGCTTTTACCTGTCCCAGTGTATTCCCTGCCTACTCCCAAAGGCATGTTTTCTCTTCCTTTGGCCTCCCCTAGTCAGTGGTACAGTGCTGTGGGAAAGCACTCAGCTTAATGCCTTCCCGTGATATTTTGACAAGGAACAGAATATATGAAAAGACAGAGGACTGCATCCACCTTTGGTGTAATGACATGGAAGGCAATTCAAATGGCAGTCAATAAGGCAACATCATAGATAAACTAATTTCATGCAACATACTTTTTCAGGAAATTTCTGACATGGATATAAACCTGGGAGAAGGAACTATAACCAATATTTTATTCTGTGAGTCTCCACCTCTATTCTGCTGCAAAGTATGATTTTCTTCACAATTACTCTGATTCGGTAGGGCAGAAAAAATACTTTCATCATGCTCATCTTCATTGTGTAAAATCCCTGACATCAGAGTTATATTGAAACTGCAGAAATGACCACTTAAACACAAATTTAATTCACTGCTCCAGATGAGTTTAGTTGAAGGTTATGAGAGACCATATAATTTACCAACTCTTGATTCCTATTCAGACACCTTAGTGAAATCTAACTCAGACTATAGCACTCAAGCTACAGATCTCAAGCTGCCAGAGTAGCTGTGAATTCTGTAGCTAGGTGGAGGGCTGAGTTACATACATAGCATTGTACAGAGGCCACATTGGATGAGGCTTTGAGCAACCTGGTCTAGTGGAAGGTGTCCTGCCCATGGCAGGGGGGTTGCAATGAGATGAGGTACCTTCCAAGCCAAACCATTCTATGGTTCTATTATTTTTGCAGCGAGTCTTTAGAGAGCCTGCAGTAAATAGATAGGGTCCTTCTCCATCTGGATGATGAACACTTTAAAAACTAACCCCAAAACCACCAACACAAAACACCGTACCTGGATTAGAGATATCAGGTTAGATTTGAAGGCTGCAGATGGCTTTCCTGTATATCTGTTATTCTATTATGTGACAATGCTGAATAATATATAAATATAATAATTAATTAAAAATAATTAAAATATAAGATAAAAACTCTTAGCATTGGTATTTTTCTTCAAATTTAATGGAATCTATAGACTACAATTATATAATGCTTATAAAAAAGGTTACATTTGATAGGCACTGTGCTCTTCAGAAACAGGGCTGTAAGGAATGCTGAAGTCATATATTAATGTTAAAAAGAGGAAAAATTTTCAAATTAATAAAGACATTCTCAGAGAAAGTTGTTTGTCATTTCTCTTTTATGTTTTGAGGTCTAACTGTTGGGTGGCTCAGCACAAACATTCCACTATTACTGAATACTTAGAAGTTGTAACTGCAGGGAAATAATTCCTTGTATTTATTTAAGGAACCCTGAGTGCATCAACAATGGGTATATCCTTGATCTGGGAATGTGAAAGGTGAATAGGATCAGTGGAAGACTGAGATGAAATTGTCTGAGAATGGGTCAAGCACACAGACAACATTTTGCTTTCATCCTGTTCATTGCCAATTATGATACTAAATATCTATGACTGTAATATTTGTATCTCTTCCTCTCTATAATGAAATACTTCCAAATGTATGGAATTATTTTGAAACTGACTATGTATTCTTTCTGCTCTAAATCAAAATGGGTCTATGATATAGTACCAAAACCATGAAAGCTGTGGGAGAAAATGAAGATGCTCTTAAAAAAAGGACAGACACAAAACACTTAAAAATGGTTTGGAAGTAAATGATATGCCTTGCTAGGATTCTTCACACTTTTTCCTTTTCCAGTATAAATGACAGCATCATCAATAATTCACTAATCACCTCTCTAGTTAGAATCTCCTGCCTGTCTTCTGTTGAAACAAGTGTGGTGCTTGGGATTTAAATGGAATGCAAGAGAAAGTCAGAATTTTTTCTCCTACCTTGTCCTTTCTTAGCTTTCTAGAAGAAAGGGCCAGTAAAGAAAGCTGTTGAGAGTTCAGGGCCTAGTGCTCTTCTGAACAATTCCAGCAGCCTAGATTTCCCCAAAGCCTTTCCAATATGGGATGATATTTTTCTTCCGGTATTTGTTCTCTCAAGGATGGATGTATCACTAAAGCTTTATGGATTTTACTTTGAAATAAGTGTCTCAAAAATCATCATGATAGGTTTAGCTGTCTTTAAAAAATGGTATGTTTATCTGATGAGGTACAGTTAAACTATTCATTGATTTCTGGCAAATAGAAATTAATATGCCATTCACACTGAGGTGAAAGGCATTGGTAACTAAGGAATTGTGCTAATGCACAGCTGCTAATATAGACAATATATTGAAAATAAACAGACATAAAAACAGATATAATGTTATTATGTCTTGTTGACATCTTTGGACTATGCTGTTTTCAGGAGATAAATTTTCCAAACAAATAACTTGTGATGCTCTGCTCTCCATTGACCTGCATCCTCTACTACTGTTCACTCTAATTGGCACTTACAGGTCTGGGCCCCTAGAACTGGCACAAAGAATGAATTAATGTGATGGGGTTTAAGCTTCTGGACTTATCGTGGTTTAATTAGAAGAATAAATTAATTTTGAATATTTTTATATCCTTAAAAAATCCTCTTACTTTAAGAACCAAAAATGGGTGATCATTCAATTCTCATTACATCTCCAAAATTGCCATGAGAAATAAAATAATTAATATCTGTGCTTATTCTTTATCATTAGTCTTTGTCCTAAGAATGGATTAATGAGCATATTCAGTGAGAGTCAGAACATCCTGGCATTCACTTATGTGAAAACTCATTCTTGTGTCAAAGACTGTAATGAGGACTGAAAGAAGCATACAATTAATTCACAGCAACCTTAAGGTTGTAGTGAGAAAATACCACATCATTCCAGACTGATGACCAAGAGCAGCGTAAGAGAAAATGAAGAATGAATATGAGAAGACTGAAGAAAGAGCACTGTAAGTCTGGATTATAAAGCTTTTGCTTGATGGTATTTCATTTTAAAATCCATGTTAGTTTTTATTGACTACAGTTTTCAGTCCATTAGAGGTCTTTTTTTCCACCTTTCCTTCCCAGATGTTCCTTCAGAACTAAGCAATTATCTAGCAAACTTATTTTCTTCACATTTCCCAGGTAAGAAATGAAGGTGAAACTACTTTTTGTACTCTGTAAGAAAGGCTAAGAAATAAGAATACTGTGAAACCAAATTACTTTTAGAGAAATTTCCTAAATATCTATACTTTTGGCCCAGTATTATAAATATGGTTGGCTTAGGTACACAAAGCTGCGAGGAGGAAGAGGCACTAACATCAGAGGACAAGACTGCACAGCTGATTAGTTCAGTGGTTTTCTAAGGCCTTGAGATACGTATGTTGCAGGTACTATTTCTGATCGGTGTCCTCTCAGTTGTGTAAGTGTTGCTGGCTTTGAATGACAGCTACTGATACGAAACAATGTATAGAAGCAAGAAATTAAATGAGCACATCTCCTTGAAGAATGTTTAAAATGGTTGCTTTGCTTTTGATTAATTATTAACATTGCTTAGTTTCTGTAGGCTCTAAAGAATGATTACAGAAGCACTCCTGTTCCATTATACTTCAGGTAGTATCAGGTTTTTCATTATTAAGGCCTGTATTTTTAGTTTATTTGGTAATGTGGCTATAAAAATTGATTCCACATGTGAACTTGTCAGTTAAAGGTCTCAGCTTAGCAGAGACTTAAAAAAAAAAAAAAAAAAAAAAAAAAAAAAAAAAAAATTAAATAGTTCAGCTACTTGATGTTTAGTGGGGGAATGGAAGCCTGGGATAAATCCTCACAAAGAGAGCAGTGGTGATCAGAGCATGGAATTCTTGCTGAATGCTATAATTTATTGTTTATTTCCAGCACAGAAAGGTGCTGCTGGAAGGTAAGTAGAGAAAGTTGGAGTGAGAAAGGTGGCAAAGATGAAGAGGCTTCATGCTCTTAATGAGTCTCTGACATTAGTTCAGCTGATCAGAGCATGGTGCTAATAGCACCAAGGTTGTGGATTTGAATGAGGCAATTCTTATTTTAGTTCTTCTTTATGGCTTCTAATATGGGGCTCAGAGCTCAATTTAAATTGACATAGAAGGTATGAGAGAAAAAATATTGGGGGAGGGAAGAAGTGTTTTTAATGTTGTGGTGGCAAAATATGGACCATCACTAAGAAACGTGGCATTCAGTGAGAAGATAAGAGGCAGTGAGCACAAACAGAAACAGGAAAACTTCTAAGTATAAGAAAAAATGCTCTGACTGTGAGGGTGGTCAGACACTAACACAGGTTACCTAGGGAGGTTGAGGAGTCTACCCTTGGAGAAATTTAAGGTTCAACAGGACATGGTCCTGATCAGCCCTCTGTACCTGACCATGCTTTGAGCAAGGAAGTTGGATTAAAGAATCTGCTGCAGAGGTGTTTTTCCCTCTCAGCTGTTCTATGATTCTTTGAATAATAATATTACTATTAATAAATAGATCTGGAACAAAATTAAAACTTTGATGTTTTCTCAACTTTACATTGCTTTCTGCCTGGTGGAACAGCCCAAATAAGGGTAAAGGTGTGCATGTCTCAGTGGATGGTATGCCTCTAAAACTGGTTTTGACAACAACCCTCCTGTTAACTGAGTTAACTAGTCAAGTAATACAGAGTCACTTTTCAGTTTCATATAACAGACTGCCTTTGAAAGGCTTTGAAGGCTCTAACCTTGCTGAGTTGTTTTTCCGCTTTCACAGAGGTATTTTCATGGCAGTTTGGAAATTTTCTGCAGTTTTCTTTCTGGAACAGATCCCAAAGGGCTGTTGAGTACCAGAGGTGTAACACACAAGTGAGAGAAGACTGAGCTCAGTTTTGAATCCACCTGCTAGACTTGTTAATGCATTGAATGTTGCCCTCTCTGTCAATGGCTAAAATGTAGAACTAACACTAACAACAGATACTAGCTATGAGCTGAGTAAGACTCTAGAGGGTTGTGGTTTAATACAACCTTTACTGACATAGTGTCCTTCATACTATTAACAGCAAAAATGCTTATTTTTTCACATTGTTCCAGGTACCACACACAGCCACCAATCAACAGGAACAGCAGCTTGCTGAAGAGCATTTTCTTTTCCCAGTATTAAAGAACTTCACAAAGGCTACTTAGTCAGTGATATTAGAGAGACTTACATCTTTACATTTGACCAGCAGCTTCATATTCTGAACCAGAATAGACTTTACCTTGACAGAAGCCTATCATGAAAACCTGATGAAGAACTCAATCTGACATAAAGCTGGAAGACATGTAACTATGCTAGAAAAAATTAAGAAACAAAACTCTTTGCTTAGGATATCAGCAAGGAAAATGTATAGTGATGAATTAGTTATCTCACATTGGTTTATTCTTTGACAGCTGTTCCCTTCTGTTGAGATGGGAAGTACAGGGATCATGACAGGGACCAGCCTGCAGGCAAGAGTTTGAGACATTTCTACTACTGCAGTGTCATTGCAATAAGTGAAGGAGATAGCTCAGGCTAACAAAAAATCCTACCTCTGTAATGGTATTTACCGCCAGAGAAGAGTGGATGGAAGCAATGTCTGAGCAATTCGCTGTCACAGGGCCTCCCTCACTTGCCCAGCTGCAGTTGCTCAGAATGTTCCTGCAGCCTGTTAGTAGGTTTTAACTACTAACTACATTCAGTTACTTTATACAGCCAAAGCTTATAAATGTTCCCAGAGGGTAATGTTCCTGTCAGAACATCCTTGAAGCACTAAGTTAAGCCACCAAACGGTCTGCAAGATAAATAGTGTTATGGTGGTTTAAACTCATTTTTTCTTCCCCTATGTGCCTTGACTTTAATGCAGAACCATGAGAGTGAAAGCTGGCCCCCAGTCCTTGCAGAAATTAGCCTAAACCACAGCTCAGGATGACCTTCGAAAACTGAAAGTTACTGAAAGTTACTTAGACCACAATAGAACTGGTGAGTACATAACTTTCTTTGTTATCTCTTCACTTACATTTTAAAAATAAAACTACTGTAAAATCAACTTCTCCTTCCCTCCTCCTCCTTTCCCCTTTTTCAATTCGGAGCAACACTCACGCACAGAGCAGTGTTGTAAGTAAGGTTTTGTGTGTGTCTGCATTAAAATGATACATTTAATTAATGAAGACACCTTGGGGCTCAAGCCTCATCTTGAAATCACAGTATAAAAAATTAAATACATGCATAATGTCGGTGAATGGTTGCACTGAAATCTGTAAAAGAAGATGGTGAAGTATCAACTACATGCATACCAATAAAATAATTTCTAAAATTACTGTGATGATACAATGTCTTAGCACTATGACTGGCACAAAAAAAAAAAAAAAAGGAGCTATGGGTGTGGGGTTTTAACAGTGAAATACTCAGTACAAGCTTCTCCTCATGGTTTTCCTTACATGCATAGATGGTTTGTTGAAGTGAGAACTGTTTCATTGCATGCTTGCGCATTGTTTTGCACAAAAAAAACCCCAGACAATCAATTTAGGGTCCCTTTACTCTACTTTAAGGCACATAAAATTGTAAATAGCAATAGGCATCCCTAAAACCAAGTTCCATTTAAAAAGGTAATCACAGAGAGACTCACAGGATTGCAAGTTAGGATTGCAACTTCTCTTTATATTGTAACACAGTTGTTGCAGGTACTTTGCCAGATAGAATTTATATCACATTTAGGATCCAAGCTCTCTATGCAATGTAAGGACTCAGTTAAGTGCCAAAGAGAAAAAATTCATAAAGACAGGCATTCACTTTCAGGAATAAGGAGAGGAAGATGGACAAAACAGGCCAGACCAGTTAATGTAAAATAACAAGGAAGGCTTTAGTCCCGCCCCTTGAACAGAAATTCCTAACTTTACAGTTGACTGGAATATAATTTTCCCAGAAATACAATAGGGGAACAGTGTTTACTCACCTCCCAAGAAAAGGCCTATTCAGTTTTGCAGAAGTAATTATTTATTAAAGTGAAGATTCTGGTTATTTTTTCTACATCCCCAACTAAATGCTCTAAAAAAATGGGCAACAGAATTCCTATTTCATGGGGGATTTTGGCTCATTTGTACTATAGCATGTAGTAAAAACTATGTATTCTTTGAGCTGTTGTGAGTTACCTTGTTGCATAGAGATCAAAGCTTGGATGGCAAAATTTGGAATCTCACCTACAGTGGGTAGGTTGATGATAAAAAACTTTTCAGCTACCATGCTACTTTAGCAGAGAAAAACCAATCACATCTAAGTGCAAGTTTGGATTGCTGAGACTGTATATTTGCCAAGGGAGAGACTTTTACCACACTTTCCTCCCTCCACAGTATTGCAGATTTTTCAATTGTATGTATATAGTTGCTCTTCAAATGATGATGGAATGAAGAAGTCATTCATCCTAACAGAAATCAATTTGCAACTTTACTGACATTGAAATCTAATCTTTGTCCGGAAACAGAAATATTTATTGAACAGCACTTTATGGCCAAGGTGCAAAAGCCTACCTGTGTGGCTTTCAGTACAGAATTGAAAAGCATTTAACTTTGTGCAGTAAGAGAGACTCTCATCTTAAAATCTGGTTTAAAGGAAGGAAATATAGTTTTCATGCAATCACTGAAGCCAGCTGATGCTGGGACTGAGTTATCCCTATGGATACTATTCAGCACTGTTCTAGTGCTATCATAGGAAGTGAACACACAGATGTGCTCTGCTAAAAAAAAATCTTATGAATCCCTGCTCTATGAAGTGTCTTTGGGAGAGGCAGTTTTTTGGATATAACAATAAATTCTGGGAATGGTAGCTGTGAGTCTGAATGCATGTGTTAGTTTCACATTGTACTGAACACAAATATCTGTTCTAAAGCCCTTCTGGGAACAGACTTACTAAAGAAAAACTCATTTTGTGAAAGGAAAAACATTGTCTACTGTCAATGTTATTAAAAATAAAACTCAAATTGTTTTTTCTTTCAATTTTTATTTCAGTTTATTGCATTTTCTTTGGTTAGTGGCATTCTGGTGAATGTGATGAAAACATTGCCTCCTGCAAGAGCACGTGTGTGAACCATAACCGAAACCCATTTCTTTTCAAAGGTTTTGGAAGTCTGAATGTTCATACAACTGAATAGTTTGGCACAATCTCCAGTGTGAACACACATGAAAATACTAGTCAATACTATCAAAATGTGACATTTTGTTGTTTCTGTTTTTATTTATAGATCCTGCCTGTTCTGCAGCTGCTCCTCATACAAGCTGACTAGAAACTGAAGAAAAATCACAAGGAAGAACAGAATAGTAGTACTATCTTAACCTGCTCATTTGATTCTTTAAGTTCCCTATATCAACCCTTGCAGTAAGTGTATGTCTTTCTAGTGTAAGTCCAGGCCAAGAGCACTTCCAGGTAACATTAGTCCTATTTATAGACCCAGCAGACTGATGTTAGTTACAGAAGTCAAAAACCATCAAGCTTCTGTTAGTCCTGACTGGTCTTCTTACATGTTAAAACCAACCCAAAATCTTAAACCTGCCTGGGCATGGCTACTCCTCGGGAACAGATTCAGGTGAGTGAGGGGTGGGTTGGGCTTGTTAGCAGGTGCTAGGGGAGGCTATATAAGAGCCTCCAAAGAGCACAAGCGACTGCTGTCACTTGCCCAACAGGAGTGGGTAAACAGGGGGGTGGCAGAGCTAGCAGACTGGGTACAGCCATCTCTCTTAGGTGAGTTTGTGGTTGGGGTTTTTCTGGTTTGGGGGTTCTTTTTTTTTTTTTTTTTCTCTATCTGTCTCCCCAACTTAACTAAAGCTAGTAATGGTTTCCAGAAAAATTAAAGACATTGCTGATGTTAATACAAGGAGTGTGTCTACACAGACACTACCCTCCAAGGAGGATACAGCCACCCAGGCCTCTGGCTGTGTGGAGTGTCTGAGCCTGGCATTGGTACCAGAGAATGGTATGAGAGGCACCTGTGTGCGATATGAACAGGTCAGTGACTTGCTGTGCTTAGTAGCAGAGCTAAAGGAAGAGGTACAGAGACTAAGGTGCATTAGGGAGAGTGAAAAAGAAATTGACTGATCGACTCAAACCCTTTTGACCCCTAAGGGAGTCCAACAAGAGGTAGCAAAGCCCTGGCCCTCCTGTCCTAAGGCAGATGGAGCAGACCAAATTGATGGGGTGGAATGGAAACAGGTCCCTGATTGGAGAGGTAAAAGAATTCTCTCTCAAACCCCATCACCACCCTGGGTACCCTTAAAGAGTAGATATGAGGCCCTGGACCCAGAAAGTCAGTCAGAGAACAGCCAAAAAGATTTGCCTGGAGAGCCTTCTGGCTCGACACCATCTACAAGACAGATTAAAACTGCAGCTAAAAGGAAAAAAAGAAGGGTGATTATAGTCGGTGACTCCCTTCTGAAGGGAACAGAGGGCTCTATATGTCACCCAGACCCATCCCACAGGGAGGTCTGCTGTCTTCCCAGGGCCAGGGTGAGGGATATTAGTAGGAGACTTCCTGAGCTAATTCAGCCCTCTCAGACTATTATCCCCTGTTAGTAGTCCAAGCTGGCAGCAAGGACATTAATGAAAGAAGTGCCAGGATAATTAAAAAAGACTTTAAAGCACCGGGTCGGTCAGTTAATGGGACAGGAGAACAGGTGATATTTGCCACAGTTCCTGTGCTATCTGGGACAGATGAAGAGTTAAATAATGAGGGGAGTAGAAAAGCTCATCTCATCAACAGGTGGCTAAAGGACTGGTTCCACCGTCAAAATTTTGGATTTTTGGCCATGGGGCAAACTCCATGGTACCTAGTCTCCTCAAATCAGGTGGGCTTCATCCTCCTAGGAAGAACAAGAGGACTGTAGCCCATAATTTGGCAGGGCTAATCAGGAGGGCTTTAAACTGGGTTTGAAGGGGGAAGGGATTGA
>JAWWEV010000167.1:12720705-12735153 GCA_035583235.1 Hafferia zeledoni | reverse complement strand
TGCCACGTCTAATCTGCATTTAAAAATCTCCAGGGATGGTGAATCCACCACCTCTCTGGGCAGGCCATTCCAATGCCACCTGCTCAACACCCACACCACAGAGGGAAATTATTGTAGCCTTTCAAATAAACTGTTAGAAAATTTTGCTTGGGAGCAGTGGTGGAGAGAATGAAATTGAGGGGGCAGCTTGAATATTTGTTCATCACAATGTGTAAGTCTGTGTTTCCTTTTTCTTCATTAAATTTGGGTCCTCTTGGACTAGCGGTTTTTGAAATATTGAGGGAAATGCATGTACCTTCACAGCTATCACACAAGTTTGGGGTAGGTGTTTCCAAATGAACTGGTTTTAAAATAACAAAATTTTGTTTCTCCTCAAATCTTCTTCAAAACCACTATCAATGACAACCAAAGAACACTCAAATCAAACTGGGTGTGACCATCGTTTGTGTTTCTGAGATGTTCATTGTACTTCCAAGTGCTGGATTGTTTGGTGGGGTTTTTTCAGGCAGGGAGTACCATGCTCAGTGGTGTTTGAAAAGGCAATCCAGGAAGTGTTTCGCTGTGCTTAGTCTGCATTAGGCAAAATGGATTTCTTACACTGGACAAAACGTCTTTCTAAGGAGATAGACACTGAAACTTTAAAATTCAGTTTCTCTCTTTTTGGAAAGACATCAAGCTTTGGACTCCAAAATGATTGGACTGGGGCAGGGGTGTGGGTGGCAGTCTGAGGGTGGAAGTTTTTTTCATTCTGAAAAAATCTGAAATTAGACATGGATATAATATTTGCAGCAGTACCTAGAGAATATGAGTCCCTAATTTTGTAAACTGTAGTTATAGTAAGAGAGTTCCTGTTCAGATACAGTAGAATAAGCAGAGAGTAACACAAAGTGGAATTATGAAGCACAGAGTTATTAGCCCAAATTTTAGGACTAGAAAAACTCTCAACAGATTAAGTGCATGTCAGACCTGGAAACCAAAGCTGACACAGTGCATCAGTCACAAGGTCAACTGTTCTGATTTTAAGAGAAGGAATTATATGGGTAACCTTCTAGAGCTTCAAGTAAATTTCAGATTATAATTCCGGTTTAAAATTTCTTATTCAAACCAAACCCCAAATCCAAACCTCTTGAGCGTCTCTCAACACTGCTAATGAACTCATCAGTGCACATTCCGAACAGCATGTGTATTCAACAGACAATAGTGATTGTTGTGGTGGGAGGCAAAATATGCAGTGTTTTATAGTAGCAGGGATTGTATCCTGTGTATTTTTAATATAATGTATGGCTCAAGTTTCAAATACTGATTATAATTAAAATTAGCGTATATAATGTGACTTTAATATTTGCATCCAGTCCAAAGCCTTTATTTGTTCTATAATTTCATTTGAAACCATTCTATGCACAAAATGTTATGTAATTGAAGCTTAGCAACTGTTACTATCGATTATAGCCTAGATGGAAACTTCTCAGCAGTTTACAGTATTTATTTAGGATATTTGAAGAGACCTAAAGGATTCTTATAAAGAAATAGAGCTAGGTTTGGCAAATAGCCTTTCCTTTGTCTCTGAAACTTTCTGCAGTAAATTTAGAACAGAAGAGCCATTCTCTGGAGTAAAAATATATGTATTGCTGGCTACAAGTGTATGTTTGCTGCTTCACAATTTTAGAATTAGATGATGGACTTATTCAGTAGACATTGGATAGTAAAAAGTAAAACCCCTAATTTAAAACATTCCGTATTACCACATTCTAAGAAAAACATGGACCGGTGAATAAAACCAGCAGTATTGTAATAAGAAAACAACTAGGTGCATTTTTTCCAAAACCCAAACCCCAAAGTCTAAATGTATGAGTTACTAGCTAAAAAATTCTATGTTCATGTCTCAGTTTCTTCATGAACTTAAAAAACAAACCCAGACTTGAAAAAAATTAAAACCCCAACAATCTAAGACTCCAAGGTTTAGAGCACTGTTCTAATTTTATAAAAATATTTTTTGAACCTTAATGTTGCTTTTTTAATTTAAAAATGTGCTTTTTTCTTTAGAAGGCATTTATCGTTGCAATATTTTTTTAAATATAAAGTTGAGATACTTTTGGTAATTTTTAAAAAAAGAATTATTATAATTAATGTGAGCAAAGGATTTCTATCATCATATTCTGGCTTTGTTATCTAATCTAGGGAAGGGGTCACTTTTGACATAAGCTACAGCAGACAACTGCTGACTTGTAATACGAGCCCCATTCAGCAGGCTACATAAACCCCTGATTGCTTGGCATCCATTTCTGATTACCATCAGTTTCTGAGCATTGATCATAAACCATGACTATTCAGGCAGATGCTCATACTTACACTCATGCTAAGATTCCAGCCCAGCTTTCTACATCAGTTTCATTTGAGTTTTACTGAATCATAGCTGTAACAATGCTTGGAAGTGAGAATAGAAGATTGTAGGAAGATCAAAGGGACAGAAAACTTGATCCAGATTCTTGAATCCCCAATTTTATGAAGAACGCTAGAGGTGCTTTGTTTTGAGTTTCTAAAGGGTTTTGCAGAACAAGAGAATTTGTACTCATGCAAGATGGTACAGATGAGAGGAAGACAGGATGGACACAACTGCAGATACTCGTCTGTCTTAACAAAAGGCCCTGATTATGGATAAAAACCATTGTGAGGAACGCAGGGTATGGGTAAGCAAGAAGCTGAAAATCTGAATCATGATTTGCTCCTCTGTTTAATATTAAAAAAAAAAAGTGAGAATATTTATTCTCAGAGAGAAGATGTATCAAAGCACTCAATAGCTGTGTGAATGACAGACATGGATGCTGATAGTAAAAGAGTTGTAGCACTCTGGGAAGCTGTTGAATCTCCAAGGCTCTACACTACTACTGTGACTTTGACAGGAGAGTGTTCTCCTAAACTCATGCAGCAAAATTGTGCTGAAGTGACTTAAAAGGAATTTTGTCCTACAGAAGGTCACATCTCTGAATAAGCATCAGCAACTTTCTAACCAGCAATTCCTCTTATGCCTAATCTTTCTTGTTTTATCCACATGGAAGAGATAGAAGAGTAGACTACTATCCACTTGTTGGTATAGCTATATGACTCTCCTGGTATATGCTGATCTCTAATATTTCAGTCAGTCACTTCCTTGTGATAGCGCCATTCCAGATTTCATATTTAGTTATCTTCCTATAACCCATAGTATCTCTTGAGGGTAGAAGATTATTTTTAAATATAATTATCTTTGAAGGGCTGATGGGGCAACGGGTCCTGGATCCTGGGCTTGCTCAGTTGCTTGAGCCCTTGCTGTTTATGGATAGATCAATATTAATTAGAAGGACACTGCATGTAAAATATAATCATATTTGTGATTACATCTTTTATCTCCCTTTTGAAATCTAGTCAAAAGCAGTCTTAACTCAAAAATCCTCACCCAGCCATCTACAGAGACACATTGCTTACTCTGCCATAGTGGCAGTACTGTGAGCTTTTGCATGTTGGAGCTTACTTTTGGGAACATGTACATTAGCTCAACAAGGCACTGGACAATATGAAAAGTAGGTCATAGTTACTGGGATGGATAATAGGGATACTTCTTGGAATCCGAGTTTCTAAGCTGTTTGTCTAAAGTCTTGAGGGTTTGAACAAATTTGTATCCAAAAAAAAGTCCATATATGAACTGGGGTTACTATCACTGCAGAACCCAAGACTGGCATGCAAAAATGAAGTGTCGGTTCATATTTACAGGTTTACTGAATCACCGTCTTTATTAAAAATCCCCTCTTCTAGTCCTTACCCTCTTCTCATTTTTTTTTCTGTTCAATTTTCACATTAATATATATGCACTCTATTTGTCTTGCCTTACGTATTTTCTTTTGTCTGGCTTCTAAGTAGGAGATAGAACAGAGCAGGTTATTTGTGTTTAAATCAACATTTTTAATATCTGATGTTCAATTCTTTTATATTAGGCAAAATTTTTACAACCAAAGCGTGGAACCATCTTTAAATCAGCTAAAACACAGGGTATTGTTATAAGGACTACATCTGTGGTTGATATCCTGCTAATAGATGCAATTATTCCATGCAGTTGCTGGGAAAATTGAAGTATAAAGCACACCCACCAAAAGGTTTAAGGCATTGTGCAGCAAAAAAACATTTTGAAATATGTTCCACACTAAAAGACTAAACTCTAAAGAGAAAAAGAAATTCAATCCTTGGAGTCCAAATGAAGGGAAAGTCCACATAAGAAAACTGTAAAAAAATAATAAGCATGAAACCAATATACAGTTTTGGTTTTGGCCTAAGAAACTCTTATGCTTATATTGCATTACAATTGAATAAAATAGGAAGCTGGGATATTGTCTGAATGATGAATCCTTTGTGAGGTATTGAAGTTCACTGCACATTATTCCTATGTTTTCTCCACATAACTGTGTTATGATTTTGTGAGTTACAAGCAAAATGTGCACCTCAAGTCACGCACTCTTAAAAAACCCAGCAATATAATCTATTTAGAGAGGGCCTGAAGCATTTTCAGAACAAGTGCATCATTTTTAATGTTTTTCCATGGGGAATTACTTATAAAAATATGTATCTTTTGGGATTTGTACCAGGATATTTCTTAATTATTGCTGACATGCCCCCCATAACACCATGAGCTCCCTCAAAGGGCAGGAAAAGAGAATCGGTCTCCCTTAATCACCAAGTATAAACCAAATAAATTTAACAACCACCTCGTGCTATTGAGGCAACAAATTGATGCATTCAGAGGTCCCTAATAAATTAAACGTATAAAAACTAACACGAAAAAAATAGTGCTGCTTGTTATCAGGATGAAATCTCAACTATTTTTTAGGGGGCGCTTTTTAGAGTTCCCCACTGGCTCAGAAACCTGCAAGTCAAGTGTAACCAAAGATTGTCTATTCAGTCAGTGAAATCGCTTGTATCATAGAGGTAGCTAAAGTGACTTGGAGGTCTAGTAAATGACGCCTTTGAGAAATCAGGATAGTGGGTAAGTCCTGCATGCATCCAATACTTCGACTAGAATTTTAAAAACATGAATTATCTGATTATTTGGGATATTTTAAAAATAAAGACTAAAACCTAAGGATTTCCACAAAGAAGTAGTATAGGACACCCTTTCAGGGTAGTATATATCATCAACTTTCCACAACTCCTCTGAACAGTCAATCTATATTAGATCAAGTATAACATACAATTTTGGTCTAGATGAGTACTTTTCTTCTGTTTATTCTCATCCACTGATTTGTGTTGAGTTTTTCAAGTTTGAATAAACTCAATACCTAAAAGAAGTTTTCCAGCATGATTCTATATTTTTATACAGTGATAATATGACAGCTTTGTGGTGTCCTAGTAAGCACTGAATTTACTTTGTGCTATTTGCTTTATAAATTTTTAAAAAGACAAAGCCACTCAAGGTTGTCCCTTGCTATTAAAACTGTACTTGGTTATGAGAGGGAGAAACATAACCATATGCTTCACATGTAACATATCAAAGCCATCTATCAACACCAGCTCGCTTGAATCTTGTCTGAGATTGAAGTTTTGTGTTTTGCAGAAAAGGGCTTGGAACCAGATGAGTTTCATGACAAATGTTTCTCACAATGTTAGATGTAACTCTTGTGGATTTATTTATATTTTTACCCCAGAGAATGTTTAGATTCTTACAGAATTGTGCACTCATTTCCAACAGACTTTACAGTTATGAATCTTGCATCTGACTGGAGTCCAATGACCCTTGCACATAGGGTTTTAGTATGGAAGGAGATACTTAAGATCACTTTCAAATTACACATAGGCCTTCACAGTTGGACATACTAGTAGAAAAGAAGCTTTTGTGCTTTTACTTTTGTTATTATTTTCTTGTGAAAATTATGAAAATTTAAAGGAATAAAAAAATAAAGAATTGTCCTTTTTGTATACCAACATGTAAAAAAACTTATAATCAATGTGATTATATTCATCCAAGACTATTTAATCTAGTGATTTGCTTTAAATAATGTATTTTTAAATTGTAATTATCCAGTGCTTCAGCAAAGAAATGAAAGACACTGAATGAGAGCCTTGTTCTGCTGCAATATCTAACATTTGCAGGTCAAATTTATTAATCTGTTGTATTGTTATAAGGACACAGACTGACACATCATGACCTTCCTCTATATGGTTTTGATCCTTCTCAATTTGTCTTACCAGTCATTAGGAGTTGTCTAAATACTAGAGCTTTATTCAGGTATATTTTAATGTTCTTTGGAATAGGCTTGAAAGACATCTAAGGCTAACTCCAGTGGAAAATTTGTATCTAGTTCACTGTTTCAGCTTCAAAACTGTTCTAAATTCCTGTGCAGTTGTCTGCTCACCCTAGAGCCAGCTAAGGTTCACAGCTACTAGATTGTTGTCCAGTCTGGTTCCTAAACATGTACAATTAAAAAGTGCTTAGGTAAGGTCTGATGAGACCAAACCCAAAAAAACCTGTCAAGTTGTTGTTTCTTTCATTAAGAAGATAAATAAGAGCTAAGTATTACAATATTCAGCACTGACAGTATTTTTTTATTGATGTCCAACTTGATCTCCATGAACATCCTAACTTGCACACAGGATGAAGGTGCCCTGGGGCTTCTGGGAATTTATGTGGTGTGGTGGGACTCTAAATAGCTTTGCAAACCTATGTCTTGATAACTTGTCTCTGTGGATCTTCAGGAATATAACAGAATCCCCATTACTTGATGCATATGTAAATATCTACTCAGATTGCACAATAGGTTGATTTCAGTTCCAGGGACTGAATTTTTTTGTTTGACTTCTGGCTTTCTTATTCAAGCATGTGTGTACTGTCTCATATATATATTTAAGTAAATGAAAATAAGAGGTAATAATACATACTAACAGCAAACCTAAATAGTATTTTGAAGTTATTAAAAAAGAAAAGAAAAGAATAAACCCTTGTGAACTCTGAAAAACGTGATCTTCCATTCCTTTCTGGTTCTGAAGAAATAATTGTCAACTGCAAAAGTAATTCAAACCATTTCTGAAATAAAGAAAAATGACAAAATTAAAGGAGAGGCAGTTGTCTAAGTTCAAGTTGTTTCTATTGAAGCATAAAAGGTTTTCATGTCCTGCAAAAAGATAACTTACAAATGTTTTTATTCAGGATTTTTAGCCACCTTTAAAACTTTCTCAAAATATTGTCATCACAGACATCCCTGATGTCAAAACCACTCACTGTCACAAGAGTAATTTGAATCAAGACAACTGACATCTATGACCAAACACACACTTCTGTAACATACATATACATATATATATATGTATATATATATATAAAGGCTCTTGGGCTCTGAATAAACAACAGTTGCTCTACAATGAGACCATAAATCAGCTGGACCTTAGTAGCAATCATACCTTGTCTTGTTTTAGCAGACAAGTTCAACCATCAAACACAATAAACAGTGCAGCGAAATAAATCATTCTGGCAAAACAAACACAACTAATATAGTGCTTAAAAGTTCTTCAGGTATTAAAAGACATTAGTGCTATGCAGTATTTACAGTCTTATTTTCAAGTTAAGCCATCTAGTCTAACAAACTTGAATGCTTATTTTTCAGGAGTCTCCCTGAATTATTTCAGTGCTACCTATGCTTGCCTAATCTTTTTGTAAACTCACTTTCCTAATAATTTGATCTCATGTTCAGTATTTTGAATTCATAAACTCTTTGTTCACTCCATTTGCGTCTCACTTTTCATTTAAGTGCATATGTTTTTGACTGAGCAACCTGGTTGAACGTTGTCATGAAACACACCAAACCGTCCCCAAGGCAGAAGGCTGTCTTCATTCTGGGAATTGTGAGCAGCAGTCTTAGACAGGAATTGTCATTTCTTTAAGGTTTTTATGCTTTTTATTCCCCCTCTTTTTTTTTTTTTTTTTTTTAAAAAGATCACCCTGTCTAAATGCATTTCAGTAAACAAATAAACTTACAATCCCCCAAAGGTCACAGGGTTTATGCTACTGTTTCATATCACACGAGGCTGTTAGGCCCACTGCCAATGTTAACCCATTCCATATTAGAAATCTAAAACCTCTCAGATGTATTAGGCAGCCTACCAACACTCAGCCAGCCATTCTGTGCTAGAATTTGGCTTAATTCCTCATAGTCATCCCCTTGCATTTCTTCAGTGGGAAGAAGGCTTGGTTTTTAAGAACTTGTCATTGGTAACTACTGAGATTTTTGGTGACAGGAAAGTTTCACTGAAGCTGTAACTGAAGCCATATTCTTGGCATCCAAAATGTAGCGGTCACTACTGAAAAACTGAAGGTCTTATGTCACAGAGTCAGAACATCCTATATTTGCCAGCACATACCACAGTTATTTCCTTTCCTAAACCTGTGGAAATAGACACAACTGATAATTGTTAGCAAATGTCACATGTTATATTATTTGCAGAGAGGCTTATATAATCAATGACCAGTCCAGTTCATTGTATTATTATTAGCTTGAAACACCTCAACAGTTCTTTGATTTTTTTTTTAATCTTTATGAAGCTTTGAAACACTAACAACACTAACAACATACATAATAACCAAATGATTTTTTGTTTTCTGAAGTTCATAGGCTCAAGAAGAAAAACAGTGTCTACTGATTAAGATGAAACAAACGTTCAATTTTAAAATACAGATGGATGCTAAAAAATGTTAGCCAGTCTCTAGTTTGAGTTCAGTGTATTCCTGCTTTAAATTGTCTGCAATACAAAAAAAAAAAAATGTTTAATTTAAACGGAAGTATCGTGATATCACAATCCTAAAGTACGAAGACACTAAAAGAATCCATTCCAAGGGGTAGATGCAATTCCAGAGCTTTTTTCTTAAAATTCTTTTAATTCCAGAGGTGCATATAAGCTAACTGAATTATTTCACCCTATATATCATTGGCCAAACAACTTGAAAAGCAGTTGCCATTTTTAGGTAATTAATACTCTAAATCAATTCATGTTTGTTTTTATCTGTGTGTCCATTACACAATCTGTTGCTGTTATCCAACACAACAGCTGGGTATAATTTACTTCTGGCTTATCTGGCAGCTTACAGGCATAGAATTTAAACTTACAAATTCTTCAAAAGTGTTGAAAAATAGTTAACATGAAAGTAACTCCTTTCAGTAGAGAGTTCTGTTTTTTCTGACTTGTGTTGGACATTTTTTACCTTTTTTACCTAATCTGGAAGCCCCTAAGCACCTGTAGTAGCAAAACGCAATCAGATAGACACAGTATTTACCCAGCTAACATCTAAATAACATAGTGATGAGAATTTGGGAACATGCATGAGTGTACCTAAAAAAGGGATTTGGTTGCCAGAGCTGCAGATTTGTAAACCACAAAATCACAAGTGTGACTTCAGTTACATTAAAATGAGGAAATGGTTTAGTGCTGTTCTGCTTAAAGTAATTTACTGTGTCCATGTTAAGATTGGAATGAGGAGTGGTAAATTGGGAGCTGACTGGGGAATAGATATCAAAGTCTTCCTAAGACCTTCTGTGAATCTGGTCTGAAGATCCTGTACTGTAAGTGGAAGGCACATCAAAACCCTTTGATGGCCTTGAAAGCACCATTGAAGAAGACTGTGACAAGAGTGATGAAAAGCAAATGCTTTACATTTGTGGTCAACACACCTTATCCCAGCTGGGTGTGCTCCAAGTTTCTGTGCATCCTACAGCTGACCCATGGCATAGATTCCTACATACGATGCTGTTAACAACTTTAACACATATGGAAAGCAATGTGCTTCTGGTTGGCCTATTCGTGTCTGACATGACGTGCAGCACTACTGTTCATAAAGCCTGATTGCCATGTGAAGTTTGGAGCATCAAGGCTCAAAAGGCAAAAAGGAACACTGGCACAAAATTTCTAATCAGCAATGATGACAAAAGATCTGTCTCATTCAAGGCAAGAGAGGTGAAAGCTAATTCAAATTAAATACTCTGTATTTATGAATATTTTTAAACAAATACACCAAAATATTAGTAAAGCACATTTTTCAAAAGAGAATTATGTTCATGGACTGGAAAATATTTATATTTAAAAGTTTCTGTGCGAGATTTTTCTTTGGTAAAACATATTTCTTATAAAAAGAGCATGGCATATAAACACAAACGTACATGTACACACATCTGCACATGCATACTTCTCAAACTCGTCATATGTCTGTTTGAAAGATGTCAGTTCTTTCAGTGACTTAAAGTTTCTTCAAGGCAGAAAACTATGGAAGATACAGTATAGCTGAACATCTGTCTTGTCATGTAGGCAGATATTAAGATTAAATTAACTAGAAATGAATAGAATGATATATGACAGGGTGCAGATGTCCCAGCCACAGTGTGATAATTTCATTGCAAAACTATGTAATGAATTCCATACATTACAGAAACACAAATATACCACTTTAGGTAATTGTGATGAAAAGGTATATTATGGAATGGATAAACAGATGGTGTACCCAAAGGCATTTTTCATTTACTCGTTACTCTCTAGTCATTTAGAAATTACTTTATTTGGTTTACTGTATATCTATTATTCCATCCTTTTTCTTCTTTTTTTTAAATTATTTTTTTTTTTAAATTATTTTTCCTGAATCTGGATTCCATGGGGAGCATTAAGGACCATTTTGCATGTCTGCTCCTTATAGACTGGTTAGCTCCTATTTTCTTTTGTAAACTGTACGTAGCTGTGCAACATCTAAAGACAATAGTTCAGTGACTTTAGCACAAATTGGATTGATTTTAGTAGCCTTTTGGCTTTATGTGTTTTCTAAATTGGCACATGCTGCATCTGTGCTACTTGAATTAGCAGAACTGTTCATATTTTGCTACAGATTATTGGCAAATTTTCCTTTATTACTTGTAAATGGGTACTTTGGATAGGCTGTGAGATTCACTTGAGGCCTAACCATTTCCAATAAGTATATTAAAATGTGATTATATGAAGATATATTTTATGATATGATTATTTGACCATCCTGAATAATAAAACAGCTTTTTACATCTGTCAACAGGTGTATTTTAGTGATGTAATTAGATCTGCAACATGGATTTCTATCACCAGTCTCATTTGGAGAGTATAGTCAGCTCTTGACTTCTTTAATGTCCAAAGATGAACTGTGGGGAGACCAGGAACAGGTATTACATGTAGAAACTTCAAATCTGCTCACTGCATCCGTATGTACTTGTTCTCAGAGTCTGGACTGAGGCCCATTTGAAAATACAAAGTTTTAGTTCTGCTGTTAACTGTGTATTAATTACCTAATGTCTTTGTGACCTAAAAAGTAATAGCAAAATATTTTCAAATGCAGTTGAGATTAGGAAAAAAGAAACCACAAATAAACTATGCTTTATTTTTCACTGTTATTATCTTGATTCATATTCCAGTATCACAGCAATAATATCTGAAACATCGGCGTTCAGTTGCAATGAAGAGCTTCTGAGGTTATCATCAGCTTCAGCTTCAATTCAGCATTTAATCAGCCACAAAAGATATTTATTGCCTTGTATTCTCCAATGCCATGAAAGTTCCCTCTTAATTATTAACCATGCTTCTAATTTTAGATCTATTTTTTAAGAGAAAAGTCTTCAGTAATTGAAACAAAACAGGCGAGTGTTTTCAGCTGATTTTATTTCTTTCCTAAAGCAAATCGGTGACTAAATATGGCAGTACTTTTATTACCACCAGTACAAACACATGCAAGCACCCGACATATTTCAATCACTTCTGCAGTGGTTGGTTTTATTGCTGTTTTTAATCGCTTTAATTCAAAAGAGTTTATATAGTGATTTGATGAAGGGGCTGGTACCCAGTTCAAGTTTCAGTACATTAAAATGTTAACACACTGGTTACCAGATTTTGACTTCGTACCTCTTGTTTGAGTTTCAGATTCAATGTTGCTATTTTCTATTTCTTAAGCTTCCAAAAGAAGTGAATCTATTTAGAAGCATATGTTTTTAAATATGGAGATAGCACAGTTCATTTTCTCATGATGAAAGCATATTTTGGATAATCATTTTTTTCCAGGCAGATGCCCAGTTTATCTCACTTAAATCAACTGCTTCTGACTGGACCAATTCCTGGATGAGTTAATTGAGCATGGCTAAACCCAAAATGCTGGACTAATCCAAGGAAATAGGAAGAGGTGATGACTATAAAGATTCTCAGCTTTCAGTAAAGGTGTTTAGTTCTTTACTTATATTCTCACAACAGAAGGAATGTAACAAACTCAGCCCACTGGAAATAATTCTGGATAATCTCACTCCATTACTTTCAGTGAAATTGAGTCTGCTCACTTTACCCTTGTGAACCAACATCTCAGGGAAACAAGAAGGTAATAACTCATTCATGCAGTACAAAATAAGTGACAGAAGGAAAGGCAGACTGAAAGCTGTATGTCTTTAGTTTTTAATTTATATTAGTAGTACACCATTAATGTATTAGCTTTTCAATGGCTACATGCAGCACAGGAAATCAACATGTTGGCAATGCTGCTCATTAGTGCCAGGCTGTCTTGCGCACATCACAGCTGTTCATTCATGTACACTTTTCAGACTTGGAAGTTTTAGTTCAGTGAATGCATGTATTTGTTTGACTTTTCCCTCGCACCTCCCATGGAATCCTCTTCTGAAAAACACATACTAAAAGAAAATCACATTCTTGGATATCTTAGTTATATAAGAGGGTAACATTCTATTCTCAGTGCTTTGTGCATTCTCATCTATCATTTTCTGTGATATAGTTCATAGGCAGACAGCCCATGGGATCAGGCATAGAAACCTATCACCACTGTAGCATGAAGCTGAGTCAGGGCAGTTTAGGTTGGATACAAGGAAAAGATTTTTCACCCAGAGGGTGGCTGAGCACTGGAACAGGCTTCCCACAGAAGTGGCCACAGAACCAAGCCTGACAGAGTTCAAGGAGTGCTCTCAGGCACATGGTGTGATTTTGGGGGTGTCCTGTGCAAGGTCAGAAGTTGCACTTCAGTGATCCTTGTGGGTCCCTTTCAACTCAGCATATTCAATGATTCTATGATAAAAAAAATAGTAAGACGGCCTCTAGATGTGATGGTTGGACTTTTTATGGGTCAGAAATTGTATTATGAATATTTTGGCTAATTATTAATTTTAAATATAATGCTTAAGTGGATGTGCAAGGAATAGGCTTACAGTTTATGCAGTCTGTTTTTTTGAACAAGGCAGCTCTACTGGAGAAGAAATCAGGAAAGTGCTGTGATAGAGAAGGAAGAAAAATAAGTAGTCAGGGAGTCATTCTGGGAGGTGATGACCTGTTGGTTCATATGACGTTGTCAACTAAACCATTTGGTAGAATCACACCCAGCATTAGAAACAGACAAAATTATGCTTATGAATATTTATTCATGTGAAAATACAACCCTCTTTCCCCCCCTTGTTTGTTATTGTTTGCAAACAGTGAGACACTTGAGCAGACTTCTGAGGCTATTAATAGAATCAAAAAGAAATCTAGAGATGTGGGGGTTTAGTTTTCTGTATTTTCTGTGTGGCTGTTTGCTCTCAGATCTTACTTTACAGATATTAATGAAGACAGGCTGTAAGCGAATTTGTCACCATGAATGATGCTAGCATAGCTGGGCCTTTAAAAGTTGACTTTTTCCTGACCATTCATAAAGTAGATGGTCAGTCTGTTGTATGCTAGCTACTTTATCTATTTATTCCAGGTCTGGGTGTCTTAAACAAGAATCTGCAGCCTGATAACAGTTGTGACTCCTTTGACAAATAATTCCTGGATGCAAAAAGGCAACAACTATCCATATCTACTCACAATAAGTTCTTAATACAGCTCTACATGGCAGTCACTTGCCTTTGCGTAGAAGACTAAGTGGATCCTAAGCCTCTGTAAACACAGATATATTCCTGAAGGTGGGTAGGGGCACATGTTGCTGAAAAGTAGCATAGTTTTCAGTGGTCATCATGAGTGGTGGTACTCAAAAATAAATATAATCTCACTTTTGTCAGGGTGAGATATGTTCAGGAATCAAGATCTAGGTCAGACACTACTGAATGCAATATAAGATATAGGCTACAGAAGAACACAAAATCTTTTTGCTATTCTGAGGGAAATGTAGTAATACTACTTACCACATTTCTTTGTTTCTTCTCTCTCTTTCCTCCTCCTTCACTACCACTAGAAAGCCAGCAATAGACAATTCAGTTAAAATGTTGAGAAAATCAGTAGGATTTTCCCTTAAAAATTTTCAGTATTGATCAAATAGCACTGTATGACAGAAGTGTTCCAGACAGGTTAAGTCTTACTCCTTAAATCCCCATGCATATTGCAGCACTAGTGTGCTGGTTTCAAGGTAAACCAGCAGGAGAAATGAACTCAACACGAGAGAGATTATAAATCAGAGCCACAATTTAA
>JAWWEV010000167.1:12650142-12708321 GCA_035583235.1 Hafferia zeledoni | reverse complement strand
CCTCACCTAAAAAATCCACTGCGCAGGCTTGAAGGGCACACCCACGTGGGGAGAGCCCTTCCCAAATCTTCGTTCGCAAAGATTGGGCCTTTATATGGCTTCTTACATTACTGACAGTTTCATCTCCCTCTTAGTTGTGAAACAGGAGTGCACGCTAAGTCAGCTCCAAATGTCATCCTCAGGGTATTTAGGCTCCTGACACAGGCTGCATTGGCTCAGATTACTCAATTACCTGCTGGCACTCTGAAGGTGCCTAAAGAAATAACATGAACATATTGCTGGAATTTGCATTAAATGTGAATGGATATTAAAAAAACCCCCAAACTGGATTATTTGACCTCTTTGTGGTTTTTATTAAAAAAATAGCTAACTAGGATCCCTTGTGTTAGAACAGCTGCATGCTTTAAAAAAAACCTCCTAAAATTTATTTACTTTTTAAAATGCCTTTATTTATAACATTTTGTGGTTTAAAATTAAAATAGGCTATTTCCATTAAATTACACTGAAAAAAATTAAAAGGGAGAAACAGAAAGTTTAATGATATTGCTTGAGTCTCATGGAAAAACAGAAAAAATATGCTAACCTTTGAAGATTGTTTGTTTCTCTTTAAGGTAATCTTTTGAGCTGTCCATTTTTTTTTCAGTTTGTAAGGCAAGCTGACAGGCACTTTGGGCAACTTATCATGACACTGTGTGCCATAAATGTGATACAGTGCTTCGTAAACGTGATAAAGCACTTCCCAAACAACTGTTGACTTTTAAAGGCATCCTGCTTCTCTAAAAGGAGGATATTTACTGTAAGTGCAGTTTGTAGAGATTCTCAGCGAATTTGCTACCTACACATCTTTAATATGTTTGTGAATTCAGAAGATATTCATAATTGTAAGCACCTATGAGATTACTATATTTTAAACCAGGCTTGACAGCACAATAGAATCCAATAAAAGAAAGCATTGGTTGTACAAAGGATGCTTGTACAGAAAGACAACTTGAATGCAAATAGGATTAAAAAATAATTGACAAAGAAACTGAAACATAAAAACTGCATGTGTATTTCTGTACTATGCCCTTTCCATATCATCATCTCAGGAACCAAACATAAAAGTACTATTGTTGTAATAAGAGGCATTCTAATGAAAACTGAAGTGTATAGGAGTTAAGCTAGAACAAAGCTGCTTTCCATCAGATTGATACACTAATAATCTCTAAAAGATGACACATATTTAAATTTTCCTAACTGCTTAAAAGTCTTTCCCAGTGTTGGTGTTACATAAAGAAATTCTATTCTGTCAGAAGAAAATACACTTCCAACTTGACAGTCATCTGTAAATTTAGAGCTTGTTTCTTAGGTTGAAAAAATTCCTGCTGCATCCACCCTTACATTGGAAGATATCAAGTGATTTTTACAAAATTTGAATCCAATCAACATAATGATCTCAACAGAAACTTCTCACTGTTGTTGTCAGGATATACCAGATGACCCATAGGTAAGACTAGTACATGACACTTTCTAACATGAGAACAAACTATAGAAAAATTAAAATATGTCTGATTATAGAAACAGTTGAAAACAAAAGAAAAATATGTCCAAAATTTACTATATGTATGTTTTCCAGGTATGGTCTAAAATAAGACATTGCTCCTCAGTAAAACCTTTGGCAGCTAGAAAGGACAGTTACACTGCAGTTTAGACTGTGTTATGTCTATACATCTTCACCTATCATCACCTGCCTCTTGAAGAACTATTGAAAATTGTATTATGGATCTTTTTTAACTGAGCTTGGTTAAATAGTTGTCATTGCCCTCTCCACTATGTGCTTCCTCACCACATTACTGTGGTATTGTGTCTGTGCAGCTATGAACAGTTGAACCTGAGCAGACTGAACTTATCTCTGTTTATAAAATCTTTATTTCCTCCATTGATTTCCAGAAGTGACTAGCAGAATAAGCAGGGAAAGAGATGAATGCTTTAAGGCACAGACCATACTGATGCTAGGGCTTTATCTTCAACTACAGCTCTGTTCCACTACCTGTCTGCTGTCACAATTCAGGGAATTGATCCAAAGGCATCAATTTGTTAGTCTAGTTAGGAACTTTCCAAACAAGGCTTGAAATAAGGTGATGGTAAACATCCATCTATTGCTAAAAATATGATCCTGGAGATAAATGTGAATCACAAGAGAAACAAAAAGGATTATCACAACAACCTGACAAATATCTGTCATGCTGATACTCTGAAGGCTAAAGTAATAAGGAATAAACTGAAACCTTACAGGATAATGAAGTGGACACTTAAATGCTGTGTCAGAGATGAACACATCACAGGGTAAAAATACTGATCAAGAATGGTACAATTTAAGGCTGGAGAAGCAGAGAAAAAATTAAAAGCTTTTCAATATTTGCCATGAATGAGTCTACTTTTCCTGTAGTCCTGGAAGGAAAGCAATAAAGATAGAACAGGAAAAAGATAGGCATATTTTCATGGTGAGGGTGGACTCCTTAAAGGAAGGAGGAGATTAACATCAATTATGGGAACGGGCAGATCTATGGTAATAGGAAAGGCAAAAGCAGGTCGAGATAAATTCTGATTATTCAACTATGTGTGGAAAAAAAAGCAAGGCAGAAACAGTCACTTTGGCATATAATACAGACATATTTCAGAAGGTGGAGTTCCAGAGAAACAAAAATTTAGACTTGATTCTAACTAATGAGTGCCTGGTCGAACACGAACATGACAGTAAACCAAAAGAGTTTGTGATATGCAAGAAAGAAAGGTGGTGGGAATATCAGGAGTAGGACAGGCCAGCTCAGAATTATGGTATATAGACTCTTTTGTGAGTAAATTGTATAAAAAAAAAGTCTTCAGAGCAAGGGGGTGGTTATGCCTTTAAATATTAAAGGCACGCTGGTTGTCTGTCTCAATGGAGAGGAAAAAGAGGAAATGTAACAAAGCAATATAGAAGCTTCAAGACTTTTACAGTATAAGTCAAAAGAAAATAAAGACTAACAAATGGAAACAGGTTTGACTAAAGATGTGTGTAAAGAAATAGACTGACATGTAAGGTTTTGATCAAAAAAGTTAAAGCACAAAATGACTTATCAGTATCAAAACAAATAAAAGGTGATTAGGATAGAAAATGTTGATTCATGACAAATGAAGAAAAATAAAAAGAAGCATCCATTACTGAACATGAAAAAAGAAAGAAAATTAAGTATCATAGAATAGACCAAGGTATTTCTGCCTTTTTTAATTCATTCTTCATCAAAAAGGTTAGCTGTACAGACAAGATTTTTCATTTTAATATAGGGAGATGTGCAGAGCCTGCAATAGGAAACATGGGAGTTAAAGTGTGTTCAGATGAGTTAGATGCATTCCAGCCAGCAGGCAGTGATAGAAAATTCACCTTAAAGTTATTTTAGAGCAAGTCAGGGCAATGTCTAAACCAGAAATTATTATTTTCAACGCTATGGAAAGGCTGGGGAAATTCCCACAGGACTGGAGAAGGCAAATACTCTTGTCTTTAAAAGAGTGGGAAAAGGACCTTTGAGTAGATTGGCTTTCAGAAAGGCACCCATCCCAAAAAGCTGGGAAAGCATATGTCCTAAACTAAAAACATATAAATCAGTTTTTGGTTCTGAAAGTTACATCTTGAAATTACCGGATACATATTTTTTCTTGGTATATTCAGAGATTTAATTGGATTGGTGGAGTACTATTTCCAAAGCAGGACTGAAGCTTCAGTTTGAAGGCCTTGGTCCTGGGGGCAGGTCTAGGATTTTGGGATTACAGCAGGAGAAGATGCATATCTTTTCAATGGGGGATCTGATTCAAGTTGGCACAACAAGATTAACTGCAAGTCTCAGATTGTTTTTATTTTTACATAGTTATTTTTCTCTGCCACAAGATAAAAACTTGTATGTTTAGTTAGAAAAACATGTTTAATTGTACTCTGCTTAACTCCCATTTAAAAAGAAAATGTTTTTCAAATAAAGTTCTTCAAATGTTTTGTGCAACATCTGGACTTATTTTTATAAAGGATCTGAGAGGAATTTAGAATCCCTGACTCCTCGTGGTTCTCACATCTTCATAAAAAGGCAGCATGCTAGAATGTACTTGCTGTTGGGAACTGACACTTCACAATTAATAAGGAAGGAAAGCGTGTCCTACTAAGTACAGGTTTGATTCTGCAGTACCTAGGAGTTTTGCCTGAAGGTCTTTCTGGAGTGGACTGTGAATTGTGTGCAAGATGGGGAAGAGTTTTAAAAGATTCTTTCCTCCTCTTATCTCCTAGTGCAGGGGCTGACCCCATTCATTCTGGCATGGCTGAAACATTCACACTGGGGAGTGGTGACAGGAGCATGTCAGAGCCATCCTCCTGTAGTCACTATCCAGACAGGTGCAGCACAAAGGAGAAGCTCATACACACAACATGTTCTGCAAAATACAGATTATAATCTCTAGATTATTTAGAGGATTTATAAATGCAGTATAAATTAGTCTCTTGATTTTATCACAATTCCTAAAAAATTATCTGCTATTTCCTTAGAAGATCTGATTTCTGCAGTCATGTGATGATATAAAATCTTAGTCTTTGTTAGAAAAAAGAAAGTGTGTTTTAGATTTCCATAGAAGAGATGGAAAGCATAAACTATAAGAATTCAAAACCAAAAAAGGCAAGAACCAACACTTTTTATAATTTCTTCTAATACTTTGGAGCTAATCTTACCATTTTTCTTGGGCTTGTTCAACTAGAATATTGTCTTGGGCTTTCACTATGTCCTGTATGCTTATTCTCTGGGGTTTAAAAATCACAGTTGCTTTGAGCATAAATGAATTCTAGTCCGGGGCTATAGCAGAATATGATGTTCAATACTTTTCAGGAATACCTAAAAATTTTGCTCCTATCCCGTAGAAGGTCAGTGGCAGCTAGGTATTTAACTCTTGTAAGCTCTTTTGTAAATCTTACCTGCAATCTCTGTTATTTTTAGGTAAGTGTTTTGCCTGTTGAGCTAAAAGGACCAGAATCGACTCTTTCACAGTATGTTTCTTATAATTACTCACAATGGGAGACTGCACTGACAGCCAACTCTGGGAGGTATTTCTTAGCCTCTGATTTCTAACATTCTTCACATTCTCACCCTACGGTATGAACAGACTGCCTTATATTGCTGACAATTTATGTTTTCTCTCTATCACCCACCTACGTAACATCTATGTTGAGCATTTACATTTACACTAATAGCCCCTGAGAATCAATTACCATAAGAAGATCTGTTTCTTTACACTTCAACTGATGAATCAGTCATAGGTTAAAACAAGAGGAGGTAAAAAGCCAGCATGTCTCTACAAGTTTTTTTAAAACCCTTTACTTAAAAATACTCTGGATACAGATTTTTTTTTTTCCTGTTGTGTGCATACTCGATATTATTTTACCAGCCTTAAAATCTACTTTCATAAATGAATTGTGCTAAAAAAGCACTGAGGATTAACTGTATATTTTATACACTCTACTACTGTGTAGAATCCCTATGCAGCAGAATGCAGGCTGTTTCCTTGGCACTCCCTGGTGGAAGGAAGCATGATAGCAAACTGAAATTGACTCCAGGCCTGAACTGATCTTATAAATATGTCACTATGAGAAGGACAGAAATAACCTTCTGAGTTCCCAACCACCCGTGATTACTTACCAGCACCAGGTAGAGTTCTTCCATGGAGACTTGGTCTGTTCCTCACACACAGAGAAGGATTTTTGGGCCTGTTGGGGACTTCTCCGACTTTCTAAAAATGCTCTCAGTGATAAAAGTCTACAAAGATGACCTTTTACTACATTTCCCAAATATGGAACAGTCACCTGTACAGAATCTAATGTCTGTCCTGATTTTTCTTTCGCAGACCAAGGTAAAACAGCTAAAAGAACCTTACTCAAATTACTAGAAGAGATCTCAGATGGCCAAAGCTGCCCAATACCGGTTTGGGTTTTTTAAAAACTTTTTCAAATGTTGATTAAAAATAGTCTGGTTTAGAAATACCTTCCCTTTCTCATTGCTGACCAAAACTTCAACAATAGTCTTTTTAAAAAGGCACATTTATTTCCCATCACATTCTTGGCTTTTTTGTACATTTCCAGAGTTCTTCATACTTACTCTGGCCATAACTTTCTGAGTTGCAAAGCAGTCTACACAGAGAAATCTCAGGGAGAACCTCTTAATAATGGGTACCTCTCCAGTGGCCTTTCTCTGCTACATGTCATTTCCTACAACAAAGGCAAATCTGAGCCCTAGGTTTTGTCACCTAAGTGGTACCTTTCCACAAGAAAATGTACAGATGAACACTTATCAATTATCCTTCAAGCAAAGAGCCTCTGTTCAGGAAGTAATAAAAGAACCTAGATATTCATTGACAATGTGACCCTTTTAAGCAAATAGTGCCTTTCTAACCTGTGACTATAGATGTACAATGGCAAAAGAGACACTGGATGAGCAAACACAGATATCAAGAAATACTGGCAAAATGCATCCTAAGCATAGGCAAAATTATCAAAAAATCATGTGTAAATGGAATTTAAATGCCAATCTCAAAGCTCTCAAGATCTTCCTAATTCTGAAGTTCACAGTGAGGAATTTATAAAATTATCAAAGGAATCCCTTCTTTTTTTTTTTGATAAAATCCATTTTAATTTAATTAAACATCTTGAAAAAATATTTTGTAAAAGACAAATATTTTTAAAGTTAATGCAAGGCAACACTGATATGTATAATTTCCATCTGAGACGTATAAAAACCATATGAGTGCTGTTCATGATTACAGTCTCACAGCAATTTCCCAATTATAGCTTCTTATTTAAGAAGTGAAAAGACTTTACTTTCAAACCACTTGTTTCTTTTCATATGCATTACTATCAATATTAAAAAAAAAAAAAAAGAGGTTTCATTGTCAACTTTAACCTCAGTTTCGCGCATATAAGCCTGGTATACTGACTATGCATAGAAAGCATATAAATCAAGTCTCACTTTTCAATGCAGCCACAGTTAAATAGAATTTGAGAAATATCTGAGTCACCGAGGTCAGTAACATCTTTGACTTAAAGAACTTGCAGCACACATCTGCTAAGAGAAGAGATTGCCTTTTTATATAAACTTTTTTTTGAGTGGTACCACAATGCAAATCACTCCAAATAAAGCAGAGAGACAACTTAACGTGAATTAATGTCTTGCGCAGCCAAGAGTTTATGACAACAGGAACCAAACTACAACTATAAACAGGCTTTCAGGCAGCAGCACTATGCACAGCACTAAGGCAATGGAGGCGTGGCTGATTTGTTACTAAAGAGGCTACAATGCAGAGTGTCATCGCAGCTTCCTGCCAGATTTCTTGTAGTGATGGAGTGTGCTGGGTAGCAGTACTGGAATTCTGCTTAGAGACTCCTGGGGAAGGTACATCTCTGCAGCTGTCACACCGCATTAAGCAAACTCTATTTTATCCCTAAATCAATCAGAAGAGGAGGAATGCTAGGGTCGCATACAGCAATTTAGCAAGATGTTATTCTCCTCTGCAAACATTCAAAGAAACCTCTACTGTACTTTTGTCTGTTAACTCAATTTTCAAGAGAAAAAGCTTTCAATATTTATGTTTTCGCCATGAACAAACCCTTGTTTACCTGCCTTTGTTTGGTACTAATGATAGTCTTAATTAATTCCAGACAAATATCAACTATGTCTTCCCTGTAAGGATTTTGGCTTCCGCAAGAAGCTGTTTTCTCTTATTCCATGGGCATGGTCCAAAGTCTACAGAGTCGACTGGAGTTGGTCAAGTGTACTGGGGTCCTGCATGCTTCATTGTCCGTAAAAGTACATCTCTGCTGTTATTCCTGTAGTCCATCTTCGCTCCATAAAATTATTCATTAATATTTCCAACGCTTATTTGCTTATTGTTTATATCTTTCATCTTTTTCATATGGTGCATTGAATTACCTGACATTTACATTTACTTAGTAATCACACACGGCCATGTCCTTATGGTAACATGTTTACCTGAGGTAACTTGGCTGTACATCCAACCCTTGACTTTACTCATTGTTACTATGCAATTTGGGCTCTTCAAAACTGGGCTTTGTTATGACCATATATTTGTAGTGCAGGTCTACTTTCCTTTGATCACAACACTCAAGCATGTCTTAGGTAAACCACTGCAATTTAATCCTCAGGGCCAGTAATTCTACAGTTTTTCATAACTTGCAGGAGATTTCACCTTGGCCCACTTACTGTTTTTTCACCATTTTGCTGATGTCCATGCTTGAGGTAAAGCAGAATATTTTAAAGTAACATAAATAAGTGGGAAAATGACCCTACATCAGTCTAAACATTGGTAATAGGAGTTCAGAAATGGTACAGTACAAATAGGGAAAATATCATATATGTAAATCATTTGTGAAATCAAGTTAAAATTAATGACAAACAAAATTGAGTTCCCTTTGTGGTTGATTTCCATTTAGCTGCACCCAACAATAAAATAGTTATCAAAGAAAGCTACCAATTAGATTTTAATTCAAAACATGTCTAGAAAACAGTTTCCAAATCTCAATTGATATCTCTCCAGCAACCTCCTAATTGCAGCAAGTTGGTGGTACAGGGAAAAAAAAGAACTGCTTTAAATGAAAAAGATGTATTCCGTCTGCTGGAGCATGCAGTATCCTTTTCTTAATTATTCACAGAATTTCCCCTATACATGAGCTTCCGCTGAAGGTTATATATAGACAGATAGATATGTCTGTGCTGTCTGTGTGTGTGCATGCGCACACACACAAGGATGCATGCTGAGGGAAAGAAACAGGAAATGTTCCTGTTTCAAAATCTAAGGAATTTATCTAGTATTATGCTTTTTTCATGAGGTTTTTTCATGGCAAAGGTTAAAAAGTCCACAGAGTTGGGGAAATTTGTCCATTTAGTTTCACCAAGTGGTATGCTTTCTTGAAAGAATCTTTAGTATAATCAGGAGCTCACAATTATCTATAGTAAGACTCTCCAGGGCCTGTCTGATCTGACCTTTCACTATCCAAACACAGAATAAAATATGTCAACTTGTCCAGGAAGTGCAGCAAATGTTCATTCTTCCTCCACTTACCTGGCTGAAGCAGACAGACTGTCCTATGATTCTGCCTTCATCTAATGTGAGACCATACTCTTCTGAACCTGCTCAGTCTAGTCCTTGCCATTTCCCACTGTGCAATATTGAAGACTGTTGACAGCCTTTTACACAGTCCTAAAACCCAAGAAAGATGACATTGAGATATCTGAAGCCTGTTCTGCCTGGCAAGAACCTGAAGAACATAAGAGATGGAAAAACTTTAAAATGGTATTTAAGTTATATGTTTCAACCAGAAACTTCGAAGCAGATGATCACTGACATCTTTGAGACACAAAATTAACACCACAGTCTCTAGGAAGCACTAAAGCTATCAGAACACCTTCCACACTTTTTTTTAATACAGTTCAAAGAGCAGCAGACAACTTCCTAACTCTAGCTTTCCTGCTTGGAAACCATGTAACCCTCTAAACATATTGAACCCTTCTGGATTTATTAAACATCATCCAGTATTTGAAAATATGGTGATATTCCACATTCCAGACCACACGGTATACTTTCATTGCGCTACTAGAGAAGATGGATAAATAAACGGAGGATGAGGCAAAGGTTATAAGAGGATAGTGCTGAGCATCTTTTGCAAAGAAGGACTAGAGGTAGCAATCAACGTTCAAGAAGCAAAAAATCTTTGATGAAGAGTCAAATCCACCCATAAAAAAGCACAGCTGACTTCTCTCCCATGTAAAGATAAGTTCAGCAAGTAACAAAGCATCAAAGTTTGTCTTTGCCTTGTAACAGCTGCAAAAGCTGTTTTAACAAGAGGTCATACTTTCCTGGCATTCTACAGCTAATATCAGCAATGAAATTTGGTTACAGATTCAACCATTCATGCAGTTCTAGGTCATTTCAGTTGATCAGAACTGCCTTTGTTGCAGTGAATGTGATAAATAAGGAGTTAAAGAAACCCTTTAGCCCTGATCAAGAGAGAAGTTTGTTAATTCTCAGCAGAAACTGAACTTACCAGCTATTGTCACAGCCACACACAAAACAAATGAGAGGCAGAGCTGCTTCTAATAAATATTTTCTGTCTTACATCAGAGAAGTGGAATCTGAATAACAGTTCTGACAAAGACCAGCATCTCCAAGATCAAGACTGCAACACATATCAACAGGCCAGAGGGGAAAATATCTCATCTAAAGACCAAACAAAAAAATTCCTGTAGCTGTGATTATCAGTCAGCCAGAGAACTACTCCCTGTAAGGTTATTGAGGCACACTGTCCCACCCTCATACTATTACACTATGTCTACAAGAAAGACACAAAAGTCACACACCAGTACCCACAGACATCCGCAAATGTTGATTTCATTAAAATCATATTGTGCTTTTTTTTTTTTTGGTCAGTTTTTTATCTGCAGAAAAGTGTCCTCTCCAGATGTTTTCTTCCCCCACCTCCCTGTTTAAGATGCTGAGGACTTGGCCTCCTTCTTCCTGTGGGTAACTGGAAAAAGAAAAACCACAAAAAAAGGTCATCATTCAATCTCTACTTTGTCTCTTACTGTAATAAAATTATCTTCCTTTATATCAGACTTTTATATGCTTGACAGCTATGCTTGACAATCAGTAATAAAACTTAAGTAATAATCTGCTTTCAGTTAAAAGACTCATCTTGAAACCGTTTGGTATTCTTGTCAAAAATAATAATTTCTCATTGTCAACATTAACCTCATTGGGCCTGCAGATTCATCATTCCCATTGCTCAACTTAACAAGCATTACTGCCTAAAAAAATCTGCAGTTGAGGTAATGGATGGAACACTGTTGCTGGTATATCTTACTATCCTTCTAGTAGTGATTCACAGTAACATTAACTGGGAATGGTTCAAAACAAGTTTGTATAAAATTTTAGTTATAGTAAAAAAATACAGGCCTAGACAGAATTATAATAATTCACAAAAATCTTCATATATTAAGCAGTGTCATGCATATTGTTAATAATAAAATCCATACAAGTTTTTTTCTCATAATTTTTGTAACCAGAAATTGAATTTCTACCACATGCAGTATTTCTGCCGAAAGGGATAACACTTGAGATATGCATCTTTCAGAGTTTTCCACAAAACTTTTCTTGTTCAGTACACTGTAGGTGATAATATCTTCACTTGAATATTTTAGGATATTGGAGATACACAAAGAAAGTTGGAGACATCGCAGAAGAGTCTAGTATGTGATTAATAAGATTTGTCTAGATATAAAAAAAATTAACTTAAACCCAAACTTTCCAAGCAATTATAAATCTAGCTGGGCGTCCACTTGGATAAGTAAGAAAGCACAATACACTGCAAGATAGAAATCCTGACCCCAAATTCAAAAAACCAAACAGTTATGAATGCTTTATGATCAAATAACCTGAAAAGACAGTAGTTCCATGTGGGGAGGAAACACCCAAGCAACCAACCATCCAAACACTAACTGGCTAAGCTGTAAAAGCTGTTCATCAAATTGAAATCCAAGAATTATAGTACTACTATTTTGCTTCTTCTTGACCCCATTGCCTTTATCTGGATAAACTGAAGGGAAAAACTGCTACTTCTGTCCAGGCATTTTCATTAGGACCCAAGAAATAACCAACTGAAAGAAAAGTATTTTTCTTAGAATCATTTGAGACTCCATGACTTGCCTTGTCACCTATTTCAAACACTTCTTGGAGTTCACAGTTCCCAGTTAGATTAGTGGAACTACACTTAAAAACAGTTATCAGGGCTGTGTAAGAGAATACCATGTAACTGGTACCATATAATATTAATCCTAAGTGTGTTTACAATTCTAGAATGAATTAGTCTAAACATAGTTGTGCTTAGCATGGAAGTATGAGATTCATAGTGAAAAATCATAATACTCATCATTTGTTACTGACCCGTAGTAATTGTTAAATTGTGAGAATTTGATTAGGGTTAACACATGAAATGAAAGGTTCTATGTGTAATGACTCTAGAAGCACTTACAGTGTTATAAAATATCACTTTAGGCTTGTATTTTCCCAACTGGAGAGATGCCAGAGCAGTGAAAAAACCAGTAATTTTTGTTGATGACAAACAGTGGCAAAAATTTGAAGAAATCCTTAATGTATCAACACCAGTTAAAGACATGGTTTCAGATCTTATTCAGCCCTTGAATGCAAAATGTGACCTGAGAAAGTGCATTTTAAACCTCATTTTGATCACAACAACAATGTTGCATCTTATCCAAGCTCATCACCTAGATGGTGTATTTTTAACCAGAGATATTGAAAGAATTGTATGGAATTATCTCAACAGCCTGTTCACCTTACTATATTCAGTGTATCTCTCCTAAAAAGCCTTCTTAGATGTGCAAAAATCATGCATAAGTTGTAGCTACTGTAAGCTTAATACCAAGGTGCAGAGAATTACACTGTTGCCACATGTGCTTTCTCACCCTGAACATGAAGTACTACTGGTCCTGATGCTATAGACAACTCAATGCACAGTAGTGCCTGTACTAAGTCCTGCCTATTCAGTGAAAACAGCAATGTGAACAAGATTGGGCTGGTTTAAATGTAAACTGGCAGGAGAAATGAACCTGATTCAAAACAGATTACAAGTCAAGTCAGAGTTGCAATTTCATAAACAAATTGTAGTAAATACAATGACACAGAAAAAATTGGTTTTAATCCACAAAACCCAGATGCACAACCCAGCACTCTGGGGCACAAACAGAATGGTCTTCATTAGCCCCTGTGCTAATGAAGTGCCACGTGGTCCCCCTGAGTCCAAAGTAAAAGGAAAGGAAAACCTGTTGGTGCAGATGATGGTCACAGTCCTGTCAAGTTTCTGGTCCTCTTCTGGATCTGATGAATGGTACCAGAAGTCCCGAAACCCCAAGATTATACATGCTTAGGTTCAGATGAGAATGTTCAGTACCTCCCTCACAATGGACAATTTATTCTGTGAGTCATGGGATGTTTTTGAAATCCTTGATGGATCCAGATGGCCTGCTGCCCAAGATATGAGTGTTGACTACATTTTATATCTGTCTATATGGCATTAGGTATAGTGTCAGGATTCCAGTGTAAAGGGCTCAGCTGAAGCACTGATGTCAATTATTAAAAACATAGAGACCTTTAAATACAGATATTTGTACTTGTTGGAAATAATTGAGTAGGTTGAGTTGTCTATGAATACATAACCAAAGGTTCCCTCTTATGTTTCTGTGAGGTGCTTCTAGCCTGTAAATGCATTGAAAAACCAACAGTCAAACAGATCCCTACTTCATTACCCTTGGTTATCAAAAAAACACTTCTATTCTAAACAATAACTTTTTAATAATATCTGGTGGGCTTTCAACACAATCATAGTTTCACTAATGTCTCTAATAAGGGTATCTCCATTTTAATGAACCCTGAAGCTGATATTGCAAAGGCAATAATCAAAGGCTGGTTGTGTTGATACAAATAATGGCATCACTTGGTCCAAAAAACTATATTCAAATGATATGTGAAGGAAATTAGTGCAGTTTCACTGTTAACATCCAAGTTTACATTTTTGGTCTCACTTTATTAGAACTCTATCTAACATACTTACTGAAGGAGACTGTTTGGAAAAAAAAATTCAGGCATAAATTTATGTTGATTGAGAAAGAAAGCACATCTGACAAATTCCTCTCCTCCTCTCTGTGCCCTGCCTCTTAGCCTTGGTTGGTATGCCAGACTTTCCTATTTCACATGCAACTAAGCTATGCAGATGTACAGCACATGCATTTAGAAGCACAACTCCCTAGGGTATTGACCCTCCTATGTTCCTCTTTTTTGATGTGAAAGACAACCAGAAGTGTTGACAGCCTGGACAGACGTACACTCATCAGGGGTCACTACTACTGAGAGGAATGCTGTTCGGTGTGTGTATGTTCCTGTTATTCTAGTTTTTGAATGCTGCTTCCTATGTTGCATTAGAGGAATGAATGTAATGCAGTGAGTATGTAACCACAAAGTACCAGTGTCTCTAAGGTCAGTTTACAGGTTAAAATTACTTTGGAGACTTTTGTGGAAGGTCAGGTACTATTTCCCACTTTTCAAGGAAGCAAAATGCTTATCTTGTTAAACTCAGATTCCCATTCCAAACATCACAGAAATGCTATTGCAGCAGCCAGCTCCATGTAAACATTTCTCTGTTTCAGAGGTGAGCTATAGTCATGGTTATAATGTAGTGTGTCCTGTTTTTGTTTTTTGGTTGGTTATTTTTTTTTCTGTTTACTTAGAAGTGGACAGACTAGATACTGTCTTCAAAGGGAACTTCATAATCACAAAACACCCTGGAAACCATCAAGACTTGTGCTCAGTCTAGCTAAAGGCAAGGTACCCCCCAAAAACCTCAAACAAAGTTGTATTCAGATACAAAAAACTACATTCAAATCACTTCACAGGGCATTTAGTGTTGATTTGGTTATTGCAAATATGATATTTGCATCAGATTCTTGTCTCTTTGAGATAGGTAAGAAAAAGGTCAGCCAGGTATGATTTCCTTACTTTTTTTTTTTTTTTTTTTTTTTGAGAGGCTGTCTGGATGTACAGTATTGCTTGTGGAAATAACAGAAAAAGTTAAGTTGGATGATGAAATGATATAAAGACTATCCAAATATATCACCTCTCATGTTCAGTGTTCTGCAATTTTGTTAGCAATGAGCAATTTCACTTCCTGCATCAACTTACTGCAGCTCTGAATTATGTCTGGAGCTGGACAGAGCTTTCTCTTGAATTCTGAACCAAAACCCATCGAACAGTCTCACTCTCTCCAGTCGTCACTGCTTATGACTAGGCTCTTATGTTTTTCCTGCTGTTGTGTGCTGTCCTGCCCCTTCCCAGTCTCCAAGCCCTTGAGAAAGGCTAATTCTTTTGGACAAGAGAACATTTTGTATTGAGCTTGTGCTGAACTCTGTTAAAATGACTGAATGAGGGTTTTGAACAGACCTGCATATGTGAAGAAAAAAAATCCAAGGATCAAGACACCAATCATAAGAATTTGTCACAAATATTACCCATATATATTACCTATATCTTAATCTAACAGTTTTCACCCAAAATTAATATATACTTTAAGGTTATATAAATGCTACAAATATACTTTTTTTTACAAAAAAATTTCATGGCGTCAGAAGAATTTTTGTGAGCCATACAAAGACATTTAGAGGGCTTATAATTTTTTTTACTTCTCTGATATTTAAGGGTTTCCTATTAGCCTGAAGATTTTAAAATTTCATCTACAACCACTGAGTGCATTACAGCCTATTGCAAAAGCCATTTTCTATCAGTCAGATCCACTATCCAACAGGATGCCAAATTTGTCTTTCACCTGTTGCAAAAATCTAGACTATTTGGATCTAGTAGAAGGAATGTAATTCTAGTAAAGAAAAAAAGATCTTCCTCACTAAGAAGATTCTGAATAGAGGGGGAAAAAAATCAGTAGGAGAGGTACCATACCTAGTTACTCCTGGCTAAGAAAAATGGGAAGTGCCTGAGTAGTGCCATCACAGAACTGCAAATCTTCCTATTTCCAAAATGTTACTTTCTATTTTTGCAGTGGTGTGTTTTCTTAGTCAAGTTCCATTGGTTTAAAAGGGGCCAAGATGTCATCAAGCATAGCTGACTACATGAGGAAACTATATATGAAGTATTTTCTGCAGTGGATTTTTCCACAGCTTATGCAGATCACTGAGAAGAATCAGACTAATCACAAAAGTAATTTCACTGGTGATAGCATATACATGGCAGAAGACACGAGACTTAGAGATGCAGTTTTCAATAAAGAACTAAAACAAATTACCTATTTTTGTTACAATCTAAAAGTATGCACTCCACTGTGAGATCCTTAGTTAAACTGCAGCATCTTGGTTGCTTCTGGGTTTATTTACCAAAGCATCATGTAAGTTAAAAGAAGTCATAAAAGTTTATAAGACAAAGAGTGAAACAATTCATCAAAGTTATTTAAAATAGAAAAGAATAACATTATTGCTTTTAGCAAAATCAGTAATAGAAAATAAGTTTCTCAAGACTCTTCAGGGAAGAGCTGTGCAATATTTAGCAACTAAAAATTATTTGTTAATTTCAACCGCCCTGTCCAAAATTTTAGTGGTTTTTTTCAAGCAAATTGACAACCAAGATTGTTACAACGTTCCCTCACCTGCCCCCCTCCACCCCTAACTTTTCACAGAAAGAGGATGTTCCCTACCTTTTTTAGTTCTCATTCTAGAAGGTTGTAGACAACTGCACACCTTTTTCCTCTTTGGCTTTCACAGCTTGAAGCTTTATATTTAAGGCAGAGAGATTTAATTCAGCTGTCACCTTGTTATTCTGCAGTTGTGGCTGGAAGAGGAGCTCGTTTGCATCTCTTGAGGGCATTAGAGGATCATACAGCATGGGTCAGATCTCTAGCTGGCATTAACTGATGTCATTCCACTGAAGTCCCTGTCTCTGTCTTGATCCAGGACACTGTGGCTCTAGTGACCAGAAAGATGTATTCCAGTGTCTGTCAATCCTGGACAACTCTTTCTGAAATTTAGGACTGGAAATAACTATGGCAATTTGGATTCCACTTTGTGATAACTGTTGGCACGTACCAACTTTCTAATGGCAGAGGAAGAAAGAAGCACCATCAACACAGTCTTCTCATGCTGCTGCTGTTTGTGATGCTGACACTTGATATCCTAAAAGCTGTTGCCATTGCATCTCTCCCTGTTGATACCACTGCACATCCTTGGGATAAAATCCAAATATCACTTTGCACTCTTCTGCCAAGAAAATTTCAATCCCCTGTCCTTCTTCAAAATACAGAAAAACTGCTTTGGGCTGAGACACAATTTCTGTAGAACATACAACTTAATCACTCTAAGGGCATGAAAAGGATTAATACAATATCATAGGATGAGTAGTCAGATTAATTCACAGTATATTAGCTGAAAAGCTCTTGTTCTGTAGTGACAAAAACATTGATTTTCAATTAAGTTGTTGAATGTATTATCTCATCTTCTCAAAACACTTCCACTTCTGTGTTGCATGCCTGGCTTCCTGACTTTGCAAATACAACTGCATATTCACCGGCTTAGACTAGTGGAAATTACTACAGTAGCTTCCACACTTCAAGGTTGATTTCATTTTTTTAAAACCTCAGAGAAAATAAACTAAGAAAGTCAGGGGTTTGGTTTTATAAAACTGCATCAATAAGATTCTTGGGTTTTCCATACCAAGATGAAACATGGAATTTATGTTCAGGTGCTTGTTCTGACTGACTCACTGAAACTGGGACTAGTGGGTGCCAGTGGAGTGTTCCACTTCTGGCCCATCTCTAATATTTCTCTGTACAGTCTACACTGGTAGATCTTTCAGCCTCTCTGCATATTTTAACCCTGTTAATTTATGGTCAAATTCTTCCCTGTGAACAGTACAATACCTACACTGATTAACAACTGCTTGCTGAACATGGTACCAACTAAAGGAAATGTGGCTCTTGACCTGCAACATGTAAAACTCAAACATGTTTTAAAGTTATATGTGGTTGAAAAGTTTAAAATACAAAAAATCCAGAATCATGGTGACTTTCAAAAGTCCAAAAGAAGTAGCAAAGGCTGGAAAAGATTTATAAAAGTATAGTATAGAAAAAACATGAGCAAACAAATACCAATCTCATTGTCAGCAACAACAAAACAGTAATTTTGGAAAATCCTTAGTTTCACATGCTGGTGGCTATTCTACCTGCAAGACTACCATTAAGTGGGAGCCCCACTGCTCTTTGTAGTTTTCCCTGAAACTATTTCTGCTTTTCCCCTGAGTTCTCTTTTTATCTTCCCAAGGGATTTAAATGATGATTGATAATATTTCCTAAGATTAAAAAGTATCTGTCTAGTTATAACAACAGGACACAAATTTTTTTCAAGACCTTGTTTTCCCATTTGGGCACTTGGGAGGCAAACTGGCTAGGCTTTGTGTTTGCTTGGAGAGCTTGAAGTGGAAACAGTATTTACAGGCTCACACAGCTCTTGCATCTGCTTAGAAATCTCTTTTTAGAATAAGCTGCCTTATCATGTTAAGGGACCTCTTTGAATGGATCACAAAAGTCCTGTTAAAAGATTCAGTGGACAAATGCAGTTTTTAAATTTGGACTTACACGTGGCCATTCAGTTAAAATTATTTTAATGTTTGGGTTGGGCTGGTTTTTTAGTTTGGTTTTTTGTTTCTTTTGGCTTGTTGTTTTTTGTGGGGGTTTTGTGGTTTTTTTTGTTTGTTTTTTGGTTTTTTGTTTGTTTGTTTGTTTTTGTTTTGTTTTTTTCCTCTGTGTCTTAACACTTATGAAGTAATTGCTGTTTTTCCATAAAGGACAACAGCTTTAAAACATTGACTTATAGCTTGCTTCTCATTACCTTAGTCAGTAAACATCAGGATGAACTCAATATACTTTTAAAGGAGTAAAAATTTCTAAACTGCATTTCTTTATCAGCTTGTAAATTTTTTTCAGCACAAAACAGAAGGCAGTAAATGTTCTTTTGGCTGGTTTTCAGGCAACTGCTTGAAATGCTGCTTTTGAAACACACTACATTGGCCTGTGAACACCAATACAGAGACTTGGAATCAGTGAAATTAATAGAAAAAAATTGGATTTGGTCTGAGTCACATCTGTACTAAGATTGGAACACTAAGGAAAGTCTACTTTAAAAAAGCTGTTATTTTAATTATTGAAAGATTACAGCAAAAACACTGACGAGATACTTTGAATATGTAGTTGAACTTAATGCCCCAAATTAAAAAGAAAGGCACTGGGGCTGTTAGTATCAAAGCTCGTATTAAAAGTCGAGGGCTTAAAACTGATAAGCTCCTTCTGGAAAAAAAAAAAAAATCTCCATATTTCAGTGTCACTTGAGTATAACTTACATGATAAAAGCAAATATGTGAAGAAAGAAAAAACAAAGTGGGGTCAGGTTCCATCTCCCAGCAATACTGTATCATATAAAGTATTAAGTAATTAACTTATTAAAGAGTAAATTAATCACTTCTTAGGCAGCTACAAATGAGACTTTTTTTTTCTATGGAATCTATTGAAATTTTACTACCGCAATATCAAAGCAAATAAGTAACAGATACACTGAAGCAAAACTGTTCAGATAGATATTTCGGTGCTATTGCAAAGCACAAATGGTTAACCTAAAAGTAATTTTCTCCTGGCAGATGATTTGCATTAGTTTTGGGGTAATAAAATAATTAATTTACATGATAATCCACAGAGGGATTATACTAGCCAAGTGATATGTCAAGAATGGCTAAAAAGTATTGCCTTAAAAGTCACTCATTACTAGAAAATTTTCAGAGCAGTTTTTATATTAGACATATGAGACAAACCTTGCAGGCCTTAAACTCTTTCCAGAGATGCTGAGGGCTTTCCCATTCTTAATATTTCTGTGGAAGCCAATAGTGCTTACCTTCCAACATAAAACTTGTATTATAAAATCCATACTAGCACAAACACATTTTCTCTTACATATATCCAATACATATATAGATGGATCAATCCATCAATCTCGGATATAAACCTGTGAAAAAGTTTAGTTTCACCCTGGACCATTTCAGTGGTTCATGTTTGTGTCACTGTCCTTGAAGCTGCTGTATCAGCCTTCTGTAAAGACCACAAGCTGTACTGGCTGTAGGTACACGCAGACACCTCAAACTGGCTGGTGTATCAAGGAGGTGGTCATATTGACCCACAGACTCAGGCACAGAGGTATCATACCTATTTCTTGATTCTGTTAAAAGAAATATTTCTATTTCGATGCGTTAAAAGACCACCTCTCCAACACAGTTATAAATGTTTGTGAAACCATACAAGTCACCTCAATGGACCTAGAAATCTCTCACCCTACTCATTTTTGTGTGGAACCACTATAAACATTGACAGACTTTTATTTGTGATAGTCTATCCTTATTGCTAGTAGCTCAGGTCAACTGAAAGACACATATGCACCCAGGGTTAAAGGAAAATGTGCATTCTCAAACTAGACATCTAAATAATAATTCCCTCTCAAATTATTGGCTTAGCATTATATGGCTTCCTGTGGCATTGCAAAATCCTAGAAGAAGAACTGAGCAGGAATAATCTTATTTTTTGAAATTAAAAAGAATAATTGAAAAATATATATACTGAAATAGGTATATTTCAAAAAATATTTGCTGTCCTGATTCACACTTGAAAGTATAAGTCAGAGTATTTTTGTGAGGTGTTCTTTTATCTATAAGAAGGAATTAAGGCTGATTATGTAACTTTTTTTTTTTTTTTCAAAATTACCTTTTAAAATCTTTCAAGCAGATTTTCTTTTCCCTTTTGAAGCCATTTTAGTGGTGCTTATAGGAATAAAAGTCAATAATAAAAAAATCATGCAAACTTCTGAAATAGGGTTACATATGTATATACAGAACAACACAGAGTTAACCAGTTTTCAATCTTACAATTACATATATCACCCATTGCCCACAAAATGAACAATTCTCAAGGTATACAAATATCTCTAAAAGGTAGACTTTGTGTGATCAAAGAAATATGGTTTTCAGGGTGCAGGATCTGAAGAATCCTATTAATAAATCATGAATACACAAGTTTATTTTTATTTCTGAAAAATTAGAAGTCTAATTACAAGCTAAAAGATTTCAAAAAAATTACAGCTATCATATATATATATATATATATAAAACTGGGTTTTTTGGAAATGAAAGACCAAATCTCTATTCTTTCTCATGAAATTATTCAAAAACTCCACCAAAAAAATGAAATCAAAGACGGGAATTAATTTCTTTTTAAAAAGACTGTTTCCAAGTTTGCAGGTAGTTGAACTGCAATTCAACCCTTGCCAAGAAACAACTTGCTGTTCAGACAGAGTAGTAATTCTCTATATAGAACTTGATTCAGCAAAATACTAGCAATCCACTTATCTTCAGCACATGTTTAATTGGTTTTCTGGGCAGGAACACAGGTCTGTTCACTGGCTGTGTTTAGCTGAAATTCATTGCTTAGCAAGTGCACTTCATTCACCAGAATTTTGTGGAGGCCTGTGGGTATCCTTGACAATAGATACTCTTTCATTTCTTATAAGTTATTAATTGATCAATAAATAAAAATTACTTTAACAATGAGCTAATCTTTTGGAGGAAAAATACATAATCTCTCTGTATGTATACACACTATATATTATTATATCTCCATATATTATGTGTCATTACCTGTATATTGAAGGCTTCAGTGTGACCAAATTGTGGCCTTCCAATACCTGAAGGGAGCCTACAAGAAAGATGGAGAGAGACTATTTACAAAAGCATGTTGTGACACGTCAAGGGGAATGGCTTCAGACTGAAAGAGAGCAGTTTTAGATTAAGTATTAGGAAAAAATTCTTTACTGTGAGAGTGGAGAGGCACTGGAACAGGTTTGTCTAGAGAAGCTGTGGTTGCCCCATCCCTCAAAGTGCTCAAAACAGGGTGAATGAGGCTCTGAGCAACCTTGTCTAGTGAGAGTTATCTCTGCCCATGGCAAAGGGATTGGAACTGCGTAATATGTAAGGTCCTTTCCAACACAGGCCATTCTGTGATGATGATTCTGTGGTTTTTACTATATGCATTTCATTCATTTATTATGTACTATATATATTGACTATATATTTGCCCAATTTCAGTGAAAATTTTACCAAAGACTACAGGTGTCATGACAATGATGAAGCAAGTTCTCTATATTTAAAGTGAACTGCTGCTGAATAAGCTGAATATATATGTTTTTGTTTTTTTAAAAGAAGACACATTAAGTTGATAATCCCATCACTTCCTGTTACTGATTCTATTGCAGTTTCATTTATATCTATGTCTGAATTCTTGTGCCAGTTTCTGTGAGTTTTAATCATATTTCACGTATCTTATACACACTTTTCAAAGGCTTTGTATTCTCTCATGCTCTGTGTGAAAGACCTTGTGAAAGTGAGAGAAAAGAATTTTTCATAATGTTCAGTAAATTACAGAAATCATATTGGAGAAAATTTTAAAGTAGTATTTTTGAGTATACAATTTTTTTTTCAGACAGACTTTTTTCTTTTGGAAGTAGATCAAATTAAACAAGAAGTTTCTACACATTTCTAAATACATATTCTTAATATATATTTTTTCCAATTCACTGGTACATAAATATGCTGGAAATCTGAATTACCTTTCATGTTTTGCCAAATGATATGTGACAAAAATGTTCATGATCAGGACCTGATCCAGTCTCCATTACATTCACAGAGAACTTGACTACTTTCTGAATATATAGTGCAGAGAGGAGAATATAATTTTAATTACGTACCTATTAGAAAATATTTACAGCTTGTAATAATTTAACTATCTAAATATGCAATGTGACAGATGTGCCCACTACATGCAACAAACCAGACATGCACCACACAGACATGTGTGGCATGAAACATGCCATGGAAATGGCATAATGTGACAGGGGTAAGTAGGGAAGACAATCATCCCAAAGGCCTCTGCAAGAGTAGCACAGACCAGCAGCTCAAAAGATCCTACACATATGCAGAGGCAGGTATGGCCATAAGGCACCAATGTCTAGAATGGTATAAGAGAACATTAGTAAGGGTCAGTCCTACAGATGGGTCTGGCCTGTGTTACTCTGGCCAGCACTGTGGCATGCAGACAAAGGTACCCTCTGTTTCCAGGTCTGAGACTCCTTCCTCCACAGTGGCACTGCTCTGGGTTATGTTAGCTGAGCACAGAAGTACCGGTGAAACCCTTAGCAAAGCTAGCAGTAACTTATCTGAGACCAGGCATTTCACCTCTACTGCAGAGTCAGTTTACCCACAGTTCCCCTCTCAGTGGTCTTAAAATTAAGACACAATAAAAGATGCTGACATGCTATGTAAGCATTGTTCCTGACTCTAGTTATCCCAATTATTTTTTATGTTTTCCCCTTAAATAAGAAAGACATCAGGTGGTAACTCAAACACTGAGATAGCTATTTATGTTTTAGAACAAACAGTTTAAACATATTATATACAGATGTCTAAATATTTTGAAAGCAGCTGTTTATGGAAGTAAAATTAAACTACCTGTTTAAATTTGGAGAATTTTATTTAAAATCTGCATGTAGAACTGAAATTGCTTGTTAGTTGATACACTGTGGCAAATGAGACTTATTTGCAGAGTATATGAAGTGCTTGGATTTCTGTTTGAATCGGAAAAAGCAATACATTTGAATTTTCATTAGACTGCTCCATTTTTACAAAAATGATTCATTGTATAAAAACAGTAGTAAGTGGCTTACTCTCTGTCTTTGTCAACAGACAACTGGCAAATTGCTGGCTGCATAATATTTCTGTTAGACTACTTGTGTATGGAAATCTGACTGCTTTGCAAGCAATTTAATCAACAGTGTAAATAACCTGTGCAAAATAACCAACAGTGCAAATGCCTTTAAATAATCAAGGCTCTTTAATGTACATAAAATAGGCTTTTGTACCTACAATAGCATTAATCTTTATAACCATAGTTTGTTCTCACCTATTATACCCCACTGTGCTCTACAGTAATCAATGCATATAGAAGCTAGATTCTCAAACCTACTCTTTAGTGGGTTCAATTTTTCACCCACAGAGAATTGTGTCCACAGTCTCACACTACTAATAAATTGCCAGGAAAAAATAAGGCAGGATTACAGATGTAAAAGCTGAATGCTTGGACTGAAAATTGGACTGTATGGCTGCATAAATAAAAATCAATCTACAATAACAAAAAAAGCAGGTAATTTGCTAATGTTATTGAGAGACATCTCCCATTTTTCTTAGGCAATGAAAGTTTTCTGGGTTTTACAACGTAATAGAAGTTATTCAGATGTTTTATGCAGCATAATGTATTTCCAAGTTTTTCCATTTTAATGTCTATCAATATACAAATGCTGAATATATGTGCATGATTTGCTTAATTACATAAACATGAGTATTTCCCTATGTTCCCTGCCAGATGACATCATACAATGAGAGGAAAAAGAGCTGAAAGACTGGCAGACAGGTAGGAAAAAAAGACCTTAAAATATGATGTTAACATATAACTACAGTAAGGTAGCAAATGGAAATGGGTGCCAATATAATTGATACCTACTTAGAGGTTTCTTTAGACTCTCAGAATAATATTACATTTTAGAATCAAGCTGTTGTGCTCATTTTCTTTTGAAATGTCCTTACCTGCAGATTTTTATCATATGTATTAAAAAAAAAAAAAAATCAAATTTAAGAAAAAGTATTTTTAGCTTTTCTTTAATTTTTGATCATGACAAAAAAGTGTTTGCAAGGACTGTATAAAGTCTTGTGCTTTGTAGATAGCCAGAACCAGCTTTTATTAAAATGGAAATTATTGAAGTTGAATGGGTTTAAAAGAAGATTTCAAGAAGATTAACCTCAGTTTTAGGTAACCTGAACTGTACAACATATTAGGTGGTATGAAAGAGCTAAAATATGTTTATTACCAGTTGCTCAAAGTTAAAAGTTAGATGCTAAATGAGATAAAAAGTGTTTAAAAAGCAGCTTGATTTCCTAATGTATAACATGTTCAAGTATGTACTTTGTTCAAAATGTTGAAATAACACCATTTAATCTTCAACAACCTACTTTTTATACCTTTTGATTCTATCTTCACCACACTTTCTTTTCCCAGGCACCTGCAAGCAGGTATTCTGTGCCTAAGTCAGATGCCACACATCAGTCAGATTTAAAATTTGTGGCAAAGCCGCATTTCTTTCAAAGGCAGTATTTTGGAAATGAATGTTCATTAAAGATACTGGCTAATAAAATCATACCATTTACATGTCTGTCCTTCCCTCTTTTGTGGTTTTGGTGTTTCATCTGTTCTACTCACACAACACACACACACATAAGCAATAAATTGAATTTCTTAATTCTCTAGGCATAGATATTTATATTTATAACTCCAAATCAATGAATATGATACTTATTCACAACTCATTACAGTGTACCTGCAGTGCAGTATTGTTGCAGTGCCTGAATTGTGGTATTGCTAATTTATATGAGTTACTGGGAACTCAGGACTGCTACTGAAGTTTACTAAAAAGTTATTTTATAATATTCTGTCTATTCTGACACTTCATATTTAGTAAGTGAAACAGACTTAATTCCAGATGTTCCTTCTGTTTACCATACTTTAACTGGAAATACTGAAATACAGGAGAAAGACCTGTGACAGATGCTTCTACTTGTACACAGATGTTACACGTCTAGCAGAAGCAAATAAAAACATGTTGCATTTCCACCCTGGGTTGTACCTTAACCATCTCTGTCTATAGGTAACATCCAGTACAATCAATACAGACAATTTTGCTTTTGTTACACTGATCACTACAGTCAGTTATTTCAAAGAAATTGTAATAAAGTAAATTATAATCACTTGCATTTTTCTTCTCAGTCTCCACTATTAGTCCTCAAGAGCTCATCACAGAGATACCAGAGAGATACCTGTTCATATCAGAGGAGCTTGCTTTCAAGTAATTCCCTTTCATGTAATTTACTTGTAGCAATCATAGAACCTACCTGTTGCATACTTTTTCTCCCAAACTCATTCACCACATTGCATTGCAAACCAGAGCCTTTATTTGAGGAAAATAATGGAAGGTCAGTCTGAGTAACTCTAGGCAAACCATTGAGGTCCTCATTTGAATTTGGATTCATCTCATCTAAGCTTAGATGTCCACATTGCATGTGTCAATTCCTGAGCTAAGGCTAGCTAGGTTGTCTCTACAGATGATGGAGACATATAGGCCTTCCTATGGTATGAATCCTCTCACCTATTTTCAGTGTTCCTTTGGATGAAATTAATCGCTCATCTGAAAGGACTTATTTTTCTCCACAGACTAGAGAGTGCATCAGAACATGTGGTCCAGATGCAAATATCTATCTCTATTATAACATCCTAAAATTAGATTAATCCCACTTAAGGATTTTTATCTATGTTACAAGACCATCCTCTGCAATGAGTAATGGGAATCATGCTGTTGCAGCCCCTGGAAAATAAACCAGCATAGCCATAGAGGATTACTGAGTCCTGTGGTCTCACACTGGACACTATCTCCTTTCACAAGTATGTCTTTTATTGAAATGAAAATTCTCAAATTTTCATAGATTATCACAATACGAAAATGGTAGTGTTTCAATTGGCGTCAGAAACAGATGTAAACAAGAGACAAAGTACCTTTCTTTTGATTTTTAAGACCTCTGTTTTTAAATAACCGCACAACTTGAAATGACTACATAAGAAAGATTTATTTGACTCTTGGATCTGTACTTAAATACACATTTTACTATGATATTTACTAGTGTAGCACTTTGAAAGGGTTACCATTAAAAATGTAAGCAGGTATTTTGGAACTTTGTGTTTAATATGTACTAATTATCCATTTTGTTACTTCCTAAAAGTTACAGCTTCAACTGAGACTCAGGAAAAAAGTAATAAAGAAAAAGGTTGTTTTAAGTCAACTCTGTCTGAGATTAACATTGGAGTTCCTGTCTTTTCCTGGTGATGTGCCCTGATTTGTGTGGTCTTTCAACACTGAAAACTGTTGAGAAATATAACAGTTTAAAATACTGCTAATTTTGTATCTTGTTTTAGGGTAGCTACATTCTCTTCTAACATTTCTATTAATGGCTCTAATTAAGGGCAAATTTCTGTGCATCCTCCTGAGACTTTTACAGGGCTCAGAAATATGAAGTTCATTGTGATGTTTGTTTAAAGACTGAAAAATAAAAACCCAAACCGCAAAAAGTTTGTAGGTGGAGTTTAACAAGCTGGAGTAGGAGGAATGCGAATTCTAAATAAAAGATAATATCCTCCTGAGGCGTGGCATTAGAACTATCCTACCTAATCAACAAAGGATGAAGACATTGCTAGGAGTACCGAATGTGATACGTGTTGTTTGCATGCTTAAAAAGTAGAGAGGAAGGTGGGAAAGGAGAGCTTTAGATTGGTTAAGAGGATGAAATAAATCTGAATTTTTCCTTACTTGACAAATTCTTCCAAGAAAGAATGAGATTTACCCTTATCCCATCACAAAGTTTCTGTTCAGCCTCTATTCCACGCCTATCCCTTGCATAAATATTTTCTGTGAATAAACAACTTAGGCAGTAAGCTACCACTGAAAGGTCAAGAGTGCAGAGTAGCTACATTTTTTTTCTGACCAATGGCAAACAGTTTAGAGCTCAGTTAAGAATAATAACATTCTAATTAAGATGGATTTTTCTATTTTTTTCTGTAATTATAGAATGATAAAAGCTGTACCTTATTGCTATGTGTTTCTTGCATTTGCATAATAAATCACAATAAAACATAAAAATAAACTACATTGAAAAAGCAGCATACACCCAAATGTAACACACAGCTTCCGAATACAATGCATTATTAATTGAATTTTATCTGAATATTAGGTTAAAAGTACTTTTGTTTGGAAAAGTTGATATCAGATATCAGAACACAAAAAATCATATTTAACCTTATAAATTTTTTCAAATCGTTCCTATAAAGTTTCACTTAAGTAGGGCAGTTTATCTTTTTCACATCTCTTGTTAACCTCTTAGAATTTGCTTCAAAACTTACAGCTGTTTTCTCCATCCACTCAGTCCTTCACAGAACAAATTTAAAGCCTGTGATTCAGCTTTTGAGAGGTGGAGGAGGCAAAAGCAGAAAAATAAAACTTACCAACAGGAGAAGGGACTGTCTCCTAAATAAAAGTACTTCAAATCTTTTTCTCTTTATAGTAAATTATGCCCTATCCTGAAATAAGTGATGTATTTAATGGGATAAATTTTCATTTATAAGACAATGATATAACTGAACAATGACAAGAACCTTTAGTAAATTATTTATTTCAGTGGAAATGAGATGCATATTTGTATCTAAATCTATAGTAAAGTTATTTTTGGAGGGATAAGTGGACATTATTGGTGTACATGAGAGATTCTGGACTCTGGAGACAATCAGCCCACAGTTAAAAGGTAGCAGAAGATCCACTTAGAATAAGTAGGTAAGAAACAAATGAATATGCAAAGTTTGTATGATGGTTTTACTTATTTTTCACCTTAGAATCATAGGACATATTGAGCTAGAAGGGATCTCTATGGATCATGAATTCCAAATCCCTGCTTCTCAGACGCCTACTTAAAATTAAACCGTATGACTAAGAACATTGTCCTTACACTCCTTGAACTCTGACTGGCTTGGTGGCATGACCATTCCCTGGGGAGCAGTCCTTTTCCAGTGTCTGACCATCCTCCTGCTGAAGAACATTTTTCTAATATCCAATGTGAGCTTGTCCTGACACAGCTCCTTACCAGACTCCATAAAAGGAGAATATTTGGGAAAATCTGCATGTGCTTAGAGAAGCTAGGAACTCTTTTTAACCAGACTTTTAGCTATTGCTCTCTTTATCTGTGAGCAGAAGAAATATGTAAAGGTTTGGGGGTTTTTTATGAGATCTGCTAAAGCTGTTCTACCCGAGAGTCATTTAGGACTTCTGACTTCCAGCTACCAGGGAGTTTTATGAGGCAATCTGGCAACCTACATCAAACAGCTGTTCAGGCAGTTTCTATGCAGAATAAGCAGAGCCTGTGCAGAACACAGGTCAAGATTAGCTTTTCTGGCTCATGGCTCAACCAGAAGGAAAGGATTTGTATGAGAATGAATAAACTATTTTCAAAGGTCTCAAAACTTTTATCAGAGAGAAAGGAGAATATGTATATTTCAGAACTGAAGATAGCTACAAGAAAACTTTCATGGAGAAGACTGGCAATGTGAAGTAATTCAGATCATCATCAAGCCTCATCTTCCTCATGATCTCATTAAGTATGGAGAATGTATAAACCAAAATGACATAAATATAATGTGTTTCCAATGACCTGCAAATGGACACAAACTGTAACATGGTGAGGCACCACAAAGAGTGAGGAATCCTAATTAAACTGAACATGAATACACTTGTCCTTACTATGCTTCATTTATAAAGATGCTCCAGATATAATAGGATCTCTACATGACACAGAGATGTCTGACTGCTTTCCAATTCTTTCTATTAAGCTGTTGGGCTACTAATAGAGGTATCAGAGGTCTTCCACACTAGCAGGCAGTGCACTGTACTGAAAAGCCAGTAGGAATGACTGTCCTTGTCCTCATAGTTTTAGGATGCAACCTCTGCTTAGATATCAGAAAAGGTACCAAATGACTGACATGGATTTTGTGAAGTATCCTAAAAATTCAACTGCAAAGCAGCTATGAAAGTCAGAAGCTGCCTTTACTTGACTGAATAGCCTGGACTATGCAATGATTTGAAACAGTGGTGCTGGAACTGAAATGTTGTTAGATGAAGAACAAAGTGTCTTTTCAAATGTGTTTTTTTTGGCCTCCATCTTTACAAGAGTCTACATGTACTTCAAAGAAAATAAATACAACATTGGATCAGACAGACTGAGCTGTGTAAAAATACAGCTGAAAAGGTTGGCCTAGTCAAGTGATTTTTTCTCAGCTTTGGAGTTTCATCAGTTTTCAGGAAGGGAAACAGATTCCTAGACAGCAAACCTGAGAATATGCTCATTCCTCTCAGTGATATTCCCAGGATGCCTGATAGTGCCCAGAGACCAGTCCTCCTCCTTTCTGCTGATAACTACTATTGCTAAAAAATACCTGCCAAAATGCAAGATTACTCAAAGCTATATTATAATCAAATAGCTTTTAACATAAATGGAGATAAGTTGTAATAAAAAAACCACAATTATATTACAATTAAAGCCAATACTGCTAACAAACTGAATTATATCTTACAGAGTTTCAATTACATTTTTGATTATTGATAAACCTTTCAAAATTGCAGAATAGTAGTACAGCATACCTACTTTTGGGGTTTTGTTTGTTTGTTTGTTTTTTCTCCTCAAGCATGACAGGAGGCCAGGTAAAAGCATTGCTAACATGTAGCAAGAGTGTATGAATAACCAGATAACTGATGCAGTACGGAGAATAGTTCTCCACCCTTTCATCCCTGTAGACAGTATTTGTCCCTTTGATCCCCGAGAAGATCAAAAAAATCCACTAATCAATTATTTCTTTTTTTTTTGTCTTTCAGATGCTGCCACAGGTCTTCAAATACTGGTGGTTAGGTACTTCAGGAATATTTTATTAGTTTACTTTTATAAAACAAACATTTACTACAAAGGAATATTATTTTTTCATCTTATTATTTCTCCCACCATCCACAACCTTATAAATTAAAGAATTCATATTAAAATAGTTTTGAAAGCTCTTTAACATTAGTTATTTTGAATATAAATTTTGGAAAGACATTGAACACTTACCATGAGAAGGTGGATTTCTTACACTGAATTTTTTTGAAACTGCTGAAGTTTGGACTTGATAGCATCTTCACTCTCACTAGCAAAAGTCTGGAGTGCTAGGTTTGAATGGATCATTTGACAGGTGACACAGGAGAAAATATGTTTCTGTAACACAGAGATTTGACAATCATATGAGGAATAGCTACTTGTCTGCATGAGAAAGATAATGAAAATTAGTGATTTCGTCTGCCCACTTTTCCATGACAATGGAAGAGTCTGAGGGGCTGACTACCTGGGGGGCCAGTCCCTCACATGGTTTCTCACACAAGTTATGTATCCATCTCGGTGTATTAGTCCTCTTCAGATACTGGGAGAGTAATGTAACTCCTCAGCCTAACCTAAACCACTTTACTAAAACTCAGATTACAACTCTTACTTACGCATACTTGTTTGTTCATGTAGGGTTTCATTGCTGCTGCAGCTACAGCCACAAAGGTTCATCTTCATCTACTAAATCAGAAAATGCTGACCTGAAAGGTTTTGTCCTGAGAAATCTCATATGATATTTAATGCTACAAGTATCTTAGTAGCCTGATTACAAGCTTTCTTAGTCATAAAAGATAATAAACACTTAAAGTTTGACATATCATCCAGTTTTGTTCTTTTGGAAGCTTGTGAGAATGGAGACACAATTTCTTTAGACTTTGAGTAGCAGAGATCACAAAGAAAGAAGAAAACTAGATTAAGAAAGAGTAGCTAAGTTATTGCCATGATGTCTTCAGAGTGAGAAAGGATACATATTAAGGATGGAAAAGTCTGGTGAAAGGAAAAGAACACCAGAGCAAAACTACAGCAGTGGACCTTGGATGATAATGATCTGATAGCTAGAGGTTACTCACCAGGTGAATGTTGAGAGAAGTTCAGAAATTGCTGAGATGAGTGTTGCTGAAACACTAAGGATTAAAGGGAAAAGATACACAACAAATTGAATAAAGCAGAAGCACCATATGAGGGAAATTATTTCTAAATAGGAAAAGGAGAAAGAAAAGAGATGGTATGCATTGGAAAAACAACATTAAAGAAGTAAAGTAGGAACACTGCATACTTTTAACAAAAATGCTTTTATTCCACAAGAATGGTATTACCTAACAGACCTCTAGAAAATTTTCCACTAGACTTTCAATTTTTAGATTTAGGTGAAATACTGTTAGAGTGTAAGGTGAGTAGATTAGTCAGCAACTCTATAACCCTATTCAGTTATTTTCTACAGACATATTTCTGAAATATTGATATGATACAAGAGAATAACAAAAACAATTATTCACTGTGAATAAGATAACTCTAAATTTTCAAATCAATAGCACAGAAGAAGGCTTGCACAGATATTATTGCTTAACTCATGGGTTTTATAATTATCCAAGGAAGAATGGAAATTAAGCACTAGGGTGAAATAATTGAACTGTAAAATTATTTAAGATAGGCAGGCCCTATGGAGGCCATCTAGTCTAATCACCTGGTCAAGGGAGGGTTAAGTTCAAAGCAAAATCAAATTTCTCAGAAATCATACAGTTAGCTTTTGAAAATCTTCAATGGTACAGAGTCCAAAACATCTCTTCTGTCACTTTCAAATAAATTTAGTTTATTTACCTTCTATAAACACCTTGAGCATCTTTAGATGTTAAAATGTTAGGGTTTTGATTCAGTTGTCAAGATTCACTTATCCCTAACAGAGCTGTCTACTACAAGTGGAATTGTTTCCTGTCTGTAGGTACCTATTTCACCTCTCTTGGCCATAAAAGAAGCCCAATAGGATAGTTTGTGCGAGACAAGGAATCTTCAGAAAACTAAAGTTAGGCAAGATGACCCTGCTTATGATGTTTAGGCTTGAGCTCATTACCACTTCCTCTTACACGGGGGCCTTTCCACTGTTTTATATACTACTTATGAAATACTAGCATCAACTCAAAATGGAATTTCTTTTGGTAAGAATCTGGTGATGCTCAAGATCTTGGAAAGCCTTTCATATATTATCATGCAAAGGTTGACCAGCACCCCTGTGCTTAAATGGTGACTGATAGCAATTCTATTCTACAAATCTCTTTGTTAACAAAAACACTGAGTAAACTGAGAGTGAGTACATCAAAAGCCCTACTTTTCAGACCCAGAAATTAGTGCATTTTGCCTGGCTTTTTTCCTAACTGGGCATTTGAATTTCTATGTATTAAATGTATGAATGTTAATTAATTTGGCTTGTTGGCAGGTCCTCTCCATGTTCTGAATTAGTACTTCTGTTGCACTTTCTCAGGCACTTTCACAGCACTTTGTGAAAAATGGCAGTGACACATGCATTGAAGTTCAGATGATGCTGAGATTCAAACAATATCATCTACGAGTAGACACATGCATGTGTCTAACAAATATGAAAAAGGGTGGCTGGGTTGACCACTGCAAAGGATGGGGCAGTAATTTAGTAATAAGGTTGCATGTGGTCCACTTCTCTCTCATTCCTGAAAGAAATGTAAAATTTTTAGATGGAGGAGGAGAGAGAGATTTGTAGTGACAAGCAAAGATTTCATAAGAGAGGTTCCACATAATCTGGGAGACCTGACAAGATGTTATTTCTACACTGTACTATGCTTCTGATTGTGATCCAGGAACTAAGAGACTAAAATACATGGTGGCAAAAGTAGTCAAAGCTGCATACATGAGAGTAAGGCAGCACCTAGAAGAAAGTTCTGAGAAACTGGGAAATAATTTGATGATATCTTTTCTAATGAGGGAGAAAGGATTGCATAAATTAGACAGAATTGTATCACAGGGACATTAAAAAATTAGGAGTTTAAGAAAACTCAGCTGAAACACAGCATTGCCTTTGCACTCTGCTACAACTTTATAATTCCATATGAATAAAGAGAGAGGCAGCAATATAGGTCATGGACATAACTGTCTATCTGGATAGTGCACAAACTGATGTCATTAGAAAAAGAGCCCAAATAACCCTTTGATGTAGAATTACTGGATCCACTTGAACTAGAAATTTACCAGTTGCAAAACCTGTAGATTTGGATTAAACTCTTCAAAATATCTGCATTTTTCAGCAGGCTCTTATCACTCTGATAAAATTATTTTGCAAGAAACATATTTTGATATCATGGCATTATTATGCAACTCCCAGAGCCAGAAACCATGTTGAGATATCCACATCTTATGAAGGTGTAGGTTAACTGGTTAGAGTCAGAGTTGTGAAGAAAGTGAACAGTTTGTTTTAGAGAAGGGAGAAGTAAATTCTCTTGATGGAATATAAGAAAAAAAGGGATATTGTTTGTAGTAGAAAGGCAGAAGGAGGTTTTCAGTGGCAAAGAAAAAACGAAGAAGCTGCAGAATTTCCACACCTTTCAGTGAAAGAAGACCTTAATCTCACCTACTAATATTTGTCCATTAAACTGCAGCATATCTATTGTGCACTTTGCTTTTTCCAGACAGAAACTGAATCTAAAAGACAAATGACAGTGACGAAAAAAGAAAAAAAAAAAAGAGATACAAGACTCTAGTTAAAGATCTGGGTGATTATGAGCTGTCATTTTATTACTTGATCATATTTCCTTCTTTGTTTTATCATTTCAGCTGTGATCTATATGGGACAAGAAACACCTTTAGCTATGTGTTTTTGGCAGGATTTCATCACCAAACATATTAGAAAATATTCCATATCCTCAGCATTGCTGATTCTCTGTCTACACTAAAACCAATTTCTGCTGTAAATATGTGGCAGTCATGAGAGTTCTTAGCTATTATCTACATTTTTAATAAATACTTCCTATAAAATAATTCCATCATATCAGGTACATGAAAGATTAATAAACTTCACTATATTTGGAAGCATTTGCTGTTTTACATATTGTTTATATATATTCTCAATCTCTTTCAATGAATTAGAGAAAAGTAAATCTTTTCTTCCTCTTCCCTTGCCTTTCTCCCTGCAGTTATTTAGAAGTCCAGTTCATAGATTGTGTCCTACTTTGATAAGAAAGAAATACTATTGATATTTTTTATTTCAGTTTGATAAAAAGCATGTTTGTTTTCGTTCATAGATTTAAAGCCCCAAAATGGACCAGTACCGTAAATAAAACATGCAATTTCATTTTAAAAATTTATTACAAGGAATTTTGTTTATGATTTCATGTTCTCCAGGAATAATTAATTGGAGGTCTTCACTGGTCCCCACAGACTAACTATCATTCAAAATGCACTAAAGGATGATCAACACACAGCAGCACATCTTCAGCACTGAAAGTAACCATATGTATTTTTACTACCAGTTTAACATAAATTTAAAACCAAGTTATTTTAGAGTGTATGTGCTTTGCAAACACTGCCCAAAAAATAACTAATTTGCCAGTTTCTAAGAGTTTGAAGTTTTTTACTGAAGTTACAATCTTTGCTAAATACTTGAATGATAATGTTTTGCATGCTTACAGGGACTTTCATTGGAGACTTTGGAAAAGCTTTAAAGCGGAAATGATTAATTAACAATAATTATGTTCAAAAACATATTGAAAGGCATTCCATTTGTTATTCTACATGACTTTGACTGTAATTGAAGCAACAATACAATATGGGCAAAACTAGCAGCACAGCAGTTTTATCTCTGCTGAATAAAGAAGAAATCTATCCAGCAAATATATGGCCACCATATACTTTCATCCCTTACATGAAATCTTACATTTCTAGGACAAGGATGGACTTGGTAGCATGTTCCAATCAAAGAAAGTGGTCCTCTAGTGCAAGGAGACTGTATTACTCTTTTACAGCAGGAAAGTTCCTGCATGAAAAAGATTATGGAAGTTAGGAAGCATAAAGCACATACTGAGGACTATTCTGCACTCACAAATCAGACTTTTCTCTGCTTTTCTAATATTATCTATATGCTTATTATTAGCAATCTAAATAATACTGCAAAAAAATAGAACAGAAAATCTATCTTGGCATCCTGAGTCTCTCTTTTCCAAGGTGAATTATTCATTTATTGAAACAATCCTCTCATTAACTTGTACTTTTAGCCTTTCATTACATTGTCTAGCTCCTATTTATGTAAATTCTTGAATTTTCCCAAATTGGTCATATAATTCTATACACAATTTTTACACATCAAATAATCTCTTTGTTATCCGTTTTAAACTTATTTTGGAAATTTAGGGGATTTTTTGTTTTGTTTTGGGGGGTTTTGTTTGTTTTTGTGTTTGGGTTTTTTGTTTCTGTTTTTGGTTGGGTTTTTGTTTTGTTGTTTTTGTTTGTTCGTTTGTTTTTGGATTTGGTGGAATTTTCCATGTTCTTCTCTTTCTTCATCTTTCTGAATTTTTCCTCATTTGTCATGCACATGTTGAAGTGCATGAATCAGTCACAGTGTGCCTGGTCAGCATGTTCCACCAAGAATATTTCGGAATGATGAAGTGTGGAACATTATTCTTTCTTCTTCGCTCATAAAGCTGGACTTAGCTTTACATTTTAAAAAGTTCAGTCCCTTAGGCAGGCCAATGCCTTCAACAAAATAAAATGCGTCCTAATCAATTCTATCATCACTGATTCCACAAATGTTCATTCTAACAGGAGAATCAGAGAACAGTTGAGGTTGGAAGTCACCTCTATATCATCCTGCACAGAACAGAGTCAACTGTAGAAGGTCTGTGTTCAATTCTGTTTTGCATTTCTTCAGGGACAGACTCCACAACCTCTCTGGGCAACCTGTGCAAGGGCAACCTCACATTTTAAAGCAAAAACCAACCAACCAAATTAAAACCCCTGCCTTTAAATTAAATCTCCTGTATTTCAGGAAAGAGCAACAAAGGAAAACAGATCACACTTTTTTTCTCCTTTACGTCTGGTGAGGTGTATTGGCTATGCACTAGCCCCAATGTTATGCCAATTTCAATAAAAAGTAAGAAGAATATTTCAGCAACACTAGCCTCAATCCCTACCGAGCGCTACTGAGACTGAGTCATGACCTAAGGAACTACAAAGATATCATATGATTACATCAGAGTCATCTGAGTGTGAAGTGTTTGCATTTTCATAGCATATTCTATATATTTCACTAAAGGGTCAGAGAGTTGTTGCAACGATTAAATGGTGTAGTCTTAAGATCAGCATTTCATTTCTGTAACTACTTTGTGTGACTGACAAAGCAAAAGTTAAGCACTTCACTAAGAAAAGGGTTTGACCCACTGACAATAAAGAAAATGACATAAAAATTAACAAAACATAGGACACCAGTCTAAAAAGCTCTTCATCTTCACAAGGCCTTAATTAGCTACTGAAGTCTGTGCTGCACCCATAGAGCTTTTAATGACTGGCTTGTGGAGCAAACTCCTACAATTTATTCAGGTTAACCACAGTTTTAAACACATGGTATTTATTTAGCTAAGATTAACCATATACTGCAGAAGTACCAACATTGGGAAAATGTGTGTTTTGCTAATGAAATGCTTTATGATCTTATCCCTATTTTGCTGCTGCTGCTTATTAAAAATTGTTTTTAACAACTGAAAGAAGCTTCCATTATTGGTTGACTTAATCCTGCAAGGTACATAATGCTAAAGATTTTTAGGAGTGGGGAGTTACTCATTGATTCTAACGAGACACTTACCTAGCCAAGTACTAGGAAATTTAATCCATGAGCAGAAATATAAATTTCTAGCAATGTCTTCAATGTGCATCTTCCTTGACCTCTTTCCAGGGCGTCGTGTTCCATTCCTTCCTTGCCCTTCATGCTTATACGCTTTCAAAGGTAAGCTTCTGGCTGCTAGTTCTATTTGAGAAAATAGCCTCTCATGCTAAGCATTATCCCACTAGAACAAGAAGGAGTAAAATGTACTTGTTTATCCAGTGGCTGTTAGACAACCATGTTGTTCATGCAGATCTGGTGCAGTATGAATTTGAACTGTGAGTTTATGAGTGAAAAGCTATCATCTTCATGTGCCAGGGCTATAATTTTTAATTGTATTAATCCCTGTTAATATCAAATATTTCCTTACCATGCTTCTAAACCAAGCTTCTCATTAAACAGAAGCAGAAAACTGAGTCACTCACAAATCTATAATTTATTACACAAAAATTAAATATTTGATACATTATGTAACTTACTAGCTAATTTAGTGATTATCATATGAGATATACAACAGTTGATTTTTACCACACATATGCATTTAGAAATTAAACTAAATTGTGTAAAACTTAGAGATGGTCTGCATGGAGTGTATCAACTCTGCACAGCAACAGATTTTGCTCATTAATGACTAATTACAGTCCATTTTAAGAACTGGAATAATTTAATTATTTAAGAATCTTACAATACATTCACTAAAAAGCAATGATATTCGTAATTCCAATTTTGTATTATCTTTGAAGTGTATGCAGTTAGTAAAAAAAAAGATATTACTCTGAAATAAATGAAAATATGTTGTTAAGAAGACTACTCACCCTAATCTTGCCTCTAACTCTTCCTTTCCCCCATTCAAAAAACATTTTCTTTCATTAATTTTATTTAGCTTCTCTGCTTCCTGCTGACAAGCAGTGAATGTCCAACAAGAAGCTATGGAAATGTAGACATACATCATGTAGTCTGTTTATTCACAGGGAATTAACAGAATGTCTCTATAAGATGCATTTAAAAATACATGCAAGACAATGTGAAAAACTTAATACTCTTCATTTTTATTGTGCAAATGTAGACAAAACCAGTTTTATTAGTCACATTTGCCTTTTTAAAATTTGTGATCTTTGTCTTTTAAGTGTATAATGGACCTTCAGAATCTTCCTATTTCTTGCTTACAAGTATCTTACCTGATAATTACAGTGTTCAAGTGTTGCGCAAGCTGACTAAAGACCTATAGGCTATTTTGGGGTCAGAAGGATGCCACATTATTCTGGAACATCAGATGTGCAAAATGCACTGTTCCGGAGACTGACAGTGTGGCCAGCACTTTATACAATATTAATCTTAAACAACTGACAGAGTGGCAGCCATTTACTTATGTTTCAAAATGTTAACCACATAATTGTACAGGAGGGATTCCTAAGGGCATCATTCCATTTAAGAGTATTGCAAAGGATTTAGATGCTCTTGTTCACTCCCTAATGGAAGCCACACCAGTCACAAACCCATAAAAGACAGTTGGTTTTCTGAGTTCAGAGATAGGTGCACACACTTCAGAGAAGGTTAGCTACACATTGTTCTCAGTTAAACAGAAATATTTACTAACTATGCAACGGAGATCTACATATTTCTAACCTAAACTTTTGTTTGTATGATTTTTTTTTTTAGTCAAGGATGCCTTTGCTGGAAACTTCAAAAAGCTCTCTCTAGCAACCACCAAATACAAAACATGAAAATATGCCCACATTTCCAATTGATTTTTTACCTGTCTTGCCAGAATATTTTCCTATGCTAGAAAAGTCTCCAGACACAAGCACAAAAGACAGTTCCTTACTGAATTTCCTACCCAGTAACCACTCCCACAGCTGAACTGCTACTGACACACAGGATCACTTGATCGCTTACACCTTTGGCAAAATAAGCCAGCAGTGGCACACTGAAAACTTTCGAAGCTTATTTTAAATTTCATTGGTCACGACAGCTGCTATACAAAGAAATGCTATATCATTCTGAAGGACAGCCAGCATTCATAGGTTGTATCAATATTTACCCTGTTACCATATAGGTTTCATAAAGCCATGTGCTCATTTTAAGCCCAAGTAGCTCCAAGGAAAATGTGGGGTCTTGCTGAAGTTGCAGCCAAAACTTGCTACCATTCAAATATCAAAACAAAACAGTCATATACAGACTGGGTGATAGCGATGAAATATTTTTAGTGATTTGCCAGTGATGCTGGCCATAAATATATTCAGAAATCAAATGCCATAAATAAACAGACCTCTGTAAAAAGGACCTATCAGTTCTGCTTTTCCATATGTGCCTCTTCTTGTTTCTTATTCCCCTATCACAACAAAATACCCTCTTAGGTCCTTTACTCAATAAGCCTTCTCTGTTGTTAAATGACCCTACTCTAAAATAACACCTATTATAAAAAGTTTAAATACTGTCTTTTTAAGTTATATCACTTAAATACCTTTAAAAAATACTTACTGCACTGTGCAGAGACATTCAGCTTTTCTGACAAACCCTTACTATCAAATCCTTTTACAGTTCTTTGTTGTTAACCCAAATATAGTGTTACATTGTCTGTCCTTACACACATTACTGTTGGATAAAGGCCTCAGTTCCCTAGACTAAATCTGTGCTGTTCTGTGCCCTGGTTTCTCAATGCTATCTCATTGCAGCAGCTCACATTGAAAGCACTCTATTCCCACACCCACCAACACAGCTCTTGGGATAAGAACCACACCATTGATACAGCATGTATTATTTTCCATAGGTTCCCACCAGCATGTTGCTAACAATTTCCTGGGCCTTATCACAAAAAAAAAAAAAAAAAAAAAAAAAAAAAAAAAAAAAAAAAAAGGAAAGAAAAAAGAAGGGAAGAAGCAAAAAAAAGCCTTTGAAAAGTCAAAACAAAGAATCAGACTCTATTGTTGTTCCACTTTCATTGCACTAATCTGTGTTTTCCATCACACTACATGCAGAGACTACAAACATCACCTAATACAGAAATACAGATACTCCAATAAACAATTTATCGTGGACAGTTATTGTTCAGTATCTGTAATCTTCCATCCCTGTATTTGTGGTTTTCAAATTATCCTTTTCATTTCCTTTCAGCAACCTGAATTGAGTTGAACCTCTTCCCCCTGCCTCCCCCAAAAGAATGTTTTGCCTGTCAGCAGGAGTAACAACTGAGTCAGTTGCAAATTTTATACTTGATTCATGCAAGTGAAACATACAGATCACATGTGTTTGTTACGGAAATTACTCAGAAACAAAGTGTGGAGCATGCCACTTTGATTAAGTGTGCAACTGGGATCCCTTACTTCTCAACGTGAGGCTTTTCCCCTGAGCAAAACTAAGGGCTTTTCAATCACACAAGAAAAATACTAGTTAATGGGGGAAGAGGGGAGTAGATGAGGAAGTGGAAGTGGGAGGGGGGGAAAGGATGATCTTGGCTCTATTGCAGAAAATTATTTAAAAAAAAAAAAAAAAAGGTCTTTCTCTTCTTTTCCTCTGTTCCTCCATTCCCCCCCCCTTCACACCCCCAAATCCCTATTAAAAGTAAACTCACCCCAGGGGACATTTTGTGGTTCAGCCATCCTTCACAAGCCTTAATTTCATTATTCAATACATCAGACAACTCAGAACTGAAGTGATATAAAGCAGCAATAGCACGCACACTAGTGCCTTAAGAAACACTGGTCTTTTTTGCAAAGAAAGTGGGAGATAATGTGTGTAAGACCAAGGACTGTTCAGTTCTGTTCCTGAGACTGACACTGACATGCTATGTAACCACAGCAAAGTAATTTAACTGCCCTCCCTCTGCTTAGACGTATTCATCTACAGAGCTAATAATACATAACAACAACTTGTTTATACAGATCTTATGATGGTTATATAGTGTTTGTGGACTGCTGTGAGACAAAGCCACTGTGATAAATGCACTTATTTTGTCCTATGCTCTGAACAGTCTGAAGGTGAAGATGAAAAGTTTCAATGAGGATATTCAAACCATTCAAGTTCTAGAGCCTGTAACTCAAAAATTTTAATGGAACTGTAGTAGTGTAATTAGAAAAAACAAAGACTTATGCTATTTTTATTCTTAAATTTAGAACTAAAATATTATTGAATGATAGATATCTTCCAAATAGCAATGGAATTTGGGAATACATAAATTCTGGAGCAATCCATATTCTTTACTTCCTTTGTTTGTGTGGGGAAATCTTCCTCAAAGAATTTTTTGACACAGCCAAAATTGAAAACTATTTTTCTTTTAATGAGTAAATTTTGTCATACTTTGTGTGCTTTTCTACTCAAATAGAGAGCCAGCATATCCAGAAAAGCATAAATAACATTTGAACCATGTTTATTCTGTTTGTTGTTCACCGTTAATGTTTTTTTAACACTCATTAAAGTTATGGATTGAAATTTCTTCTCTTTGTTCAGAAGTATGAAACATTTAAGAAAGATGGTTAAGCTCTCACCATCTTACTGACTTTGTCTCAGTTTCCCTCTCTTTGATACCATTTGAATTTTGAAGGGAAGACGTTACATCCACAGGTAAAATAGCACCATTGCTAAAAGGAAATGGAAGATAGGGTTAATGGGGGAAAGACAGAAAACAAAGTCTCTTTAGCCCTCTCCCCATTAAACACTTAGCTTCTAAGAAAGACAAGAGAAAACAGAAATTATAGATGTAGCTATGGATTGCTTTTGCTGTACAGACTAAAAGGTGATAAAAGAAAAATATTTATATTTCTCTGGCAGAAATCTTATCAGAGAATTGCAAAAGTATTAAGTGGGCATATAAAACATGGCATTATTATACTAGTAATATAAGGCTTAAATAAAACCCCCTTGTCTAAGAAGGCTTCTACAGTAACTTTCCATCCCATTTGCAATAATGGAATCATACAAATCTGTTGATCAAAAAGCCAAACACTTAATCTCACAGTATTTTCTTTTTCAATTTTTTTCTCGCTTGATTATTTTTACCAGATGAGATACAGTATCGTAAATTTAAAATCTAAATATGTGACTCATAAAACAAAAATAAAAAGGGAAAAATTATGTGCATGACAGGTTGCATAATAGCTGTGCATATACTTGTGCTAAGCCACCCAGTCAAGGGTACTTTCATGCTCCTGTGTGTGTGTATATTTGTGTGTGAGCTGGATCAAGTGACAGGAGAAGACTTTGTAGTGTAAACCTTTTGGGGAGCAAGCCTTTTTGCCAAGCTCTGTTCTGCGTGCATCTGCTAAGAGAGACATGTCTGAGAGGGGCAGAGCCCTGCCACCTGTGTCCTGCTGCTGGGCCTCACATGTTGTGTGCTCCTGACAAGCCCTGGCACATGGAGTCTGCAGGTATGCAGAATTCAGCAAGTTGTTCAGGCAGTGTGCATGAGAGTGGATCTAGAGGGAGCAGTGCAAGCCAGGGCCCAACTGAGTGATGCTCATACTAAGAGGATGGGACCTGGCATGCCTGTCAACCAACTCCAGAGCTGCTGATAACTGCTTTTGCCCAGTTCATTAGACCTCTCTACTTCCAGTGCTTTCTGAGGCATCTGTGAAACTATATTCCATTTCTGTGCCTTCCCCAATGCCATATAATTTCTGTTTTGAAGGATTTTTAAGATCCACCTCTTCACTATTGTTTTACTGATCTTGTTCTAATTGAAATGCAATATTCAGCTTGGATGGTCTTTTTGTTAATTCTGTGAATACCATCTGTTAAGTGAAGCTTTCCCTTTTCACCTAGTTATTTTCCTTCCAACAACTGAGAATGCAGTGGGGGAAAAGACTTTGTTTCTTATAACAAAACGTTTCCAAAACCAAGCTACAATTTGAAAAATGGCAAAACCTTACTACTAAACAAATATTTTTAATATTCCAGAGAGAGAATAGAAAAAAAAAAAAGCAAGCCCCACTCAATCATTGTTTTCTATCTTTATACACTATGTCATACTTGACTATGCTATTATTATCTACAAAATAAAAACTAGATCCAAATAACTTAAAAACATTTCAAATTAGTAAAAATGAAGACTAGAAACTGGACATAACACTTAAATATATTTACAATGTAAGAGTAACTGTAAAAGATTACATCCGAATGCAAAATTAAGTTCTTGCAATAAAGATAATTTAAATAACAAAGTGCGTATTAAAATACCCACAGTAAAGGTGACTTATGGCAAGGCTATAGCTTTAAAACAGGTCCTTTAAGCCCATCAGTTAACATATTTTAGACATTACTGCAGCATGACTCCCACCTTCTACTTCTTTTATATGAAGAGACTATCTTTTGCCAGTTCTGAACCTGGTATGACATGTGGCCCTGGAATACCAGGCAAAGATACTCGTCACTCCTTTATTCACTGTACCTGTGTTTTCACAAGTAGATATATCTGCCCCAGAGGCTCCACTCTCACTTCCACGCAGGCAGGTATGGTTTTAAGGTGCCCATAACTGAAACAATCACTCAAAACTTGGTACACAAACACTGCTAAAGTTGTCAAGGTAGGCAACTCAGAGAGCAGCAAGTAGGAATTGTGACCAGTACTGTTTAATAGTTTAATATATTCATCTCTGACACAGACAGTGGGATAAGTGCATTCTCAGCAAATTTACAGATGACTCCAAGCTGAGCAGCATAGTTGACACATCTGAAGCATAGGATGCCATCCAGAGAGACCCAGACAAACTCCAAAAGTGGGCCCATTTTCACCTCATGAGATTCCAAGAAAGGCAAGTGGAAGGTCTTGCACCTGGTTCAGGGCATTCCCCGGTATCAAGACAGACTTAGAGCAGCCCTAGTGCAGAGAAGAACTTGGCATACTGATGAATGAAAAGCTGGACATTCACTGGCAGTGTACACTCACAGACCAGAAAGCCAGGTGTATCCTGAAGTGCATCAAAAGCAGTACAACCAGCAGGTCAAGGGTGAGGATTCTGCTCCTCTACTCCACCCTGGTAAGACCCCGCCCAGAGTGCTGCATCCAGCTCTGGGGTCCTCAGCACAGGAAGGACATCAAACTGTTGGAGCAAGTCCAGAGGAGGACATGAAGATGATCAGAGGGCTGGAGGACCTCTGCTATGAGGACAGGCTAAGAATGTTGGGAATGTTCAAGCCTGGAGAAAATGAAGGCTTATTGTGGCCATCCAGTACTTGAAGGGGGCTTTTAAGAAATATGGGCACAGACTTCTGAGTAGGGCATGTTAAACTGAAGACTGACAACTAAAAGTTTGAGATTAGACACAACGAACAAATGTTTTACAATGAGGGTGGTGTAACAGAAACAAGTTGCCCAGAGAGCGCTTGTAGACACCCCCATCCATGGAAACATACAAAGCCAGGTTGGATGGGGCTCTGAGCAAGCTGCTATAGTTGAAAATATCCCTGCTTATAGCAGGGGGTTTGGACTAGATGACCCTCTAAGCTACCTTGCAACCCAAAGTATTCTGTGAGTTTATGAAATGTGTTGAAGGAATGTAGCCTTTTCAAGACTTGCTATGTCATCACCTCAGCCACCACTATTCATTTTTTCTTCTACTCTCCTTTTAATCAGTTTCGCTCATCTTTTATTCCCCTTTCCCTTCCACATTTATTTCTTTTTCAGGGAAACTCTGTGATCTAGAATATAAAGGCAAATAAAAATGGGAGAGGGACTAGTTCATTTTATGAAAAAATTATTTTTCTCAACACTAACAAAATGAGAATGGCTAGTAATAAAGTACTAGATTTATGCTAAATAATTTTACATTAATTTCAGTGTTCTATAAATTAATGAAATGGCATGACATTAAAATTCCGATCTCAAGTTCATTTCTGGTGTAATCCTACTTGATCCAAAATAGAGTTGCAAGAATTAAAATGACATTCTAGGCTTGATTAATTTTAAGAATCATGTGCTTAAAAGCTACATTATTGTTTCATAAACCTTTTCAAAACAGAATACTTTAATATACTCCAAAAAGCTCAAATACTAGCAAGGTGAAACCTATTTATGTCTAACAGCAGCAGCTATAGCAGAACATCAACTTCGGTACAGACAAAGAATTTAAAAATTAAAATACAGTGGTGTTTGTTACTGTCATAAATGCTGTTGAACTACCCAGTATTTAAATTAATAATTTAAGTGTTTGCCTAATGAACTGGACTTGATTACATTAAGACATTCTCAATTAATTCTGACAGATCATCTTCTGAATTAGAATACAGAACCAAAATGGTTTATGGATTCCAGGTCAAAGTGTTTACTGACTGAATATTTCTTCACCAATTAAAAATATCCTTATTCCATAGCAAAAATGCTTAAAAAGCAATGAGTGAGAAAGTCAGGAAAAAATAAAAAGAAACTAAATAGGAAGTAAGGGTAGCAAATTCTCCCCTTAGCCATCCTGTCAGCTGGAAATCTGCAACTACAGTAAGTAGAAACAAGAAGTGACAAGTAGTGGAAGAGACATGCTACCTCTGGCAGCTATTAAAAGCATGTTAAGAGGTTAGAGATGGATGATACATCAACTTTCATAATATCATTCAGAAAGACTGAAGTTTTGAAGAAGGACAAAAGAATAAGCTATGGACCTCTGTCAGATTACAAGAAATCAATGCACAGTTTGGCCTCAAACCAACAATACAGTGAGACATACTGAGCCTCAGAACTAGAGTTTTTTTGGATTTTACAAGGCTAGTTCAACCTGTTCTTATTCGCTGCACTGGATTGGGCTTCTAAGATTCTTCAGGTATGGAAATGGACCTGCAAGATGTCACTTCAAACCAGTTTAGAGACTTTGTTCAGGTCTTTGATTTTATAAGAAGTTAAAAATTTCCACTAGTCAGAGTTAAATTTTCATACCATATGTTAACACTACTTTCTATCCTGTTCTCTTTTATTCATGTAACAGTTTATCTTTGGGCAATCTCTGTTCCTTGGACAATCAAGTTAGTACTTTTTCCTTTACTCAGTTAAATATCAAATATTTAGAGTAGGACTAAGCTGAGGAACTATTACAAGTGGAATAGCAAGAAGAAACATAATTACTCATCAGTCATATCAGTGTCTGGAATGAACAAGTCAGAGACATGATAGTAGTTAGAAAGGCAACTGTGAATAGTTTTGATTTTCTAGAAAATTGCTTTTTAAATTATTCTCTAAATATTTTAGATTCAGGATGAGTAGTTGGAGATATTTTATGGAAAGCTGAAACAGTGCATAGAGAATTTAATCACATTAACAGAAGTTAACTTGCACTCTTTGTCTTAATATTCTCTTTACTACCAAGCTTAAAATGTACATACTGTCTGTTTTTCAGGGGAAGCAGCATCTTTATACCCCTATTTAGTGTTTCACAAAAGTATGCTACTGTTTATACGAAGACAATAAGGTGAGTCCTCATTAATTTTCCTTGTAGTTTGTCTAATTTTGACAGGGGAGAAGAAAAGAAAGAAAAGCAAAAATTATACCCCAATCTTACCCTTTAGAATTTTAGTAGAAAGGGAAAATTTGTGTTAATATTAAGCTACAACTATCTTTCCACTACCAGAGAAGTAGCCATGTATTCATATACACATTTAAAACCTGAGATCGCGTAGGGAGGTGGGGAAGTATGCTGGAGAACTTTCTGTTCATGCCACCTCCTACTCACATTTTTTACATCATTCATCATGCCCAGCTCTAAATTTATTGCAGGTTTGAAAAAACGAAGCTCTTCTCATAGTTAATAATTTCCTTAGATATTTTCATCTGTAGATCTCTACATCGGTGACATTCAGAGTCTGTCAATGCCATGCTGTTAATGTGGATAACTATTGTTCTGCACCTGCAACCTGGGGGTGGTGACTCACCTTCTAAAGCTGATGTATTTCACTACTCAGGGTCACACTAATGGCCATTTCACAGAGAAAGTGATTAGGCCAAATTCTGTGGTCTAATTTTATCTCACCTGACACAGGGAACCTGACACATGGTGTCTTATCTCTGGCAGACCAAGAAAGCACAGCAAAGAGGCATTGAGAGAGTTATTTGAGTATTCAGAATTCCACAGAGAATTCCACACATGTCAGAGCAGAAAAACTTCAAGACATAAAAGGTGCAAAACATTTGTGACTTGCAGTAGGCCAGTTCAGAACTTTTAGCTTCTAGGCACTCCCTTACCATTGCTGAGATATTCTCAGGCTTTAACTCTTTCTGCTTGTTTGTTTGTGCACAGGCAAATTAAGTCATATCTTGCCTTCAAGTCCAATCTAGACAGGATTTGCAGCTAATGATCATTGACACAACAAGCAAACTCGTGTGTCCTGAAGAGTTTTTATCTGTACTCTTCTGCACAAGTATAAAGATACTGTCAGCTTAGGATTTCATACTTGATTCTTTGACTCACAGTCAAAAACATTATACTACGGCTTTTACATTCCCCCCATGTTACTTAGGAAAAAAAGTGGAGATATTTGTAGCATTGTCCATGAAAAAAGAGGAATTTCCTAGAAACCTAAAGGTAGTAACTTCCTGATTTAAAAAATTGCTAAACAATTGCAAGTATCCACAGCAAGAATAGTCATGGAAAGAATTATAATGCAGAAACATTGGTGGTTAAACCATGTGGCTAGAAACTATATGTTCAGTGCTGAAAGGTAATCAATTACTTATAAAGAAAAGAAAATATCCATATTTAATCTGACAAAAAGAATACAGTATTTCTAAAAGTATAAGAAAAGCGGTAAAGAACAACATAGAAAATGGAAAATCTGGATAAATTTCAAAGAGAACTTTGATATTTCTTAGGAAGTTCAGCATGACTCAAGTTTATCACAATGATATCTAGTGTTCAGTTTGGAAGATATCAAGGCAATATTTGCTGCATCTTAATCAACAACAAAAAAATCAAAGAATAAGACGCAACATACAAATATAATCAAAGTTTTCAATGCATGATTTCCAACTTCAAGTAGCACATTTCATAAACAGCAATTTACCAGTAAAAAACTAGATAATGCAGAAGTAAATCAAGAGAGTATGCAACCATGGTTTAATAGGGCCAAAGATTTCCTTTTAGTTTACATCTAAAATGGGCCCTTTTTAGTTATTTAGAAATTATTGTTGTTTTGGGTTCTAACTCTGGAACCTTTCCTTTAACTGGAGACACAATAGTGTCTATTTCTTGCATGAAGTTACTGTTATATCTTGCATATGTTTTAATTTTTTTTTTAAACACATTGCAAGCAATGTATCACTAGTTTTATCAAACCAATACTTCTATTTTTAATTTTACAGAGAATTAGCTGATGAGTAACATGAGATTACAAAAATTTTTCTATTGCTGAGTCAACAGCAAAACTCCAATCAACTTTGAGTCAGCATTTTGCCTCTGTTTCTGTTGGTTTGCTTATACCTATTTGTACCGTAAACCATACAAAAGATAATATCTATTAATAATTGGATAATGTTTATGATTACAAAACTAACATTAGGCACAGCTTAATGGGTTTTTTTGCTGTTTAACAATGTGAAGCATTTGGAGGCAGAGTTTGGCCAAAAAATCATAAACAGTTTCAATAAGAGTTTCACCTTAGCTAGTCCAAGTCCAGCAAAATGCTTGACCAAGGTTTCCAGAACACTGTGCACTCACTAGCTTCCAGCTGCATACTTTTAAAAGTTGGATATTAAAACAGGAAACAAATCAAAACAAGAATTCCTAATTACTGGTCACTTCAAAGTATTTGAGATGGAAATTAGTGAATGCCTTGCACTTCTATAAGTCTTAGCTGGTCTATTTGGAGCTTGAAATACACTGGTGAAAATGTGAGAATAATCGGCAGTCCTGACTGAGCACTTTCTATACAAATGTACCAAGCCAGGTTTTCAGATAAGCAAGAAACTAGAATCAATAATAAATGAGACTTAGAATGTTCTTCTTGGACAGACTTTTTCATCCAATTTCACATTCTGTGTACCCTCAAGCTCCCATATTTCAGGTGTGTAAGGAATGTAAAATCAGAGCTGTCTTGCAATCTTCACAAATTATCCTCCCACACAGTCAACCTATTGAAACCCTGTTAATATTCCACACTGCCATCATCATGCCTAAACCCTCTCCCATTCCACTGTTTTCCATTTCACCAATTACAGCACTATTTTTGAAAGGAAGTGCAACAGTGAAAATTAATACAGACAATTTCCAAAGGAAAACATATAAAACTGAAATGGTGGTTTTCTTTTTCTATTTGTAAATTGCATACACCACATTCTGCTAATTTAAAATCTTCCCTGCAGAATCTTCTCCTGAGTTTAAGCCTTCAGTTATGTTTTCTTATGTGGACTCAGCTTCACACTTGTTTACAGGAAAGTGTGCTGTATTTCCATCATCACTTGACTCCATTATCAGTTGAATTTATTTTCATAATGCTTTGCCAAAGCTACTAATTAACCACCACAATTTAGGAATTCTGTTTAAGAGTTCCTTTCTGTTTGATATATACATAACTCAAAAGCAGAAAACAGTTGGCCATTTTTAAGCGTCCCTTAAAAATGTGAAGACATCTAAGCTGTTATTCTTGTATATTCTCCACTACCCACTGCCACCTACTGCAGAATTAGGAGCAATGCAAATAGACCTACTTTTGAGAAACTGAAGTTGAATTGTAAATATAAACTTAAATGCTTAGTGTATAATCTATGCAGATACATGCAGCGATATATATGCATTATGGACGATTTTAGACCTAAACTCAGTAGAATAGTTAGAATAACAAATGGTTAAGCAGTGTTAGCTTAAATCTAAAAGCTAAATTGTTTCTCTGAATAGGTGTCACTTTTTTCCATACATAATTAGTTGCACTGGTTCTAAAACATTTGTATAAATTATTGGGGTTTGTCTTATGTTTGTTTTTCAATTTAAAAATCCTTTGAAGTAGTCAACCTTTTTGTGCTTCTTTAGGGTTTCATGTATTTGATCTCTAAAATGTAATTGCAAATGTGAAACCACCCCAGCTGAGATAGAGGGCTTGTAGAACTGCTTCAGTCCCATCTTATCATTAGGTGAATTACCTCCTGGGATGTAATGTCAAGTCACATATAATATAGAAGCATATACGTAATTTTAGGTTTCTTATTCATATCAAAGAAACAAAAATCAAATTTGTTAAGAGATAACAGACAGTAATTTAAAATGCAATATTTTTGTCAATATTCCAACAATAAGATTTTAGAAGCATAGCAATGCATTTAGCATATTTATCTATGGTAATAAGGTAAGCTTATTTTCCTTGTAAAATTTTTAAATATAATTTTAAATTGAAATTTTGTGGCAAATTTGTGGATCTCTCTAGTCCTCAAACCTACAAGTTGTGTTTTTCTGCTCTTCAAACCCATGGAAAACTAATTGATTTCTAAGTCAGTGTTATATAAGATCTGTATTCTTCCAGGCACAAAGATGTGAAATATTACTTTTCCATTTCTGGGTTTCAAGTTGGAATATATATATCCGTTTTGACTTTCTGTAAATCATTTTTGTTTTTAACTGTTTCTGTAGTGTAAAAATTTTAAAGGAGATTTTATCTTGTACATTTAAGAAAATGATTTGTCCTGCTGCTCAGACATAAAACTAGTAATTACCAATCACATAAAGAGTATCTGCATTAAAGCTGCTGCTTCTGTTTAATGCCTACATGACTATATCACCAGTATCATGTGTAAGAAATACCTGTAGACCAAAGATTCTCAACCACAAATTGGTTCTAAAAACTCCTTTAGTGTAAGGACAAAATCTTTGTTTGTTTACAGAACCTAATAGATCTTAAAATATTCTTGAAGGGATGAAAAAGGATATGTTATAAAAACCGTTTCTGAGTGTTCATAAGTTCACATTTATTATAACCATATATATATACCTATAGGATAAAAATTAATGAAAACATTTCTTATATTCTCATCTATATAGTTCTTCTATTAAAGATTTAAAAACTACTATCTACTGATTCTAGATGCAGTTCACTTTTAGTTTGAGATTTTTGTTTGGAAAGCAGAAAATTACATTGTTCTAAACACAATTTTTTCTTTTATACAACAATTCAGAACTGGTAAAGGCTATTTAACAGATTTGAGTAACCTTAGACTATGCTAACTTGAAAGAAACAAGAACATGTACACTAAATCTTAATCCCATTGGGCTCAATGAAAACTTTCCTCTTAACATCAAAGAAATCAGGATTTGGCCTTTGTTTCAGATTTAACCCCTGTACCTCAGCTTTCCCACTGGATTTGGCACAAAGCAGAACATCTTCTGAATGCATGTCATAACTACATTTTTGTGCTTCACACATGAGAAAATTGTAAGGATCTTTCATGAGAATAACTTATTTTGATTTTACCAAAGGCATCAAAATAGTCTTCCTTTATAATTTTAGCTATTATTTTCAGTAATTTTCACAACATTTCATGTGAAGCAACATGAACTTAATACTGAGTCCAAGTTTACAGAAATATGTGACCAACATACTAAGCTTCATGCATTTCCATGAGGAGAAATAAGAGGTAGCCTTTCCTTTCTAGTGCATATGAGTAATAAAGAATTACACTCAGTACAGAATCATAGCATGGCTTGGGTTGGAATGGACCTTCAAGATCATCTAGTTTCATGCCTTCTGCCATGAGCAAAAATACCTTCCACTAAACCAGGTTGCTTAGGACCCAGTCCAACCTGACCTTAAACACATCCAGGGATAGAACATCCACAACTTCTCTGGGCAACCTGTTCCAGTGTTCTACCACCCTCACAATAAAGAATTTCTTCCTAATATCTGATCTAATCTAATCTAACCCCATTGTTCTTCTGTGAAATGTGACCAGAATGTCCAGAACTCAAACTGTCTTCTTCTTTATCCTCTTATCACACTCTTCCCATTTCTTTAGACTTTTGTCTCAATTCAGAAGCTGAGACTTGATCTCTGAAGACTTTGGCCTATTCCCACTGTACTGACAGGTTTTTAATTGTATCTCTTTCATTCTATTACACAACACTCTGGTAACTAAAGGACTCCAACATAAGGAGGACTTCTTTCATAGGGGTAGTTGAGATAAGAATTCTTACCCTGTGAATGTTTACCTTCCTTTCTGAGGATTACTTTCCAGCTAGTTACCCTCTATCAGCAGATTGTAAAGCTCCACTGATACAGTGGAAGGGTTCCCACTTCCAGGAGCAAGGCTAGGAGAGCAGCTCTAAAGGCTCCCTAGGATCAGGCTCCTTGGAAGCTTAGAGCAGCTCCTCCCGCTCTCAGCCCGGCAACCACCCCCGAAGGAAGGAGTCCACATGAGCCAAGAGTCCATGAGGAGAAGCATGTTTATTTGAGTGCACCGGTTTATATGGGGGAGCATGACACTTTCCAGAACATGGGTGGGAAGAGGGGGCGGAGATGGGGAGGAGTAATGCACCTCATTGGGTGTATGCAAATTAAGAGGAGGGGTGAGAGGAGGAGCAGAGGGAAAACCAATAGGAGAACAGGATTCAATCATGACCATATAAGGAGAGTGGTGCACTGCAGCAAACTGGGACCAATCAGGAACAGGTTGGTGGGAAAATGCCCTAGGGGTTTGTGGGAAGAAGAAACTTGGATACGGATGACTAAGGAAAAATGACTAGGGTAGACATATTGGGTGTATAACATTCAAACTGCGGAAACATCAATATAGCTCCTGAAGCCATCATAGTCCCTATTCAGCTGCTGCAGAGTTTCTCCATTAAGAGTGGCAGGTTTGTCTTCCAACAACCCTCAATAAAATATGACATCACTGGTTTTGCCTAGCTGTTGCCATTGACTATGCCAAGCATTTTAGACATTCTGTGTACTCAGAGTTAGAGGCTGTGAGGAATAACTTGGGAAACTCAGAGAACGCTTTTGTAAGTGTGGATCAAGGACTCTTTCTCCCTCTCTTTTTAAAAGTGCCTTGGTATCTTGCTTAATTTGTTCTTAAAACAGACACCTTGGGTGCACCCTTAGCAAGTTTGCTGACACCATTGTGGGATGCAGAGAATGGATGCTATTCTGAGGGACCTTGTCAGACTTGAGAAGTAGGCCCATGATGTTCATGAAGTTCAACAAGGCCAAGTACCAGCTCCTGCAAGTGGGTCAGGGATATCCCAAACATGGGTACATGCTATGCAATGAGTGGGTTTCAACGAACCCTTCAGAGTAGAACTTAGGGATGCTGATAGATGAAAAAAAAATGACCTGGCACTTGCAGTCCAGAAAACTGATTGTATCCTGGGCTGCACCAAAAGCAGTGCGGCCAGCAGGTTGTAGAAGGTGATTCTGTCTCTCTGCTCTGCTCCCCACCAGGAGTGCTGCAGCCAGCTCTGGGGTCTCCAGCATACGAAACATGTAGACCTTTAGGAGCAAGTCCAGAAGACAGACACAACACAAAGATGATCAGAGGCCTGGAAGACCTCCCCTATGAAAACAGGCTGAGATAGTTGGGGTTGTTTAGCCTGGAAAAGAGAAGGCTTCAAAATGACCTTATAGAACCTTCCAGTACCTAAAGGGCACCTGCAGGAGAGATGGGGAGGGACTCTGTAAGAGAGTGCAGTGATAGAACAAGGAGTAATGATTTTAAACTCAGAGTAGATTTAAATTCAGTATTAGGAGGAAACTCTTTACTCTGAGTATAGTGAGACACTGAAACAGGTTGCCCAGAGAAGTTTTGGATGCCCCTAACACTCCAGCCCCAGAGCTGAGGGCTTACGGGTTCATCCAGGAGTTTTACTTTAAAATATGTAGGGTTCTTTAATACCTTGAGATAGCATCAAGAGAATAAAACACCGACTTGTTCCCAAAAGGTACTTTTTTAATTTAGGGGAGGAAAAAAGGGAACTTGCAAAAGTTCAAAAAGGCACTACACAAGCTAGACAAAATGTTCCACCACAATACCAAGCCAGCATGTTCTAATCCACAACTCTTAAGTCAAGATACAATCAATCCACAACACTTAAGTCAAAATCCAGTCCCTCCAGCTCCAAGCCACCCAAAGCATCAAGAAAGCAGCAAAGAAAGAGTAACAGAAGGAGCAAGAAGAGACTTCTCTTCTTTAGAGGGAAAGACAGATCATACTGCTACCACTGGAACCTTGTGGAAGCCCAAGGTCTCACATGTCGAGATGGCAAGGCCTCTACAAGTGGCAAACACACGCCTTTGGTTTTATCTGCTCTGGTCCTTATGGCCAACCTGCCCAGGTGGGGCCTCTGACCCACTGGACACTATGGGGTCCCAGGCCAGGGTGAGGGGCAGTGTTCTCACTGTCCCTGCCAAACCAAGCCTGTATCAGGGGCTCAGGGAGCTGTGGGGTGTTAGAATTTTCCCAAGCTGTTTGTGACTGGCCGCTCCTCTGACTGGCAGCTGCTCTGGGGTTACCCCATGTGGGTTCCTAGGGCTGAACATGAGGGATGCAACACCACCCCACCTCTGTGAGGCTCAAGCCATCCCTATTCCCTCTACAGACACACACATACACATCTACTCCCCCCACAGCTGTTCTCACCCCATAATTACTGGTCTGGTGTCTAACAATGCCCCATCCCTGAATGTGTTTAAAACCAGGCTGGATGTGGCTCTGAGCAACCTGGTCTGGTGAAAGGCATCCCTGCCCACAACAGGATGGTTGGAACCAGACGATCTATAAGGTCTGGTCCACCTCAGCCTATTCTATGATTTTATAACTGATTTAGATTTACTTCCTACTTTCAAGCGCAACTACTGGTCAGGGGCACTCATTTCTCCTCAGTTTGAAGACTTAGTTCTAATTTTTCAAGCAAATAATCAGTTTGGAAAAGATTCCTACAGTGCCTCAAAGCTTAATGGGTTCTTTCTTCATTTGTCTTTTAAGTAAAATTTGAATATATGTTTTATTGCTTTTTAATCATCTATGGATAGAAATGTTAAAATAAAAAAATCTTGATACATACCAGTTTAATTTAGATTCAGATTAAATAAATTTTGAATTTCCACTAAGAAGTCTGCAAAACTATTTGTACCTGTTGCATAGTTTTTTGATGATCAAGATGATTACAGTATAAAGGATAACATAATATATAGTATACTGGCATCCTATGTCTATTCAGCTAATCTTCATCCTTTGACAGATGTTTCAACACAGTATTTTCATAAACTGACTTAAAAGATGATTCTCTTTATAAACATAAATATGATAAAGACCTCAAAGTATATAACCTTCTAAATCATATTCCATGCAAAATAACCTTAAAATGAGTTGGAATCTCAAATCTTCATGGATTATGCTCATAGAAGGCTCTAAATTAAAGACTAAGGTACACACACAGGAAGACAAAAACTTGTAGGAAACAAGCTAATATAAACTACCAAGTCATCTCAACTAAATAGCAGTGAGTTTCACTGCATTTATCTGATTCCTGTATATAAAAGGGTTGGCATTCAAATGAAATTTATCTCTCACACCATTTTGAGGACTTAATTTTGTGTAAGACCTTACAGATCTGGGAAGGGATTCACTGCTGTGCATGGCCAAGGTGTCCCTGGCCACCCATGAACACTGCAACACTGTTCTTTCGCGGGCATATTTGTCAGCTCACAGAAAAGCAGTTATAACTCCAGTTTATGGAGTTATTTTGGAATTTCCGGAAAAGGGAAACCACACAATAGTTAGTGTCTTGCTTCTCTCCCATTCTTATCTTGTGTACTTGCCTGTATGGGACTCACACAGAAAATCTGCTTTGCCCTGCAGGGATAGATTACATTTTATATCTCATTGAATGTGAAACTGAGAAGCTGAGTTCAAGTGGACTTGTTAGGAAAATGTTTGGGATTGGGCTCTCCTTGGTTTCTGTAAAACATCCAGAAAGACAAATAATAGTTTTATCAAAAAGCTGTGGGGTTCTGTTTTATTTTCTTTCCTTGTAAATACTGAAACTGCTTATTGCATAGTAATACTTATATACAGATATATGTATGCATGTGTGTATGGATGGATAGATAGATAGACAGACAGACACACATAGTAAAACCCCCTATGTTTTGCAGTGTTGTTTTTGATAAAAAATGATATCTTAGTCCTAGCTTTTAATTTCAGGTATATTATTTTCTTCATTTCTCATCTTGCAATGGGTCCTTCCTCTGGTTTTTGGCTTGTGTGGGTTTTTGGGGGATTTTGTTTGTTTGGGTTTTTGTTTGTTTGTATGCTTTGGGGTTTTTTTCTCCTCTCTGTGGGCTAATGTTACCTAGAAAATTTTATTTACAGAAGCAAGATTTTTTTCATATTGTCCAATAAAACAATGGTATTTTAAAAGCATGCACCACATACTTGTGTCTAAAATACAGTGGTGGGAAACAGAAACTCATCACTTTTTGGTGTTTTGCTTTTTTAAGATTGGTTGTAGCCTGGCTATATTATTACATATGTCTTTAGGCTTTCTAGTGGCTGCCATAATTTTCTTCTGACTTTCCACAGACCCATGTAACCATTTTGATAACTGGGGATCACATTTCAGCTCTGTCTTTTCTTCTTTGAACATCCCAACCCCAGCCTTAATCATAGAGGAACCGAACTGATTGGACTGATTTCAGAAAGTGCAAAGTGAACACAGTATTTCAGATTCCTCGTGTCCAGGTCATATCATGGCATAATGCTTTCTGTGCTGGGAGTTCACTTCCTGTAAATAATTTTCTGCTCCATGAATTACATTGCTTGGGAACCTTTGTTTCTTTTGTCCTTCCCCTTCCACCCCTGTGCATTATCACAGGTTGACCTGTGCCTGAAATATTGTATATCTCTGTGTAGTTATCATCAGCCATTCATTCAGACTTACCTTAAAATTTTACATCTTCCCCATGACTAATAGTGAGCAAATCTGTAGATAATTCTAAAAGCAGTCTGCACTAATGGCACTGCCATTGTTTCCTCTACTATTGACTGCACCTAAACAAGGGTCCTTCTATTGCTCCTAAACTAAGAGGTTTAGACTGAGAACCACAAAATAGTTTTGGGTCCTATCTTTTATCTATTTGGAAAAGAAACACTAAAATATTTGGGGACATAAATACTTTTAAAGCTTTGCAATCAGGTTCTTGAGCTGTAACAGAACCTCTTTTTTTAGGCTGAAGTAACCTTCTCAGCAACAAGCATAAGGAAAACATCAAGAACAATTCTTGATATTTGCACTCAAGGTGCAAATATTAATAGAATTCACCTACAGGCTGGCCATTCTTCTATGATGTGAATAAATATTTTTCATGAACTATATAGAAGAATCATTGTTCCTACTGCTTATTAATTGCCTTCTTCAATCCATGTAGAAAGTTTTCTATGTGGTAACTTCATATGGAATGACACTCATTTTTGTTTTAATTGACAAAAATGGTTACGTGTAAGTTACTTTTATAGTTTGTAATTGAGTAGCAGATACAGACTATAAACAAGACTAGAAAAAGATGATTGATATGACCATGAAAGTAAGAACCATTACAAACTAAAAAATAAAAAACAAACCACAAAACTACTAAATAAAACCTGAGTTTGACTTCTTAGTCTCTGCTATGCTATTCTGTATCTGAACTGAATATCTTTTCAGATTTTATGTCATTATCTACAAAAATGATTACATCCTGGTGTTCTGTTATTTTAAAAGAAGAGTTTCTCATCAGTCCATGTTAAGAATACAGTTAAATTTCTCCTTTGTGAATACATATCAGATAAAATCAAAACCATTGACTATGGAAATACTGAAAGATGCATTTCATAACCTAGCAACAATTTATTCCCACTAACATCTCTCAGCAAGTAAATGCTAAGTTGAATGTAGCTGCTTGGCAAAAAAAGATCAGAGATATTACAAAGGCATAAGCATATAGCTTAATTGAGAAAAATCAGAAAATTTCGAAAAACTTGAATCTGCTTTTCATTCTCCAGTGAACAGAGAAATAACTACCTGAAGGGAGGTTCTAGCCAGGTGGGGGCTGGTCTCTTCTCCCAGGCACTCAGCAATAGGACAAGGGGGCATGGGCTTAAGCTCTGC
>JAWWEV010000167.1:12576426-12650042 GCA_035583235.1 Hafferia zeledoni | reverse complement strand
AGATGGACCAAGGGTTGGACTCGATGATCTCAGAGGTCTTTTCCAACCCAATCAATTCTATGATTCTATGATTCTATATATACATGCATGGAAGATCACCTTTCCAGTTCTCTGGCCACTCCTGCAATCCATAATCCTAGTACCCTGTTCACCAAATACTTAAAATGTAAACGTGCAGAACATATCAGCCCCTTCCCATGAGCATCCTGGCTGTGTGTAACATGACAGTAAGCCAGTGTGTGCAATGCTGAGGCCTGAGCTTGATGAAAATATTTCTGATCTCAGATGTACTAATCAGGTGGTAAGCTTTTAAGAGATATGAGGCTATTTCCCGCAGTTAAAGAAGGGTAAATATAGATTTATCTAGTTACAGTGGCCAGCTCTAAAAGGAGCTATCTATATAATTACCAATGGCAGCAGTGAAAACTTGTAATTGTTCTAGCCTTTCCTTTGCAGATGTATATACTAAAACACATACCCGAGAGACAAGGCATGTTTTTAAAAAACAACCTTCTCTTCTCAGATGAAAAGGATAGAGAATTGAAACAAATTCATGGCTTGCAATCATCATTCATCCTGGAATAAAAAGGCATATTTGCTGGTTGGGAATACTTTGTAGTTTAAAATTCAAGAATACAGTAGATAGAGCTGACAATGAAGTAAATGTTTCCTGACAACTGGAACCTATAATACTAAAAGTATGTGTATGGCTGCAACTTACTTTAAAAAGTAAGCATTAGAAACTTTACACAATTCATATTAAAACACATAATCAGATGGGCCAGGAAAAAACATGGCTATCATCAACAAGGATATTGTGCATTTAATTTGCCAGCTGATCATTTTCTAGAGGCAGGTTCAAGCAAACTTGCTTGATTTCACATTGTTAGTCTTAATTACAACCTAAAATGCAGGGCCACCAGTTAAAAGGGGGAAAACGAAAGTGGGGGGTGAGAGGAGAACAGGACCAGCACATTCAGTGCTTGGATTGATTCGTAGTGCAAAGATACAAATCCCATGGTACTTTTGGAAAGGATTTTTTGCCATTTCCAATCTTGTAGCATACATATCAAGAGACTTTGAGAAGCCAGCCAGCAGGATGAAGTTCTGGGGTAATTACAGGTCAGGAATCAGTGAAAGCCCTAACAGCTGGCTGTTGATTAAAGATGAAACTCAGACCCTGTACAGAGAGCCTGAAAAAGAACTCTACAAGACTTCATTCAGTGCTTGAGCCCTGAACAATGTAACTGCACATTTGTAAAGCCAAATACTACAACAGCAGTCTCTTTTGTAGTGCAAATCAATCATTCCTTGCAGTTCTTGCACTTATGAACTGTTAAAGGCCTGAACTTGGTCATGAAACTCAGATCCTTTTTTGTTCAGGAAATGTAAAATAAAAAAAATATATTTTTAAAGGAAAAATGTTTGATTAAATGAGGAGTTTGAGGTGTTGCTTTGCAGAACTTTTCCAATGGAGAAATAAAAATTTTATTGCCTTTTCTCACCCCACCACGTTAAAATTATAACATTCATTTATCTTGGCATCTAGATATGGGAACCTAGCACCCTATTTTCTAATCTACTCATCCAGATGTCATTTTCTTTTTGAAATGTATATACAAGTTCTTCAATACAGAAAACGAGTAAGAAAAAGTGTAAACACTTCCTAAGTCACTCCTGCTACTATAGCAAGAGCTGGAAATGATAAACGACACCCAGAGTATGGGGTGCTGTACATGCAGGTACCATGACGATCAACTCATGGCCGTTGTAAACATCACTCAAAGGGGTAGTAACTAACTAAGAATAACAAAGACAAGAGCCAGAAGTAGGTTTTCTGGTCTATTGCCTTTTATATGAGGTCAGTTGTGCCTCTACACGTCTGCTCACAAGTAACAATGGAATTGAAACAGTATTTAAAAATTATGGATTACATGTAGTAATGGTCTCCATCTACAAATCAAAGTATCAGTTCCTTTGTTACAAAAGCTTTCAGAAAGGACCTTTCCCAAATGATTTTATATGCTATCCAACTAGAGTGAAAACCAACCAGAAATAGAGCATAAGTGATAATATATATACACTGATTTTGGAATACATATAGGAGACATTTGCACACTGTTTTGTAAAAGGTTTAGGAATCAACCATACACAGTAACTAAAAGGTACAAAGGCACTTCACTTTTCCAGGGATAAAACCATGCATTTGTAACTGATGGACACGAGAACATTCTGCTGAAAACTACATATATTAATGTTTTATGTGCATGGAATCTGAGAAAGAGGGATAAAACACTGCATTAATGTTATAGATTTACTTGACAAGACAGCTGATCCCATTGTGCTCACATTAAGTGAATATCAGGTTCACTGAATGTTAACACAAGAGGAGTTATTTTCTGTGGAGACTACTCAGATAAATCCTGGTCAAAGTATTATTATGCTTGTATGTGAGAGCAATCTCTTGAAATTACATACAAGTTATGTTTGCAATTTTATTTATTTTTTTCTGACATTGATCTTACTAACTTGTGTTTAAAGTTTACTCTTATAGGCATTTTTGTAGTAGTACAAGCAGTAACTAAGCAAGACGGGGGAAGTGATTATTCCTCTGTATTTGGCGCTGGTGGGGCTGCACTTCAAGTCTTATGTTCAGTTTTAGGTCCTTCACTACAAGAAAGACATTGAGGTGCAGGAGCAACTTGAGAAGAAAAATGGAGCTGGTAAAGGGACTAGATAGCAAACCATATGATGACAGGCTGAGAGAGCTGGGAGTGTTTATTCTATTAAAAATGAAGCTCAGGGGTGACTTTTTAACTCTCTACAAACACCTGGAAGGAGGTTATAGCCAAATGGGGATCAGCCTCTTCTCCCAAGCAACTAGTGACAGGATGAGTGCACATAGCTTCAAGCTCTGACAAGGGAGGTTCAGGATGGACATCAGGAAGAATTTCTTCACTGAAAGGGTGGTCAATCCTTACAATGGACTGTCTAGGGAAGTGGTGGAATCACCATGCCTGGAGGTGTCCAAGAAAGAACTGGACTTTGCACTTAGTGCCATGGTCTAGTTGACAAGGTGATGATCAAAGATTGGACTTGGCAATCTTTGAGGTTTTTTTTCAATCTTAATGATTCTGTGAATCTCTTTTGCTTTTCATATTTTGTGTTTTTTATCACGAGAAAATAATATCAAAATCACAAGTAAAATTATGCAAGAAAATTAAATTAGCATAAAATTTTGAGTCAGTAAAGTAATAAAGAAAACTCTTAAATAACTATTTTTCACAAGTTCCTATTAGTACTAGATCTGAGGCCTAGCAAGGTCACTTGAAGGAGTGGGTTTATGTAATCTTTATTTGTTAACTCCTGAACTTATTCATATGCACACTTTTCACAGTCACAATGGTATGAATTATTTCCCTTTGGTTTATTGTCATCCTCTTTGGATATTAAGAACTCTTCAATCATGTATGCTTATATTTAATTTTTCTAGTGTATGCAGTCCACTGAGATTACACATGACTGTGGAGCTAGGATTGAGCTATTTTTGTGATTATAAATCAATTCTTTACTAATATCTTCTTTTGATATTTCAATAACACAACATGGAAAGTAATTATCACATAACCTTAGAAACAATAAATATTTTAAAATAAAATAATTGTAAAATTCTTACTAAAATAGTCTAGCATAAGGTGCATCAGATCTAGAGAGTAAAGCTGATTAGGAAAAGAATCATGCTTTTCAGTGTGTTGGCTAACTTAAAGAAACCAAACAAACAAACAGAACCCCACAAACAACAAACAAAAAAAACCCCCAAAACTAAAATTAAGCACTGTGAAGGACAACAAAAAGGGCTTTATTAATACATTGACAGAAAAAGGAGAATGAGAGATAACATTGGTCTACCGCTTGATCAGGTCACTGCCCTCACAAATGGGGACACAGACAAAGAGGTGATGCTTAATGCATTCTTAGCCTTTGTCTTCACACTGGTGTTGAGATCTGGAACCCCTGGAGTCCTGTGTTGGAAAACCATGACTGGGACACTGATAAACTCTCAGACAACCCTGAGCTTGTTCAAGACCTACCTGCTACTCCAGCTGCATGCACATATCTATAGGGACCAATAGGATTTTTCCCAGAGTACTGAAAGAGCTGGCAGATGTCATTGTGCATCCTCTCTCTAATATTTTTCAACAGTCTTGGGAGTCTGAAGAGATCCCAGTCAACTGGAAGCTGGCAAACATTGTCCCAGTTTTCAGTAAGGTTAAGAAGGAAGACCCTGACAATTACAGTCCTGTCCATCTCTGGTAAAATTATGGAGAAAGTTATTCCAAGAGTTATTGAAGAACATTTGAGAGACAACACAGTGATTGGTGGTAACCATTATGTGTTCATGAGGGGAAAGTCCTGCTTAATCAATTAAATTTTCTTTCATGACAAGGTTGCCTGTCTAGTTGACCAAAGGAAGTCAGTAGATGTGGTGGTTTGGGATTTCAGTAGAGCTCTTGATACTGCCTCTCAGAGTAACTTTCTGGACAATGTCAGTGTCACACCTTGGCTGGCTGCAGGGTGAGTTCTCAGTCTTTTTCCAGCAAGACAGATAAGTGGTGAGCACTCAGATGAATTCTGTCTCTCTCTCTGTGTCCTTTGTCCCAAATGAAGAAGGAAAGCTGGGAGTGGAGAGCTGCAGCGTCTCCCAGAAACCTTCCCCCAGAGTTGTGTGATGTCTCCAAGAACAAAAGAGAGAGTACAAACCCGTTTCTTGCCACACCTTACTCCAGTCTGCTCCCCACCCAATTGATCAAGCAGTTAACTACTTCTTTTGTTGACTAATGGCATGGGAGTTAGTGGCAGGGAGGGAATTTACATTACCATTCCAAACTACAACACTGTACTAGTGCAAAAGGAAGAGAAATGGAACAAGTGGTTGTAAATGAAATCTGCTTAAACTGTGACTTAACTAAGAGGTTACGTTCAAGGAACGCTCAAGGTCTGACTCATGCTCTAGTAGTACCTACTTCTCTTCTTTGGCTATGCTTACATCAAAAATGATTAAACTCTTAAATTATGTGCAGTTCAGTACTTAAAGTAGCCATGGCTTAGGTGGTTAGCACTTTTAAGAGTAACCTAAGCAGTACTTGATAAAGTGCTATAGCTTCTTGGGAACAGCATTGTGTGAGCTGTTTTTGCTCATGTTTCTCTTACAGGAGCAGGTGCCATACAGGGCAGAAAGCACTGAAACTGTGACATTCTTTCATACCCCTAGAGTCTCCTGTGTGTATCAAAAAGGCTTATTTGTATGCTTACCTCAGATACAATGGATACTAAACCTTAACTAACCAAAATTAATACTACTGAAAGGGAAGATGCCACTAAGCTTTCTAGAAGAGCTTTCCAAGAATCTTAGACACAGATGTGAGCTACTTCTCCAGAAAACGAGGCTGGGGCCGCTTCTCCTTACTTGTTTCATGTAACGGATGAAAAGGTGGTGCATGTCTAATACTCCCTTTCTTGGACTTAGCAAGCTACACAAAGACAAACCAGGCAGAAGCTAAAACGGTCTCACAACAGAGGAGAAAATAAGATGTCATAGCTTTTTTATCTGCATCTATTTCTCATGCTCCCCAGCAGCTGAGGAAAGGGAGCAGACAAGGTCTTAAGTTTCACAGGGGTCAGCTACATTTTCCATAACAAAATCCTCAGAATAATAAAAATATTCATGGAAAATAATAGACAAACAGTACAGAACTTGATATATGAAAGTATTTACATGCAAATGAACAAATTATGGATTTATATTGGATAAAGGTTAAAAAAGGGAAAGATAAATGACTTGACAGACATAACTGCTATATGCAAGGAGAAAACAGAATACTGGATTCACTATGTAAACAAAAAATGCTGTGCTTGGAAGTGAAATTACTATGAAAAAATATCACTACAATAGAGTTTTAAAATATATTCATCTTTTTATATCAACTGCTTAAAATTAATTGACATCTGCTATACAAAACATATCTAATCTCATCTGTATTCTGCAGAAGATAGCCCTATTTCAGTAGTGGAATCTGATTTACGTGACAGGCTCAAAGGCGGCCCGATACCTCAGCCCTTAACCTGATGCTACTGTTGGTTTGTCTGGCAGGTACTGGTTAACACCTAATAGGGAAGCTTTGTTATGTTATCAGCCCAAAGAAAAGCTCACACACCTAGCTGGAAAAGTACCTTACTTTTTCATGGGGCTTACTACATCAGTGCTGGAGGGGCAACACAATCTACCTACCTCTAATTCCCTGACTACTCCAGAGAATGGAATACCTAGTGTTTGCAAGAATTTCCTGCTATCATTCCTGACATTACACAAAATTTAAGGGAAAATTAAATGTATAGATAGTCTAGCAAATTGATGCTTAAACACTTTAGTGACAATAAGAAATGCAGTTTACTAGCAGATATATTATGAAGTGAGACAAAGATGAGATAATGTATTTGTATTAGAAATTCTCATCATATTTCATATTAAGAAAAGGTACTTTAATCCAAATGTTTCTTGTTAGAGATGTAGACTACTGTATTTCCACTGCTGAATGGAAGAGAGACTCTCTGTTGTGTTGTTACTTTGATCTTTTCTTGCAATCAAAACTCACCATTGAACTGTAATACAGATGTATTAATACAAAATCTTACACCACAGTTCAGCTTAACGAAGTTTAGTCTTCTTTTTCAATACATTTTGAGGTTGTCCATAGAAATACACCATTATCAATTCAGCTTGATTAAGCAGAATTGACAGAGTGCCTGAAGGTTAGCTTTTGCCCCATGAGTATTAGTCCATTTGTGTTAGCAGTAATGCTTTCAGAGGATGCTGGCATTGTGCCCCTAAACAGGAGTGCAACCACAAGTTATACTGCCAGGTAAGTCAAAGTCATTTTCATGCAATGACTAAAACTTCCAAAAGCACTCCAATGATCTAAGTAATATCTGCAGTGCAACTATATGTGACATATTAGGCCTTGTTGAAATCTGCCTCTATAAGACTTTAACCTGTAAATTAGCTAGAAATAATAGCCTACAGCTAGATTGATATTCTGACTCTGTCAAGCAGTGCTTGCTTCAATATGCAATCACTAGGTACAATTTTGCATGATTTAGAGTCCAACCTATCAACGATGTCTCGACATAGGTAAGGACTGGACAATCAGAACCCTCTTTCAGAATCTAGTCTTTCTATTAAATGCCCAGTGAAAATTAGGCACATTGAGATAAAAACTAGAGAAATGAAAACAGAATTGTTTTGTGGCTTTTTTCATTTTGTTTTGTTTTGGTTTTTTGTTGGTTTGTTTTTGTGTTGGTTTATTTGTTTGGGTTTTTTTGTTGTTTTTTTGTTTTGTTTTGTTTTTTTTTTTAAACAGGGTAACTATTCAATGTAAATTACAGAAGTAATTTTACAGACTGAAGACCAAAATCCCAGGCAATTTTCCCTCAACAATCACATTTATCCCTGAACTGTGGTGCCTTGACCCTTCATGTCCTGCCTCTCAACTGAATTAGGAGTTCATTCCTGAAAAATAATTCATATTGAAAAGGAAAGAAAAATGCTGCAGTCCACATATTGCCCTAGCATAAGGAGTAGGAGATGAAGTCTCAAAGAGCTTCTGCTGGAAAAGAGAACTGAGTGTAAGTTACTTTCTGAGCAAGTATTCTAAACACTATACACTGCTGTAAAAATAAGTGCAGCATCAGCATCACTGAATTCACTTTAAAAGGAAAGAGCAAAACTGGATCAATTCACTGAAAGAATTCCTGGAGTCACCCATTTTCAGCAAAGATGAAGTCTATGATTCCCAAGGGAACTGAGATCAGCTGTAAGCCTGACACAGGGCCTTAAAAAGTACATTTTATTTGCCATTGCCCATTTAGACTCAATAGTTATAATTTATATTATTAGTTGTTTCTTAATCCATGCAATATAATTTATAACATAGGCTGTTTCTTGATTCATGTGTTTCCATCATGATATGCCAGCTTTTCTCATCCAGTGTGGGAATACAGGCAGTCTGCTATTCTCAACACATATTTGTTGCTTTGGTCAAAGTCAGGGTATTTTGTTTCCTTTAAGATGACAACACTAATCAGTCATTAAACAAGTTAAAACAGAAATGTTCCATGGTTTTCAGTACCAATATTAAAACAACAACTGAGGATAAAGAAGTAGCAGCTTTTTAAATTAAAATATAAAAGGCATCTGCATAAATAGGGAAAATCTGCTGCTGCTGCTGCTGTGAGAGTCCAAAGGTTCTGGTGGAGACACCAGAAAAAAAAGAAATGGTCAAAAATGTTCATCTTATCTGAATTATGTTTCAATAAACACCAAACTTATTTCAACTTCCCAGGTCACTCTGCTAGAGAATTGGTGATGATCTGTGCTTAATTATAGTATATTGTCTCACCAAAATCAAATCTTTGTATGTCCCTGCTAACTAATAAGCTAGAGCAGATACATTTACTTCCCTCTCTTGATTTTAGTCAGATGTTGGAATGAATTTTTAAAGCAATTGCTAAAGTAAATAGAAGTGAAGAGTTGACTGATAAGACCAACACAGAAGGAATCCTTTAGGAATATCAACCTCAGACTGGGTGGAACATCACTTACAATTCTGACCCATATGTGGCAGAATAACTAATCCTTTGCCTCTGTTTGAAAAAATTACGTTCTCATCCATCTACCATGAATTTAATTGAGAAAGGAGAGGAGCTGGGTAGTATGTAAACAAATAACCTTATGAAATAGAGGACTTCAGATAGAGACACTCACTTGTCAGTAGAGGCAGAGGTTATTTTAGTATGTTTAGGGAATGTTTGTTCTAATTGCAGATTATTTCAAATATTTCTTGAGATAAAGAAGAGCTAGAGCATTCCTTCTGCAATTCACTGGAATTAACTTGTGACTTAGCTTTTTTTATAATACCAGAACGTCTTCCTTTCTGAGCAAAAATCAATGCACTGCATAGTAGCGCATACTTTCCTACTATGAGCTTTCTTTTACACTCTTTTTATCTCATTATTTCAGATTTAAGCGCTCTGCACCTTGCCCTATTTTTATACAAGAGAGTAATACCATTACAAAGTTTTGAAGGCTTAAAAAAGTACCCCAGGAAACAACTATTTTACAAGAAAACCAAAAACCAAAACCAAAAAACCTGTGGTAACAGTTTTCTTTCCAGATCCATTTGATAGAAAACATGTTTATCAGCCCTAGTGTGTATTTATAAGCTAAAATAATTAAAATACAATATCAATTAAAGAAACAGATGTAGATGTGGGAAAGGACTGTAGCATATGTTTAGAATCATGTGAGCATGTTCCTATTTGTGAAAGATACTCTGTCAACATTTTTTTAAATGTAAAGCCAGAATTTCAACCACAATTATTAAATGTGGCTACAGTCAGAAAAAGTTACTAGGCAAAAGTCTTATTCAGTAATCTGTTCTCCATATGTAGTCAATCCAACTGTACTCACTTAAGTGATAAAAATAAATTGTTACCATTTTTTACTCCTGTTAGCTCTGTACAGCCAAATACAGCTAGGAGGAAGTGAGCTGTGTTCTATTTTAACTCCTGCACCACCAACAGATGATCTAGTTGTTGAGTCGCTATTATTGATGATACCATGCAAGCCAGAAAGCTCACAGCTTGACTGTGCAGAAAGACATGATGCAAAGGATGTGGTTCAATTAAGCAATGGCTTTATTAAGTCATCTGGCAACATTACCCAGCAATACAGATCAGGTCATCATTCTTTCACTGATTGTTCCAACCTATTTTGAAGGTTCCTGTTATCTTTCCTCCCTTCCAGACTAATTCCAGCTGTTGCTAGGTCTTCATTGTCTTATCTATATCCCCAAGTGTTCTACCTGCTAAGCTGCCATATTTTAAACCTAAACCTCTGGCATAGCCCACAGTGGCCTTTAAAAGGTAGACAGAGTCTCCAAACCATTGGTCTTGATCAATGTGTGTCAAGGAGCAAGATTTTTTTTTTCTTCCCCCTAGACCTCGTAGGAAGCACCAAATAAAACAAAAAATTATATATAACAGGTCATAAAAAGTGATCCCTCAGTGATTCATTATCTCAAGAGAGCAAAAAATAACTAAAGATCGTTTCCCTCTGTCACTATGATCAAAACTTCTTTAGCCATAAATTTCAAACAAAACTTTTAGATTTCATTTTGCAAATGGGCACTAGAAAATAGGTTAGTTTCTCTATGTGAAAGTGAGTGAACATCAGCATAGGTTGCCAGTGAGGCTGTGGAGTTTTCATCCTTGGGGATATGCAAAAGTTGTCTGGATATGATTCTTTGCAGGCTGTCCTAGGTGACTCTGCTGTAACATGGAGTTGGGCAAGATGACCTTCAAATGTTGCTTCCAACTTCAACTCTTCTGTAATTCTGAGTGCAAACATGAATTGGAGGTTAAGTGGCAAACCCCACATTTTATAGGTGATCAAAGGGCAATACATACATTGTCTTACAGACAAGTTGCCATTCTCATTTTTAAATTGTATGCTTTCCCTTAGCACCTGGAAAACTCATAATTTAGACATCATAGCAGTTGGATTTCTTGAAGAATTATTGACCTTTTGTACAGATATTGAAATGCAATTGGCAACTGCATGAGAATCTTTGTGTATAAGTAGGAGCTGACCACAAACAATTTGACAGACTAAAAAAAGAAAAAAAGAAAAAAAAACAAACCCCAAGCAAAGGAAAATCCACACAGAAAATCAGAAATCAGATCTTCTGACAACCAACTTTATGTCTTAGCCTCAAAGAGTCATCTATTACACTTTGAAACTTTTTTCTCCTTTTTCTCTCTTTTTTTTCTTTTTTTTTTTTTTTTTTTTTTTTTTAAATGAACATAAGAAAATAGTGCAGGCACTAGTTTGGTATTTGAAACTGGTATCTAGAAGCCAGCTTCACATGCAGCACTTCTGCTTCCCTTATGGCATATAAAAAACCACAGTAGCTCCAATATGCTTCCACATGCTTAGATGGTTTGTGTTTAACTTGCTGCATTTTCAATGAGGTACATTTAAAAGAAGAGGATGCCTGGCACCACATGCATAATTTTGATGAATAGACAAAACATTCTCATCTAAAGTATGCTCACTTTATTAAAAAGAGTAATCTAATCTTAGCCTTTATTCTGTTAAATCAGTCATGTGTGACCCATTACTAACCCACTAACATGGAATGTAACTTGAGAGCCAAAGAATTATTCCCACCATATTGCTTATCAGAGAACTGGAAAATAGGTATATAGCATATTTTCTTGTTTAATCATTCCTGTTGGTGATTTATTAGCAAAGATGCTACATTTGTGCACCTCTCAGACTCTCTTCATCTGTTAATTCTAATTACCTTCTTTCTATGTTTGCATCTTTCACATGCCTTATTTGTGTACATATATAAAAAACTAGCATGTCACCAAAGAAATAAAAAAACTATTTAGTAACCAAGCAAAAAGTCTAATGCTGGAAGAAAGCCTGGCACTGTTTTCAGGAATAAAGCTGAACATCAAACACACTTTTTTTTTTTTCTTCTAAACAATCAATTACCTTGAATTACTGGACAATTTGCCTGAGGTTCCTGGAAGAGATTGCAGATGGGTGCTAGATTTTTGGGTTTATGTTCCAAGAAAAAAAAAAGAAAAAAGCCTACTCTTGCTGAAGACAGCAATTGCACTTATTTCTTTACAGTTTAGAAAGTGCTTTGAGACAACCTTATAATAGATGTATAGGAAAAACTTATTACACTTACAGCAGGGAATGGTAGAGTCTCTATCTGGAAATCACAGAGCTGCTATTGTATCTTGGGCTTTCTTTGAGGAATTTATTGGCCTAATATCTGGGAAAAGGCCAAATCAAAACTGCATGACAAATGCTCAAAACTAATATTTGGGAATGTAATTTAAAGTCTATAGAAGAGAGATGTTCTAAAAGAAAACTAATACAAATCTGAGTGAAAAGTTTCTACAGTTTGGGTTTTGCTGGAGTTTTTTTTTTTTTGTTTTAAATTTCAAAACATTATTAAGACATTTACCATTGTGTCCTCCACCTTATCCCTCTCTCAAACAGAAAATTTTTATTTGAAATTTTGGTTACTTCAGGCATGATCGCAGAATTGCTTTTGAGCAGAGAGAGCTATGAATCTTCACACAATATAAAAATTAGGTCAAAACAATATATGAGATTCTGATGAAGTGATACCATGGATCCTAACTTTCTTTAAAAACAAACAAACAAACCAACCAAAACAAACTCAAACAAAAATAAAATCCCCAAATTAAACCAAATTCAAACATGCTCATTTTGCTACTAAATATCCAATTCATATGGAGGGGGGGGAAAAAAAGACAGTAAGAATTATTTTTCTAAATTATTACTGTGAATAGACAATATTTGCCAAATCAAACTGAAATATTTCTCCCCAAATGGGATTGCTTTCAAACACTAGCTGGAGAACTGTTAAGTAAACCCAGTAAAGCTTTAACTATGCAAGAATCTAAAATAGCATTCATGCACGTCTCTAAGAATGCCTCTACACAGTAGAAGTAAAATAAACAGGATGAACAGGTTTCCAGAGATCTTAGAAAACATAGAAATGCATTACACCTTGTAGTGGAATCTTTTTAGCTGTTCATTAGAGCAATAAGAGACCCTGCTATTTATTCAAAGCAACTTAAAGCAACTCTAAAGGCCCCAGTGTGATGTTTGCACTTCTAATTTTCATAAAATGTTGATAAGAGTGGAATCAAACTAGTTAGTTATCAGTCTTGATGTCGGCATAATGTGACTGGAAATGTACAATTTGTAATTACTTGAAAGGAAACAAATTACCTTTAAGAGGAAAACCATAGGTAGAAATTGCAGAAATTAGATGTGTTAGGCTGCTCTTAAAAAAAAAAAAAAAAAAAAAGTACCTGTTATTTAACTTGCATCCTATGAGAAAGAATATGTATGCAAACCAAAGGCAAGTATGTACTAGTAGAAGCATGGAGTTGATGATTGAGCAGACGCTTTTAATCTATAATTTCTCTGAAATACACTAGCAGTAAGGGATTTTTTCATATGACTTGTTCCATGTCTGAGTTCTTAGAAACATAATAGCAGATGGAAGAACTGCCTGCTGTTAAACTTTCATTTAAAACCCATCAACATCAGAGGTTTAGAGTTTAGATTTTTAAATAAAGCTCCTGCGAAACTCTCATGTAAAATCTTAAGTCACAGATTATTAAGCATGTACTTAATTTTAAGCATAATTTCAGTCCATCCGATTCAGTATAGTTAACCTTTAAAGACATATTCTGATGGGGTGAGATCCTATGCAAACACTAGACTAAACAGACAAGCATTTTTCTGGTTCAGGACAAATGTGGGATTTTATACAATGAGTTTCTTGGTTGTTGGAAATAATTTTTTCCTTTGTTTTCTCTGCTCCCACTACTATCTGCCTAGCAATCTTAAGATGGGCATGTGGAATAAGTATGTTTCTTGAAGTAGAATCATCCCAGTTATTGTGTTTTATATTAGCAGTCAATCTAAACAAGGAATCACTTAAAGCAAATTCCAGTCAGTTACTGTATATCTCCAGAATCCAAAGTTAGAAAGGATCACACTGATTGTTTCATCTGACATTGTTAAAAATAAACTGTACAATTTTCCCCAGATGTGGAATTAAAACAAATAATTCTGAAAATTGAAATGAGACAGAAGAGATTAAATCTGATCTAATTGTCCTGAGCCAACCTCTTTTTAATAGTTGTTCATCTTTCCCAAGGAACATGTCATTAAGAGCAATAAAATTATGGCTGGAGGACAATTTCTTTATAAAGTATGGGGGTTTCAAGTGGAACTGCAAATATTGAGAAGAACCAATAAAAAGATCACCATATGAATTTTTACTGGATGATAAAAGGAAGAGACTATTACAAAATGCAGCAATGGTCCTCTAACCATTCCCATCCCAGTCCAGTCACATGCTGTAGAACACAGAGTGCTGCACAGTTTTCACAGCACAGAATAGGATGGAAATTATGTCATATCGCTCACCTCCCCGTGACAGACTACTCCCCATGACATTCTGTTTCCCATCACACATTTAGTAATTTAAAGGCAAAATAGGGCCCTTTTGCTTTCACTAAACCAGAAACTGTGACTCAAGAGGATCTGCACTGTGAAACCACCTCCTTTCCACCTCTCATTCTTTCCTAATTGATTGGAAAACTAGATAACTTCAAATCTAAGCAATGAATTAAAAAAAAAACCATAGCAACATCATAACACCAGGACACAACCACTTCCTTATCCATCCAAAAATACAACTGTCCTACCTTATATCTCTGAGTGAAAAAGGGAGAAAAATATTTCATTATTCTTCCCTCTTTGGTACCTATATCTCTGCTGTGTATGGGCTCCAACCTCAGACTTCCCCATGACAGAGTTCAGTGAAATAAAGTGTCACTGACCTTGCAATCTCAAAAACCCAAAGGTTAAATAGAGAAAGGATCATCACAAAGAAATATAAGGTTCTGAGACAGGAAATCTGAAGCTAAATTTCTTTAACCCATGGCCTGTGCCTTAACTACAAGAAAATCCTCCTTATCAAGGCAGAAAAAGGTTTAGATAGGTCGTAATAATGATCTGCTCACAGCAGAACTCATTTGCCTACACTATATATTACTGAAATGCTCTTATGAGCTCTATTAATTACAAGGGTAAATCTATGCTAACAGGGCAAAGACCCTTTCAGACACAAAATCAAATCCTTTAAATATCATTGTCCCATTTCAATATTTGTACAGCAAAACATATATGCGTAAAACAGTCATATTTACAGACAGAATGAATGTTACTGATGGAAAAAAAAGAGAGGCAGAAAATAACTCTTCCCAATATCAAACTCCTGCATTAGATTTTTTGATTGCATTCAAGATAGATCTGTCTTCAGGAAAATGGCTACTGTTACGTGATGCTATTTAAGTGAATTGTCTATCTAGCCTGCTTAATACCAAGCTATTCATTTTTCTTACTCTCTAATGGTAAAGGAGGTTCCTTTGTAATGACCAGGTTGGCCCCACTTTAATCATTTCCTATTGTTTCTGTACATGGAAAGATTTAACAACTCATTGACTGTGTTGACTCATAATCGGCACAGGGGAAACAATGTTGTAACTCATCAAATGTAATCAGCTGCTAATTGAAAGGAAATGAAACTTCAAAATTATATGTCACCTTCCAATGACATATAGTAGTATGTAGTCATATAAGTCAGTATAACAAAGGTTATTTATAGATTCTCTGAACCTGAGGCTCTTCACATGCTCCAAACTCTCCTCAAGATTGGGCATCATTATATATTTGGTAGCAAAGGATACCACAAGTATTTTTGGAAAAAAACATTTAATTTTTCTAGGCAAATAATTTTACTTTCTGAAATGAACAATCACAGGAAACAGGTTTGTCAGAATGGATGCAATTGTCCTTAGTTTTGGACAAAAGGAATAGGCCTAATAGGTCTTAATAATAAAGTGCCACTATAACTGAAGTTTCCACAAGTTATTGTCCATCTTCAAAATAATTTCTCTTAATAGAAATCAACCTCAACATTCTTAACATCAAGGGACAGGACAGCTCCAAAACATCGTATCAGCTCCACTTCTCCATTTTTTGTACATATACTGAGAGCTGTCACTACTCAGTAGCTTAAAATCATATTGCATACCAAAACCTGGAGCAATATGTATACCATAATGGAATTTTTCCAGAACTGCTCTTCTTTCTTTAGCCAGATTTCAAGAAATACATTTGTCAGAAATATCTCTGAAACTCCTATATGAAAAACACGCACTCTTAACATTCATCACCTTAAGTACCAAAGGACAGTATAGTATATATGAACTTCTAGAGTCTTTTCCTTTTATTTTTCCGTATTTCCTTGACTCATGGCAGTTCATGAAGAACAACTTGCCTTCATGAATGAAATGTTACCAGGCAAAGTGTTAAAAATTACATATTTTCATAAAGAAATGTGATCTGCTCCTCAATCATTATCAATCCTACTTTTTACAGGGGGAAAAAAAGAAACAAAAAAGCCCAGTTCAGGAAGTCCTTCAATCAGTATTTCTCTACTTAGAATAAATACAACATGTAGAAATAGCAACAACAATGCTGTTTCAGATGTTTTGTCCTATATCAAGTGTTGGAACCAAAGACACTTCATGTGGAATAAGTGCATGTTGCTATGTATATGTGCTAAACACATATGATGTCCTCAGACTAGAACGTGATGTGAAAACTGTTGTGGGAACAAAACCAAAACTTTATGCAATTTAGCTGCAATGAAAACTACAGAAAATTATAGCCTGAACTAAAAGAATTACTCATTGTGTCTTAGTAGTAAAAATAATCAAAGCATTTTCAACTTCAGAGAAAGAGTAGATTTTGAAAAGGCTGTGTCATATCTAGAATGTAATGATGCTGCTGGTTTGACAAGAAAGTTTTGTGTGGCAAGTAAGGAAAGGGGTCTTCAGAAATCCTAACCTATACAAGCACCTTTCTACTTTAACTCAATTGAATTTTTTTCTAAATGTGTTCAGGAGATTTGTTTTCACTCCATTGAAGAATATATGTGCTGAAACTTCAGACGTTGCCACAAGATTAAATTTACATCCTTTGGTCAGATCTACCCATAATTTCTTGCCTGAATCCTTTTCAGTAGCAAATGAAAACAAAAATGTTAATGATTACATGCAAATGTCTTTTTTTCCCCCCTTTTAAACTGTTGGCAGTTTAAAGTAAGAAAAGTTAGGAGTGTATTTCTGCTAACTAAAATTCATATACTGTGTTAACTTCTGCACGATTTCCTGAATTTTTTAGCAGGGGAAACTTCTTGAGACAGTGCCCATAACCACACCATTTCTGAATGAGTGAGATTCTTATGCACTTATTTTGATTAAGCAAAAATTCAGGCTTTAATTTTAAAAAAAAAAAAAAAAAAAGAAAAAAGAAGAAAAAAAAAGAACTGCTTTCCTTGTGAACAAGAGAGGACACAGATACAAGAAATGTGCAGAAGGGGATTTCATAGGTATTTCAGCAGAAGGATCCATGCAAAGTTAAATCTATGGAGATGATAACAGTAGTGTAGCCTTCTCTCTGAAGAAAACATAGTTTGATAACACAGGGAGTTCAGTAGCAACGGTGGTTTAAAAGCTCTGGGCTTTTTCCTGGCTCCTGGCAAAATTTTCTGCCAGTCTCATTGTGTTCACAGCTCATGGAGCTGTACTGTGAACATTTCATGGAACCTGAAACAACAACCCTTTCCTTCTTTTTCCCCAGAATTTTTTTTTTCTTTTTTTTTTTTTTTCAGGCTGAAAAGTCCTATACTCTCACTTCCTGCAAGGGGCAGAAAGCAGGAAGCAAGTGCAAGACCCAAATCCAAGATTCACAGTAGTATCCTCAAACACTAATGAACATTTAGTTCAGAGATTGACACTCACAACATGCCCTCCACCATTTCAAACACTGTCAGACTGAAGAAATGAGATGACAAGAGCAGACTCAGGAAGCACATACCCAAACAAAATATGCCATCTACTTTAGTGAGCAAATATCATCCCATAATCTCTCCATAGAAGATATGAGGGCTAGGTTTTTCCACCTCCTGCTTCTCTTTCAAGGGGGAAGGGAAAGAATACCTTCAGCCAATCCCAGGACAATACAAAGAAAGAGACCAAAAAGGGAGGGCATGAGACAAAACATTAGGAAATTTTTTAGAGTCCACTAGAACAGGAGGAGGCAGAGATTCAACCAGCACAACTGGTTTCCGATAGCATAAGTAAAAAGGCACTGCTTGCACTCTTAAATGTTAATGGTACCATCTTTCTCGTTCCATGTACTCATCTGTAACCAGCTCTTGAGGAAGGTGTTTTTCCATGCATGCAACAATTTTTGTGAACAACAGCAGAGATAGAGGACCCTCTGAGACCTAAGTGATCAAACATAACATGTCCCTTTGAGTTTATATTAGAAGGTGAAAAGTAAAGAAGGGTTGTGTGCAGTATAAGAATAGAATTGTATTGCATACTAGTGATTCAAGTAGAAACCTTTGTGACATGGTTATCAAGATCATTCCCAGGAACAGTGTCTCAGTCCAACTAAAACACAGATACAATGTATAAATTACCGTGGTTATGATTTGAATTATAATGGGAGATATCTGTGAGTAGGGCTCTCTGCAGAAAGTGTCTAATAAAAAGGTGTATTCTGGCCTGAAAACTGAAAGTGTCATGCTCTTGGAAGACTGTTTTGATATGTAATGGATCTTCAAAGTAGTGATCTGAAAGTAAAGCAGTTACTATACACCTTTGATGAAGATGATTGTGGTAGGCTTACAAAACTGCTATATTAGATATAAATCTGTTTCATTCTTCTCTACAGCTTCTGTATTAAATAGTCATATTGGAATGACCCACACATACTTGCAGCCAAAGGTTCAAATGAGGTTTACCTTAAGTATGCATTTCTTTTTCTTGCTTATTTTCTTTTCCTGAAAGGGCCAATAAAAAAACAGAAGAAAGATGTCTTAACTACCAGAAATCATTGACTCTGTGGCTACTGGCTTCAACTTTACTTGAAAAAAAATATAACTCAATTTACAAGAGAGCGTCATTGGTGCAGAAAGTTTTCTTTTCATTGAGAGTAACTGTCAGCAACTTTGAAGGACAGTTATGGACAAGATTATCCATCAGAAGAACACTACGTATTGACACACACTGAAGAAAAAAGCCCAAGTACAAAGAGGAGCAATCATGATGTATTTCAGAGGGAGAAGTTGGTTCTGTTTTCAAGTTAAAGATATAAAAAAAATTTACTTTAAAAGTTTGAACAACATCCATTTTGTGAGAACAAAACAAAATCGTCTAAAAGATAAATTTGTAGTGGTTAATACTATAAATTTTACACCACAAACTCACTGTTCTATAACCAGAAATAAAACACTGTAATTTTGTTGTAGATATGCTTCTTCATATCAAAAAAACAGAAGTTTGCCTTTAAATTAAAAACTGAGATCATTGATATAAGAACAGTGAGCAGGTCTTTCAAGATGCAGCTGAAGGCAGTTGTATTAAAGGAAGGACAAAAAGAAAAGGTCTACTTTATAGGACCATTTGCAGGAAATAGCACATTGTGATAAATTCTAGGAGATTTACTGTTTATGCAAAAAATCTATTTGTTAAATATGAATGTGTTAGTCTTAATAGCTTCAATTTTTCTTAGGCTCTCCTATCTTTCAAAAGATTCTGACTAAGAAAAGGACAGAAGATTTTTTATGATGAAAATGGCCTAGCTCATAAATGCCTCAATTAACGGAATATGATCAACTTAGAACGGTTTGTACATAGATACATAATAGATTGTTTTATCTGTTCTCCTAAGCAGCATTTTTGCAAATATAAATTAAAGGTTTTCATGGGAAACCAGAGTGCACATATTTTGTTTACTTTGTATATTTGACAGCTGTTTGGTTTAAATTAATTTCACTAGATATTCTCTGTGTAGCACTGCACAAGTGTGTGTTCCATTTCTCATCTTTTGAGAGAGCTTTCAAAAAGTAACAATGAGAGAACCTTTTTTCACAATAGAAAAATTACTATAAATCAGCTAAAACTGGCACACAGGCTAAAGGGCAGAGAGAGTACCTGCAAGTTCTTTTAAGAGAGTTAACAATATACTTTTCATGTTGCAGTAAATTTCAAGAGACAGTGAAACTGTTATTTTTAATGTTTCCAGCCAGCATATGAGAAAAATACAGACTAGACTGTTAGGCTGAAGTGTCCAGAAGCATTCTGTTACCCTTGACCTTGTCTGAAAACTTAGTTTCCAGAGACCCCTTGTTTTCTGAGAACTTCCTAGCAAAAATGCATTAACAATGAGTTCTGGTCTGTATCATCCTGCAATTCCACTTGTCTTGCACAGAAATGAAAACAAAAATGCTTACTTGCATAAGCCATAATGCCATTTTCTTTTTGTTCCCATGGTCTTTGGTCTTGGTTAATATGCTTATCAAAAGCACATTGGAATGTTACCAGCTTTGCTTGAAATAAGCAATATGGACTCTGAAAAGAAAATAAGATGGTCCACTTCTCCCTTGATTTAGCTACTTAAACACTTTTATTTTTAATAAGTAGCCAACTAAATTCATAACAAACAAATTAATAGGGTAGGGATGAGTCTATTAGTGAAGGTTCACACAGGTAAATTTGGTCCAAACACTTCTTTGTTATTTGCAAGAATGTTCCAAATAAAAGCTCTCTACAGTCTTAGGCATCAACTACAGTCATTTATACCGAACTAAGAGTCTGATCCAGAACCTGTCTAGTACAGCAGATTTTTCTTACCTATACTTAAACAGTAAGGCATGACAGGTAGTGCATTTTCCAAGGATTATTATATGCCTTGGGTAGTGTGATAAGGCAAGAAGCTGGAGACTTTCCTTTAAGTGTCTTTTTCCTATTATGAAATGGAATTTTTAAATCAAAGGAGTGAGAGAGGGAGTCCTGCACTTAAAGAACATTATTGACGTGGTCATGACATAACTGACAACCAGTCATGAAGCTCTGACTATGGGCAGACTTTTAAAGCCATTCCATAATCACCATCAAAGGAGAATTTTATCTTTAAACCTTGCATCAGTATTGTAGTGACAATTGACAATGGACTCTCTACCTAATTTATCTTTAATTATTATCAGTGAATCTGGATATAACTAAAAAAAGGGTTTGATTACTTTTTCTTTAATAGAGTGGAGTGCTCAGAGTTTAAATATGATTAAGAGCTACTCTGCATGTAAAGCTTGATCTCAAATCCATAGGCCAGCTACTACTAAATACAGGATAACAGGATGAAGCATTTACTGGAGTTTCGGTTGAGGTCTTTCACAGAACTTGAGTGTACTTTTCTACTTTTTTAGAAAATTACTACTAGAAATATCCAAAGCAAATGGTTGGACTGATGAATAAGCAGATAACTGTGTTTGTGTGAAGGGAACTTACCTACCCATCATTTGCTTTATTACAGAATTTCAGTTGAGATTTCTTTTGTTTACCTGTTCAGCTACGTATGCTACAGATTACAATTGTGTTCTTTTCAGATACTGTGGCCAGAAATTAAAAACATGTTGGTTTCAGTCTGGTCACTTTTATTCATTATCATCAATACAGCAGAATAAGATATTTTGATTATAACAAACTCATTAATCAAATTACAACCTGGAATCAGATCTGTACCCAGAGGGAATTATAGACTAAATTTACCATAAAATACTGGTGGTGGTTTTGTTGGGTTTTTTATGTTACGGATTTGTTTGTGTGTTTGGTTTTTGTTATTTGCAGTGGGGAATCAGACAACATTTGGAATAAAAAATTGCTTCCAATTGGGTTTTCAAGATAATGCATATTCCCCTGCACTTCTCCTATCACTGCCCCAATCTTTTATTATGGAAGGTCAAACAAAACTTCTCCCTTTGGTTTATGACATATAATTTTACCATTGGGATAACCTACAATTAAACTTGTAGTCTGCAACCTCATTTAACGAAAATAAATTATCCTACAATGAGCCAGCATTTCCATAAGGGTTCTACAGGCATTATGCAGGACTTGGCCCACCACAGAGTTAGGTCACTATAAATGCAGGCCACAAACATTCTAGGAGTTCTGCATCCACAAACCCCAGCTTCACAGTGGGACAAAAATGTTCTTTTCCTACAGTTGGTAGCACTGGCTTTTACTTCTGACACTTTCACCTGCTTGCAGGATGAATGCCTGATACTCTGTCACCAAATGAGAGTTTTAAATAAGGAGAAGGTTTATTTCCTATATTTCCTACTTATTTCCTGTAATTTCTAAGCTTAATGTAGCACATGAGAATGTGGAGCAACTGGTAACTCTCAACTGCATGCATGCTTTTCTTTACGATTACTGTTCCACAAAGAAATTCAGCTTGTGTCATGCTTCCAGTAAAGCATAAGTAGAAGAGAAGAGAGCTGCATTTCCAGTAACATCTTACAAAATACAGTTTCTGTTTATCTGTAGACAGGCCAAAATTCTCAGTAATTTTCAGCAGCCAGAGTTTAAGAAAGAAATTGTCTCTTAATATCTCATAAGCAAAGTCCCAACATTCCCTGAAGTTTCAGGGTATTTTGAGTGGTTTTGTTTTCAAAAGAAGGAAACTAAAGTGAAAATGAATCTTTGGATTTCTATATAGATCTGTATTTATAATTGTTTAAGTTTCACTAAATTAATATGCAACAATAAATACAAAAACTTAAGTTGAATGAGGACTTTAGTAATTACCTGAAGCATATTCACATATTTGAAGAGTTCCAACAGGCTCCTATTACACTGTTATATCCTAAATAAATATGCTACTACAAAACTACCAAACTAAAATGATTTCATATCAGAAGTTATATCTTATCCTTTCCTTATCTAACCTCCCTAGATCATCCTCTATTGACCATCTCATTGAACTGAAACTTAACACAAGACTGACCTAAGATGATTTGGCTTAAACAAAACAGAGACAGAACTGACAATTGGTCTACATGTGTTTCAAGTAGCAGATATTCTGAGAATTAGCATAAGGTGAAGAAAAATCATGAAATATCTGGTAAAAAAATGAGCAAGAAAAAAATTAAGTGGAATATAAGGGGAGATTTCTGGGCTTCTCACTTCTTCCTCCAAACTACTGCTATGGGTATCTCACAACTCTTTCCTAAATAAGAGAAATCTGCAACACCCACGCTGGTTCAGAATTCAGTAACAAATGGGTTTCAATCAAATTTTTTAATGGTTCACTGTTGGTATTCATACATTTTCAGGCTAGCAAACCAAAGAAAAGTTTGTAGGTGCCATCTTCTAAGATAAGAATGGATTTTTCTAGAGACCTTGGGCTGGTGCAGAAGCAAGAAACAAAGCCTGCAGATGTCCCACGGAAGAACGTATCTTAAGAACTCTTTTATAAAGTTAATATAAGTTGCATAAAGACTTGTTGGATCCAGCAATTTCGTGAGACATATATTACTTAATAATTAGCCATAGCTGTATGATGTAAGATAGTTTGCATGGTGTGTTTAGGTTTTAAGATTGTGTGTAACTGTGTGAAAAAATAGTCCTACATGTAGTCCCTCCTGTGACTTGTATAGTCCTGCAGAAGAATAGTCAAAAAGCCTTAATGTAAACATAGTTAAGCTCTTAAGTTCTTCCCTTTTTTCCATGACTACCTAGTAACTTTAATTCATGATGAAGAGGACCAAGAAACAAACTACCAGAAAACCCCATAAAACTAGATGCAGCCAAGTGATTTATTTAATGATAGAGGTAGGAGGCTCTGAAAGCCCTAAAAAGGCTCAACTGAGAACTGTGTCTGTGGAGTTCAAGCGTCATGACAGTTCATTAATGACTGAGTAATGTTTTATCTGAATTTTGTTCCTTAAGAGAATACATTACCTTTAGATTGGAGAATGTGATGTAGAATCTTTTTTTTTCATGCTTTTTACTTGGATGGGAATAAGTGTGTTCCCTATAGAAGAGCACTGAGTAATCATGTGTAAAATAGGACCACCCAACATCTGTCTACATTCACTTAGAAGTCAGTTTTATATTCCTATGCTAGAGGACTTGCAGGAAATTTATACCAAATACATGGGTGGGGTGGGATAGAATCCTTCCTCTTTGCTTAATCACATTCAGGGAAGAGTGATGATCCACTCTGTCTGGTTCTCTCCATTACTCTTTCTAAAATTAACTCACATCTGACATTATAACATATGTTAAATATTATGTAAGTGGTCTGTTCTATATTTGGTTTATTCAGTCATAAATCCTGGCATGCGCGCACACACACACACACACACAAAAGTAGTGCTGGGGGGGAGGGGGGAGAAAACAAAAGTAAAAAAGCCCACACCAAAAATGCTCACAACCTTATGCAGACAAAATGAAATTGGTAGAAGTTGGATTATCCTCCTTTCCTTCCAAGTTCATAAAGGAGCTGTAATAATCCACTACCATGAAAAATCAGAAGAATTATCCATTAGGGAAAATACTTTGCAGGTCAATATGTCCTTCTACTTTGTAGAAATGGAATTTTCACAGTCCAAGAGAGCTTAAGAGCTTCAGTTATTTGTTCTGAAATAGGCTCCAATCTGGCACAACCAAGGTGTATCTGTAAGCATGGGAAGGCACCCTCCTTGCCTTTCTTACTGTTCTTGTTTTCTGCTGTTTTGCCAAGAATATAAAGATATCTCTATAGCTGGGAAACTAAGCTTTTGGTTGGTAATAAAATTTGGTTTTATGAACCAATCTTTCAGCTTTCCCAGCATATTTCCCCAAAAGCTCTACACTGTTTAGTACAAAATTTCCAACATTGTCTTATATCAGTATTATTGGTATATGATTTGGTATGACTGAAATAAGATAGACACTAAGTTATATACAGAACATCATTTTTGTTTCAAGGCCACTGACTTTCCTTTATACCCACTGCTTTGAACTACTCAGGAGCTGATGAACTTCATATCACAAATGCCTTCATAGCTGTAGTGAACAGAGGGTCTAACAGCTACAAAAATGCTTTGACAGTTAGAGGTTATGTAAAAAGCACATATTCCCTTCTACTCCTTACATACCATTTTCTGAAAACAGTCTGAGAGTGCTGGACATGTGCCAAGTTCAGTTCTGAAAGAACTTACTTACAGGTATGGCCCTCAAAGGACAGACATGGGCAGCTAAAATGAAGATGACAGCAACACAAAGGTTCAGCTTGTAAAAGATATTTCAATCACCTGACAGCAAGGTGCCTAAATATCTTCAGCAGAGGGGTTAGATTGTCCATTCCTTTTATTTCAGGAATTGTCAGGGGCAAGAACAACTCAGAAAGTGGGATACTGTATAACAAAGAGGCTTTGCCCACTCGCCTCAGAACCAAGTGCCAACTATACAAAAACACCAGCTATCTAGTTCTTCTCCTGGCAGCTCAAAAGGCCTGATTTCTCAGGAAGGTGTACCTGACATTTCCTTGTACTGCTCCAGAAAACAGCGAATGCGTTTCTTTGTCAATACCTTTTCCAGTGCTTCCTAATGGTATGCAGGACTGATACAATTGCTTAGAACTCATGAAAATGTTGTCTGGACATTTCAGCAACAGAAGCAGAATATAAAGATCTATCACAGAAACCTTAGCAAGAGCTGTAAATCATCAAAAAGGATAGCTCTGTAATTAATTAATTTTTCTTATCACAAGATCTGAACTGAAATAACTGTTCTTAAAGCAGGAACAAAACCACAGGTAAATACAGGGGGTTTTATGTAGCAAAAGTAATCAAAAATCTACACTTACATCTACCTTACATCAAATTATTTCGTAGCTGTAATTATCTCCTAATTATGTGTTCATTTCTGAATAGAAATAAATCCATGCCACAAAGAATTACTTCTCTTCTTGGTCACTGGTGCTGAAAAAAACAACTTTATAACATTTAAAGCCACAATTAAATTTTCATATACCAAGGCTCACATTGAGATACACCAAAGCACAGTTGCAAAAGAGCACCAAAAGACTTAGTGTGACCCACATAACAAAGCAGGACACTCTGAGAGCTTGACTATATTCAGCTGCAGTTTTGGAATTAATAGATGATTCATATTCTAAAGTGATTATATCATGTTGAACTACTGTAAAAATATTATAAAATATTACCACCGTTGTTTGGAACAAGAAATATTTTGCATTTTTTTAATTGCAATATGACAGACAATGGCCTAACATGATGGCTCTAAGCAGCAGAGATCAGGTTTTAGTCAGCACAGGTTGCAGGAATGAGAATTAAGCATGTAATAGCCTACTTTCTCTTTCTTGACAGGCAGCTGGGCCTTCTACAAATGTTATTCTCTTACTACCATACAAGTCACTTCAAATGCAGCATATGTAGATTTCCCAGTCCTGGTGTAGCTGGTTTTTGTGAATTGGCATTACCCAAGCTATTATGCAAGAACAAAAGCTACTCTTTAGTCACCGCTGAAAGCTAGTTTTCCATTGTCTTGTTACCCCAAATCAGCCAGAGCCACTTGTATGGACCTGTTTTCTCGAGTATGCGGAATGCTGACAATTATTATTAACTGACCTAACACTGATCTAGGCTCTGTTGCTGCCTAGTGGGCTGAGTCAGAGAGAAGGGAGCTAATTATCATAGGAGGGAGAACAGAGATTAATGAGATAATATCAGAAAAACAACGTTGAAGAGCAGGAGCCTTAAAGAACAAGATAGATAGATACCTAGAGAAAACAAAATGGAATCAAGAGTCCTGCTTGACTTAAAAATAAGTTTGCTTCTGTTAAGAAATCTACTATTGTTTCTTATGAACAAATTTCATTATATCAAAGAGATCATGCTTCCCAGTTTCAAGTATAAAAATGTCTTTCTGTTCCAGTAACATAGCTATGGAAAAAAGGAAAATTCTCACAAACTTGTAACTTAAAATGACACAGTAAATTATTTCTTTTAAAGCCCTTCAAAGTATATTTAATGCACAATTTGAAGTTACAGGAGACTTAAAAAAAAGAAAGAAACATTTACAGTATGGAACAAATGAAAGTAATAAAATGAATATTAGGTGGGTAGCATAAGTAGGGTGGAGTGACAATGATGAAGAATTATATGAGGAAGAGGGGAGCTGAGTAGGTTCCTAAATGGCTGACATCCAGATGCTTCAATAATTAGATTATTTTCAAACGTATAGAAAATTTTTAAAGAAAATGTAATTTTTTATTGAAGGAGAGGGATGGAGAGAGCAGGGAAAGGGTAGAAGCCATTGGGTAGACGCCACCTAAACCAGGCTTTTAGATTTGCTCCTTTTCATTGGAATTACTCCTCTTCCCCCTTTTCCCCAACTAGCAATTAACAGACATATATGAACACACAGATAACATGCCACCACATATAGGATGTTGTAAAAAAGCTACAGTCACAAGCGTTATTCCAAAATATGTAAAAGAACCTTGCTAAGAGCTTTGTGAACAAATTAACTGTGCTGAGGAGCAAAATCACCAGCTTTTTGTCAGCTATGAAACTGAAATCAACAAATCTTCTTTAGCCCAAGCAAAATAAAATCACAATCAAAAAATAAAATAAAAAACACCATTACAGTTTCATCTACTCCAGGTTTTCAACTAAATCATCCTTCCACTGATTTAAATTACTTTTATTTAATTTTTTCAACTATCTACTTTAAGACATAGTGTGCTTTTAATCTCTTAATTTAAGGATTTCTCTACACACAAAAATATTGCCTGGTGATTCAGGTGTAAGAAAATAGTGTAAACCTCCTCTTCCTCAACATATAGACAAACTTCCCCCATACATATGCTTTTATGAGTCTAGCTTCATGCCAAATGGGAACAAACACCTGAATATCAGTGGCATAACTACATTCCCAGGCATGAATTATTTCATTTCCTATCACCAAAAAAAGCTCAAATCTGAAACAATGCTATTTTAACCTTAAATATCTATATCAGAATGCAATGTATACAGACCACCTTAGGGTAGATGAAGTTATGTACCCTAAAACCAACAAAGTTTCATTTTTCAGAAAAAGGTTAGTTAAAAATGATAATTAAACAAATTCTGCCAAAAAATAACATAGGAAAAACAAAAGTGCCCATTATAACATATTTCTTTAGAGAAATCTCCTAAAATGGTATAACGGTATATAGTAAAAAGTTAAAACACAGCTGTAGAGAAACCAACAATCACACTAGTTATGAAATACTCAAGAAAAGGTAAATTTCACAAACCTACATCCAGAAAAAGAAAATATTATCCAATATTAGCAATTCTCTACTTGTGTAGCACATCCCTCAAAAGTGTCATCAACTCAATAGGTGTAACTGACTGAAAACAGCTCAATGTCATCTTCAGCTGAAGTCCAGCAGTTCAGAAAAACATGCAAACTGCATTTTTGCATTTCTCAGTAATAATGTCTAAGTAATTATGATGCTCTTGGCAGATTTTCTATTTTTACTTACATAGGTTTCTTGAAATATTGGATTCCTATAACACAGTACAGCACAGAAATCTGTTCACGTTTGATCTCCCATTCACTTGTGCAGCAGAAGTTTGCTGAAAGTAGGATCAAAGATTACCCAACTTTCTTTTTTCCTGTTTTCCCTGATGACAATTCCACACCAGAACTTTTTTTTTTTTTAATTTTAATTTTCTGTTGGGCAGCAAATTACTTTGTGCTATTCAACACCTGATCTGAATTTGTATAGCTAATAAGCAAAATGTCTACAGGTGTCGAGGAAACTAAGGAACACATGCTTCCATTTTCCAAGAATGTTAAAATTCAGGTAATCTCCAGAGAAACTATGGTCTCAGAGGCAGAGTAACCCATTAATATGAATTTCATTATTTTTTGTTAGCATTATTAAAATAGGATTCATCTGACATAGCTATAGTTTGCACTGGTTGTGTAGCGTTCTTCTTTACTAGTATGCAAAATAGGAAGGTTAAAGGAAGATAGTGGTAAACAGTCACTTTACAGTAACGTAGTCCGTGTTTATTTTTACATGCTTATGCATCCAAAAAGCAGAAAACTGCGGATTTATTGTTTCAGCTGCTGAAATTGTCAGAATATTGAAAGCCAGTTGGGTTCTGGTTATCTTGCAACAAAATCTGGTGGTTCTGAATGACCATTAGGTGATAAAACAGCCTTCACAGATATTATGCAAGTATAAACAGGCACTATAAACAGACTCAGGAAAACTGTATTGTGGATGGACCTAGCGGTACATTTTTTTAAGAAAATAACTAGAAAAGTAAAATAAATTTTATTGTCTCTTTCAAGTGTTCTACTTCCAGATCTTTAGTAAGATTTAAAATTTTGACAATTGGTAGCATACATTCAGCATTTTTGAAATGTTTCAATGAATAGTACAGTCCTGTAGCAGGAACATACCTTGTTCAGATCCATTGATACAAATATGAAATGTTAAAAAGGAAGACAGAGAGAGGAAAGAAGTGAATAAAATGTAAATTACTTGAAATAATAAATCAAAGACCTAAAGTCTGACACTTAGATTTCTGGTGGTCCATATGTTTTACATATCATGAAACCATCCCCATAAACAATTCTTGCTAGAGAATACAATTCACATTCTTCCTAAACCATCCTATCTCATTTGTTTACAGTTTTCTTCTCAACAGCTTCATTAAATTGAAGACAGCATGAGCAAGTTGAAACAATTCATAAAGAAAAAAAAGATCTCTATTAAATAATGTCAACATCAAAGGCAACAATAAGTAATCTCCTGCAAAGGGAAGACTGTGAAAGCATCTTTTGAGCTGCTTAAAAACTGGCAATTATCAATTTCATTTTGACATGAATGAGAGAGAGGAATGTTCTGTACATGCTTTAATCTTCTAACATATATTTTATAACAACAAAAAAAATCAAAACACCTTAAGATCTATTTGGTGAATATTTAACTAAGTCTGTACTAGCACAAACAATTTTGCCCTATTAAAAGCATTATGCCTACTGTGTTTGCTTTATCCTTTAGTTTTTATAGAATGCTACTGGTTTTGTTACCAGACAATGGTGTAGTATTCATTTAGAAAAAAATATCTCAGTTGGGAAGATGCTTCCCCTGCATGAAAATAATACAGCATGCAGCCTTCTGCAGGGCTGGGTTTGAGGTGCTGTTGCAAAAGACATTGTCAGGGCAAAGAAGGATCCAATGGTGGACTTCTGTCCGAAGAGCTTTAGCAATCAAGGGAAAAGGAGTGAGATAAAGACAAAGAAGTCTATGCTAAAAGTTACAGGAGAGTAGCACTTGGCTTACTAGGCCCCTTAGGAACAGTGAAACCACCATTTCAGAAAGCAGGAGTCTTTTGCACAAGTGCAGATTTATCACAGTGTGTGTGTGGGCAGCTGGTCAGTTCACGTCTCAAAGAGAAAGAACCTTTCCTTGTCATTGCAAGGCCCACTCCTCCATAGAGTTTAATAAAGTAGTCATGAAATTTTGGCTATAACTTGTACTTCGTTGTTCACAAGACACTATTGAAGCAGATCCATCCCATGCACAAACTAGCTGATACAAATTTTTCTCATCTTTTAATCTTTCATGATTATTCTAGAATGAAAAGCAGAGGGAAATACAAATTACTATTTTTTTTTTCACTCAGTTCTAATCACTAGTTTATAATCATATTGGTTTTTCATTTAATTTTTTTCTTATGTACAGAAGAAGAATCAAAGAGAAACATATTTTCCATAGTTACCTGGAAGATTTTCACATTTCAAGAAGGTTGTATTAAAATCAGTAAATGTTTGTAAATTTAATATAGAATAAAATAACTGTAAATAATAATTTTTTTTTTTCAATTGGAAGGTGTTAAAGACCACCATATACATTGCTCATCTTTCCCAGGTTGTTTAACACAGCTTTTCCTGCTTTCTAATTATACTAAGAGAGGTTGGTAGTAATAGTACCAGCATCATCCTATTTCTTCTGCAGATTCACGTTCATGTAATACGGAAGACTTCCCTAGCAAATGCGTTTCTGTAAAGCAGATGGAATTGTGTCAAAAACTGAAAAAGTACCCCAGACACATTTAGCCTATTTTAAGTTTAGAAGAAAAGAATTTGCTGTGGAAATTGAAAAACATGGTGGCCAGCTCACAATCAGATCTAGAAAGATTCACTTAAAACAATCCTTTTCAAGAGCTCATGTGTCTAAAAGTTGCTCTCTTTCTTCCAGACTTTCTCAGATACTTTAATAATGGTTATTTTCTTTTCCTACAAGCCTCATTAAGAAAAGGGTCCAAACAAGACTTGCAGCCCAGTCGTTGCTTAAGGAGAAATAACCTCTTTTTTTTTTTTTTCCCCTTGAGTCTGGAAACCACACTTGGAGAAGAAAAAGTACCAAGGAGTCACTTTGCCAACCCATACTCAGAAATGTAGCTTATGTTCTCACAATTTGTATATATACATCCTACACATTGTTTGGGAGGCCAGTTTGAGTCAAAAGCTGCTCCATTGTTTGAACTCTGTTTAATATGCCTGAAAAATAATTTAAAATCAAATTTGTGATCACTGCATGATCTAGGTCAAGAATCAGCAGTCACCCAACATTTTCTTATAAACACATTAAGTTTTCAACAATTTTGTCTTTAACTCCCTCTATATAATTACCTACTTATTTCTATGCACACTAATTAATTCTCTAAGGATCTACATTTCTACTTTATCACATAGGGAAGATAAAATGGAAAAATACAACAAATCCTTAGTTTTTCCTAGATCTCTTGCTGCTTCCTACAGTATTCAGCAATACTGTTTTCACAGCTCAAACTACCATTTATAGATATCATTATTACCACCATTTATGGATCTGTAAATGTAGCCCTTTGGTTCGCCAAGTTTAGCCACTTGTGTATCAGGAGTGAATTGTTTTAAGAAAAACACTAAAGACAGAAAAAATGTACTGCAGTAGTCACAACATATGGATGAAATAACAAATGTTGGCAGGCTGAGAGTAAATAGTGATTTTTTTTTTTTTTTAAAGTTGAAGCTACCAGACTGAGATAGTATCTATGCATATTCCCCAATAAAAAATTGGATCCTATATATAACAAATTTATCAGTGCTCTCTCTCACTTCTTACCAACTCTGGTGTTATGTCTTCACCAGAGTCCCTTCATCACTTTCCTTTGTACAATTATTTATAGAAGTTTATAGCTCTCTAACCCATTTACATTGATGCATATGCTTAGAATAGGTGGCTGTAAAGTTGTGTCAAATATTTTTGTCACTGTATTACCTGACCTGTTCCAGAATATAAGTGAAAAAAAGATTAAAATCGGATAACGATGTGGAGAATATAGCTCTAAATACTCTCAGTTTTAATAAAACTCACTCAAAGATGGAGGAAACATTTTGCAGTATTTATGTTTAGTACAGTACAGTACAGCAGGAGTACTGTGGACTCTTCTCTGCTGGCTGGCCAACATGTCTGTTTCTCACTTAGGAGACTATGAAAGTTTCATCTCTTGGGCTATTTAATCCTCAGCTTCTTTGCCAAGATCACCAGCAAAGCTATCAATTATCACATCACAAAAAGAGAGTGAACAACCATCCTGCAGAAGCTGGCATGAAACCATTAACTCTTTTCACACACCTCTTTATAGCAATCAGATGGTAGTAGTTTTGGGTTGCTTCTGAATTAAATATTTCAAGTGCTCAATTTTTGAGGAGAAAAAGCCAACTTAGTCACAATGATGTCACAAGGTCTTACTAGAAGTCTATTCCATGACATTATCCAATGCTCTGATGGTTCCCATATTTAGATATATCAGTTTCTCTTCTTAATGCATTATCCCAATCCTTCACACTAATTTTTAGTTGGGAACCCAGCAGGTCAGTGCCAGGAAGCATGTTAATGCTTGTTCACCGGAATCCACAGTGCTGGTGAACATTTAGCTGAAACTCTACTTAAGGGTCTCAAGTGTATTTCAGCACACTCAGGGTATTAGAGCTTTATATCATTTGAAAGAATCCTTTATTTTTAGTGCTAAATCAACAAAGCTGTTAGTGTCATTTTCAGTCAGACTGTCATCTACTGGGAATTCAAAATTACACTCAGCTGCAAACTATTGACACTCCTCTTAACAAAAAAATGTTTTTAATAAATCTTTACATTAGCCTATGAGATAAAAAAATCTTTACCATGAAATATACAAGTGTATAAGTGTTTTATGAAAGTTTTATTAACTTTACAAAAGAAGAATTGGCAGTGAACCATGAACATCCTGTACTCCTAACACGTGGTTATAAATTACATGTTCTTTCCAATAACATCTGAAAAAGAGACTGTAATTTAAATTTCAAAACCACTTGGCATACCTACTATATAGTGCTGACATGAAGTAAAGGGAGGATCTGGAGAGACTCAAACAAAGAGTGAAAATATAAAGACATCCTTAGCTAAAAAGCTGCTGATGAATACAATTCCTTTCCAGCTGGACAGGGATCAAGTACTTGCTTGTCATATCATTCAATGCACTGTTCAATCGGGGATTCTTCCTTTCAACAAAAAGAAAACTTAAGTGCTGCTAATCATCCCTTGTAGAACTTTATCTTGCAGATACCTTCTTTATGTCAGGATTTCTCAATGACCATTGCCAACAGTAGAAGGATCAAAGTTGTTATTAAACAAAAATGCCTTCACTGATGGGGAAAAGCAGTTATCTTCTGTTCTCACACACAAGATTTGGAGCTACTAACAGCTTAATAATATTTAGTGTGAAGTTTAAAAAAAACCCAAACCCAAACATATGAAAACTCTGAAGAGTATCTATAGGAAACATTTTATTTTCTATTTCTGGATGACTATGACTGATCAATATAACCTCTTTATTCTGATTTCTTGTAGGCAGATATATGTCACTTCATCCATTTAAGGATGAACTTTAAAATGATAACGTGAATTTTTTAATAGACCTACTGTTAGTAGCGCCACATAGCAAACTGTTCTCTCAAATGATATCAAATTTTGAAGTCCTAGAAATGCCTTTAATAATAGACAATGCATATGTTCACAAGAAATGCAAATTTTTTGAAAGCGCACTGGATAAGTAATTTCATGCAACTCATCCTCACAGCTCTGTCTGAATAAAACTGGTTTTTCTGCCTCCCAGCAGTATGTGAAAACCCAGAGAGAAGCTTGCTGCCAGTTAGTTTAGTGGCTTGAATGGAACACAAGCCTATAGGGAGAAAGCCAAGCCGCAAATAATCATGCAACATCAAGATTCCTTAAGACCAGTCCTTAAAACAAAGCAAACAGAAGAGCATTCTGAGAAGAGTAAGAGAGAAGTTAAAAAAACTAAAGAAAAAAAAATTAAGTCTAAGATTAACAAAACAGAAACAAGACATAACTGCCATTAAATGCTTTTGACAAAAAAAAAAAAAGTCACAAGACCACCACCATTTTCTAACAGCATACTCACCAATTCTGATGAAATTTGGTAATTCCCAGTTGCAGACCTACTTTTGTTAGAGAAGGGTAAAAAGGTCAAAATGGTGAGAAAAAGGACTTCATCTAGAAAACTGAAAACAGATTGGGCCTGCAACTCTAACTTACTGCAGCCCCTACAGTGATGCAGTATGTTCTTAGAAACATCTAGTCTGACATATGAGAAAGTACCAGGAGACAGGATGAGTTATTGCATAGTTTGGCTCAGGTAGAAAAACTAATTATAGAAAGAAAATTAGAATTAACTCTGAAGAGTGTGTTGGGAAAAGTGATCAACATGTAGTAAAACTGGTACACCTTGCTATGGTGGAGCAGAAACCTCATGCTGAGAGCTGTAACAACATTCTAATTTATAGCAAGCAGTTGCAGCAAGCTAAAAAGCAGCTATAGAAAAAGCCTGGACAGCAACTGAAACGCAAGCATATTTTTTCAAAGTCTGCGTATATGAGAGACCTGATGTTTATAATATTGCAAATAATTTATGTTTATGTGCGTTACTAATTCTGAGGAGGAAAGAAAAGTAGCTCAATTTCAAATCATATTGCTAGAAAGGTATGTTCATCAAAGAGCTGAGGAAGGCAATGGTTTGGTCTGTAAGGTTTTGTTCAACTTCAGGACTGAATTAGTTTTGCAAAGGTATCAGGATGGCACATTGTGCAAATGTGCTGAGGAAAGTGAACTCCCTCTCAGATCACTCAGACTAAAACATGGAGCAGAGGATAAATATTAAGAAGATGTGAGTCACAAAAATTATCTAGTAACATAAATAGTTTCTCTGATGTCTTAACTGAATTATGGGGCTAAAAGAAATAAATTAGATGTTAATGTTAGTTTGATACAGTACAGTGACATGAATTGGAACAATAACAATGAAATAAAATATGTAGATATTACTTAACCAAAATACTTTGTAATTCTGAAACACTTCAAATACATAGCTAAAAGACAAGAAAAATGTTGGAATATTCTCAAAATGCAATTTGTGTGCTTTGTTAATTACAGTAGTACTTCATTTTCCACTGAAGGACCTGGTCATTTTGTTTAGTAAGTATCACTTTCTGTCCAGACCACATATGCTTCTGTCTTAAGCACTCATTGCCTGTTTAATTTTAAATTATTGTTAGAATAATATAAGTTGTTAATTTTAGAAGACCCATTCAAGTAGCACTGGAACAATGGTATAAGATTTTTTAAAAAAAATATTTCCCAATTTCTTTAACTTGGATTAAAATGACACTCGGTCTGTATATAAAAGGTGATATTTCTTGATTTCCTTGAAAAAAAAAAAATCAGTCCTATATTTCTCTCATTCCCAATACATTCCAGTAATTTAATATTTGTTTATACAGTCATCAGGTCTGAGGAAATGGTTTGAAGATGCAAAGCTAATGGTAGCAAAATCAACTGAAGTAGCTCCTATGCACCACAGTTTTTACACAGCTGTTCCACTTCTGAACTTTGATGCTGAAAACTCTTTTTGGGACTGCTTTGAGATGCATCAGGGAAATGATTTAGATTAGAAAAAGGAGAAAAGCAAAAGACTGAGGTAACTGAGGACAAAAGAGAAACTACTTAAAAGATTGAATCACGGCTTTGCTATGACTACCATTGTGCCTTTCCTTTTTTAAATCTGTCGAGAACTGCATTGAAACAACCCCATGGATACACTGGTGAGAGTGTCTAGCTTCCACTAGAGAGCAATGACATTTAGTCTCTGCTAGGCTGCAAGGGAACAATTTGTAATTGCTTTAAGATGACAGAACATGTTTCATTTAACCTTTATTTCTAGGATATTTAATGTTTTATTTACTGTCTGTTCCTTTTTGAGAAGAACAGAAAAAGGCTAAGTACATAAATAAAATGGAACAAAGAATAACAATAATCCACTACTTGAAATCTTTGCAACAAAAGTATTCAGATAATAAGAAACTCTCTGCCCTTGACTGAAGACCGTGGAACCTACAACCAAATAAATTATTTTTTTCCAGTTCTCAATAAGTGATACTTGCTACAAAGTAGAACTTGCCCTTCTATGAAATGTGTTAAAGGAAAAATATCATGCATATAGTGCGAATTTTGGATTACAAGAGCATGATGTTAATCATAGCGGATCACAGTGCTATGACATGAAAAAAATAAAAGCAGCAAAGACAAGGAGAAACATGTATTACAATTAAAATAGAACTCCCATGCTTACAGTGGAATGACACTAATGTGAGAGACACAAAGAACTAGTAAGTGACCTCTAACAGCTAATATATAAACACTGTATACAGACTTAGTAAAGAAAGATGCTTAATATGAAATCCGAGCCCTTTTTAAAAATTTTTGGCAGAATTATTATCTTTATCAATACTTCAGAAAGAACATTGCTAGATTGAGGTTACAAGTTATAAATAAATTCTGTGCTTGGTCATATGAAACTTACCTTGCAAAAGAAAATAGAAATATTATGAAAACTTGTTCTCGCAAAGAAAAAAAAAAGTCTCTATGACCTTTCGTTTCAAATTCCATATCTTCACATTGAAAATAGCTATTCTATCAGAAAAAACACAGAAATATACAGAAAAGTATATTGCAATGTGTTAGCAGTCCCACTTACAAAAGTGGGGGTCATTACCAAGTTTTAAACTAAGATGAACTAGACACTTCCTTGCTGTGAAAATAATTCTGTCAACATATCAGATTTATTATTCCTTGCTTCCTTAGATATGGATATTTCATATACAAACAGAAAGAATGAAAATTATGTGAGACGCCAAGAATCCTCGTCCAATCCTGACCAGATGGCTGAGTGCAAATCTGAAGAAGAAAACATGGCAAAGAATATCCATGGATACAGAAAACAGAGAGGATTTGCAGTACCACAAGTTAATTTCCTAAAAATGGTTAATTACTATTTTTAAGGAATGACTAAGTAAGGCTCTTGGTTGAAAATTCCTCCTCACCCAAACTCACAGCATAATTATTGCAATATCTTAATGGAAATCTTCTAGGTGAGATTCTTTCTGATCTCCTATTATGACTTTTAAATATTTCTTTCTACCTCCCTCCAAAGGAAGTTGGTTCTGGACTTCACTATATGAATGACCGCATCCATATACTAAGGAATTTAAATTTGTTATACAATGCCAAAAAATGTCTAGATTCCAGTCATATAAGAAGTTTGGATTAGAAAATTTTACTACTGTGGTCATTAGCCAAATTGTAAGAAGGTAGTGGCTTGAGGAAAATCATTGTTTTCAAATCTTTCAAGAAAAAGTCAAAAATATCTTGGTTGTTTAATGCTTGGCAACATCAGTGTTCTGAAAAAAAAAGTAGGTAATGTTAAGGGGTAAGGGGGGTGGGGGGAAAGCAGCTCCAGCTTCTCTAGGTGGCTAAACAAAGCTGACTCATATATATGCAATCAAATTCTGGAGACTGTTCACAATAGTTCTACAAGGAAGTTAATGATGTTTTCCTAAACTCTTGCTTTCTCTGTCAGTGTACGATCACAATAGACTTCATAACAATTTCTTATGGGAAACTGGTAAGCACGTCATGTATCAATGAACAATTGAGCAGCTCCGAAGTATTTCTACTAGGTGTAGACCACTCCTGGCTTTCAATAAGAGTGGGACTAAATCCCTACTTCCTCAGCACAGTGATTAAAAAGAAGAACCTTACAGGAATCCAATTTCCAGCTTCATGGAAAAACAGCAGACAGTAAAAATAAGTAATCTATATTAGGAAGAATTGGAATCATATCTAGAGGCAAGTTAACAGTGAAAAGAATTTTTGGGCTGGTACTGTGCAGAACCAGGATTTGGACTCAATGGTCCTGCGGGTCCTTTTCAACTTAGACTATTCTATGAGTCTATGAACAAAACCAGACCTACACATGCAGTGATCACTTACCTCATTGGCATGACAGACATTTTATTTGCCCTCCATGGTATTATTGATATAAGAGCCTGTCTTCTTTTAATCTATTTTTTATCAATAAATATGGCAATTTTAATGAAAATTTTACCTCTCTTCCTAAATGGATTCAGATTTGAACATTTACAAAAGGGGAAAAAAATAATATTAACAGAAGGCTTTCTTATCATAGGTACCCAAGGGACTTTGTGCAAAGATCTGAAGACACCTTTTGTATCCACTTTTGCCTATCAATAAAGTGCTGGGTCACAATACAATAGTAACAAACATTATCAACCTGAAATTCCAGGCAAAGCTGTGCTACAAAAGTAAATCACAGGCCTTAAGATTTATCACTCCTGGCCATTTTAACAGAAATTAATCAAAATTATTTACACGAGTTCAGTTTTTCTTCCAAGGTACTTTTTTGCTTATGATAACACTTACAGAGTCACACTCAAAAATTTCTAACATCTATTAAATACTTTCAAACAAATATTAGATTGATAAAGTTTTGAATAAGCAAGATTTTTTCAAAGCATTGAGAATAGTTTTTAATGTAGAATTGCAATTTCCTCTGAAGATGTAACTGTTTCAGGATTTTTTTTGTGTGTATGTGTGTACTTTAAAATCTATGAATACAGCTCTTTTGACTATTTTTATTTCGTGTCTCTCCAGCTGTACCTATCATAGTGAGTTCTTCTTACAATCTTCAACATCCAATGCAGCTATCAGGTTATTTCTTCCCTATTTTTTTCCAGGTACCTTTATACATTTTCTGCAAAGATAGTACTTTCTAGAACATCAATATTTGAAATTATTTACTTTTTGTAACCTTCCACCTCATCCTCATTTTCTCTGTTTATTCAAATCTGCTCACTTATTCTTTCAATCGTATCTCTGTCTTGGACACTCTTTCACATCTGACAGCAGACATCAATTCCAGAGTTTTATAAATATGTTTTTATTTACACCACAGGAGTGTAGAAGTCCTAGGCACCTGTCATATCAAAGGAAAAGCATTTGTCAGCAATAAAACTTCCACACAATTCCACTGTCTTCCTTGCAGAAGATGACAAAGACAGTGCAGAGAGAACAAAAAAAAAACTTACCCTAAACAAAACCACAACTGTGACTGATATTGCTGACTTCAACTGTACAGAGACATTTTAAAGCAATACAAAATATTCTGGAAGTATATACATAGTTGAGAACCTTAGTGAGAATACTGTAATCTTGGAATGAAATTCTATTTTTTTCACATACTGACTGGAGTAATTTTATCTCAGATATGTTTTGCATAAGATGTGGAGTATGATTTAATCGGCTGAATATTTTTTGTGGAATTTTTTTAAACAACATATACAATAAAATACAAAAATGAAACATTCATCATTAAAAAAAACTGGAGATATCTTAATATGATGACAAACATTATCAGTTTAAGTTACCTCAACAACTTTATGCTGTTTAATCAGGAACATCACACAACTCCTTAATTTTATTCTAGATCATACTAATGCAGTTGTTTTTGCCATTGCCTTAATGCGTGAGTCACTTCACATCAGCAGACCCATGCTATGGATCACAATATGTAACCTTTATCCTGGATCCACTTACATTAGTGTACAAACCAGCAGAAAAGCACCTAGTAGCTGTAATATGAGTTGTTTACTAGCAGAATAGAACTTCTATTTTTGGAGAAAAAATGTCCAGTAAGTTAAAAAAAAAAAAAAACAAAACCAAACACATTTATTCTAAGGAGAAATATGTGCTATTAAAAGGTCTGGAATGGAAACAAAAATGTTTCATCTTGCTTCCCATTATTATCTGCATACAAACTAAGTTCAGAGCCTAGATAATACTGCCTATGATTTAAGTTAGGGAAAATTAATGTTCTTCATCTTGTTTATATCTCCCGCTACCACAACACTGTTCTGTTCTTGACACTTTCAGAAAGGGCAAATATGCAGAGCAAGATGTCTTTGAAACCCAGCTATTACTATAGGAAGAGCAGGACACACAGAGAAAGAAGGTTTAAAATAAACAGAGAAAACTGAATCAAAGCTAAAAAGAATTTTATGTATGGCATTGTCAATAAGTAGCATTACCAGCTGTATAAAGAGTCTGGTACTAGTAGACTTTAATAAAATGACACATTCTAGTTTTTTATTCATTTTTCCTTGCAAATGTCTGGTTGCATTGCTTTGGATATTTTTTATTAAATATTTTGTCTGTATGTATAAAATGATCCCTAAATAATCTTTATTTAAATTTGCAAGAGCAATATATATTTGCATGTGGTCAAAATTTTGAAGATGTATCATTGTGTTCAATAAAATCATATATGTGAACACAGCTGATCAAATGTGAATACTTACTGCAGACAAAGAACTTTGAATAGAATGGTTCAGCAAGATAAAACTGTGAAAGGAAGTCAGAAAATTTTAAATCATGTTACCATCTTACAAAAAAATTATTCCAATTGGAAAGTATTGGATTCTGTTGAGGTAACTCTCCTCTTAAAAATATAAGAGACATTTTTAAATTAAAAATGCAGCTACTAACTTTAGACATTCAAACATATGAGCATGAAAAATGCTTTATGCATTCACTAGTGTGAAATTAGCACTTTGTTATGTTTGTGAGAATTATAATTTTAAAAGACTTGCCTAAAACTCACCAGGAATACTGCCAGTTCAGAAGAGTAGACACTATTATTAATCTGCATTCAACAAAGGATGCTTCTCCTTTTTGTACAATAAAATGTTTTTGTTTAGTTTTGCTAACTTGCTAACTGGCTAATTTCTTAGGAAGCAGAAATCAAGATATACAAATATAATGTTTCTCCCCTGCTTTATGGCAATTTCAACAGAGCCCTAAGGGGGATGGAAAAGGAAAGAAGGGTAATATGTAAAATAAATTTTGCAATGAATGACAGACCTTTGCTATCTTATGTAATAAGACAACCTCAATATGCTTCTGAGTATTTGGTAGGGAAACCTACAGTATATCCTACTGATAAAAACTCATTGCTTTGGAGAGTTAAACAGAAATTCTCAAGTTCTTCTGGAAGTTTGGTCCAGTGGCCTCTAGGAGAAATGCTCACCTCAATTTTCCTCAGTTGCTGTACAAAGCTTCATCAGCTTCATAAGAGGAAATGATTATTTTTCTGAATCCTTTAATTACAGTATTTTCTGAGAGAAAATTACAAATTTGAAATAAGCATACAGGATAAGAAGAAACACATTTTCTTTATCAGAATTTGAAATCAGGTCTCCACTGGTGAAAAATCATGTTATTCCTTCCAATATTTCTAACTTACAAGTAACTCAGTTAAGAAACGCAGAGAGTTAAATGAAGACATAAAAAAGGTGAAAGCAAAATACCCACTTGAACTTCTGCTGAAAGCTTTAATTCCTATAGATAGTATTTCCAAAGCCTGCTGGCCATGAAAGTTGACATATGCTGTGTTCTGCAGATGTAGCTGCAGTAACACAGCTGGATATAATGCTCTCCGCATCTGGTGCACAGATGTTTGATTGTGTCCTTGGTAGTTAGCCAGATTTGGAAGGATCCATTTAGTTCTTGGAGCAATGTTAAAAGAACAAGAAAATAGTCCACTGGTAGTAATAATACTTTACATTTCTCTTAGCTGCTTTATCCACTGTCACTTTCCCCTATTAAGCTGAGTCATGGTACCTTTCTATGACCTTTTCTGAATTCCAAATCTAGAACAGAAGATTGATTTGGAATTAAGCAGGCAAATTAAAACTCCACTGAAAGTTCTTCGCTATCCCAGAACCCTTACTTTTAACCTCTTTTTGGTAAGAACTCAATCCAAGTCTCTTTGGAGACAGTGGGGGAAAAAAATTAATGAGCTGTGGAAACACCCCAAAAAATTGTAAAATGACTATGTAATCTGAGCAATTTCGGCAGTGTTATTGCTACTTAATTCTTGCAGAAATAATTTATCCTCCTTTAAATTATATGCTCATTTTATGCTGCATAAAAGACATTTTACCAATGTCTTCTTCAAAATGTTTTGAACTTAGATTTCATGTTGGTTTTGGCTCCAGGTTATTTCTGAGCTTTGCAGTGAGCTGTATGCAGCATTCTAGAAATACGTGTAGCAACATTACAAAATCAGGTGCATGTGTGCTCCTACTAATAAAATCTCTGATTCTCTTCCTCTCTCCAGAACTGAGGATCATGTAAAAGTGTAACAAATCAGGAATGAAAACACAGACTTTAAAAAGACACACCTGACTTTCTGGGAATACTTTTTGTGTTTTAGATCATACATTCTTCAAGCAAGAGACCTCTATCCATGTGATAATGTTGCCACAGCAGTAGCAACTACAGTTCATTTATTAAATAGTTACAGTGTCAATGGACACAATGATATAATCGTATGGATACAAATTTTAAAAATACATGCACAATGAGATAAAATTCCAGGTGTAAAATCAAAATAATGTATTTTCATCAGGAAAAAAAGAAAAACAAAAACTACTTATTTTGACTTTCCTAATTACTGGCAAAACTGAGATATTTCTTGTTTAGAAACATAATATTTTTGTTTCAATAAAAATATAATTTTGGATGAAAGATTATCAGAGGAAATACTTTTAGCTAGCTTTTATTAATATAACTAGTCTTCCTGATCCCACAAGTGATACTAAGATCATTAAGAATATAACAATTACCTTCCTGTTACCAAATTTCTTCCATCTTCTGCCAGCTCCCTGTCTCACACTTCATGTTGTCAACCTAGAAAGACAGTAAAAAAAAAAAAATCCTGTTGAATAACAAATGATAGTGGGATTTCCATGCCTTTGTTATTCATCTTGCAAGCTGCTTTTATTGCTGCCTATTGAGCTACATTGACCAAACAGAAGGGAGAAAATTTGTATTTGGAGCGTACAGCTCACATATCTGACCTGCCCCTTCACTACTTTCTGACCTGTATGCTGAGATAGAAACCAGATAGCTGAGTGTAAAAGGTTTGCTGAGAAATGAATCTTGAGTTAAAAAATGTGACTTGGCACTTGTTCACGTGAGATGTATCAGTTTTGAAATTCATTCAGCCCTCAGACTTTAAGAGCAGCTGAAGAACATTGCAGTGGTGGCTTTCATCCATAAATAAAGTTACATATTTAACAGCTGAGAAAGCATGCTAAGTGAATGCTAAACATTCAAAGAAAGAGGGAATTTTTACAGAGGAGAATCTTATACCTCCCTTCCTGAGAACATAGGACTCTGTTAATAAGCTTAGAATTTATTAAAGCATAATCTACAACCTGAAGTTTTATATTCTAATGAGAACTCTTCTTTCCCAACAAAATCAATATGAAGATTCAAGGTTTCCTTCTCTGAAGTTCCATGCTTAGATTGCATCATCTAATTCAAAAAAGTATCTACAGTCCAAACCATGAAATACAACAGATAAATCTGAGAGATGACAAGAAATCTGCAGTAGCACATCAGCAACCTAAACATTAGCTAAATTCTACTCAACTGATTTGCAGTGGTAGAAACTGAAACATTTTATATATTTCCCATTTATATATCTCCTAGAGTGAGATTTTGTCCCATTGAAGCCACTTTGAAACATACCACTGTTTTAACTGGAAAAAAAAAACCAAAACCCAACCCAACCCAACCCCAAAAAAAAAAAAAAACAAAAAACACACACACATAAAAAAACCCCCAAACCACTGCAATAGCAAAAATAATTCAGTCCACTCATTGCATAAAATTTTAGACAATATGGATTTGTTTACGCTTTTTGTCTATTATTTTGTGTTTTCAATTCATGTAAATATTTGTAGGGATAAGCAAACAAATTCCCTTCCAGAAGTTAAAAAAATACCCCATGGGTGAATGAAAAGTACTTACCTTTCTCATTTTCTCCTAAATTCTTATTTAAAAGAACAAACGAAAAATAGACAAAGATGCATAGCAAATTGAAGGTTCTGTAGAAACTGAGGGTCACTAAGGCTGTCAATAGGATGGATTAAAACAGTTTCCATACCATATAAGACTATAAATAATTTTTCAGATGAAAAAGAGATAGCTGATGAGAAAGACTGAGGAGAAAGTGAAGAGGAAACAATTACCTTGTATTTCACAAAACACAAGAATGAAGGAACTGCCCAGAAAATAATCAGGCAGCAGATTCAAAGTACATCACAATGCATTTCCATACGGTACATTATCATGCTGCAAACCTGATTGCTGAGGGATGTTATGGAGGTCAAACTGATAAACACATGCAAAAATAGATTGAAGAAGTTCATGGAGGATAACTCCACTTCTAAGTCAGATAGCACGTCTGGCTCAGGGCATTCCTGTACCACTGGTTGCTGCAGCTGGGAGGTTGTATCAATGTAAAGATGACTCTACAGTGGCCCTTTACCTTAAATCTTTTGTAAGTGTCTACTATTACCTACTATTATCACTCTCTACAACTACCTGAAAGGACGTTGCAGCCAGGTGGGTATTGGTTTCTTCTCTCAGGCAGCCAACAGTAGGACAAGAGGGCATGAGCTTAAGCTCTGCCAGGGGAAGTTTAAGTTGGGTATCAGAAAGAAACTCTTTACAGAGAGAGTGGTCAGGCATTGGAATGGCTTGCCCAGAGAGGTGGTGGATTCTCCAACCCTGGAGGTTTTTAAGATGAGATTGAATGTGGCACTTAGTGCCATGATCTAGTAATCAAAGTGGGGTGGATTAAGCGTTGGACTTGAGGATCTCAGAGGCCTCTTCCAATCCAACTGATTCTATGATTCTATTGGCCATGCTTAGAGACTTAAGAATGGTTGTATAACCATGAACCTAAACTCTTAAAGTGCCAGGTTATGGGTATATTTTTAATTATTGTGGCTATTTCCTCAAATAGATGACAAAGACAGCTTCCCCTTTCAGCCATAGCAAATCACAGAATATCCTGAGTTGGAAGGGACCGCAAGGATCATCAAAGTCCAGTGCTTAGCTCTTCCCAGAACCACCTCCAAGAGTCACACCATGTGCCTGAGAGTATCATCCAAATGCTTCTTATGCTCTGTGGTGCTGTGACCACTTCCCTGGGGAGGCTTTTCCAGTCCCCAACCCCGCTCTGGAGCCTCCCTGACACAATTTCAGGCCACTCCCTCGGGTTCTGTCCCTGATCACCACAGAGAAGAGATCAGTGGCTGCCCCTCCTCTTCCCTCATGAGAAAGTTTTAACTGCAATGAGGTGTCCCTCAATCTCCTCCAGGTCCAGGCTGAACAGACCAAGTGACCTCAGCCACTCCTCATATGGCTGCCCATCATTCAAAATGAAAAAAGATGTTTCACAGACTATTCTGAGTAGGAAGGGACCCACCCACAAGATGTCAGTATTTATGGATGGAGGTGGAGTATTTATTTCACTCATATACATACATATATAGACCACAACATATATAAAACTTTAAGTAAGTTTTTCTCCCTCCAAAATCTGTTCAATTACACTAAAATGAGAAACAGCACGCTCCTCTTTTGAGCCTTTGGAGTCTCCAAACCATTTGAGGGCTGTTCTTTTAAAGATATGGGAAACTTACCAAAATACCAGATGTTTAATCAATACTCTTAACATTTTGGAAGTCTAGAGTGTGGAAAGGAAATGTCAATTGAATCGTTCTGGAAAATCAGATCTTTTGATTTTCACAGTCTGCAATGCACAATATTGACAGTGAGAAAAAGTTGGCTTCTTTTTCAAAAACACAAATCTGTGAGCAAAACTTTCACCATCTCCATACCACAAATATATTTGCTTAAAAAAATCCAACACTATAAACAAATCATATTATGCAGATTTTCCTTGGAGATTCTGCCTGTGTATTATAAGATATAAAATACTTGTTCTCTTATTTCTTAGATGGACACTTGCTTAGAAAGCAATGTATTTTCAGTTTCTGAATGTTAACACTAACTTTTCTTTACAGAACCTTACAAAAGATAAGCTGTGACAGCTAATGTTATATATAAAAATGAAAATATTTTTTTAAATTAAGTTTGAGAAATATTGGTCTGTGTTAATGCATAAATGAGATATTTTGGTTAATACTAAACTGCACCCTCATTTAATCATTAGTAGTGGGTTTTGTTTTTTTTTTTTTGTTTGTATGAAGACAAGAGGATTCTATTGTACTAATTTTAATTAAAATGTTTTTTTTTTAAATGTTTTTTATGATGGACTTTAACTTCAGGGCATCATCTTATATTTACTAATAGATGTTAAATGACTTCAGATAGGTAGAATATGTCTTGCTGTTTCAGAGTATGTTGTTTTCAGAAATATCTTGACATCAACAATTTAATTCAAATGCTTCCTACTCTCTAAAAACAAGCCCTGCTCTGAGCATGTGCATTCTGCCTTCTAATACTAAAGCATCATTACTTCAGTCATTTGATATTTTCTTCTTCCATTAATAGCATGCCAAATTATACCATATTAGATTTGCATTAAGAACTGGAAATATCTTTGTTAATCTGCATTTAATCAGTATAGAAAGTAGAAAATATATTCCTTATTCAATACATCAAATAAATGTCCACAAATGGAGGTAGAAATGAAGAGAATATGTTCAGTGTGTTACATTGCTGTGCCTTTTTAACTTATTTGCTAATTTGTTTGACTCATCTTTTCAATGTGTAATCACAATTACAAGGCATCTCCATAATTACATTAACAGGATAAAAGCTAGAAAGGTTGATACTGAGGTTCTTTACTGACATCCTCTAAATAACATGACAGGTGTCTCAGATTTCCTGGTTTTATTATGAACATGCTTGTTTGATACCCTGGAGACTGAAACAGGTTTAACACAAAAAAGTATGACAATTCTTTAGTCATATGTATTTATGTTTGTTTAAAAAAAACCAAACCCAACAAATGAAAAAGAAACCCCACACCTATTTTCCCCAGTAGTTTTAAGCTATATTTTGGTTCTTACTGTTTATTGGTTTTTTGCTTTCTTCTTTAAGAAACAAACTCTGAAACAGTTTATAACATCAGCCTAATCTAGGACTAATGAGATTCCATCCAGAGGATGGACAAGATTAAGAAGTGTGCCCAGGGTAATCTCATGAGGTTTAATAGAACCAAGTGCAAGATTCTGCAGCTGGATCAGTATGACTCCTGGTATCAATCTATGCTAAGGGATGAACAGATCAAGAGCAGCCCTGCCAAGAATGACTTGGGGGTGCTGGTGGGTGAGAGGCTGAACATGACCCAGCAATGGGCACTCAGAGCCCAGAAACCCAACCATATCCTTGGCTGCATCAAAAGCAGCGCAACCAGCAGGCCAAAGGAGGCAATTCTGCCCCTCTGCTCTGCACTGGTGAGACCACTCCCAGAGCACTGCATCCAGCTCTGGGGACCCCAAAAGAGGAAAAGAGGAGGGACATTAACCTGTTTGACCAAGTCCGGAGGAGTGCCATGAAAATGATTAGAGGGAGGGAGCACCTCTCCTGTGAGTAAAGGTTGAGAGAATTGAGTTTGTTCAGTCGGTACCTGAAGGAGCCTACAAGAAAGATGGAGAGAGACTATTTACAAGAGCATGTAGCTACAGGACAAGGGAGAATAGCTTCAACCTGAGAGTCAGTTTAGATCAGATGCTAGGAAAATATTTACTGTGAGGGTAGTGAGGCACTGGTACAGGTTGCCCAGAGAAGCTGTGGATGTCTCATCCCTGGAAGTGCTCAAGGTGAGGTTGGATAGAACACTGAGTGACCTGGTCTGGTGAAAGGTGTCCATCCCTGCAGTGGAGGTTTGGAACTAGGTTTAAGTTAAGGTTCCTTCCAAACCAAACATTCTACGATTCTATGGAATAGAATTAGGGCTGTGGTGCTGCACATATATCTTCAGAATTCTGTGAGTCTATGATAATCACTACTGTACAAATATTAAGGAGGTAAGGGGTAGAATCTTGGGATTTTTTTAAAAAAAACCCCTCCTATCTATCTACCTTCCACCTCACTGCTTAAATTGCGATTTAATTACATGCCATTTTTTTCCTGTCAACAGTTGCCAAATTCCTGCAGGTCAAAGATCTCTGTAATTCTACCACTATGACTCTAAAAAAGCCTGCTACTGGGCATGTTAACACTGCCTACACTGTGGTAGCAATCAACAATCAAATATGTCCATGTCTTGCAAGGATCCATGAAGTAGATATTCTCCTAATTATTCTGTCTGTAGGCTCTCTTGTGATGGGCATTCTCCAAGACTGCTTAAGCTATACAAAAACAGCACCATATACAATTAACTGTCTGTATCTGAATAAAACAGAGCTAGTAATACTTCCTCAGGATGTAGGAGGTCTAGGGTTTCTAAGTCTAATAATTACATCTCTATCTCAGAAGATCTAATCTTACAGTCCAAATAACAGATTTCTCAAACTATGAAGATATAGTTTACTTTACATGATTACTTCTATTTCTCATTTCCCATTTGCATGAAATAATAAGCAAAAGAAAGAACAATCCATGGTGCTCTGGTTAGAAAGGTAATACTGGTAAGCAGAGTAAGTGCAGGGTTACAGTTCCCTAAAATATCTGACTACTTTATATTGACTATTCGTGGCAGCAGCAAGTAGACATTCCTCCACCTTATATTCCACACTATTATTCCAACCACTGGATCATAAAGTTCCTTCTTGTTTACTTTTTCAGTTGAATGAATATTTAATTATTTCATGGCAACAGAACATATTCCTTCCTTATAAACTGCTACTTAGAACTCTCTCATGGGAGACAAAATTGAAGGACCCAAATTTCATCAGGAAGAAATATATGCATCACTGCCTCGCATACATCTCGTGTTATTAGTTCCTCTCCGACCAAATACTCCTCAAAGTTAAAAAGTACCTATTCAGATATATTAATGTTGGACTACGGTAAGAAAAATAAATAATGCTACCACTATAATACTTTTAAAAAACTTATCCCATCTCTAAAATTAGAAACTATAGGAAACTTCAAAAAGAAGGAAACTTCTAAAAAGAAGTTTAGGAAAGTTTAGAAAACTTCTAAAAGAAATGTCAGGAATAAACTAAACTGAGTCACAGCATCTCAGGTAAAATCTGCAGATCCAACAGAAGTCAGGAGAAATCATGCTCCAGTTATCATCAGAGAGATAATATTTCAGATTCAAGAGGGATGTTCTTAGTTTTTATCTGTCAGTATGATTGAAATCATTAATGGTAAAGTTTTCACAACCTCAGATTTTGCTCAGACCCAGACATGAAAAAAACCCCAACATTTTTTTTGGAACAGAAAGATGGGAAATAATCATTATCTTAACCATAACTTGAATCTCCACAGTAACTGTGGAGTCTTAGGCTTACAGTCGTAGGCTTACTCAAAGGTGATGAACACAAGAAGAATAAATTACTCAAAAATACCAAAACCTAGCCCGTTTATGTCAGATGTACTGACAGAAATCAGCTCAAATCCATGATCCTCAAGTATAATCTTATGAATCTTAAGTTTGATTTTAGAAGTGTGGGTCTGTAAAATGTGGCGCTAATTTTTTATTCTTGTCCCTAATTTAACATTATTAGTTCTTCAATAAAAATAAAAACAACAAAAAACCCAACCAACTGAAAAACAAAAACAAAAACAAAACCCACACAAACCAAACCAAAACCAACAATCATTCTAAATAACCACAACTCCAACCCTAGACATCTCCATAGAACAGGAAACCTTTAAAAATAGTGATGGGGTATTTTGACCTATGGGAAACTACATAGGGCTTTATTTGAAACAGCGTTATTCTCAGACCTTACACTGTCCCCTAGAAAGAATTCCAGACATGAGGAACACAAGAAAAGAGTGAAATGCAGGAACACTACCTTGAATCTTATTATTGCCTTTAGCTTGTCTGCTTGCTTGCCTTAAAATAGATGCTAATCTATACCTCTCACTCTCTGCTTGGTGCAACCTAACCGATATTCTGATCCTAAACTTAAATTTAAAGTAAATGTGTTCACTTCTTCTAGAAAAAGTATAGGCTTTTCTTACCAGACCTTCTGAATTTCACTAAGACTCTCAGTTCTGTGCCCTTGGTCTCCTTGTCTAAGATCCTAACCCTAACTGAAAGACACTCCTTAAATACAAAATAGGCACCCACAAATGCCTGAAAAAAAAATAATCACAAGTATATAGGGTATGACTTACTTCACAGTGCCTTCCAAAATTCAACTGCAGTTCCAACTGGGAGACAGGTTCCAGAAGGATAAATCTCATCATTAATCTTGGCATTTCCCAACAAAATTAATTCTGTCCAGAACTCCTGTTAGCCACTCTTAAGCTTTTGCCTGAAATCAGCAACAGACTGTGCTTTGCACTTGAGTTTGCTTCACTATAGTGTAGGCTGCAGCACAGCCCCAAGGGGGAAAAGACAATGTTCACATCTATTGACAACTGCACTCAGTTCTCTGAAGCAGAACTGCCAATCTACATGAGTGACTTTGGTTCTACAGCCTCTCTCTCCTTAAACCTAGCTTCCCCTAAAGGCTGCGAACACCATGATGCCTGCAAATTAAAATATGAGTTTTTGCAACAATTAATAACCATTCACACTTTATGATTCTGGATGTTGATGAAGTCATCAGCAATACATGCACAATGGCTACAAAGTTGCTGAGTTGCAATACCATGCTTGACTAAAAAACCTACAGGTTACAGCATTGAAAAATGAAGGAGAAAAGTTATATTGATGCAACAACCTCAGTTCGATTTAAAACCAAAAATTCTGTTCTCAAAACTTGGCCTAAGTTTCTTCAAAGAATAACAGTCCAAGTTACACAACATATTAAAAAAAAATCCAAATTCTTGCTATCTGCACATAGGCATGTTCAGGCATTGCCGAAGTGAGTAATGAACCCATGTTCTGCAGCTCCAAGCTTGCTTAACCATAATCCTTAGTCTCAGTAGCAGTACTTAAATATTTAGTAGGTGAATCCCTCATCTTTATTAGACATTCAAACCCACTCCAATCACCTTCGGTGCAACTTGCCAGGTCCTCTTAAAACACAATCACAAATCCTATCCTCAGCTACAAAAACATGAGAGAGGGCTACCTTAAACACTCATATTTGAGAGATTTGGAGTCCTAAAAGACCAGAATCTCCATTAGAAAGGAAAATACTGACTTCTTTTCTTTTTTTCCTTTGGGCATGTTCATCCTGACCTCTTAATTTCTCTCAAAGATAACCTATTCTGCCCTGTTTCCAGATTGTTTCAAGGTTGCTTTACAATTTAATTTGCATTAGAGAGCTGTAAATGTACTTTATATTTATTAGAGAACTCAGGGGTTTTAAGTCATTTTGCCAATGGACTATGAATTTTCCCAGAAGCAAACTTATAATCACTTTGTACAGTTGATTCTAAAACTCTTTCAGCTTATTGGCATGTCTGACGTAGTTGTTATATCATGTAAATCTGTCCAACCCTTTCCCAGCATGCAGTTGCTATAGGCAAGTATAAAGAGGATCAAAGCAGACTATCAGAATGAGCTGTGTGTTCTGACACCAAAATTCAACAAATTATGATACTACTTGAATAACCCCAAGCAGACAATCTAATAAGCCAAGCCTGGCAGAAATACATAAGAAAAACAACCCCAAAGTGACACTGACATCCTTAGGTTAAAAAAGACTGGTCAGACAAAGGATGACAAAACTGACTTACAGATGGAATGTGTAAACACACATAAAGGTTTATTCAGTCAAGTTCATGTAATAAGTTGGTGGCCAAACGCAAAAGTAAATCCGTGTTTCTTCAGTCTACATTTATAACAGATATCTAATATAGTCTGAACCAGACAATTTAACCTAAAATATGTAATGCCCTTTTGTGTTCAAAGTCAGTGGTGGGTGTCTGTGGATTGACTGAGGCAATAGCTAAAATGGGAACTTGGAATTATAAGTGACAAATTCTCCTGTTATTTTCCTTTATTGGGAGTCAGTTCTGCTAGCATTGAGCAGTGAGAGTTAAGAAAAGACCCCTCAGCTCATACTAAACTTTGCCTCACCATAAAGGAGGGGAGGAGGTAAACTATAATTCCATCTCAAAGGGACATTGTAGCTCTCAGCTGTAACTTCATAACCAAAACTGAGTGGACACAGAACTACACTCCTCCTATATGCCTGTGGGAAGCAATGGTTAACAGCATCCTGTTTCCCAGGGGAGATGGAATTTGCCACTTCAGCAATGAAGAAGAGGAGATGTGTGCACTTGGCTTTGAATTCAGTCGAGAAGTGGCACCTAATGGCTCAGAGGCAATTAAGAGTATCTCTCAAACGTGACTCTTGGCTGCAACTCAGCAGCTGCTCAAGGAGTAGAACAGAGCTGAATAAAGTGGACAAACTTACCACTCACCATGGGAGCTATGCCAGTAAAAGCTATAACGAGAGCTTAGGTAATCTGAACACATGGTAAGTTAGACTACAAACTCCAGCTGTCTGTTGGGTTTAGCAGAGGACATAAAGTTTAAATCTCAGATGGTACCCTAACCAAAACACCTGTTTCCTATAGCAGCAACACTTTGCTTTATATTACTCTGACAACCAATTCTCAAGAGAACTCAACACGGTAACTTCATTATAAAAATCGATAAATCAAAAGCATTTATCACCTTAAAAGACCTATGACTGGTAAAAAAGTTTTAGACTATCTTCTTGTTATCGTGACAGACAAGGCATTACTAAAATCACAAGGAGAAAACAGATTATCAGGCATTCAGTAATTACATAGCAACTTCAAGGCCGTTTAGTTACTGTGGGATAAGCAATAGAATCTTTAATAATTTAACCAATTACCATTCATTATAATAGTCAGCTTGGCATTTGATGATTCACAGGGGTCTTACCTGCCTCTTCATATACCCAACATTTAGTGTTGCCATAGAAATGTTGTTCGCACCTCTCCAGTTATTCTGTTAGTCTTTAGTATAAACTCCTATTTCCAGAACTATCAAGGAAAGGTTTACAAAAGAAGTACAAATTATATAATACCCTGTTGAAGGCCATTTTTATGGCACCTTTTAATTCTGACAGGTGTGCTATTGCCTCATCCATGGGTTCAAAATTTGTTTTTAATGTGCTATATTTATTTGACTGATATATTTAAGACATAAATGAGAAGGTATAGTTACACCGGCCTGAGATCTACTGTGCTTATACAATGGTGCATTAAGATGACTGAAGAAAGCATTCAGCATGTTTTTTATTGGCTAACCTAAGCATAATGATAGATTGTCTTTTTTAAAAATGGCTATAGTCATTAAAGTCACATCTGGCGGATAAATATCATATTGCTGTTCCCCAATAGAAAATAGTAGTTAAATAACATTCAGAAATCATTGAATGTATCTATTTAACCTAACACAATACAGCAGTGTGTCGTTTGGGGGTTTTTGGTGTTTAGGTTTTGGGTTGGGTTTTGATTTTTTGGGAATTCAAGCACAGAAAAGGACACAAAGTCTAAAACACGTAATTTGTAATGAGATCCACTGAGTCTTTCCATTGTCTTTGATAGGCTTAGTATGACATTTTCACTCAGGAAGAGAATCATGAGAGATAGAAGCTGTTTAAGTACTCTAACCATTTATTCCTGAAGGAAAAGGCTACCTGTCATTCTTTATAATTGTATTCACACTCTAAACTCCAGTTTTCAGCCTCATCCCTTCTTGTTGTACTCATTTGAGTCTAAAAAGCTTGAAATACTGAACAACGTTATTTCAGGAAAATTTATGTCTGGGCATTGACTTAGTTACTCTGGGTCACTTGTAGTTCAAGGTCTGTTACAAACCCAAAACTCAGTACAAATCTGTGAAAAGAGTGTACAGAGGCTGAGTCAACCTGGTCCTAACTTTGTCAAAGAAATTGATTCAGGGCTTTGGTTCAAGTCATGTGAAGGGTTTGATTAGAAAAGAATTCATTATTTCATTTCATTTTAACACTTTAGCTAAAGTTTAAAGAAAATTGGGGCTGGGAACCTACAGAGAATTAAACTAAAATAAGCAGCCAATAAATAAAATCAGTAACATGACACACTAAAGAGTATAGTTTACTATAACCTTTAGCTACTCTCAAGAATAGCTTCTAAGATTATTCTTTGGACTATGGAGTTTCAAGAACCAGAAGAGAACACAGTTATGTGATCATGGTAAGATAAAGCCAGACAACAGATGAATTCAGTTCATGTAATGCCCCTGGTTTATGTGCATTGTGCAGTATCCTACCTACAAAATTCAGAGCAGCAACCAGTATCAAAACACACTGCTGCTACTATGTAAAGCGCTAAACCTGGGGGAAAAAAAACAAATCAAAACAAACAAATAAAGGAAAAAAAAAAAAAACAACCACAGAAAACACACACACACAAAACCAAACAAAAAACCCACAACCAAAAAACAAAACAGTTTAGAAAGGGAGTAGAGAATACGAAGCGAGAGATGGGAAATAAAATCTTTAAAATATAGACTGCAGTAACTCTCTCTCCCACAAACTTATTTTGGCTTAAGACATGCTAGCAGGTGGCAGATATGTGACTGTGTGTTTGTCAGTCAGACCAGAACCTTTCCTAGAATTCCTTAAACGAAACATCTCTCAGAGGAACCATGCAAAGTAATTATGGTAGGTACTTAAGCAAATGGACTGTTAATAACCAGATAGAGGTGATAAGCCTCCCAGGCCAGATGGAGACCTGCTAGTGAAAAAGAGGAAGGAACTGAAGAGTGGAATCCGTTTTAGTAGGGAAAAGGATTCTGTAAAATATTGTCTGATCTCTTCTGTACAAAAAAATAATAGGCAAAACCACCACCAAAATCCATCCAAACCTGTCATCACCAAGTGATCTCGTTGTTGTTAAAATCTGCTACCTATCTTCAATCTCCTGCTTCTAAACTGTTGGCTGAAATAATTCATCACTATTTTTCTGTTGTTGTTGTCCTAGAAGAATTGTTAGGATTAATTTATTTTTTTAAGTTTATGATTGGCATAATTTTCAAAATTTTCTCTGTTCTCCACAGTATATCCCTAGTTTCTAAGGAACTATACTTACTCTCAAAGGATATTTATCCAATGCACACTTGTGGTGATCTCTCTGATGGGCCATACATTTTCAGGAGACTTTGAAATACTAAATGTGGAAATACTGGGAAACTTCTTCCATGTAATCCTTAATAGCAATGGAGAAAACAAATGAAACATTCAATGGCATCCAGCTTCACATTATGAAAAAATAGATATTAGAAATATATTACTACACTGTCTTTATGATAATTTAATGAACTACAGAAGGGACACCAGAACATCCAGGATAGGCGTACTGGATAGGAATCAAAGTAAATATCACAATATTATTTCCTACTTGCATAGGTTAATCTAGACAATTTAAATAAGAGTTCTGTAGCTCAGTTTCTATTAAGTCAGACTGGGAGATTCTGGTCACCAAAAAAATCCCCTCTCCAACTTCAAACTACAGGTGTCCACAGAGACATTTTCCATTCATTAAGTAGCCTAAAGACAAGTTACAGATCTTATTAATTATTTTATACAAATCAAGTTCTTTCTGCGCTTGCTCCACACTAGCCAGCTACAGTTCACATCACATTCTTCATTCCATACTCAGTCTGGCAGCTCTGCGGACAACCTGACAAAATATATTTGAGCAACACAAAATGCTTTACCAAACCCCATTCAAGAAGTGTCAATACAAGAAGAGGCCCACTGTGTGACCTTTCAGTCAGTTTATATAAGTACTTACTTTCTGCCCTTCATCCACTTCCTCATTATTTCTTCATATGTCTCTCACTACGCATTCTGTATCCTTAGAATAAAACAAATCAGATTTTATTTTTATTTTTAAGGTTCTGGGTTTAATTCTGCAAGATAATTGGGGGAGAAGAGGATGGATCCATGTTTGGTTTTAATTCCCTGCTTCTTCTCACCAAGACATACATGTGATTGAAAGAGTGAATACAAAGAAGTGGTTCTCATTACTGTTGCTAAATTTGATCACATCTGATACACTTTCTAAGTGGTTTCAGAACAGTAACTTTTATGCAAATACCCAACAAAAAGTCTTTGAAACTTGTTACCTTATTTGGCATTTCCAGTTTTACTGTTGATTATAAATTAATGATTTGACACTTGGACATTGCAACGGGTAGCCTCATTCAGGATTACTCCTCCTTTACCTTCAGTTTCTGAAAACAGAGATAAAATTAAAATTAGATAATACTATTACAGGTGAAAAGTCAAACACTCAAATATAAAAATATTAAGTACTAAAATATCTGATGTATTTAAAAGGAAAGAGGAACAAACTTTTATTGTAAGTGTTGCCTTGTTCTTGAACATGGTTAAATGATTTAAATGGATATTCTGAAAAATATTCAGCATGATGCAGGCAACCAGCATACTATGCTAAAACTCAAACCAAGCAACTAATAATTTCTCAAAGTTTAAAGTTCCCAAAATATTGTATCATAACAAAGCATCAAGCAACTTTTATAACAGACAGAGGTATTATGCAATACGTATAGATGTTCTTTGACAGAGAGAAGAAAATAGAAAGGGAGACAACAAATACAAACCCTGATGCTTATTATCACTGGAATTTTAAAGTATTTGCCAGGATTATATGAGACATGATGAAATTAATAGAGTTTGCTTCATACACATTTCTAACACTTTTCGGTCCCACTGTCATACTAAAATGCTTGAAGTAATTCATATAGTTACAGTTTTGCTTAGACTGGAGAGGGGAAGGCAGGAGTGGATGGACAAAGCAGGTGGGAAGAAGGGATGAAGTTTTTACAGAGGTCAGCTGTTATGTGAGTGCAAAACAAAATTCTGAAAACCTATACACATCAGCACAGCCCTAATTATATTTTGTAGAATCATAGAATGATTTGGGTTGGAAGGGACCTTAAAGACCATCTAGCTCCAAACCCTCTGCTATAAGCACTAGACCAGGTTTCTCAGAGTCCCATCCAACCTGGCCATGAAGACTTCCAGGGATGGGGCATCCACAGCTTCTCTGGACAACCTGTTCCAGTGCCTCATCACCCTCACAAAAAAAGAATTTCTTCCTAATATCTAATCTAAACCTGCCCTCTTTCAGTTTAAAGCCATTATACCTGCAAACACTACATGAACTTGTCAGAAGTCCATCTGCAGCTCTCATGTAGCTCCCTTCTAGGTGCTGGAAGGCTTCTATCAAGTCATGCCAGAGCCTTTTCCAGGACTGAAAAAAACCATCTCTCTCAGGATGTCTTTATAGGAGAGATGCTCCAGTCCTCTGATCATCCTCATTGCCCTACTCTGGGCTCCCTTCAACAGGTCCACATCATTATTACGTTGGGAGTGCCAGAGCTAATTACAGTAATCCAGGTGGGATCTCACCAGAGCAGACTAGAGGGGCTGAATCACCTCCTTTGCCCCGCTGGTCACAGTTCTTTTGATGCTGCCCAGTACACAATTGGCTTTCTAGGCTGCAAGCTCACGTGGCCGGTCTCAATCCATTCTGTGCCCAGCCTCTACTTGTGCCCAACCCACACACAGTACTTTACACTTGGCCTTGTTGAAATCTGAGGTTTGCACAGACCCACCTTTCAAGCCTGTCAGGGTCAGGGTCCCTCAGGGTGATATGCCTTCCCTCCAGTGTGTCAAATGCACCACACTACTTGGTGTCATCAGCAAACTTGCTGAGGGTGCTCTTATTCCCACTGCACATGTCCCTGAGTAAGATGTTAAACAGCGTCAGTCCCAAAACTGACCCCTAAAGAATGCCGCTCATCACTGGTCTCCACTTGGACACTGAACTGTCAACCCTAACTCTTTTGAGTGTGAACATCCAGCCAATTATTTATCCACCAATTGGTCCATCTGTCAAATATATCTTCTTCCACCTCTCAGACGCTTCCTTTTTACTTTCCAGCCTGGTCAGGAGTTCACTGTTCAAATAAGATGATCTTCTGCCACTCCCGCTCATTTTCTTGTCCACTGGAATAGGTTGCTGTTATGCTTTCAGGAGATGCCCTTCAATAATTTACAAATTTCTCTGCCCTTAAGGGCAGCCTCCCATATTATCCCATATTCCATGTCCTTAAATAAGCTGAAGCCCTGTGAAAATCAAGGGGTTTATTCTGCTGCTTCCTTGCACCACTTCCCTCCAGATCTTAAATTCTACCATTTCCTGGTCATTGCAGCAAAGGCTGCTATTGACTGTCATCTCAACTAGTTCGTCTTTATTCATGAGTAGCAGACCTAGCAGTGCAACTCACCTAGTCAGCCTTCCCAGAAGATGTATGAAAAAAAATAATCTTGTACATTATTCAGTACTTTTGACTTTCTGTCTTCCTTTGAAAAGCATTAAGAAAAAAAGCTTCTCATTTTTAAAGAAGTTATTTTGTCAAAAACAGACAGTGCTTGTTTCATGTATCGTACTTTTTTTTCCTTTAACATTTTCAGCAACATAAACCTCTGGGTTTCCAGGGAAATATTTCATTAAGAAAGCTTATTCTTTGTTTTTATTTACATGTTGAATTGCTAGTGTATTATTTTACTTTTCCCTCTGAGGTTAGTACAAAATCAGTATCTTCAGTGAGGCTGATGACGAGAATAATAATACGTATGCTTGTCTCTCGCTTCCCTCAGGATCTTGATCTTAATGAAATTACAGCTAGAAATTATTTGAGGAAACCAATAGGATATGAGTTGTGAAAAAACTCTCATACTATTTTAACACATTCCAAAGTAGAAATGAGTAAGCAATGGTATATGGTATATATATACACACATACAGAATGGTCATTGAGTTTTTTTAATGAATTTGAGCCAAACTTGATTTGTTACATGTCATTCATTCATTATTGACCATTAAGAAGACTCAGGCATAAGCAGGCACCCACAAAAAACCTGATCAAATTGAAGTCATCTGAATAGCAATGCTCCAATTCCAAAGATGTTAATTCACATGAAATTCTCATTTAAGCACTGATCTTACAAATAATGTACCTTAGTTTAGATTATACAAGTTTCAACAGATGATATGGAATGCTTAAAATTCATGTTCGTTACTTTTCAAGGTAAGCATTATTGTCAACACCTTTTTAATGAAAGGCTTTTAGCCAGATTTTTGAGTTAGACTAAAGGTATTAGTAATTTAAAAATTTTAACTCTGACTCTAATCATCTTTTTTATGTCTTTCTTATCTTGACGTTTCTAGTATATCCTCATACAGAGGAAATGTTCAAGAAATACAAGTTATTTATCTCAGATTTTAAATCTCCAAACAATAGGCCATAGAAAAATGAGAACTTGACAAAAGTATCAATAAATATTTTTGACTAATGTATACACTCAAAAACTTTGTGACCTTTCTGCCCTCTTTAAACCCTTGAGACTTTCCTTTGAAAAGAGAAGAGGCAAACAGACAAAAGTTTCCAGGAAATCATAATTTTACAAGCTATTTCTTCAGCTTTTGAAATGAATTGACTATTTCTATCCATTCTGTGTTTTGTGATGTACAACCAAGTAGCTGCCTGTGGGAAAACTTACAGTCAGATGTTCTAGAATTGTTCTTCCAGAGTATTGTAGATCACTTTGTAAAGTAAAAGCCCGAAAATGGTTGATAATTTCAGAGGCTCAGCACTGGCCTGCTAATATGCCGGGAAGAATAAGCAATTATGATTTTCATCTAAGCAACATATGCTGTTTGCTGTCCTGTTCTGAACAGCTGTAGGTTAGATGCTGTTAAGATTAGGCCCCTTCTCTCCTCCATATTTCAAAATTCAAATTAAACTAAAATAAGAGCACCTGCTGAACAAAAACACTATTTCAAAATGTGTACTTGCACACAATTACTATGAAGAGGCTGGCCACCATTGTTACCAGCCTATTCTTTCTGAATGGAAATGGCAGAGAAGTTTTCGATGCAGCTGCAGCTCTTCAATTGTATAACTAGTGCTGGCCCCAAGCCAACCCTCAAGAACTCAAGTGGCACCAAAAGATACTATATTGATTTGCAATCGAACATAATAGGCCATCAGCTTAATTATTACTGAAGTGACAAGGTTCTGGATATTTCATATTTATATTTCTGAGGCCTGTGAAAGATGAATGTAAATCTTTTAAATGCCTACATTTGCATATCTTCAGAAGGGTTGAGTGCTCTTACTGTATTCATAGCCTGTGAAAGACCTAAAGGACTGGCTATTCAACTCAGGTTGCTAGATCACACAGTCACTTACTTGCATAAGGAAGCAGGGCTATAAAACTAAACACATTCCTACAGGAAAATATCCCCAGATCTCTTGTAGACACTAAAAAAAATGTATGTTGATCACTAATATCATCCTTGTGGACAGTTTCCTTCCCCTATTACTTTTGGGAAAGTATTGTTGAGTACAAGAGGCTGAATTGACATCATGTAGCACTGTGAGCATCTCCCAAAATACCTATTGCACTGAGTTACCTCTCCCCGCTGACTCTCATCACAGCTTTATGGTAGAAGGTCTGCAAACAGGACTCAGCATTTTGAAGAACTGTTTGTTAGGGGAGTGCAAGAACATTTACTGGCTAGAAAGTGAGATCAAGACACAGGATTTCAGTGCTGCCACTGGTCAGCTCTGTCACATTAGGTTATCAACTAGACATCTCCTAATGATATGCTTCTCTGTTTCTTAGTACTACACAATTTTTTTCACTCAGATCTTATAACCCTTACTTACTTAGAATCAGAAAAGCTATCATTTTTTTTTTTAATTATATTAAGAACTATTTGTATTTTAATGATCCCAGAGCCATTTCTAGGCTCACCCTGGACCTCTCATCTTCCATGAAGATTCCTCCAAAGCTAGGTCACAGTTTTTACTGAGCTCATATATACACGAAGAACTGTTTTCTCTTATATCCCTAGGCTCTGAATTGCAGTTGTCCTCAAAAGTATTCTCTTTTGCATACCACTGGCATTTGCTGTAAATTCCTTATTGCATATTGTATGTGAATAGCTGAAAAAAAAGTTGTTTCTTCCATTCCCAGGGAAATAAACAAGATATAAGTGAAAACATAGTTACAAATATGACAGCACTCATTTTTGGATTTGTACAGTGACAGAAAAGATTTGTTGCCATATTTATACTTTATCTCCTGTTAGTAACATTATTCCCAAAGAATTCAGGCTTATATGTTCAAGTATCATCGCCCTCTACTGGAGGAAATATGCCTGAACTCCTTATGATAAGAATCTTCTTTTCTAGTGCTATCCGTTTGATGACTTTTAATCAATACTGAAGGAGGCGGCCAACAAATGGCTGGCAAACAGGCTGTCTCTGTATGCCTACTGAATCCTATAAGACAATAACTTCATTATGTTTGCCAAACAGAAATGGAACAAGTTTGCAGGAAAATGCCTTTCTTCATTATCTGCTGTTGGGCTCAAACACAACAACCTTCCTCCTCCTCACCAAATAAAAATCCCAACAACACCCAGCTCTGCTTGCCAAAGTCCCAAACTCTAATCTGTAAAGTTAAAGGTTTCCAAAACAGCTAATGACCGTGTGTGCTTTGTACTTTGGGAACTCATTTACTATACTTCAAGAATGTTCTGAGAAGCATAGCAGTTTGCACATTTCCACTTGCCTTTTAATATAAACACAAACAAGCAAAAGAAAAAAGGGGAAAACTGAAAACACCAGAGAGGAATTCAGCTTTGCCGTAAGCAGGTGTTAACTAATTCAAAATTCCTGATTCAATGTCTGTGATAGATTTGCAAAACAGTACAAATTTTAGTCATACTGCTATAGTGTAGAATTGTCTTCCCTTTATTTTTACCTTCCCTTTTTAGTGCACATTGATGCTGTTTGATTGCTTTGTCTTAACAGTATCACAGAAAAGACAGCTCACAATGCACTTGTAATCACTGTTCTTTATGAAAAGGATTTAAAACAAAGGAAGATGAATACTCAAATATGAGGTAAGCGAACAACATTATATGAACAAATTAGTCTTCACGTAAAAATGCTTAAATACAAACAAAGCATTCCTGTGAATAAGTGCTGAGGAAAAGTGACCCTGATACAGGATTAGTTTGAAAATTTCAATAGCTTTCCCTTGTCTAGCCCACACAGTTACAATCTAATAACTGTTATATACTTTGTGAAGTGAATGTCTGTTCTCCCTCTCCTGGAAATAGTACTGTGTTTCCATCTCAAAGACCATAGACATATTGTGTGTTCACAAGGGAATTCAATGAGATCAGAAACCAATTATCTGGGTCTGGATTGGGGTGTATTGCTAGAAAAGTTGGGGGGGGGTGGGGAGGAGAGGGAGGGCATTTGTGTCAGAAACACTCTATTTTTTCCTGTCCTTTTCCTACCAATAAGAGGACAATAATGAAAAAAAGTCAGTTGGATATAGTGTTTTGGAATGTGAGATCTTTTAGTGATCACTTCTTAGGTACACATCTGAAAGACACTAGAGGAGGAGGAAGAACATAGAAAGGTTAGAAGAAAGGGAACTCACAAGACACAGACCTATTGAGGAAAAAATACCATTTCAAATTTGGAGGCAATGGTCTCCAACTTCATTTGGAGAACCACTTGCTTCAGAATGAACAAAGTATTGGAGCACTTATGTCAAGAAAGCTGCAAAGAACAGACTTCAACAGCATCAAGGGGGCAGTCAGACCTACTACTCAGGCACTGAGAATGCTCCCATGGGATGTTAGCAGTCGTCAGCAAGGAATCCATCATTACAGACTTTTGCTAGTGCAAGCCCTGGTAAGAGGCCTGCTCTGAAACTAGACTGAAAACAAATCACAGGCATTACAGTCATGTAAAAGGAAAAGAGCTGTACTGCAACCACCTGCACAAGCAATTTTGAAATGAAAGGATGCAAAGATGAAAATGGGGCCATTGTTACTAAGTAGCTGAGAATCCAGCTGAGGTATTTGTGTTGTTAACAGAAACAACAAAAGCTCACTTAAAATACAGATAGGAAGCATCCAGAAACCAGTAAAAAATTATTGATATATTTTCTATCCTATAAGGACAAAGGCATCTGTATAATATGAATTATGGCTTCTTCCTAATTATAGAAAATTTTCTTGGAGTAGCACAGAATAATTACTCTCTCTGTTTAAAATAAAAAAGAAAAAAATCAAAACCCACCACACCTCCTTATTAGACTTACTTGTCAGTAAATTAAAGCATGTTTCTTTAAACAGATCATCAATTCATACCTATACAGTGTGGTCACTAAGAGGTTTAGATTCTCTCCATTTCTATTCAGAGGGATAGATAACAGCTGATAAACACGTACAGCTCAGCACAGAGAGGCACAGGTAATATGGTTTGTAATGGAGCTAAGCAGTGTTAGAATATTTCAACATCCAATTTAGTTTTGGGATTTGGAATAAGCATCTTCAGATTTCAAATGTGCAATAACACTTAAAGGTAGGATTTTGGAAGACACTGAAAGCCAAATATTGAAAAAACATAAAAATGGTTAATGAAGTATTTAAATATTTTATTATAAAATAAATAAATGAATGGACCGTTTCAAAGATATAATACTATCCACTATCTCCTCAGGGAGACCAGAACCTCAGGACCAAATGGATCCTGAAACCATCTCTTTGTATCGCTGAGCAGTTACTAGAGGAGTGATTTCACTAAGTCTCTATGATTTACTTGAGACATGGGCTCTAGAGTGAACACAAAAGCTTCATAAACTGACCCTAAAATAGCCTAGCAGAAACCTCAAATTATTTTAAAGCAAATTCTATATGAAACTGAGCTATACTATGAAATAGAGAAGAACAGGTATCGCTCTGGACCTCTAGATTTTATATTACTAAAGTTTTTCACCTACTGCTCTTTTATTATTGTTGAAAACAAATTTGTTAGGAGGAGAAAACATTTTAAATTCAAAAATAAAAATATCATTAATTTACACCATATATGCTGTGGAGTTATTTATTAATTTAATTGATACTTCTTTAAACTAAAATTATATAACTATTATTAATTCCACTCTATTTCTTCTGTGGCAGTTGTCTGAAGGTTTACAGAATAATCAGGTAAATTCCTCTTTTCTGCACAATCATGTGCTACAGGTAGGAAAAAAATTTGAGTCAATCCTATTCATTCTAACAGAAGACTCCATAGTCTTCCTTTTCATATTCTCTAGGATCTATCCTCCTGACAGGTTTCCACAAAATATGGTATGTGGCTTCCCATGTCTGATCATCCGAAGTTACTTCAAGAAATGCAAATTATATAATTTTCAGCAGTATTAACTTTCCTGGATTTTTGAAAAGATAACATGAATAAACTTTTTGCTGTGTTTTCTCCTGCTCTGCAGAGTTGGACTACATAGTCTAACCATATGGGAAGGAGGCTGGGATGGACATAGAGGCATCCGGCATCCAGCATCCTCACACACACAGTACTAGTCCAAAATATAGGCATGGACTGCTTTTCTAGCCCTACAACTGACTCCCTATTTTTCACGCTCTTTTTCTAAGTTGTTTGAGGCACTGCCCATAAAGAACTTAGCACAGTAGAAACCTAGTGACGACTGAGATTTAAGTGCAGTTGGAATGTTAATACTAAAAAGAAGACACCACAGAGGCAAAATCATTTGGCAGCCAAGCCAGTCAAGCCTAGGATTCACCAATAAAGGGATATCCTCTGCCTATAGAGGCAGACAGGCTAAGAGACTGTTCTCAGAATCAAATAGCAAATTCTTTGAAGTTTTTCTTTCCCATGAGTACAGGAAATAAAGGAGTGGCACATTTGCAAAGCAAGTAAATCTTTAAAGAGAAACTTAATGTTACCCTTCATTGTTAGAATTAACTGCTGTTTGAGTTAATGAAGTATGTAAAATTGGTCATCATGAATTTTCTTTCCTTCAGCACCCCAAACTTATTGATCTTAGATTCATTCCCAAATATTGATGACAAAAATAGGAGCTCAAACTAAATCACTGATTAAGAAATATGTACTTAAAAGAATAGTAATCATTACATATACTGGAGCCTCTGAAAGCAGAATAGCTATAGCTTATATTTTACTCTGAGAAGAAAATTTGATTTTGCCCTTGAAGTCATAATTTATCTTCAGTCCTGACAGAATGACACAATGGTTGAGGTTGGAAGGGACATCTGGAGGTTATTTTATCCAGCTACCTTCCTCAAGCAGGCTCCCCTAGAGTGGGCTGGCCAGGACCACATCCAGACCTATCTCCAAGGATGAAGGAGAGACTCCATAAAGTTTGTGGGAAACCCAGATCAGTGTTCAGTGACACTCACTATAGAAAAAGAGCTTCCTGATCTTCAGATTAAAACCTCTCATGTTTTAGTCTGTGCCCATTATCTCTTGTCCACTGGACACCACTGAAAAGAGTGCGGCTATGCCTTCTTATATTCTCAGGTATTTATATACATTGATAAATATATAAACCTTCTGAACATATATATAATCATGCAAGCCTTCTCTTCTCTAGGCTGAACAATCCCAGCTCTCTCAGCCTTTGCTTGGATGAGAGATGTTCCAATCCCTTTATTATCTTATTGGGTCTTGGTCATTAGAAAACAGATCCTTCTCTCTTTTGTACTGGAAAGCTTACAACAGAACACTATTTCAGGTGCAGTCTCACCAGTGCTGAGAAGAGGGGAAGAGTTGCGTCTCTTGACCTGCTGGCAGTACCCTCCTAATGTAGCCCAGGATACCATTTACTATAAGGGCAGATTGCTGACCCCAAATGAGACCAGTGTAGATTAGTTTGCTCACTGCCTGAGCTTATGGTGCCATACATGGTCATTTGTTGTAACCTATTTCCCTTGCTGAGTGTAAAGTCTACCACACTTCCTCTCCCTTTATTTTTTAATTTAAATGTTTGTATACATGAAAGTTTTATCTCTTCATGTATCAAAACAGAAAATGTAACCACATTCTTAGACACATTAGGGATGAGAGGAGTCATAAATCTATAAAAGTATTACTCTATATATGGTGCAAATTAATACCTTGGATAAGGTTCCCTGTGATGAGTTATCTTGTATAATAACTGTCATCATTGCACTGTGGAAGCAAAAATTAGTAGGATTAATCCTTTCGCAAATTCTGTTGCACAGGTTTAAATTACTAAGTCATAAAGAACTAAAAATTATAGAACATAATACATTAGTCACAATCATATCAATGAAAAAAGTAGAAAATCAACTTTACTTTTCCTGATTGTTCATGTAGAATATGTTTGTTCTGTCCTCAAACTGTGGAGCTTCTGAAACTGGCATCAACTTTCATCAAAGAGCCTAAAAGAACAAATATTATACATCCATACACAGGTCAAACATGCATCTTTGGCATATTGCCCCTTAGGATCAAAGACGATGAAGTCGAGTTTCATCCTATATGCTGGACTGAATGAAACTAAAGATTAAATTAATTGGCATTATAATATATGGATATGCATGAAAATGAGAGAGGAACTCATTGGATGTTACCTTTCCTATTCTTTCATTTTACATAAACCAGTATCTTCTCAGTGAATGTCAGAATATATGACATAAGAATGGAATTTCTTCAACTGCCACTCTAGCATAAAGTGTAATTTGGCAATAGGAACTAATTTGCCACACTTCTTCTCTTTCCTGAGGGAGAAAGGGATAATAGCTTTTCTTTAACTGCCCTTTCAAGTATTGTACTGAAGACTGAAATTACCACTGTCTTTAAAGTATGCACTTAATGTCCTGAGAAATGTGTCTACATAGAGATGATAATAGAGAATTATATATAGATACCTACACACACACTTATTTTATATGTGATTCACAACATTATTAAACTTCATATAAATCAGGTATCTCAGTCATGACCACTGAACAAACAATGACACATGAGATCTCCCCTACTCCTACTTCAGACAGATAAGTATATCTGAGGAGGATCTCTGAAGGACTTCTTGCAAGCAGGAGAATTTCCACTTTTAAACATGCATTTCCTACAAAAGACCAAACATATATAATGATAACAGTTTATTTTTCATCAAATCTGCCTATACTGGGAGTCTTCCTTTGATAATACTATTCTGAATCAAAGACATGTAGAGAAGGTACTAGAGGTTTTGAACATTCCTGTCCATCCAAATCCATTAGCCAAATTTTTCAACCCACCTGAAAATAAAGTCCTGTCTGCAGCAGCATTTTATTTTGAATCACAGCTTCTTAAAAATATGCTGATTAAATGGGTTGTAAATTCACAGGTTTCTCAATATTCTCAGACATTTTCCTCAGTATGATATCATAGAAGGACTTTGCTTGATGTTAATGGAAGACCAAATTTGCACTGGGCCTGATGGGATGAAGTAGCACATACTGAGCTGGCCCATGTATACAGCAGCTAGGTTTCTCTTCCTGGAATTACTTAATATTTAGATGAGGCCAACCAACTTTCTTTACATTAATTAAAATGAACAGGAAAGATATAAAATTAAGTCTAATATGTGCAAAAATATTTAGAAAGCAAATGTAGCCTAAAGAAGAGACATGTTACATATCATAAATTCCATTTCAAATAAAGCATTGTCTTTGTCTTTTAATCCCCAAATTAGGAACACACAGAATAATTAAAAATACCTTTGAGATGGAGATTTTGTATGTGTAAAGGAGTCTCGTTTAAATGATTTCTACTAATTTGTGAGTCTCACTAGTTCAACTAGTATTCCTCCACAAACCTATCCTCCAAATAAAAAAAAACCTTGTTAACTTTGCAAAGGTACTTTAAGTGTGAACAATTTTAGATTCAGTATTTGCACAAGCTTACAGAAAAGTGAGAGCATAAATAGAACAACAGCATAGAGTAAAAAGGAAATAAGTTAAAAAGCAGAAAAACAACATCAACGCCCCAATATATTATTTTTTCCACCTTATTTTTTCTTGGAACTATTCCTAACTTAGTTTCCACATTCCTTTTTAAAGGAGAACATTTTTCATATCTGTCCTGTAAAGAGATGATTGTTGTAATATATAGTGGTGGAGTGATGTTTGTACAATGAAATTAAAGAGAAAACCAAGATTCTATGTATCAGGATTTTAGTACTGACAGAATCCCCAACAGAAAACTAAGCAAAACCAGGTTTTTTTCCTACCCTCTTCACAGTTACCTGTGAGAACTTCAGGTAACTATAGTAACTCTTGGCATTCCTGCTTTCTTGTTAGGAAAAGGCAAAAATAATGCTTTTGTAAAAGTCTATCAGTCTTTTAAGCATTGTAAAAAACCACAGAATATTTTCACTGATGCTGAGGAGTGGAATCAAAACCACAACAGTAAATTCCCCAAATTGACCTCAGCAAATGTGAAGAACAGTCATTGTTAAACTTACAGAGAAATTAAAAGATATGGGTATGGAGACCTCTTGATCAAAAATTAAGCCAGAAAGAGAAAAACACTTTCTAGATAACATATCCTTGATCCTTCAATAAGCAGCATAGAAAAGAGATCATGTATCCACTGCCTTTTAATTTTCTCTTCCTCTAGTTCATTTTTAGCTGTCTTGTGGCTGACTACAACTGAGACCAGGCAGAAATATTGTAATGGTCTGAATGTATATTTTAACTCAGATGTCAAAAATTATCTAAAAATGACAAAGAAGCAAAAAGAAAAATTGTACAAGACAATAACACATCAAAAAGGATTCTAAACCACAGTCTGCAATAATAGGAGTCTCCATAGTTGCATGTGATTGAGTTATGTAATATAGAAGTAATTACCTTGGTGAAAGACAAAAACGCATAACATGTCAAAGTTCACATCAAGCAAACTTACATTTGCAGACGTGAAAAGCTGTATTGACAATTTACAGAGCATCACTGAACAAAAACTCAACAAACTTCAAAGAGGACAGATCTCTAAAATAACCTCAATACAGATATATATATATAAAAATATGAGAAATGATGATGCATACTCTACAGCACATGGACTAATCCCAGGCTAGCAAAACATTAATTACTCTCCTCTCTTCCAGGGGTTTCTTGGGTTAGACAGAAAAGCACAGGTGGTACAAATAATTTTATCAATTCACTCCATGGTGCCTCTTTGCCATTTAAAAATTTCCATTCACCACATCGACATTTTCAGAAGACTCAAGTGCTCATATGACATCCTGTGTCACAGGAGAATGGGATTATCCACCACATAAAAAGTGTAGTACTAACTCAAGAAAAAGTTTTATACAACAGACGATCTTGACTGAAGGCAACAGAATCAAAACAGAGATACCAGTTCTGCAAGCAGAACATTCATAAATGGCATGTACTGTTGGAACAAAGAATATTGGTAAAGGTGGTTAGACAAGCTTTAAACAGGCAACGTCAAGTATTGTATAAACATGCCACCAGAAGAATGGAACCATTTTGTGTAGTGTAATGGCAGTCTGTCTGGCTCTGAATCATATGGAGTGTTTGCATCCTATTGCAGAAGATTATAGAAGGTTAATTTACTGCACTTCTCATATCCTCAGCTAGACTAAGACACCACTTTAATTAAGGAGGCTGTCCCCATCTCTGCCCCCTGATGTGCTGGGTTTTATATTCTTCTTATATTCCTCAAATGTTTTTCTCTGCTGCTGCAAGTTTTTCTTATCTGTTTTTTGTTTAACAAGCTACAGAACAAATGCAAAGATACCCATGTTATGACTAAAATTGCAAGGTTAGTTTTGCAGCAAACATACAAATGCTTAACATTCAATTTACTGAACCTTCTACAAACAATTTCATGCCTCATTTTTCAGCTCTAAGTTGTTACAATGGATATCTTCACAAAAAAAAATGAAGTAAAGCTCCGGTGTTAAGTATTCATTATATACACTCTCCTTCTAAATTTCTTTGACCATCACAATATTTCTTTGATGTCCCAGCATTTTTACATTTCAAAGACTAAGATAACAATGTGATTTTAAGAAGTCTGGAGGGGAATAAAAACAGAGTACACAGCTATAGCATGCAGCAAAGAAACTAAGACAATTTCATTACACTGATTCAATTGTTCTGGCTTAGTTTTAATTAATGTTGAAAGGGGTTTTTTGGATTTTGTCTTTTTAAATGGAGCAAAACAGGTCCTGGAAATCCCTGTGATTAGCAGTGAAAAAGCATTGTTCTTGTAAATAAACAATTGCTTTTTTTTTTTTTTTTAAATTTTAAATCACTGAAATTGTGACACTATGAAGCAATCCTCTCACTTCACTTTGGATCCTTCACAGGCAAAACGATTAATGGAGCTCTTCATGTTCAAAGGAGCCTACTTTTTATATGCAACTCACAAATGGACTTTGCACAGCTGGACTGAAGACCTCAAGAAAAGAAAGCAACTGAAAATTGGAAAGATGAGGAAATAAATATTGTTTGAAGAAATACATATATTGTCACTGTAGAAATCCACTTACATACATGCAGCTTATGTTGCATATTGTCTCTGATGTATTTCTTTAAAAATTAAGATCTTTAAAAATTGATATGCTAATTTTCTGTAGATATGCAAGCTGGTTTTGTGGCTGATTTCCATATAATCGTAGTGAAAATACCATTTAGTAAGAAAAAAATATATCAAAATAAGCATTTTTTCATTTGTTACCTTGCTACATGCTTGTGCTATTTTTACATATTTCCAACTCTGAAATCTGCTAGTGAAGAAGAAAAAATATGAAATTTATGGAAGGTCATATAAAATACAGGTTTAGCAATTTAAGAAAACACCAAAACTTTGCTTTACTTATGGAGAAATCAAAATCCCATATGTTACTGGTATAATGATTTTGTCTGCTCAAAATGAATTAATCCGTAATTGTAAGATGCTGTTAGCACTGCAGTATATTGCTAAGTATGTGATGCCAAAAAGGTATCATCGCCTAGGCCTTGCAACATTAGGAATTATGAGCATTTTACATACAGCTAATGTTAAAAGATATTTGACTAGACATGTGAAGGGAAGGAAAAAGTCCAAATGCACTACATGACGTAACTTTAAAAAATGTTAGTTATCTTTTGACTGCAATATTCTAGCATAGACTAAATTAATCAAACCAATTTTTCAAAATCCACTGTAGTAAAGTTTGTACATTTACAGAGACATTATCATAGCAATTTCACAACATTGCCCACTCCAAGGGCCATGTGAGATCAAAATGTGAGTATTATTAATATGCATGTTAAAATAATTGAAACACATACAGACTTAACTGCCTGACTGAGTTCAACAAGATCCAGGTACAGTATGGTATATGGCAGAGCTAAAAAGAGAATCTCCCCCTACAATTTTACACCCGAAACCTAATCTCAATGCATTCTACTTTCTCCATATGTGAGATGTTCATAGAACTGAACTTTCGTTGTAGCAGTTGTGTGCCTGAAAACAGCAGAACACAGTCCAACATTTTAAGAATATTTTGAGCCATAGACTTGCTTCCTCAGATCTTGAGAAATCCTAGCTGAGGACATCTTATTTTGTCTGTCAGAACTATACCATAACTACTTCTTTTGAAGCTTATTCTTTTAATATGTCTATTTCCATTCCCTTGCAATTTTATAAAAAAAGTAATTTCTTTCAGGTTGTCTTATTTTATCTGAACAATTTTTGGTAAAGTCTCTCAAGTACGAGGAGGGGTTTTTTTACAGTATCCTAGGGGCAGAGGGGTGGGTGGGGAGGATAAAGAACAAATATCACTCTCAAAACTGTGACTCTTCTGATAACCAAAATGTTCAAGAACGAGTAATTGTAAACCCTAAACTTATTTAAGTAGCGTTCTGAAAAATAAATACACAGCAGCATGAACAATAAATTTTGCAGAAGAAGTATAGTTTTAGACTCTTTCTTGTAGCTCTCCCCTGCTCAAACTCAAATGCTCATCTTCTCTTACTCATAAAAAACATACAGTGCACGTACTTTGGGAAAAGAGTGCACAAAACCATTTTAGACTAACTCACAGACATAATAAAATTACAAGAAACAGGTACTGAACTTCTGCTGTCTTCAGTGAGAAAAGTGTGTCAGTGAGAGGGAAAAACCCTCCCAGAATTCTAGTTCTAATGAACTTAGTATACAAAATGTTTGTATTTATCACCTAGAGGAGTGTAAAATGCACTTAAAATCTAGATAAGGCTTTTAGAAGTGTTTTTATTTTTTTTTTAAGTGTGTGAACACATAAAGTCTGAAATATCTAACAAAATATTTGTAATTTGGGAATCTTCAGTCAACAAGTCAGCATATATTAATTGTTCCGTGATTTAAACAGATTGTATGTTGGTCTTTCACTTATGGGCTACTTGCCATTAATGTCAGAAATCTTTTAGATTTTGAGGAAGAAATCCAGTAAAAGTATTAACAGTGTCAGAAGAGTTGATGTATATATATAAGTTTAAAATTACTAATTTGAGATACAACTGTTTACTTGGATAAACTATATTAGAAAAATGCATGAATTAGCAAAATATATTTTCTAGACTCCCCTCTGTATCTAATTGACATGTGTTTCTAGTTGTGTGTTCTGCAGCTACGTGGTTCTACTGAATAGATACCTGCCTTTATATTCAAAAAAATTTAACAGAGTATAACAGTTTCTGTCTTTAGCCTTCAATTCAAATAAGCACTTTAATAATAGATTAAAAGTAAAAAAGTCAGGGGATATATGCAGGAGAAGATCAATGAAAGTTTTACCCTGACAAAACAAACTAGGGACAAAAACTCTACAGAATTACAGTTTGTAACTCAAAACAATATACCAAGAGAATGGCTTATGTCAACAATTGTATGTTTCAAATGCAAATGATCCCTGCTTAAAAACAGTGTCATGACAGTTCTTTATAGCAGACTAGTGCCTATGAATGTGCACTAGTTTTTTGTCCATAACCACTACTGTTAAGGACAGAGGGACAATGTTGCACTCCTGATTTTCTGAACTCTCATAGGAGGAAAAAATAAGAGGAATACAATATAACAAGGGTGCATCTGTTTGTGGACTGGTATATAGCTAGTAATGAATTATATCTCATGAAAAGGACATTTTACTCTTTCTTTTTTTTTTTTTTTTTTTTTTTTCTTTCTCCTGAGCATATTGATGTCTTACACATTGGGTTAAAAAAACAAAGCTCCTATATTTTGTTATCGTAGGAATACTGACTCCTCTGGTTCAAGCTGAGAGCTTTTTTTATTACTGTTACATGACTTTATATAAAGGGTTAGTGACGTGCCACAGTAATTAAATATGCGAGAAGATGAGACAAGACCCTACTCAATAACCTTAATAGGTTTCAAGACAAAACAAGGGAGCTGAGGGAGCTGGGGTTGTTTAGCCTGGAGAAGAGGAGGCTCAGAGGTGACCTCATCACTGTCTCTAACTACCTGAAAGGAACTTAGAGCCAGGTGGGGGCTGGTCTCATCTCCCAGGCACTCAGCAATAGGACAAGGGGGCACGGGCTTAAGCTCTGCCAGGGGAAATTTAAGTTGGATATCAGA
>JAWWEV010000167.1:12561776-12576326 GCA_035583235.1 Hafferia zeledoni | reverse complement strand
TTAAGCTCTGCCAGGGGAAATTTAAGTTGGATATCAGAAAAAAATTCTTTACAGAGAGAGTAATCAGGCATTGGAATAGCCTGCTCAGAGAGGTGGTGGATTCACCGTCCCTGGAGATTTTTAAACGCAGATTGGACGTGGCACTGAGTGCCATGATCTAGTAAATGGACTAGAGTTGGACCAAGGGTTGGACTCGTTGATCTCGGAGGTCTTTTCCAACCCAATCGATTCTATGATTCTATAAAATCAAAAGGTTTTATAATTATTTGCCAGTATTGTGATGCCATAATTTTACTGTCTCTGGCACTTCACTGTTTCTAGCTTACAACTTATATTTATGCTGCATTAACCATTTTTGGTTGAAAGGTTTTGTCTAACTACTACTTAGAGCATATTTCTGAATTCCTTGGTGTGGCACAATGTAAACATAAAGTAACATGTAGCTGGTTACTTTGGCACCAGGTACAAGAAAAACACAAGCATATCAGGAATAACTAGAAATAAACCAATAGGACACCTCCCAGTTTCTTGTTTTGGTCATCACCTTCCCAATTAACAGTGGGCAACAAAATTTAATAACACATGGCATTTGGAAGCACAGAATTTACAGTCCTTAAAAGCAACACCCAACTATCCTGACTAGTATGGTGTAAGGAACACCAAATGCCTCATTTCCAGCTCTGGAGAAGGATTCCACCTCCAAAGCAGTGACAAGCTACACATTCAACTCTTTCTTCAATTCACCTCACTCCATACAGGTATAATCTTCCTGACATAGGGTTGACAGGAGACACTGAAGGTTAGAAAATCTGGAATAGTTTAAACAGAAATTCTGAAGTTCAACCCCTTTAACCTCTACTGATCTCCCAACAGCCACCTCTTAGAATTTGAGGGAGTTACAGTGGGAGCCCCTTTGTTCATCTCTAAGTTGACGTGTTCCTCAAAGAAGGACCAAAACTCTCAGATTTATGCTTCAAATGCAAAAATTTCTACAGAAATAAAAAGAAAGCATTGGTGTTCTCTACTCACTGGCATATACCACTATGACTGCTTGGGGAATCTTTGCATGGATATGATGATTCTGTTTGACTGAAAAGTCTATTTTTTTTGAAAGCTTTGTCCTTACCTTGACTAATGCACCTACAAGATGCTTTGTAGAAATTACAAGAGAAGTGCTGTAAAGTAAAAAATCTACTTTATCTGCACAATTAAATTATCCATCTGCATTGCTGCAGATGCTGTGGCTGAGACAAAGAATTTCTTTGCTCCTGGGAATATTTAAAAATAAATCCTGAAAGTGCTTCTGTCTAGCTGTTTCCTGTACATCTCCATATAGAGGCATTATTTAACCAACTTTACCGACAAGAATGAAGGTTCAAAATGGGAATCTAAGGTTTGCTCAAACAAAGCTTCAGCAAAATCAAGCACCAGAAAGTGCCATCCCTCCATCAAAGCTGTGCATTCTCCTTAAACCTATTTAAAATCTTCTGATTCAACAAATTTGCATTTTTTGATCATCAATAAAGATAGTTCTTGTGGAAATTTTAAATACCCATACTTCATAATAATAAAGCCACATATAAGATGTGGAAACTGTAGGGATCTAAATTCTGTTCTGGAGCTCACAAGTAGCTCTTTGGTTGGTGAGGTGGTTGTTCTTTGTAGTAGAAATATGGGAGACTCTTTATACTCTGAACTGGCTATAAATATCTGTGTTATTTTTTACCTGACTAAATATAATAAATTCACAAGTCCTACTGGCTACTGCCATGACCAGGAGATAGTTAGGACTTCAAGGTGACTACAAATATGGAATTCTCTTCTTGCTACAGTAAGTGACCAATTTGAGTTACAAACACCATTGGTAACAGCATTGCTTGGCATGTAGTATTTAGCCATCATTATCTTTCTGATGCATGCGAGGCTGCATTTTCCACATATATATAAACTAGTGATAGCTGATCTTCACCTGTCAGTTTATTATTTTAAGAAGTGGAAAATAAATAGCACCAAGCTAAACAGCCTTATCCTGGACTTCTAACTCCTATCTCCTCCAATACATACAAAGGATAATGAGGATGTTCATAGCCTTAAAACAAGATTCTCTTTTAACATCTCTGTCAATATGTGCCTTATCATTCCATGTATTGAAACTGTTAACAAGTTTCTTCTGTATTATTTGATGTAAAACATTTCCAGAAACAAAGTCCAAGCATGTCTGAAGTTCTGTAAACATATTGCTGGCACATTACCCCAAATCAGCTTGTCAACTATACTGTAAATAAGTTTTGATGTGATACTTGCTATATTAACAAATCTAAATGAGTGAGTTTTAACGAACACTGTAGATTCATCCTTTGGAATCCTGAACAAGAGCACTGATCTATGCTGTCAGTCCTGAAATATGGGTCAGAACTGTTGAAATATTCTTAGCCTAGTTTTAATTTTTCATGCAGAACCCACTGACGTTTCCTTCTCCTGTCCTGAAAGAAATGGTCTGTATGACACCAACAGATGGAAACCACAAAGACTTAAAAAAAAAAAAGCGTGCAATATATTGGAAAATTAAGTGTGCTGACACAACAGAGAGAATCCCTCTCAGTGGAGTTTAGTTCATGATTTTTAATGTGTTTTCTGTCAAATATATGCAGATCCTCGAAAATACAAGTTTATTTTCTTTTCAGGAATTTAAACCTATTCTTCCAGCCACATAAAATTAATTTGAGTTAAATTTTTTTCCCATATTTTTATTAATTTGTTCTACCTATATTTATTCTTTCTCATTTCACTTAGGCTTTTGGTACATAAATTCATTCTAAATGTTTTCACAGCTGCTCAGAAGGTGTTGATTCTTAGTGTCAACTCATTCACTCAACATAATCATTCCCTTTTAATGAAACAGTTAACAGGAGACTGACAACTATCATTTTACTGATGGGGTCCAATAGCTGGGAAAGGTGACAGTGGTGTAATTACCAGGACTGACATACTTTGTTCACTTTTTCCCACCTTTTTAGGCAGATGAGGCAGTACTGTGCAATGTCAACAATCAAAATGGAAATGCAGGCAGTGTGAAGACCCGGGTGAGTAATTACCAGGGGCTGCAGACCTCCAGTGTGGCAGGGTTGACAAGGTGCAGATTGTTTTTTATCCCCTAGTGTGAATCTGGCTGTCTTGTTGTTGATAGATCCAGGTGGTGGTATTAATTAATACACCAGCAGGAGCTAGTTCGGCTCTTGACAATGCATTATCCTTCCTGAAGAGAAAAGAGAAGGCAGCAGTCTGTTGAGAAAAAGTAATTCTTTTTGACTTCTTTCTGTTAGGGTTGAAAAATATAGTACAGCTTGAGACTATATTTAGCTTATACTAACAGATCTAGTCTATTGTATTTCTGTCTTTGAAAGTTGGATGCAGGTAGGGCTGCATTATTTAATGAAATGTCAATTCCACTTAGGTTGTTCATATAAGAAATACTCAATTGACTGTCTGTTCAAGTACTGTATGCAGACACTAGACTAATATTCTGTTTAAATTGTTTGAACCTATGAACTTTACATCATTTTTCTGCCATTTGACCTGCAAATAAATTCCAGTGGACAACACTCCTACTGAATGACAATTAACTGAAATGCAGACTCAGATTGTGGGTGGAGTTAGCACTCTGGATGTCATCTAAATGTACAGTCCCAGCTGTCAATGTTCTAATCACTTGTACACTATTAGTGGTACTATTGCTTAGACGATTTGACATTTTACATTCAAAATTTAAATTTGAATATATGTAACCATGTATGCTCTGCTTGGATGGAGAACTCTTTTAGCAAGACTATTTTTTGTGGTAAAAATTGTAAGTCCAGATCCTGTTTTAAACAGTGACTTTACATTTTTTTCAGATGTCTAGTAATCAAACATATTTTATGGCATGGGCATATGCAATCCTCCATCTTCAGTTGGGGTACCTAAAGTTCTCTGCTGCTTGGCACACTCTCACATGTGTTATCTCTCTATCCCCTCTGCTCCAGCAGTGACTTACTCCTAGGAACACTCAATAAACAGTTTCAGCCAATATGAATGAAGCTGGCAAAATCTTGGGTTTTAACTTATTTAAAATATATCCATTTATTTTTTACTTCAGTGTGTTGGTAATGCTGGCAAGATGATAAGGTAATGCTGATGATGAGCCTCAGAAGTATGCTTTAGGTGAAGTTAAAAAGAAAACATAGCTATGATCTTAAATTTATAAAGTTGTTTTTGAAAACAGGTCGCTAGCTACTAATTGATTGGGTGCTTCTTAAAAGTTTACAGTTTAAGTAATGACTACCCTTGTAAACCTATTTTGTTAATACCATACTTGTAGTATAATGTATCACATTTTAATCACATGTTAATAATTGTTTTACATTCAAATTTCAGCATCCAAGTCAAAAGCTTTAAAGGTATGGGGGGAAATTGCTTGAAATGTAAAACTTCCAAGATATTACACATAGATTAGTATATGCACACCTGAAATGGATGCCTTAAAATAGTTTAGTACAAAAACTCACAAATAAAACCCCACACAAAATACAAGTACCCAAGTGATATTACCAAAACTGATATACAAATTTATTTCTGCTATGTCACACGCTCAAGCTCAATTTTATTGCAGTAACACCCAGTATCAAACTTCATCCCTCAAAATTTGACACTCTATTGAAAAGAAATAATAGTGTTAAAGAAAAGCTAATCCTGTGATCTTTTCACATTTGGCTGCAGATGTTATGCCATATTCAAGGGAAATATTTGCCTGCCTGCCTTCTTACTCACTCAGATAGTTACTGGCTTAGACACACTGCAGTCTCCTTGAATAAAATGCCCTGTTTAATTGAGTGGCTGACACTCAGGATTGAACTGCTGAGACAAGCCTGCACATGCAGTAGTCAGAAGCAATATTAAAAATAGACTCTACCAAATAGCAGAAAAGCAACATACAACAACAAAAGCTGATAATCACTATTGAGAACTTCTAGTGATGAATATGAAAGCATACTGGAAAAATGCAAATGAAATCTATGCAGGAATGCAAAGAAAGAAAAACAATTTTACACCTAAAGGCTGTAATAAGATCTCTGATTGTTGGTATCACACCTGTAGACCTCTGAACTAGTATGGCAGAAATACAGGGGCATGACTCATTTACTGCAATAAACAGCTTGCTGACTGATGAGAAACAAAGTAATTTGTGTCTTCTTCTATTTAAAACTCCAGTAAAACTAAAGGCAATTAGGCAACCTCTGATGTGAGGTGGCAGTGCGGTCTCTTATGAGATGCCGAATGCCCACAACTTCATGGATTTCAATGGAAAAATTTCATCTGTATTATTATTATCAGATATATCCCTGAAATAAACTTGTGTGGCATCTCGAAACACCTACAATACAACTTCGTTTTATCACTGTTTTTATTGATATCATTTGTTTCTCAAATTTAGTGTAAAAAGATACTTAAGGAGATTAATGATGTTACATGTTAGCAAGAGGTGACATATATCACCGTTTATATTACTCACTCTAGTGATACTTTGGGCCTAATTAAATTCTCACATCAGTTTTACACAGACCTGTGAAAATATGTAACCTATTTTATAGCTTTCCAGACTTAGCCCTACTCCAGGGTTAATGACAGCAATGGTAGCTGCTTTAACTTCTGGTTAAATATTCAAACTGTTTATATAACAACAACAAGAACAAGTGTGAAAAGTTGATTAAATATTTTAAATATCAGCTTTTCACAGTGCTACTTGAATGAGCTGTGTTCATCTGGCCTCAGACATAATGTGCCCTTAGTAAGATCTTAAAGAATAGTATGATCATTAGAAAAAGTTAGTAAGTGGACTGAGCACAAACTTTTGCGCACAGAGTCGCAACCATTGCTCCATAGCTCAGCTAGTATTCTCCTGCCCTGAGCATTCCACAACAAACGTGAAATAGTTCCAGCCATGCATCTTACAGTGAAAGAGACAGAGCTACTGAATAGGTACTATAATAAGCACCAGAGGGCAAGGATATATATGTAGACATTAACTTAGGATACTTTGTGCTTATTAGTCCTCAGAAACTATCTGTCTGTCACAACTAAAGAGGTGACAGAATTTAACACAGTCTACAAGTTGGGAAATAACAAATTTGAAACATAGATTTCTGTGTGTTTTTCATGAGATTATCCATCTCTAACACCTTATTTTCACTTTTTTTCCTTTTAAAAAGTTAGCATATCTGTACATACTTGAAAGCCTACCTTGGCAGTACTTCCGAAGCTACTGTTTCCATGAAATGCATCCCAGAAGTGGGGAACTGCATCCTTATGAAGTGTGCCAATTTTGTTTATGTGGTTTACACCCTTCAGGGTTACTTTCAACTTTCTGGTTTACAAAGTAAAAGTCAGTGTGAAAAAGATAATATTTTAAAAAGCAACGACTTCCATTTGATTTTGAAGGCTTATTTGGGGATGGTAAATGTATTTGCACTAGATGACTTATCATAAGAATTAACTAATTCTCTTCTGAAACCAAAACAATGCATTTTGCAGCTCAGTTAAACAGCTGTTTGTTTGGACGAAGCCAAATTTTTCACTTAGTAGTTCAGATACACATTTTCCAAGTCTCAATGCTGATTTCACCACACACACACTTGAATTCCAAGTTTCTCAAAGTTTGGGTTTCATCCCGTTTGTCAGATTTCTCAGTATCTTTAGAATCTTCACAGGCTCTTGAAACTGAGAACTTAATTTTGTCCAAGAATAATATACTTCAGATGAGAGACTTGAAAACATTGCTGTGGTGGGTTAACCTAGAAAACTGGAATGTGAATTCAGAAGAGTCATCTAATTCCTAGGTTTCAGATCAAGCAAACCAGAACCACAAAGAACAAGTTTCCAATTCTGTCTATAATGGAACTATTGTTTTCTTGGAAAAGGCATATAGACATGACTGTGAGCTAGGGAACTGTGCCTAACTGATGTCTGACAAAGATCACAGTCCTAATCATCATAATCAGAAAAATCTATTTAGAAGAAAAACTACAATGGTTTAGTTATTAAAGACAAGAACTGGGGTCTCTGAAAGAGATTTAAGAGGCCAAGACAGTACCACTTTTATTTCTGATTATGCCACCCCCCTTGTCCTGCTTTTTTAAAGTAATTTAGAATTTAGACTATGGCCCTTAGAATGGGCAGAATTTAATTGCTTTGAGGTAATGTTCACATATGGGACAAGACATCCAAAAAAGACCCAATACTCCTACAATTGTTTAACTCTGGGAATGCTTTAACACAAACAAATGCATCATTCTCTGATTTTTAAACGTGGACACTGTTTTTGTTGCCTATACCATCCATGAGCGTGGCTTGGAACCACAAACTAGGCTTAATAGAGGATTATAACTGAGCAAGTGTCCTCTGAGGTTCTAAGAAACCTGGACAGGATACCTAGAGAATGCATTTACTCTTACTTTTCTTTTACAATAATGATGTGGCTGTGCTTGTATTTTCACAAAAGTCAGATAAATATAGGATGACAAAGACTTTTTCATAGAAAATACAGAAACTACTCTAGAACAATAAAGCAAGAAAATCATTATATCCTTTGCAGTTTGTTTGTCCTGGAAGACTATCTGTTCTTGCTAGTACAGAGCAGGACTTCTGAGAAGACTCTTCAACCAACTGTAAGGTGTGGCACTGCCTTAAACCGCCAAAGATGTGGATTGAAGAACCTCAGACTGCAAAGGTAATTGACCTTAAGTTGTCCCAGTTGCCAGAATAAGTGCCTCCCCTCATTTTTCTTCTGAAAGAAGTTGTCTTACTACAACTAAGAAAAAGTCCAGGCACTTACCCTGAAGTTGGCACTGTATTAAGTGGAGAGATGTAACTCATTTCTGCCCCAACCAAAGTACCAAAGCCCTGAAGGAGAAATAAAATCCAAGACTTGCTAATTCTCTGCTCTGTCTTTGAAATTTTGAATCTCACTCTGATGTTTTATGCATTACATTAAAATATCTAAATTTCTAATAGGAGGTTCAACACAAGGGAGCAAAGTACCTAAGCCTGAGTATTGTGTTGAGCTTAAACTTAATGTTTTCATTGTTTGGGCTTAAATTATCCACATGAAAAATATAACGTGCAATACATGTATCTATCATATACTGACAGGAAATGAATGTGCTTAAACAATGAAGTCTTGAGAATAATGAAGTCCTGAGAATAATGAAGTTCTGAGAATAACTTTGAGAATCTCCAAGTTAAAACGATAGATTATTCTACATGACATTATTAATTAGAGACATCACATAAACTTTAGAAGTCATTCCTAATGTTAAATGGGAAACCTGGACATAGGAGAGAATGATTAAAAAACAGTCAAAGAACACAGTTTTGAACAAAAATGACTAAAGACAACCATTAAAGTCTAAAACTGTTTAAAATTTAAACTACTTTAAAGACTTCTAAAAAAAGCCTAAAAGACTTTAAAAGACTGAAAGACACTAAATGTCTAACATGTGGGAATTAGTATAATTTACTTTATAAAATTCTAAGTTGTTCAATATTTACTTTTTTTTTTTCTTTTTTTTTCTTTCCCCAGTACATATGAATCTGTAGGCAAGATTCTGGTATCCTTTTAGGAAACTTGGATGATGATGTGAAATAAACCTATGTTCTGCTTGGAATGTGGGACAATTTCCTTCCCACAAAACTTATTCAGATACATCATTATTGCCACAAGTTAAAAAACTGGTAGGAATTATGATTTATTAGAGCTCCTCTGAAATTTGTATTGCGAAAAGTCTTCCAGTCTTCACACTGACCTTTATGACATAAGTGTCAAGCACAGGCTGCAAACATAAGAGACAAAACCAAGCTTAAAGCATTGTCTTAAAGCAGGAAGAAGAAATTGTGAATGCCAATAATATTTTGATTGCAGTTTCATTTATATGGTCTTAAATGTACGCTAATAATGCCTTTTTAACAGACAAATAAAATCAAATTATTTATTAAGAATCTATGAGTGCATATCATGCAATTATGTGAAACTGTGCTAAATTAATGTTCAAGTAAACCTGTCAAACTGAAATAATCTCTGGCCTAACACAAATATTTCACCCACACTTTATGAATTTTCTTAAATTCTTGTGTTCATGCTTTGTGATCCATCTACATGAAATTCTTCTGAATGTACCGTTATGATTTGTTAATAATCAATTGACAGTAAAAAGGGGAAAGAAAGGAGCCAGTCTAGGCTTAAGCGCATTCATTGTACCCACTCAGTTTTTTCCCCTGTCCCACAGTGAATTTACTCAAAAAGGTTATCTTTCTATTCCATGTGAATTAATAGTTAAATCACTCACATGTGTTAGTGTAGTCACACAACAGTAAAATATCTACTTTGAATACTTTCATAGAATAGGCTTTTTCATTTTTAGATACCCCTTGCTGAAGCATAATTTTCTTATAAATTCAGGTTTTATTTCCTCAAATATAACACAGAATTTCATGGCAAAATTGAGAAATCATACTCAGATTCACATACACTCCCCCCATTATACTGCATACCATATACTAAAAGGCATGTTACTTGAACATTATCCTGAAAGCTTGAATCACTTTTTTCTGTAAAGGAAAATATAACACAATTACTGTTGTACGCGGACATGTTAGTAGTCTCTTTTAATTAGATGCTAATTAATGACTCACTGGCTTTAATCATATCAGTCTGGTAATACTATTTATGCCACACAGAATAATGATCTACTTTATAAGAAATCAACGTGGTACATGTTGACATAGGAACATATCCAGCCATAATTCACTCTGTGTAAACATATCCACCCATACTTGGATTCTGAGCAATTTAGAAAAGATACACTAACTTAGATGATGAGCATGGAAAGAGAGAGGAGGGAATGAGAAAAAAAGAAGGAGTCAAAGAATAGAAGCAAAGAATAATATATAATTATTTCCCAAATTATCAGCATTATCATGCTTTTCATAGTATGTACCCATCAATACTGTTTAAATTCAAATGATGATAATAACTTTATAGTTCATGCATGCTAACACAGTTAAAAGACAGAGATTAATGCTTAATTTTCATAAAAGATGTTCAGGTACTACAACAGAAAACTTGTATATCGGATAACTGACTATAAATGAATATGATTTTGAAATTATCATTCTATTGGAGGGATGATAATATTTTGACGTGGTCACAGAATATTTCATCTGTACTGAGAGCTTAATAAAGTCAGAGTACCAGGAGAAATCAGATGGGTATAAAGTAATTTTCACTCTGAAATAGCCTATGAGTATCTTAGTTGAAGATCTGGACTTCTGCTTTCTAAACATACCAGAATGACCAATAGTTGTTCCTCTAGATATGGTTCTATGGAAAAAAAAAAAAAAACACCAAATCCTGCTGCAGTTGTATGAGAAACTGATGTATGAATTGTGTGAGAAACTGATACTAGGACAGATTCTAACTATACGGGTATTAACTAAAATTGTAATCTAAATTTTGAAGCGTAAGCTCTTCTGAGCTCTCCTTTAGTTTTCTCTCATTTTATTAAGTTAGAATACTCTGCAAATTAAATCTCTGTCTGCTAAGCCTGAAAAAAATAAATTAAAAAACCCCACAAAAATCCAGACTCAACAAAAATACCACCCACACCAAACCAAAAAAACAATGAAGCAGCATATATTGTGTTTTCATTGGGTTCATACAACAGGCAGTAATTCTGCCATAGCTACACCAAGTGAGGTCTGAAGAATTAAAGTTTTTCCTCCTAAAGACATCAGTGCTTTTATATAATTACAGTGCAGTATACGCAGTGTTTCATGTCTGCTGTTTTCAGGTTAGTTCTTATTGCATTATGCCATATAGCTTAATGTACCTTAATATACAAAGTGCACTGAATGATACAGTTTAAAACGGTGTATAATTTTAGTTGACAGCATTCAGTAAGCTTCATAGATAGAAAAATAACATTTTTCATTCTACTTATGGTCCTAGACAAACTGCAAACTTTGAAACTGTCACTACCATAAATCTTTGGCTATTGGATACACTTTTTTATTCAATTGTCAATGCAAAGGAGCATAGACTATCTCCATTACCAGGAAAATTTAGTACTTTGTACCCAGAACCAATTGCCATGCAAGTGAACAGACAACCTCTTACATATAATTTGCTTCATAGCCAAAAATCACATCAAGTATACTATGGTTTTTCAAAATTAAAAGTAATCATGTACAGCTATATAAAATATACTCCACATACTGAAATATTTTAAACACAATAGTGTAAGAAAGCAGTGAGATGTGTGAGTCACTGTTTTTAATTTCCGTTTCAACTGAAATAGAGAACATAACTGGACTATAGGAACACATATTTTTTAGACAGACAACTGACTTATGTAGATACACTATATACATTCCCAACAATTTTACCATGGTTAAAATGTATTTATATTCTGATGTGGCTAAAATTGGACATGTCAACACTAATGCATTTTTCTAGGAGAATCACTACTTTCACCATAATTTCCATGGAAAATTTGTGTGCACATGCAGTAATAGACACATTTATAACATCAAAAGGATTCAATTTTCTTTTCAATCATACTACAGTATGAATAGCTTTTCCTATTGAATTTTACAATAAGGCACATTACCACAGTCTAAAGGATGGGGTACTTTTGCCTGCTCATATGAAAGTATGTCAAACAATATATATCTCACAATAGTTCTAGGTTAACTGCTCCTTTATATACGTTTGTTTCTAATACTTTTGTCTCAGCAGGTTTTTTTTTTAATATTGTTATTTAAATTTGTAACAAGAGCAGCATTTCAAACTCTGTTTAACTCTCCATAATATTAAAAATATTTAAATGTTTCTTAAATGTACTGAGTGACTCTGTATAAAAACATTACTTTGCATTAAGAAATCAACTGGAAATACAGACCTGGATGCATAGGTTTGGATTTCTAACACTGGTAGTCATTGTACCCACTCACAGCCATCATTGTCTCAGTCACTGCAACCCATGAGAGAAGAAGGGAAGATTTTATCTGTGAGTTATTATCTCAATTTTGCATCCTTGTATATGGCAGGAAAGAAAATAAAATCCAAATTGAGACATAATACAGTTTTGTTTGAACTCCACATTCATTTTGCTGTCATGGAAGAGGATTTGTTCAGGGCCTATAAGTCAATGAAAACACCGAGACCTGTGGGATTCCATATCTGACAGTCTGAAATGCCATGAAGTATTGTATTGCACATTTCATGGTTTTAAGAAAAAAAGGCAGATCCATAAAAGGCTGCAAGTTTCTCTATTAATCAAAGATAATAACTGACGTGTTTTTTAAAATTAATATTTAAACGTATATTTTACAGCCTGCATGAGAGGAAACATGTAACAGGACTTAAATCTCTTTGGAACACATCGTCTTCTCAAACAAGTGTTGGTCATGCCCAGGAAGTGACTGGTAATCGCAAATTTGAGAGCTAAGGGAGACATCTTACTCAAACAGTAAGTAGAAACCCACTGAGCATCCAGATGTGATTAGACATAGTTCCTCTTTCCGTGTTTTACTATTAATTCACTCACTGCTTATGAGTAAAAAACTGACCCGAGAAACACAATGCTACTTTATCTCTTTTCTATTGCTGCTTTATTCTTTATTAGGGCTGAGCAGTGCTCTAAAGGGCAATGAGCAAACTGTCAAAAGCCTGTGGCTTTGAAAATACCAATCTTTTCAGTCATTTAGACAAATATTCATCTTTGCAAACCCTGGGATTATGTGAAATTTTTTCCCCTGCATGTTAGAAATAATTTTTCAGAAATCCTTCTTCAGTAGATTTTTCAGGCTCTCATTATAAAATGGCAATATTTGACACAAATTGCTCAGCCAAAACTAGTCAAGTTCCCTTACACTTAACCTAGCATTTATGATTCTCACTGAATCATTCAATCTGTACCACAGGCTTCATTTCGAGCTATAACAGCATTCTTCCTCTTTCATATTTGAATAAGTCTGGATTGAGACAATGGTGAACTACAGCTTTGAGTCTGGAGCCCCAAAGGAACTCAGAGATCTTTTGCAGCTACAACCCTTTGCCATGGAAAAGGAGATGTGGGCCATTCTGCACAGAAAAGCCTGAATCAACTAAGAGCAACATTGTTGAGGAACACCTTCCAACTGAACCACCATACTTTACCATCCTTGCAGTCCTCACATTACAATATCCATCTGCCTTCATTTCCCTCTCTGCATATTTCTCAGGTTATCATTGTATCAAGCTTTTCACCTCCTATTACTCATCATTAGAAGAGGGCATTGAAGTAACAGTGTGGATGCATCTAGCTCTGACCTCAGTAGTCTGTAGACTTTTGATCACTCATTGCAGTGGGTGAAAGCTGGGGACTGAATCCAGTGGAATTCAGACAAATTTCTTCACCTGAAGTTCCTAATCATAATGCTTGTTGCAGTTTAGCTGTCTCTGTTTCACATTGGTATTTTTAATTCAAATGAATATTAGTTCTTAGATCCAGTCTGATTTTTTAGGAAGCAACTGAACCTTGTAACACAAACATTTCAAACTTTGAGTTCTGACAGTTAATTAAGTTACTTAGGAAAACAAAACAAAGCAAACAAAACTAACCACCAAACTAAATAACCCAAAATACCCTAAAAAGAATAAAAGTGCAGTAAATTCCTTTCTGTAAACAAAGGTAAATAGCAAGTGTTTATTAAACATTGAACCTTAATGCAAACATTCACAAAATTAAACATATAATTCACTTTTTTTGTGTTCTTGAAGACTTGTATCACAGCTGTGCTCAGAAGATTTCTGTGGGGAAGAAACTGCTTTTGAGATCACAGCACACAGATGGAAGAACTCTTCATGGCTGAGAGATTCTCTGTCATTTCCCTGAGATTTTAGTATGTAGGGACATTAGATTCATAAACCAAGAAAGACAACCGACAATCTTCTGCTAGAAGTGCAAAAATTCCTAAAGATGACAGGAGGCATATTTCCTAAGGGCAAGGAGAGTAAAAGTGCAAAAACAGCATAGACAAGGGACCAACAAAAGGCACATGCCTCCCTCAGTTTCTACAGCTCAGCAATCCCTCTTCTTTCCACTCAGTTGCAATGAGTACCTAATATGGCAAAGAAACTAATCTCAGTCCTGAATGCATCAGAATTCTAGAGAAACAACTAAAGAAAAAGCTAAAGGCCACAACCTCTAATGAGAGTTTTAGTCTCCTGGGTACCACAGGTTCTTTAGTTTCATCAACCAAGCCTGAATTCATGAAGCATATAAGTTGTGTTGAAATTATTCTTACCTTCTGTGCTACATTGCCAGACCACGCTAGCATGATTTTAGCCATTTTCTTTAACTTGCTTTTGCAAGGGGGGCAGGGGAGGAAAAAAGAAAGAAGATAAAAACTGTGCAGTGCTTTCCATTTATTAATGGGGGGGGTGGGGGGGGGGGGTGTTTTCTTTTTTTTTTTTGT
>JAWWEV010000167.1:12547202-12561766 GCA_035583235.1 Hafferia zeledoni | reverse complement strand
CCCCCCCCCCCCCCCCCCCCCCCCCCCCCCCCCCCCCCCCCCCCCCCCCCCCTGTGTACGTTTGTCTTTTTCTACACTGGCTCTCTCAAACATGTTCTTTTTCCTATGATCTTTTCTTTGTAGGCACTTCAGTTCTACTACTTTTTGGTATTCACAAGATCCAGCCATAATCTGGCCCTTTACAGTAAATCATGTAATATAGATCTCATGCTTAGTAAATTGTTGTAGAAGCAGATTATTTTCTGGTTTCTGTGACTCTGATGAGTCAGATTAAAATGTGACAGCATTCAATGCACATTCAAGAACAGGATATGTGTGTATAATATGTGTAGCACACAAGCCAAAGTTCTATGAAAAATGAGATCAAACCTCCTTATTAAACTTAAGGTAAGTTTTATTTAGCACTCAGTAGTTGTGCTAATTTTTCTTTAAGGAGAAAGATATTCACAATAAAAGCCATTTTGAACAGATCAATCATTCTTCCCCTCCACAATAACTTAACAAACCAATACTCTACAACTTCAAGTCATAATCACACAGCAGGGATGTCTGTTTATGATGGCATTTAGTGAAGAAATAGAATGAAATGTATATTCAAAGTGGCATTATTGTCTAACCACCAGTAAATGAACACACACCTTCAACAGTTTGGATATTACATCAAATATTCTTTCTTATTAAGAATGTATTTAAAGGAAGAAATAATGTCAAAGGAATATACAGCAAAAGGTTATCTAGATATGTTAAAACCTTTAACAACTTGAATACAATGTTGTAGATTACACCTGGAAAACAAGTACTTATCAATAGCTCACAAAGAGGAAAACTTGGACAAAATAAATTATGAGACTCCTGAACTTACCTTTTGAATATTTGTATTGTTTTTCAATGGATTGATTCTATTTTCAGTACTGAAAAATGCATGCCTCAAATTCGAAGATGTCATCTCCCAAAGCTACAACCACTTCTATCAATCAAGACTGGCAAAAGAGCATCAATACATTAAACAACCTTTGCCAGGATGATCCTCCAAAGTAACTCTCTATTATTTGAAGAAAAGGAAAGAGACCAATAAATGTTCTGATCATGCATGAAGTGCAGACTCTTCATGATTATTGAATTCAGTAGCAAAACCAATCATGTTTACATTCAAGTCCCTGAAAAAGGGTTGAACTTGAGGCTTATGATATCTTTAGAGACAATACTGGAAATTACTCTCTAAGTGAACATTTAAATAATTTTAAAAGTCACTCCCAAGGATGACAATGGAATTCTTTTTGTTGTTGTTGTGGGGTTTTGTTTGTTTGTTTTATCACTACATTGTACAAAATTAGGCATACAAATCAGTCTTGCAGAATTCCAAAACTGAACTTCTCTCCTTTTTATCCACAAGTCCCATTAAATAGCAGAGGAGAGAAAAGAGAGCAGTGGGGAGAAGAAGGGAACACACAGTCTATGCCCTGTCTATAAACAAGTACATTTTCTTCATGTGGAATTGTTGGTGCAGTAGTATTTAGGAATTGAAAATACAAGATACAGCTAGATGACTTCCCATTGTGCAAATCTTCAACTCCTCTGTGACAAAACAATGACACTTTTAAGGGGAATCTGCAAATCTGTTTCCTGACAAATAGATAAGAGTCTAAAGCATATATATGGGGAGAGAAAGAAAGGGTAGAGAGGCAAGAACTGTACAAGTAAGCTCCCATGAAAATGCTTGCTGAAGAGTTACTTAGGAAAGTCTTTATGCTTCAAAAAATTTGGATCCTCTTAGAAAATAAATTCAGCCTAGGGAGAATTTGTAGCAGTGAAAATGCTAGTTTTTCTTCAGTTGAAATAAAACTGTTTCTTTTCTCAAAATGTTCAGAAGCAACTTTATTTAACCCCAACTCAACCATTTGTTCTCTCTCCCAAACCATCACCATCCAACATGGATCAGAGAGATGATGCAGGTAAAAGAAGAGCAGGGGAACAGGGAGAGGGAGAGGGCAGGTAGTGAAAATACATCTTTAGACTTAGATCATGCCGTGCTGAAAATTGGAGCAGGGACATATTCTAGTATGTGAAGTGCTTTCTTGTTTGATTTATGTGGATATAGAGTTATAACAAGAAATAGGATAAAATGTAAAATTATTTAAACATGTAAAGCACAATTTCCTTTTCCACAGGAGAGTCATCTTTTGGAAAATGAGAAGGAATTAATAAGAAAAATTACAGTTGAATGAAGCAAGAGGGTTGTGAGACTTTTTTTAATTCATTTTGAAAGTCCCACTGCAGAGAAATCAGAATGCTCTTTATTTTTAATTTGGAGGTTCTTACAGTATAATCCTGGCGAAGGCCAGTTGCTCGCTGCTGACTCTGCAAGTCTCCCTTCCTGCTGCTGGTGCGAGAGTGATCAATGAAATTGACAAATGCCACTGACTGCCGAGTCAGCCCTGCAGAGGTTTGGCTTGGGGAAATTCGCACACTGAAGAGTCAAAGCCAGATAAACCGAAATAAAACCCACTGAGGCAGGGTTGTCTGTGCAGAAGGAGGCAAAGAACAGAACATAAAAGCAATGAAGGACACAAAGGGGGCAAATGGGTGGGTGGGAAAATGCAAGGCATTTTATTGTCTATAATTTATGGAGTGTTAAAACTATTGAAGCACATGATGGCTAGGTTCAGCACTGGGAGACACATTAAGAGGATGAAGGGACCGATCATAGCATAAAGAGAAAAATGCTTGCTTATTAAGTTCCCTGCACCAAGGAGTGACTATGTAAGACAAAGGATATAAGAAATGCTCTCCTGCCAATAGTTTTACAGGATTCTAAGATGGTGGGAGTAGATCAGAGTTCAGACTTCCAAGTGCTGAACATCTACCTTGAGCCCAAGATTTTCTAAGAATTGAGTGAAATGTATCCAGTTTGATGTGAGAACTTTGTGCTGATGGACCTATGTGAATTTATTTGTCATTTAGAAAGCAGAGGTGTTGTTTTAGTACTGAGGCTCCTAGACACTGATTGTGAAAAAGAAAGATCATTACGAGCAATCTTGATATCGATGCTGTGTAAAAATTTGCAGGATACACCAACAAAATTTAAAAATCTTGCCTTTTGGCCCTTCTTTTTCAAGGAGCCTTTCTCCTCTTACATATCATTTAGTCATAAAATACTCTGGTTCTATTATGTTTTCTCTTCCCCCACGTTTCTTAAAAACATATCCTACCACTCTGTGGTACAAACAGAAGTGCCTTTCTAGTGTTTGTCATGTACTTTTTACTCCACTTATTTTTGTAACTTCATTGCAGTGGGCTTCCATAAGAAGCATCAGCCCAAACATTATATAAACATACAAAAAAGCCATATCTCCAAAACCGAGCTAAGAAGAGAAAATAGCTAAAATTTCTTCTAGTTTTTGCAGCAACTTGTTCTGGTGTTTCAGTGTTCTCTTTACCTCTTAGTATGAATTCACAAGTCTGAAAACTCATCTTAAAGTTATCCATTCCATCTATTGCATAAGAAAATTTTCAGATATCGTATCAAGTCCAAAAGAAGATGTCCTCCACTACTTTCAAAGGAAGTAGAAGCCCCTCTCTCTCTTTAAACCTGAGTATTCTGTTCTACAAAGAAATAACTGAACTAATGACAGCAAAGATCATAGATTTTAATTTTGAGTCAACTGAAATTTTCCTTTTAAGTGTGATATCACATTTTCCTCAGAAAGGATAGAGCAGTGATCCTTTCAGTTGGAAAGATGCCTGTAGTGGTTTTAAATAAAATTTACTCTGACCATAGAATCATACAATGATAGAATATCCTGAACTGGAAGGGTCCCCAAGGATCATAGAAGTCTAACTCCTGGTCCTGCACAGGACAGCCCCAAAAGCCACAACATGTGCCTGAGAGAATCATCAAAATGTTTCTTGAACTCTGTCAGCCTTGGTACTGTGACCACTTCCCTGGGGAGCCTGTTCCAGTGCCAGTGCCCAGCTACTCTCTGGGTAAAGAAGCTTTTTCTAATATGCAATCTAAACCTCCCTGTCACAACTTCAGACAGTTCCCTCAGGTCCTGTCACTGGTCACCACAGAGATCAGTGCCTGCTCCTCCTCTTCCCCTCACAAGGAAGTTGTAACTGCAATGAGGTCTCCCCTCAGTCTCCTCTTCTTCAGAGGACCAAGTGACCTCAGCCAATCCTCATATATCTTCCCCTCAACACACTTCACCATCTTTGCTGCCTTCCTTTGGAGTCTCTCTAACAGCTTCATATCTTTCTTGTATTGTGATGCTCAAAACTGCCACAACATTCCAGGTGAGGCTGCCCCAGTGCAGGGCAGAGCAGGGCAATCCCCTCCCTTAATCAGCTGGTGATGCTTTGCCTCATGTCCCCCAGGACAGGGCTGGCCCTCCTGGCTGCCAGGGCACTGCTGACTCAGATTCAACTGGCCATTGACCAGGACCAGGTTCTTTGTCACAGAACTTCATGCTCTCAAATATATCAAGTTAAATTCCTAGGCCCACACCTGGGTTTGAGGCTCAGAAGGACTGTCACATAGCTGCCCTAAATAGTTTTTGAAGACTAAAAGCAATATTACCTGTGTGACCTTTTTTAAGAAAAATAATCTCAAAAGATAATTGGTGATAAAATTTCAGCACACTTCACTTGAATTTTTTAAAAAACAAAACCCTTTAAGCTTGGGTTGTCTCTGCTTTCAGTCATTTATTATTATTCAACAGTTGGCCTGCACATTATAAAGGAGCATTGCAAAGAGAAGTTCTGGCACAGCCTTTGCAATTTTTTTTTTTTTTCTTGCAGATCAAATACATTTTTTAAAGTAAATTTTAGAAACTGCTAGAAGCACCTCAGAATACTTTGGAATTTTCAATATTTTAAACTCAGGTAACAAGTATCAAAAAACCCCATTCAGATTGTTGAAACAAGATTGAAAGCTTAAATATTTATCTTAACCATGCATCCACCTACAACACATTACACTTAATCTGTTTCTGCCACTGTTCTAGTCAGAAAAAATGGAAAACAATGTGACAGTGATAGCAATAACAATCTGTTCTTTGAAAGTACAAGGATTACAGCAAAGGAACACAGAAATTTGTCAAATGCTAACATAAAGGGAGGTCACAAAAGAAGGTTAGTGTTGTGGTAATATATTTGAATGGTAACATAGTCAAAATGGAAACAAACAAGATATAAAAAACCATAATGTGATTATTTTTAGTGTTCTATTTCAACACCCATTTATGATAACTATACTTAAGGTTTTTTGTTCAGTCTCTGCCTTTTTCTTCCAATGTTGCAGCTGAGAAAACTCTACTTTTAAAGTGGCTTAATTATTAACAATTTATTAAAGAAAAAGCAATGAAGAGAAATAACAACAACAAATAACATTTCGGGTCCAGGTATTGTAACATTTGATACAATGAAAAATCAGTGTTAAGAATTTTCCAGTGAAGAGTATGTAGACTCTTCCCCTTGCTAGCTATAGTCTTACTTTTTTTCTTTAAAACTGTGATGCATGCCAAATTTACAAAACACAATGAAATCGCAAAGTACAATGAATTAAATTATCTGCCTCAGAAAAATCTCAGGCATCAAAGTAAGGATTAAAAAACCCCAATAAGGTTATTCATTACACTCTTTAAACCCCATATGTTCAGAGCCCAGTGCTAACAGCAAGGTAACCTAGGAATTGCCTTACTCAAGTGATCTGCTCTACCACACTATGAGGAAGAGTGTTATTTTTCAGTCTCATTTTTATATCCTTCCTTTCAGACCAAAATAAGACAAAATATTCAGACCTAGTGTACATTGAGACTTTCCACTAGAGTAAAAAAATCTAACCAGCATTTACATAGCTCATTATGGCCTTTTATAAATGTCTTTTTTTTCCCCCTCCCACAGTATGGAATAATAGCCACAATTTGTGTGAGAAATGAAGTCTAGATGTTTTATAGAAAAGTCTTCAACACTTCTTATCTTGGTTTTGAAGACAGCTTTGGTCTTTTTTATCTTCTCACAAGTATTGAGTTATTAAAAGTCTTCTAAAATTCCCACGATCAAGAAAAAAATTCAGATACTTATGCTCAAAATTGCATGAAAAAATATGTGCATTAAGCTGTGGCCCCAGCAATGTCAAATGGTAGCACTTGATTTTATTAGTTTTCAATCTCAAGTTGATATGTTTCTGATTAATGAAGCATTTGTTCTGCATCACAAAGCAAATAAAGAATACCCTTCTAGTGCCAATGACTTGCATCCAAGAGTTAATTACTACGTGACCTTCAATCTTGCTCTTGTTTTAGGACTAGAAGTGCCTATTTTTAGTATGAAGAAAGTTTAAAAGTGAAAGAATGTACCTTTGGAGTAATATACATGGCATGCTTTGTAGACACATCATCCCCTACATTTAATGGTCTGATTTTAAAAATTATATCACTAGCTTCATCATAGCTCTGACATACAAACATAACTGATTTATAAAACACAGAGAACATATAAAAATTTCAGATAAGATTAAAGTATAGCTCTTCTGACCAGATATTCTGTAACCACAATAATTGAAGAATGTAATATAAAACAAAATAATCCTTATCACACATGAGCTTTCAATGCCAGAGAGAAGGCCAGGTATCATGGTAGATGAAGACATTAGAAGGATAATCTTTCTTTTATATGCTGTCAGGTTTCGATTATAAATTCTGACCTCCAAAGTCAGTCTTAAAAAAAAAGGTGTATTCCTACTAGGAATATAAAACACTCTGAAACTACATTGCTTAAAAAAGCACCAATAGTTAACTAGAACAAATAACAAGGAATAGTCTCAGTAATCCTGTGTTTCTAAGATACTTGAATGCTGCTCTAGAATTAGGAACACAGACACCACCAAGATAGATCAGACTTGTGGTTCATCTAGGCTCCACTTTCAAAATTACAAAATTCTCTTTAGTTTAAAACTAAGCAAACTAAACAATTTTTTTATTACCTCCCAGTTCAAGGCTCTTTGAAAAACATTTCCCAGAATTTGAAATACCACAGTTGATGTAATTTCTAAACCAGCTCATTCTTAATAGTACTTGAAACATAAACAACAATGTTTTGCAATCTGCCACAGTATTCTCTCCTGTGAATGGTACAGCACATTTCAGCTGACAATACCAGAGAACACATAGGAAATAGCGAATCTCATCTTTGAAGAACAGTGACACAAACCACAAAACATACAGCCGATTTAGTAGAGTCATATTCTCATAGAAACTTGGAAAATAAGCCACAGGTACCAACTCTCAATACCACTTTAGAGCATACTGAAATAATAGTGTTATCTTAGCGTGAGTAAAATGGGAAATAACTATTTAATGAGGTTTTGTATCCTATTACTAGTCACAGTACTTGCCCACTGTCTATTTTCATTCCCATTTACTCCCTCCTAGCTTATCTAAAAAACAAAATGGTCAACACTGTGCACTGAGCTTTTTTGTAACCTAAGTGCATGTCTGTCAATTGCAGAAACTTACCTACCATTGCAGAAACCTCACATAATATGAAAACACTGCAAAATGGTTTAGGACCCAAGTCAACAAAACATGTGTATGTCATTATCACCCACCCAGTGAATTCACCACAGATGGAAAGGACAGGAAGTAGTGGACACTGGGGAAAGGAGGGAGATACAATCAAGGAACAGAAGTTCACTACGTCTTGCGGACTTCTGTTATCTGGATTCAGGCAACCGTCTCAGCTTCACCCTTAACCTTGACAATCCCTGGCACTGAAACACATTTTCAGTCAGTTGCAAACTGAGGCAGTGTCATACTTAAGCTTCACTTACAAAAAAAACTATTAAGATGTAAACTGAGTTAATTGAATCAAAAATTGGCCTATTTTGGAATGGACTTAAAGATCATCTAATTCCAACTATCCTTGTGCAGGCAGGGACACTTTTTACTAAACCAAGTTATTCAGAACTCCATCCAACCTGGCCTTCAACACTTCCAGGAATGGGGCAGCTACAATTTCTCTGGTCAACTTGTTCCAATGCCTCACCACCTTCAAAGTAAAGGATTTCTTTATAATATCTAATCTAAACCTACTCTCTTTAAGTTTGAAGCCATTCCTCCTTGTCCTGTCACTATATGCTCTAGTAAATAGTCTCTCTCCATCTTTCTTCTAGGCTCCCTTCAGGTACTGGAAGGGAAAAAATGGAAAATTTCAGGGAAACCTATGCCACTTCTGCCTCTGGGTCATCACAGGACCCTCCCCAGGGCATTGCCAGGAACTCAACGAGGGAGCTGCTCCCTAGGGAGTAAGAACAGTGGGGTTGAAGTCATCCTGGCTCAATCATCCTCCCACACCAGCTGCTCACAGGACCTCCAGTGTGGACACCAGGCTGTGGGGAAAACATGTCACTGTGAGCAGGATTCTATGCCTTTGCTCTTGTAACTTTGTCCTTGTAGAGTGACTAAGTTTGGAAATGACCATGAGATTAGCTCACTTGGTCAGAGTACAGTGCTAATAATGGGAAGGTTGTGGGTTTCAACCCCCATCATGATGGTCCTTTGTTTAAATGGCATTTACAGCTCTTGCTAATTCTAACGCGCAGAAGTTTGTAAACTCTTATTTGCAAACTAATCCAGGACAGAGTCTTTGGATAAATGAAGATACAGAAATGAGTTTGGAAAAAAATAAATAAATGGCATTTCATTAAGAGATAGCTTATTAATTTATGTCCCTCACATTTATTTGTCTTGAAAATAAGGTCACATTTTCATTACATCTATAACTGCAAGCTGCTATCCAGACAGTTTCAGTGCACTTGGACATCACACCTCTGAGTCTGCCTTCTCCTTCAAGTACATTCCATAGTTACAGCTATTCTTCTGTTCATTATCTGACTTACTCTGTGCCTGTTAACAGTTATTTCTGGGGGAGTTTGAGAGTGCCACAATTGCATACAAGTCCTGAAGAACAAATAATTTAAAAAATGGGAGCAAGCACCATGCCACAAAGTCCACATATAGAACAGAATGAATGGCTCAAAGAAAATGCAATTCAAGTGTCCACTCTTCCTTATACAAAATCACAGCTTTGACTCCTTTTGTCACTCTTGTTTGGTTCTCTGTCATCATCCCTGCAAGAGTTTGGCAACCAGAATCTGACAGAAACTGACAGTAATGCAATCATCCTTTGCTTTTCTTACAGCAGCAGCTGTCAGAAGCTATACCATATTAAGCCAAAGTACTACTCATCATGAAGCTTTTCCAACATTAAAATTTCAGAATATACCTTTGGAGAGTTTAAAGTAAGTTAGGATTGTCATTTCATGATAGATACAGAGATAGATGGATAAAGGAATGGATGAGTAAGACAGAGAACAAGTGTTACAGCCTTATATGAACAGGTCATTTTGAAATCCCAACTTTTGCATTCTCGCTGTACAAATTCCAGAAATAATAGGGATATTGCACAGAATGACACTCCAGGTATCATTTACAGACTACATTAATAATCTTGCAAGTATTGTTACACAATTTCTCTTTCTCTCACATCTTTTGGGAAGTTTGTCATTTTTAGGCCAGTTCTGTTCTGTCCAGGCCAGTTTCTCTTTCATATATAGTCTGAATGTACAAGCATGCCCACTTGTAGAAACACATATCTTTTTGAATGCTAGCTGGTAACATGACAGGTTAACTCCAAAACAGCAACTAAAATAAGCAACAAAAGGAAAAAGTCAATGAAAGCAAAAAAAGAAATGGCTTCCAGGTATGAAAATGGGTTTTTTTCAGGAACTCCTGCCTAACAGTGTTGAAGAAATAGATAAATTTCATCCTCTCAAACTAAATTATAATAATAAAATTATCTAAAGCAAGATAATAATTAAAGGAAATAAAATAGCATATAGTAACTATTAATATTCACAGTGTATACATTAGTATCCAGTGTTCGTGTAACTGCAGAGTGTTTATGATGGAAAATATTGTATCTAGTCTAATGTGGACATTAAAATACACAAGCTGACATTGCTTTTACACAGGGAATATGTAACCTAGAAAAAGTTACCTACAGGCTGCCTCAGTAATATACAAGAAACCATATTTTGTGAGAGAAACTAATTTTAATTTTCCTTGTTCTAAAACCCTTGATCTCTCTACTGAGCAGACAAGAATTGTAATCCAAGGGCTTGTGTGCTAAAGCAAAGAGATTTTATTCTTAAAAATAACAAACCCTATTTGCAACTGCATTAACATCACAGCAGAATCTCAATACTTCAATAAACATACAAATGTGTTTCAGTAAGATTTTGTTATTTATTACCACAATCTTAGAATAGAATTAGTGCCACAGAATTATGCATGTGGGGGGTGAATATTGCTGTGCCCAAGGTACCTCTCAGGCCCACCCTACCAGGAGCTGTAGGTGTGCCCTCCTCAAGATAATTTATTCCTAGGAGGTGAATGCTTTTGGTTTTTCTGTGCAAACTCTGGCATGCTGTCCCAGGTGTATAGATATAGATACAGATATAATCACTGTCATCCAATTAGTGCTTAAAGATCAATATTAAGGAAGTGGGAAGACTGGGATGTGTAAAGCAGTGGGAAGAGGCAGAGCCAAAACTTCCCATACCAAAAATATTGCAAAAACTAATGAGATAAACCATTTTCCGTGGACTTACACAAGAAATAAGTGTCACTAAGTAAAAATTGCAGCGAAAAGGATTTAGATTAGCCATTAGCAAAAAGGGTTTTGGCAACAGAACAAACAGAGACTGCAATACTTGAAAACTTAAAATGTGGGGCAGCCTAGCAAATACACAGCCCAGCTTGGGCAGGGTTTGCCAGCTAAGCTAAAGGGCCTCCTGAAGCCTTTCCAGATTGGTTGTTTCTGATTTTTTTCTGTTCCTATAGGATCGTGTCAACTATAGTAATTTTAGGAGCAATTAAGAAAATATTGTACCCTTCCATAAAAGTTTGGGCTTCTGTTTTTAGAGGGTAAAGCAAGACATGGCCATGAAAAAAGGACAGTTTCATACTGATGAAGTACTCTGGTGAGAAAGAATTAGGCACAAATTTGAATAAATTTTTTGGTGTGATTAATTCAGAAAGAATTGGAACTACATTTGAACTACTCAGAATTAATTTCTCATACATACCAACATTCCCTATGAAAGGCTCAGCTGACACTTGTAGAAACAGCTATATAAATAGCACCAATTTATGCATTTTACACAATGCTCTGCATTCCAGCGTCTAGAAATTTCCTACATTTTCTGGATGGCTATCTTTGTTTTTACATGCTTTCTCTCTGTCTAGTCCTTGAAACTTATTATAGCAACAACTTTTAATAGAGACAGCATAGAAGCAAAACGCACTTTTAAAAGGAAAATAAAACCTCAAGCTATATATAGAGTTACCTGAGAGTTTTACCTTTTAAAGAAATATATTTTGATGGTGGATAACCTACTTCTAAAAGCTCCACCATGTAAGCTCAAAAACAATTTCCTTTTTTCTGAACTTTGTCTGTTCTATTAAAAGTACAGTTTTGTGCTGTGGTGTACTCTACAGTATCCATGCATATCAAGAAATGGTGACAAGATATAGAGGGACAGCAAGACTATTAAATATCCATCATGCCACTCTGGATCAGGCTTAATGCAATCAGAAACACATGACTACATCAACTTATCTCCTTTGATCAAATGTGATTAAGTAAGTCATTAATTTTCAAGACAAATAAAAAATGCAAGATCATTTTATTATAAATGTAAATGCCTGTCTTCTTAAATGATTTTTCTAAAGGAAGCCCTTCTAATACAGAACTTTGTATACTTCAGAGAACAGTTGTTTTAACATTGGTTTTAATTTTAATGAAACATTATGTATTTGTATGCATGTCTTCTTTCCTTTTTTCTCACACTGCTCATGTTGTCAAGCAAAATTTGTGCATCAGCTTGATCAAGATAATTTCATTATACCATTGTTACCATTATGACTTGGGCAATTAGTAGTTTATAAGAATAAATTTATAGCAATCAGTGATTGAGGCACATTTGCAGTAGTGAGGGTGTAATAAAGCCCAATCAATTTCTTTCATTTAATATGTAGGCTGTGACCCCAGTTTTGATGAGAACTCTTAGCTATTTCATCTTTAAATAAAAAAGAATGTCTGCAAGCAATTATAGTGGTGTGTTAATTGGATATTCCTTTTTATCTTTTATACTACAGAATGCATTGCTAACGAAATCCTTGTTTTCTCTCTCATTCCCTTTCTCTCTCCCTCTCTGTAATGAACTGATATTGACTTGGTGCATTTTACTAAGACAATGGGCCAGATTTTGATTTTCAGTAGCACTGGTGTAAATCTGGAGTGACTTCTCCAAATTAGATAGAATTACTGAGATTTCTATGCACACAACTGAAATCAAAACCCACTCCTCTTTTTTTCAGTTTTTGTTGCCAGTAACAGAGGACCCGATTCAGAGCTGAATGCTACTGCAAGCTATAATCAATCACTGTCTTATATATGAACTGAAGTATCAACTGGATTGCAGTATTCAAAGGGACGATTCCTAAGCTTAAAATATTGGGAAGACTTAGTCTTTGCCTAAGGTACTTTACTGCATTAATTCCATGCTGATTCGAGGTATCTGATGATAGATGAAAGTAATACACACTACATGAAGAAATGAGACTCCAACCCAGATTTAATCAGCATTACACAGGTCAAATTGTACTTGTTTCATGTTCCATGAAATCACCCATTGACCTATACAGGTCCATCATTTGGGTAACAAGTTTCTACACAGAACTAATAGGGGAATAAGAGTTGAGATAAAAGGTTTTGTGTATGTGCAGTATGTACACATTGGAACACTTAACCAAGAATTTTCTTCATATTTATTTCCCCTGCAGCAGAGTTTTGTTACACTCTGCAGAATTTCAGCATTTCCTTGGTTTTATGTTAGTATTTTGAAGATTCCCCACTACACAATAAGGAAAATTATGAATGTGGGGGTTTTTTTAAATATTTTCAGGGACAACCTCTAATATTTAGAACTAACTCTGTTCTGCATCAGAATTCTGGAATACTTAGAAACCCCCTGCATTTTTCGCTTTAACAGGTGTACAACTTACTTCAGAAACATCTTTATTATCTCTTTTGTACATATCAATAATTATGCAAGAAAGATATGCTACAAGTAACAAAAATTTTATCATTCTTCAGAATTCAATTTTCATGTCCTGTGACACTTCAATTAAGGCAAAATCGCTTCATTAAAATTTTTCATTTGTACCATGAATCTAGAAAACCTTCAAAAAACATGTAGCAGCACTCTCTGATCATATTTAAGTGTCTCCTGATCTATGCAAATGCTTTACTCTGGTTCCATGATTTATCAATACTTATGATAGTTCACTACCTGCAAACTTTATTTCTAATGTAATTGAAATATACATTTTACTTTATGTTTTCTGAGGTTGAGGCAATGGAATCCTGAAATATTTAGTCCTTAATCAAGTAAAAATCCCACTGAAATTAATAGGTATCTTACTTGCATTTGAACTCAGTGAAGACTGAAGGTTTTTGCACTGCTTTATACATAGAAAACTTAGCCCCTCCAAACATATTTGAATTTATTATTGGGGAAAAGATTATTTATAAACAGAAATAAAGAGGCCCTCAAAACCTTCAGGCAAATAGTACTAGTAACCTGACTCAGATGAACAGAAAGAAAGCAAAAAATCAGGCAGAAATGCATGGTAGGGGATGGGGTTTATGCATCACTTGGAAGGATTTTGCTGGGAAAAGTTTACAGCTGAGGCAATCGACTATGGTTGTATACACACACGCGCACACACACAGACACACACACATACATATACATGTATACACTATGTATACCCTAAAATAAGTATGTATATGAAAGAAGAAACTGATGAAACACCATGACCAAGATGATGAAACATGTTCCATGTGGGTGGATGGCTTAATGTTAAAACTGCCTTCTGATCATTTTGAAAAGGTAAGAAAATTTACATTTTTCTTTGTATGCTATAACCTGGATATCAGCTTTTCCAAATTTAGCAATAACCATAATTAGAATTTCTAATGCTTGAAGACAGTCGTGTAGAAATTCACCTATGCCAGGAGTTTCTTCCATAGTTTTAATGCTTCAGAAGAATACATAAGTGTACTCAAGTTTGTGTCTAATAGTCAGGAATACTGTGACAACCTTCAGTATCTTTAACTTACCAATTTTGTTATGTTCCTTAGTTAATCACAGTCTTAGAAGCATGGGGGAGTGTCAGATAGAAAGGAAATATTTCTTTTACATAAGGGCAGCGAATATAGTCGAGGGAGAATTTCAGCTCTCAATTCTGACATGGATTTCCTATGAGTCCTTTACAAAATTGCTTAGTTGATCCAGGTCCCAGTCCTTCTTCTGCAAAACAGCACTTCCTAAGAAAACACTTAGCATTTTCCCTTTTTCCCTGTTCAGATGTTATAAATAATTTTTGGTACTACAGACCTCCCGGGGGGGGGGGGGGGGGGGGGGGGGGGGGGGGGGG
>JAWWEV010000167.1:12504752-12547192 GCA_035583235.1 Hafferia zeledoni | reverse complement strand
CCCCCCCCCCCCCCCCCCACCCCCCCCCCCCCCCCCCCAAAAAAAAAAAACCCAAAAAACAAAAAACAAACAAACAAAAACAACAAACACCAAAACCCAAAACAAACTCAACCAAATAATATCCTTTGGTACTGTTAAAAATATTAAAAAATTGTAAATACATCATATTGCTAATGAGAAAAATGGCAGTATCTTCATATCATAGTAGCTTCTTTCTATTTTTCCCACCATACTGACTAAAACTTGCTCTGGTTTTCAGATGGCCTTTAATTGCTACCCTTCTTTCATTCACTGTTTAGTATTTAACCTGCCTTACTTTTTATATACCTGTAACCCCATAATCAATTACACCAATACGTAACTATTGGGATCCAGATATCATAACAAAAAAAAAAAAAAAATTCAAAGCTAAAAAACCTGTGAATTCTTTTTCAATAAATCTTTTCAAGCAACATACACTTGTTATGCAAGTGTGGTGTGTTGACCCTAGCTGGATGTCAGGTGCTAATCCAAACTGTTCTATCACTCCCCCTCCTCAGCTGAAGAGGGAGACAAAATATCATATGGGTTGAGATAAGGGCAGCGAGAGATCACTCACCAATTACTGTCACAGCCAAAACAGACTCAACTTGGAGAACTTAATTTAATCAATTACCAATTAAATCAGTGTCTGATAATGAGGAATAAAACCAAATCTTAAAAAGACCTTCTCTTCATTCATTCCTTCTTCCTGGGCTTAACTTTACTCACAGTTTCTCTACTTCCTTCCCCCCAGCAGTGCCAGAGAGATGGAAAACTTGGGCTGTGTGCAGCTCATCACACGTTGTTTCTTTCCCTTCTTCCTCAGAGGGAGGACTCCTCATATTTCTGCCCTGCTCCAGCATAGGGTTCCTCCCATGAGAGACAGTTCTCCAGAAAATTCTCCAGTTTGAGTCCTTCTCACATGCTGAAATTCTTCACAAACTGATCCAAGTGGGTCCCTTCCACAGGGTGCAGTCCTTCAGGAACAGTCTGGTTCACTGTGGGTTCCCCACGGAGTCCCAACTCCTGCCACCAACTCTGCTTCAACCTGGGCTTCTGCCTCCATAGGTCCACAGGTCCTGCCAGGAGCCTGCTCCAGCATGAGCTTCCCACGGTGTGACAGATGCCTTCAGGCATATCCACCTCCTCTGGTGTGGGGTCCTCCATGGGCTGCAGATGGATCTCTGCACCCCTGTGGGCCTTCATGGACTGCATGGGAATCTCAGCTCTGGCACCTGGACAACTTTCCTCCTTCACTGGCCCTGGTACCTGCAGGGCTGTTTGTCTCACATATTCTCACTGCTCTCCTCTCTGGCTGAGTTTGCTTCTGCACAATAACTTCTCCCCCGCTTAAATATGTTGTCTCAGAGGTGCTACCACTGTTGCTGATGGACTCAGACTTGCCCCACTGCAGGTCCACTCTGGAGTCAGCTGGCATTGACTCTCCCAGACATGGAGGAAGCTTCTGGAAACTTCTCACAGAAGCCACCCCTGTAGTGCTCCTGCTACAAAAACCTTGCCAGGCAAACAAATACAGAGAGTTGCAGGATAAACTGGGATTGATCGGTAGGTTATATATCAACATTTCCATCTGTGGCTAGTATGACTGGACAAGTTTTGTATGCAGTCGTTATTTCTACAACAGTATGCACAGTTCTGCAGCTCTGACTAATGTCAGCAGAAGACAACTGATAGGATCAATAGAGATCACCACTGGGTCACCATACTTTCAGTAGTTAATCTTAGAGCATGAAATACAGTGACAAATAACAGGCTATGCATGACAGAGGCAACAAATTAAACAAAAAATTGCCTCTTCTGGCACCCAGTGGGACTGACACATAATTTTTCACATGCATTTTCATAGCAAACAGCCAGTCTGTCTTAGTTATTTCAAAAGTTGACCAGGGAAGCAAACTCCAAGAGTGAGCATTTCACTCTAAAATATTTCTACAGGACTTCTAACTTCTAGGATGGACTTCTACCTAAACACCTCCTTGAGCCTCAGATGTATGAGTAAGTATAAATGGCCTTGTCAAAACTGATCCAGCTTTTCCAGGAGACATCTCGAGTCTGTGTGCACATATGGGAAAAAACCCCAAACCCAGAGGAAAGTACATATGTGTGTGTGCTCTGGACTCTGTGTATGTGTGTGTATGAAAAAATCCAGAGGAAAGCACACGTACACATGTGCACTCATGCCCTCATGGACATCTGAGGAAAAGTACACATCTATGACAGTGCCAATCTCTCCCTGACAAACAACAAAGTTACAGAAAAATCGACAAGAAAACAAGAGAAACTTCCCTGATTTTGAACATGAAAGAGGTTTATGAGTTAAAAAAACCCTGAGTCTACCAACCAGTGATTCTGGTGATTTTGATAAACTGTAAAAGATATTTTTAAACATCAGTAACACTACTTATTAATTTTGTTTAACTCAAAAGCATCTAAGATGTATTAGTTGTGTAGGTCTAGACTAGTAAGTATGATCACAAGTATGAAGTAACTAGTCAAATACCCAAAGGCTTGACAGCATACAACAAATGTTTCAGAAGGTATGCTGACTTTGCAGGTTTTTTGATATCACATTCTGTTACATGGCAATACTGACAATATATGAAAAGAAAAATATTAGTCTTTCTTTTTCTCCCTGTGGGTAAAACACTGCAATTTAACCATACAATTTTCCATCACATGAAAAAAATTCTTATGACAACAACTTTGCATCACATATAGAAAAAACTATTGGATCTGAAAGAAAGGTAAAAATATTTATTGGTTTTCTACTGAAGATGTTAATTCAGTGGGTTATTTTTACAGAAACTGAACAGGACAGTGTGATAATTCCTTTGTTTGTATGAGAATTTTGTATCAGCATATGGATTTGGAAGTGTTTAAAAGTGGAGTTTAAATATCTTCTCTTGGTGTTACCCAGTTGCCAGATTTTATTGATTTGAATGATACTTGTTAGCAAGATGGGGGGGAAAGGGTCTTCTTGTTGTCACAGTTGTTTTGTGCAGCTATTGATGTGATGAAACAATTTAATTTGTGAAATACTGTAAAGCAGCAGCTGCCTAATGGAAATGAAATACTTGAAGAAATTGCATGCATAAAAGCTTCTAGGTGTTAAAACCTCTGGTCAAATGAGACAATTTATAATGTTAACAAACTTAATTCCAGAACAAGTTGTATCACAATTGGACCTGTCACTATACTACAAGTAACTGTCCCTTATGATTCATTATGACCCACCCTGCCTGACATGTGGACTGAGTACAAACAGAGTGTGGAGGGTAAGTCGAGAGAGGGGAGATAACAGAGATAAATCTAAATTCATTCTGGAAGCAGTCACACTCAATGACATATTCACTGACTTCTTCAACAGCTCATTTGATAACGTTCTTTCTGCACTATTCATTTTTCTGAAAGATGAAAGCTGGCTGAAGATCTCATCTGCTCACTGATGCAGGGAGAAGATTTGAAATTAGCACAAAAATAAAAAAAGGGAGGGGTGACGTGGTGTGGAAAGCAAGCACTTTCTGATTAACAGTTTTTTGGTCCTGACAGAGAAGGCTAAACACCCTGCCTTTTCAGGTCACCTTTAATTAGATATGCATTATAATTCTACAATATGTCAATGGGCTTGCTCTGTCTGGCAGAATTGTGCTTAGAGAAGAGGGAATACATTAATCACAACAATTAATTGCTTGAAGAATGGAAACATTGTTTTCTGTCTCAGCTTGTAACATGATACATCTTGGTATAAATTTTTTATTACTGTTCTACAAAGCCTCAATCCAGAAGGTTAATAACGTGCCTGTAAGAAGAGCGCAAAAAGGACCAGTAATTCTTGGCCTTTTATAAATTTCCAGTTTGAATTTGCCTTTCTTTTTTTTAAAGTGAGGAAGTAAGAGGAGGAGGAGACAATGCTAACTGCATTGGCCAGCCACGATGTTATATAGTTCATTACCGGAAATGAGAATTAAAACACCAGCTAACTGCTTTTCTCCACTGATACTGAAAATATGCTACACCTGCTTCTGCTGATTTGCCCAACTTGTTAATTATCTAGAAAAATCTGGGTCAGTACTTTATGACCAAATTAGTTACCAGCTAAAGATTACAACTGGCTTGCCAAAAGAAAATTAAGAAATGTCATAGTAGGTGGGGGCAAAAATTAAAATGGGATACTTATCGGTTATTTTGGGGATTTGTTTTTAAAAAACACTTTAAAAGAATGCTTTCCATTAAATCTCCTTTAATTTTGCATTGAGAATTTAAAATGCCTGTCAGTGTTCCATAATTGTCAAGAAAGTTTACCAATCAGTACAGAGGAGTGCCTGGTAGCCTGCTTTGCATGAACGCTGACAGGCACAATATGAATGTCTGTAACCACACAAGCACTGCATCAGCACTTCTGTACCTACTCTTAAACAGTGGACATAGAAAGAAACTTCTGCAAGCACATTACTTCACTCTTTTTCATCTACTTCATTGCAAATACATGTGTGAACATGCACCTTTCTGTGCATTCATGTCCATATCAACATTAGGGAAAAATAAAAGGCAAAAGTGGCAAAGCCGTAGACACACAATGCCTGACTCTTGGATTAGTCAAAAACTCATTTGCTTATTCAGCACTCCATACTCTAGGCCACCATTCACATGCTGTCTTTGCCTGTCCTTACTGCTCATATGACTCATTTGTTTTCCCTGATCACATCAACAATCCTTCCTGAATAAATTAATCAATCCTCTCTCCATCCAATAACCCTTTTTATTTTCCAGATTAATAATGTCTATTATCAAACATCCATTTTTCTCACATCCATAACAGATGGGAAAAGACAGGAGATGAGAGGGGTGTGTGATGGGAATTGAGTGAATCACATGCCTACATGTATCTGGCGAACCTCCTTCTTCTTTAAATCAGGAGAGGAAAAAGATATAAACAAACACAGTTATATTCACAAATCTTTTTGATATTTTCTAAATGTACTAAATTCCCTTGAAATAAATAAAAAAAAAAATAGAGAGACCTTGCAGAAATTGCAGGTACATTTTAAGAGTCTTCCAAAATATTTATCATTAATACATGTTTACATTTGTGCTGCACTTTCAGTTTAGATTTTTTTCTCTCTCAAATTATTACAGAAAATTATACAGCATACTATCTTTAATACTAGTACTATCCCTTTATCTAGAATGCAAAGATCAAATAAATAGCCCTCAGAATAAATATAATTAAAGATAGAAAGAAGGCAGTACTTAGATCTTTAGAAGGAATAAGTAAATACACATGGAAAAAGCAAAATTTTCTCTAAACCTCATGTATGAAAAAATACAAAAGAACTCCAGAACATGATCCATAAAATTCCACTTCTCCAGAAAGACACATATGTACGTACAAAAAGAATGAGAAATTAGAGTACTTTCCTATTCAAAAGAATAAGAAAATAATGTTTCAATTATATACCAAAATTTCAAAACGTAGCCATTCTAACAGAATGGAATATGGTTATATTTTCCCTCTCAAAACAGAGAGCATTATACAAGACCAATACAGACTGTTAATCAGCAGTGACTCTGTGCACAGTGTAAGCTGAACACTGAGACTGCCAGTCGTTTAAGTCTTTTTATCAAAGTAACACATTTCCACCCATATGAAATTTTTTTTTTTTATTTTAACAAATTAAGGGTTTTCCTTTCTATGTTGCCTACAACCTTACAGTCTCTCATTTTACACATGGAAAACGAGCTTTAAATATTGTCAAATGAATTGTTACTGTTATGTATTCATTTTTATGGATATAAAGAACTTGCAATACAGTGGAGATTCAGAATCAGAAGTTGGTAGATACTTCAGAAGTCATGACATATTCCAAAGGGAATCACTATGAATATTTTTTATATGTGATAGTGAGACTGAATCTGCATTAGTTTGGTCTTCTATGTGTTGGAAAAGGAAACCTTTTCTGATTGAAGGGAAGAGTAGCACATCCAAACAAAAAATTCTATTGCAGCAGTTATTAATTTCAGAAAGGAAAGCTGTGTAAAAGTAAGGAAGTTTGTTAAAAGGAAATCTCCTTATTAAAAGGAGCAGTGAAAATCAAAACAATTTAAGGATGTCAGGAAATCTGTTTATTGAGGTACCATTATCAAAGAGGTTTAAGGGAAAAAAGGAAATTCATCAAAGTCTAACATCTATGGAAATTCCTAGAATGCTCAAACACAGGAAAATAGAAAACAACATATGTAAGCTCTGAGAATTGTTAATAGAGTTATTTTAAATGCCTCATAAAAGTATTATTAAGCATCCTTTAGGACTTATATATGAGGAGCATAATAAGCATTGTTAAGAGATATTAGGCTAGAGCAAAAGAGTTAAACTAAAATGCAAAAGGAAGGAACTGGAGAGGTTGTTCTAAAGGAGCATTTCTTATGAGGAATAGGATTTGCCTGATACAGAAGAGCCAGTAGAAGGGGTAATAGAAAAAAATCATGAAGTGAACAGTAGCAAATTATCCTCAACAGGCAGGTTTCATCTAAGAGTTCTAAAGAAATATAATGTATTTTGGTGGTTAACATAAATAAGAGCAGATAACAAAGAAAAGAAAGGTAATAAAGGTGAAGCAAATTCTCCATAAAAGGTTCAGGAGATTCTAAGGAACTAAAGAGCAGTAAATTTGATTTCTACAGCAGACAGGTTGGTGGAAATATAATAAAGAGTAGAACAGACAGTCAAGTAGGTAAATAAGATATAGTGAGCAATAGTTCAGACATTTTTGTAGATCAAGTCAAACCTCACAAATCTATCAGGTTTTTGAAGGAGTCAGTGACTGTATTGATAGGAGTAATCCAGTGGATATATACTCTACACCTCAATTTCTCACAACCCTATGGCAAAAGTGCTCACTAAAGGCTCTTTCCTAAAGGTGTTTCTTAAGAGGAAAACATTAATTAATGAAGACTAGGCACCTAGGTAGCTCTACATTTCAGAGACTGTGAAAGACAGAACTTAATAATCAGTTTTCACAACATACAGGAGTTAACAGTGGAATCCTATGGCAATGTATGCTTCCCTAATATATTCCTGAAAGATCTGGAATGGGGCAGGGAAGTCAGATATTTTCTGATAGCTCAGAATTATTCAAAATATAATAACAAAAAAAGAAAAAGGAGAAAGAAAAATGTGATGACAAAGAGTTGCACAAGTGTCTCAAAATGTCAAGTGACTGCCTGACAAAACTGCTTGATGGAATTCAATTTGATAAATTTAAAGTGATACATGCAGAGACGGGGCGGGGGTGGGGGGAGGAAGCCTAACTATGCCTCTAACCAGTGATGAATGCTAATTTACCTATAACCAGTTAGGAAAGAAGTCATTACAGATCTTGCAATGATACTTCGATGGAAATATCAGCATTGCTCAGCAGCAGCTAAAAAGACAAAGAGAACATTAACAATAATTTGGAAAGCATTAAGAGCTTAGGAGAGAAAGTTTTATTGCCATTAAAAAGATCCATGGCATTCTGGTCACCCCATCTCAAGCAGGATACAGTAGAACTAAACACGATGTAAGAAGGATAAGGGAATGGTCAGGATTATTTCCATTTGATAAGAAATTAAATGGACTAGTTTTCAAGGAAATGGCTAAGAAGGAATACCATAGACACATATAAGTGGAAATGATATGCAGAAAGGAATTGGAAACTATCACTCAATAAGGAAGTTAGAAGAATCCTATGGAATTTTCAGCTGCAAATTTTAAACAAACACAAGTTAACACTTTTTTATACAACATGTAATTAAACTTGGAAACTCATCACCAAAGTATATTGAAAGAGGAATTTATTAAAGGACATTAAACAAAAAGATACAGCTATAACACTGAGTTTCTCTGCAGACTGCCAAAAGCCTAGCAGGAAAAAATGGGGAGTTATCACTATGCACTTCCTCTGTCCTTACAGGCACCTCTGCCAGATCATCCCTGTTGTGTATATGGATAATGCCAAATCCAGGAAGGAATGGAGAAGACGGAAGAAAAGTAAGACTTCACACAATCACATTTTCAGTGATATGCATACTTCTTGGGGCCATAACTGTGCACCAGAAGTAATTTACAAGACTGGAGTGTTACCTTACCTATGTCATAAAAGGTCAGGAACTAATGACCACTCATTAAATTTCATTTCTTATCTTTACTTGTGTTCATAAGTTATTAATTACTACATTAATTAATTTGGGATAGTATTGTCAAATTATGACCTAAGTATATATTCTTGCAAGTATATGGAGAATGAATGAAGAAAAAAAGGACAGGCAAAATCTAAAGTTGCCACATTATATTCAGATTCTGTGTTAGTAAATGCTTTGCAGTGATTTTGGAATTATATATTACCTGAAAGCATTATAAGGTGAAAAATAGATATAAATATCTTTTGACATACTCAGTTATCAGATTCACAGAAGAAGTGAGCTTGGAAAATGACAGCAGAGCAAAGAAAATAGTAACAATAGAACTGCTTTACTTAATATAATTTTACTTAAATATTCTTAATATGACCTAAGATTCAAGACATGGTCTTTAAAATTGAATTTAAAAAAATTCTCCCCTCTTCTTCCATGAATTACTATTTAAAAAAAAAATATAAATTTACCAAACATTAAAAGATACTGTGTAAATTACCATCAAATGTGTAAAGCCTTTTCTTCCATGCCTTAGATAAATAGACTGTATACTGTTTACTTACTGGTGTACTCGATTCCATACATATATCAATATGCATTAAATAAGCTCTAAAGAAGTCTCCTATCTTTAAAACAGGCGGGGAAGCTTTGAGGTTTGTTCCACACAGTATTGAACTATTAGTTTTATCAGCTACAATGATGTGTCAAAAAACAATTCTATTGAAGTGAAGAATCAGCCAAGCTTCATATTAAGCTTAGGCATACATTTATGTTGTGAAGCGTTTGGTTATAAATTATAGCAGGATCTCAGAATAACAAATAATAAAGAATATTTCTTTATTCTCTTCTGAATGAAAGCTATTTGTACAAAACAAAGGGTAACTAGAAAGCCTGTAATAAACTAAATAGAGACAAAAAATCAGGGCCATAGAGCACCAGAAAGTCATGTTTCTTGACACTGTGAAACCCAGCAAACTTCCTTGATCAGAAGTCTTAAAATTACAGAAAAGTTTCTATGTTTAAAACCAATCATGAATTTTTACAGTTTGTATCCATGCACCAAAACAGCGTGCATATTTTCTTTTATTTTAAATGTGTATATAACTTCCCAGGAATGGTCAAGAAAATGAAGTGCTGTGATCAGCTATAATGCAGGTGAAGCAATTTGAAAGATAAGGCAGGGAAAACTGCCAAAAGTCCTTTAGTCCAGGCTCATGTGTGGAGGCAGCAAACCTCTAACACTCTGGAACCTTGTTGAGATGAAACTTGAGTACTTCTGTGGGAAAGCAGCACCTGGCATAACCAAGGCCATTCTTACAGAGCCACCAGCCTTATAGACTATCTGTCATGACTCTCCTAAAAGTTATTTTTGCAAGACAAATAGCTGAAAATGTGTTTTAGGAAAAGTACATCATCTGCATGGAACAAATAAAGACTATTTATTCCTTATGTACTTAATAGTTATTCCTTATGAATGAATACTTCAGGAGGCAAGTTATTTCTTAAAATCTCTAAATACGGCAAGTTAATGCTGTTAAAAGATGGTTATAGACTTGATGTTAATTAAGCTTTTAGAACAAGTCTGTAGAACAGACTGCAAAATGCAAAACATATTTTAAAGGTGTGCACAAACGAGTATCTGCACAGGGCACTTGGACCAAACATGAAAAAATGAAAGGATCTGAAAGTAAATGCTCACTGGTGAACTACATGCTATACAGCTTCTTCTAGAATTTATGGAAAAATGTTTAGGAAGTAAGTTTGCCTTTAAATAATATTTTCGATACATGGTTAGTATAAAGTTCTTTCATGCTCCTTCACCAGGAAGGAACTTCAGAAGGTATGTTTTAGGCATTTCACTCACTTTAAAAGCAATATAATAATGTAAATAAAAATATCACTCAAATATTAAGAAAATCAATTAGAGTCACTTCCTGCTAAATTGGAAAGAACTTTGCAACCGAGATTTTTTCATTCTGATTAAAGCTTTCCTACTACAAAGCATGTTAGCTTTGCAATATATTTCAGTCTTTTTTTTTTTTTTTCTGTTCTGAAGATATTTCTATTGTGTTTATGTATCTAGGAGAATAAGATAATGTGTACGTTAGAATATGTAGCTACAATTTTAAATTCTGAGCACATAAAAATCCAAAGTATCCGCCTGCTTAGTTTAAGAATTTGATAGAAACATCATCATCAATTTGAGTAAATAACATGTTTTTCCTACACAGTGTTTCTTATTTGTAACACATCTCACGTGCTATTTGTATAGAAATAGGTGAAATATAAAAATACAATCTCAGTGCAATAAGCCTTAATTATTAGTCACTTTTTGGCCAGTAGTAAGAAAATTTCCAGCTAATAAATGATACCAGGAGACGGACTGATGGTTCTGCAATTTTCCAGTTCTGTCAGTCAAAACCAAAAATAGCTGCCATACACATTTATTAAGACATATATGAGGCTTACGAAAGTAGGAATGAAGTGCAAGAATTGTTTTTTTGTATTACAATTTCAGAGTTTTAGAAAGAAAAAGCAGGTTTTAAAGATTACATTTCTGCAGTATCTAGTTCCCCTTATTTCCATACATTTTACCTTTCTAATCTGTGAAATACAAGAGAAAAGAAATCCAATTTCCATGTTGCTCACTGCTACAGATGCTGCTGCTATGGAAACTACCGTTCATGTGCCAGAAATGAAGACATACTGTTGATGCACAGTTACTGCAATGCAAAGCAGCATTACTTTTTAATTTTTCCATTAAAAGTCTAATATAAATGCCTAAAACATTGCTTCAATGCATTATGCATTCTTCTACTTCTAGTGAACTCTATAACACTTTTGACTACTGAATGTTGTAAGAGATTTCCATGGAGCTGTCAGCTTATTGTCTGAGGCATACAAAAGAACATTGTGTACTGTAAGTTGGAAAACACAGGACTCTATAATAACCTGCTTGTTTATAAAACTGAAATGGTGACATTTATCTAATAGCAGCTCTACCTAGAATCTATGTATACTTGAAAAGTAATGCAGGGAATATTAAATGTCAGTCTTTTGATCATAAATAATACCTGGCCTAGTGTGAAGCTCACGGGGAGAGAGAAAGTGATCCCTCCTCCCCCAAAATTAAGTCTACAACCAGTATTTATTTAGGGTTAGCTGGCACTCTGGACTCCCTTTCTCCTCTTCTTTAAAGGTTACCTTTCATGTGTCTGCTGTAACATCAATCAGTTTTGGTTTTATCTTTCTAACTCATACTATGATAAAATTATAATTTCCTAAATGAAGTGGGCCCTTACCTATTGGCTATGCAGATTCAATTGAGAAATGTTTCAATTATTAGTACTGCTCATTACCACCACAATTTTAACCCTTTAGAGCTGAAGCTATGCTTTTGTTCTGTTTCCATGTAGCATCTTCCTAAACCATTGCCAGAACCTATTAGTTGTCTCTTCTACACATAAATTCAATAAAAATAATATTAAAAAGTCAGAGTGGCCCCAATGGGCCACAAACAGTCTTATTTATTCAGAAACTGTTGAAATGTTAAAGAAACAAAAATATAACACAGGGACAAGTGAGGAAAAAGAATTTCCATAATGACTTTAGCCACAGGTATTTCTGCTTAATTTTCTTCCACATTCACAAAGAAAAAAATTTCTTCAAATTTTTCAGCCACAGTTTGAAGAAAAGAGATAGAAATTTGAATTAAAATAATTCATATTGTAATAAAAGAATCCAAATTTTCTAGATCGCTAGTGCTTCTAACGAGGTCGTCAGTCAGGCTTTTTGGTGGCATTTTGATAAACAGTCACAATTCTATTGGTGAAAGACTCTTTGTCCCCCACCTCTGAACAGCTACCTCAATAAATCAAAAGCTGAACATCCAAAAATGATAGGCATATCAACAGCGCTACTTGTTCTCAAGCATCAAAGTGTCACAATGCCCAGACAACGGCTTCTCTAACTTAACTTCCAAAAATGGCACAACGATGAAACCCTCTGGTACATGAATAGCAGAGGAATAATTTTAACACAGGAGTAAAGGCAGGGAAAAATTACAAAGACACTGCCTGCACTGGGCCGGCTACTGTTACTAACTGCAAACACCCACTGGAGGTGGAGATAAGACATCAGAGAGCAGCTGTTGTGCATAAGAAAGTCCAATGAGCTGGGAAGGACAGAGAATCTAAGACTTCTTGCTCTCAACAGCACTCCCACACAGCATTCTCCAGTCTTCACACAGCCAGTTTCTGCACAATAGTCTCCAATGGTTTTGTATTACTTAAATTCCCACAATAAAAACATGAGTGAAAAACTGGATTTTGTTCACAGAACTAAGTTGGAAGGTAGCAGAGCTTCCCTAATCCCAGTCACATAAAGGTAAATCATTCCTGTGTCTGGTCTTTTGTTATCTAGGGTGGGTTGGCAGCCTTAGCCATTATCCTTCCTCTGAAGACATGTCCAAGTGCTGAAGGCTTAAACCCAACCATGAACCTCCTTTTCCATTCTTCACCCACCTCATTGAACAGCATATGTGTGCCAGCCTTTCCTAAACTTAGACACATCATGCAATACATGGAAGCTTTTGAAAATTTTAGTCTGTCACTCTGCAGAGGTTATCAGGAAACAGAAGTAAAGAATCTTTCAAGTAGCAAGTCAATGAGAATATACTTTCCCTACACTGGAGTGAAGATATTGCCAACCTCATGTCTAGATCCTCTTTTCTCAGTCTAATTCAACAACCCAAAAGAATGAAGGTATCTAAACTGCAGTTTAACCCATGTTAAGTAGAGAGCAAAACTTCATTAATACTTAGAGCACTTTAAATCAATATTTAGACATTTAATTATTTTGTTCATTTTACTTGAATACATTAGTAAAGCCTGATAGAAATATTAGGACTCCCTGTGATTAACATACTTGAATCAGCAAAAGGTGGCAATTAAATAAAAATCTACTTGTTTTTTCTGGTCTATCATAAAAATTTGCATAATTCAACAATTATTTTATAATTTTGGATATTTTCAAAGTGGGTTTCTGTTTTTAATTGTAAGATATATTCTATATATTTTAAATCTAGCTGCTTTTTTGGATATATTTTGAGTCAAATATAAAAAATATTTTCGGCAGTGTTAAATCTGTAATATTTTTGTCTCTTCTGTCATCAAAAGGTGATCATCTATCAAAGATCATTAAGTGTGATTTGGGATTTTCTCACTGAAAACAAATTTATAGAATATACTGTAAATTAGAGCTTTTGGAGGGATAATTATTTTTCTAGTAGGTTAAAAAAATATATATATATATTTAATTAACTCCACAGTCTTTCAGATAATAGGACTTCCCTCTGTAAAAAATGTTAGTGCATTTTACAAAATTGAATCCATACCAAGAATTTCTGCCATATAAATATAGATTATCAAGTAGATCTCAACAGAGGGATATCAGTGGAAGTTCACTTCAGAGAATTTTGGATCAGAACAATATAAATTTAGTTTTAACTTTAATATCAAAGTATCGAATGTACAGTCAGAAGAGTGTCCATCACACTTCCAAAATAGTTACTGTCTCTATTCTCTTTCTGTAAGCATTCATTTCAGTCAGAGTGCACTGAATCAGGTAGTGCACTGAACAAACTCAAATTCTCAAAAAGAAAGAGAAACCTTCCAAGGGATTAAGATGATGAACATAGGAAAAACAACTATAACACCCACAAACTATATTATTAGATTTCAATGACAGACCTCCTGCTAAATTCAGTAGGATCATACAAACATAGAACTCTAAGAAACCTCACCCAAAGAAGACAGAAGTGACCTCATTTTTTCATGACACTTTTGCAAGGCTTGGGTAAACTGGAATCACTCAGCTTCAAAAATGTTCCAGAAAGTTATGCAGTAAATGATACATCCATTTGTCTTTTCTGCTGGATATAAGAGCTGTCCCAGCAGGTCAGGGAAGAAGTTTAGTAATTTGAAACATAAATGAATTTTCTCTGAAATTAACATACAAAAAAACCCCAACCAACCACCCCCCAACCAAACAAAGAAAAAACCACCCAACCAAACAAAATTCCAAACCACTTTAAAAATACTGCATTGTAAGGAAATATGTTATAGTTTTGTCTTTGTGAATTTTATGTGAATTAGATAAAGCAATTTTTGGATATGCATCACAGTCTTAATTGTACAAGTAGAGATCTACATTTTCAGCTACAGTTTTTCTAAAGAAACAAGTTTACTACTGTGTTAAACTAGGAAACCTAGGCTGAAGTAGGTCATGGACTCTCCACTAACTATGTCCCAAGTCCTGCAAAATGTGACAACATGAAAATTTAACAATTTATTTCTGTCTGCCAAACAGGTTATTATTATATTCTTGTTGTGGTGATGGTTTGGGGGGAATTGTGTTTTGGTGGTTTGTTTTTTTTTTCTTTCAGTGAAGAAGAAAAAACCTGAAAATTTCTTAAGCATATTCTGCATGTAGAAAAAAGTATAATCCTGATGATGATTAATTGATGCTATGGACGAGAAAGCATCTAAAGCTCAGAGGACTATGGTGGTGAAACTATAGTTCATTTAAAAAATAAATAAATAATGAGACTTCATTAGCCTACACTGAAGTGGAGACACTTAAAAGTCTTCTCTAAGTTAAAAGCTGTAACAAAGAAAGCAGAGGAAGCAAAGAAACAAAGGAGCAAAGGAAATAGAAGAATATCTTGTGAAATTAAGCAGCAAGGTTTTTTTTTCTTCTCCCTGTCTTTGACAACGGAGGAAGTCAATGAAAATGATAGACTGATGTTCAAGAAATATAACTTGATTATTCTAGCAGCAGTGAAAAAGAAATGCTGCAAATAATTCATCAGAATACCAGAGAATCAAAAACGTGAAAAAAAAAAAAAAAAAAAAGAATAAAGAAAAAAAGCCCATGACAATATACTGTATATTCTGGCATGATAAGTTGCTTCATACAGCAGATAATTTATCCAAGATGTGTGATATATCTCATTAAAGGAGTAACCGCCAAAAGTAACTTCTGTTTTGCTATGGGCTCCTCAAGCTATCAAACCCCAGTCTCTTCATACTTATAATGCTGGCACTAAGAAAAGTGTTGAAATATGTCACCTTATTTTGAAATACCTTATAGCAAAATAATATAGTCTACATTACAAAGTACTTTGTTTACTGAACGACAGTATGTTAACTACACTCAGTGTAAAGTGCTGCAGTAAATAGGGTTACTTTCCATTGATTTTTAGTGCACAGTGATGACTGTGTGCTAGTCCAATGCTTCTTACCTGATGTGGTAGATAAAATGACAAACATCTTTAGGATGGCTGATTAGTTTGATAGATTAGAAGGTATATCACAACTGAGGAATATGATGCAACAGTACAACTTTACTACTGTTTAAAAAATGAGAGAAGGAGAGGAGCTGAACAAATAGATTGATTATAGCATCCTGCATTTCGTGAAGTCCTACATTTTATTTTCTATTTCTATATTCAAAAGAAAAATATTTTGCTTACCCAATTGGTGTTGTTTATTTTATGGAAATAGAATTTGATATGCCAAGTGACTGGTACCAAACTATATGGCCTTATACAAATTTTGAAAAAAGTTAGCACAAAACTGTTCACTAAAAAGTTATTGCCATTTTGCATTTCTCAGAACTACGGAGAGTCATAAAAGTTATATCACTAAAACAGGAATTTGAAAAATTAAGAGCCAGAACTGTGTAAGCAGTGTGAAATGAAAAACAGCACATTAACAGAAATCTTGGTGAGGTGTCCAAGTCTTAAAAGTTTACAGCTAAAACAATATTTTTAATAAAAAACCAACCAAACAAGCAAAAAAACCCCAACAAAAAACAAACAACCCAAAACTAAAAATCATTACCTCAATCAAAAGTTGGACTTATGTTGCCATCACAGATGTGACTGCTTCCTGGGTCAACATAGCAGGTGTGCTAACTGTGAGCTTATTTGGGTGGCTGATAGCAACATAGTTAACAGCCCCAGAAATCATGAAGCTGATTATCTAGTGGTACACCTGTGGTAGGTGTTAACTGCGGTTTCAAGGTGTTTGCTATCTGAACCAGCTAGTTTACTAACTGTGCCAGAGCTTCAGGATTATGATTTCATTTGTTTCCTCATGAAATTTTTTCCTCTAATCTTATAGTCTTAAAATGAGCCCCGCCACTCTACAAGGTTTGTTATACTGTTTAAAAAAGGAGAAAGCCATAGATAAGACGTAATTTAGGAAGAAATTTTTAATAACCTCTCAGCTGTTAATTGCTGCTTCCCAAAAGAGACCAGAGACAAGAGTGTATGTGTATGAATGTTCCTCCTCCCCTCCATTCCCGGGAAAAAAGCTGACACACGTCCCAGCTGGTTAGTTGCCATTGCCAAGAACATCAAAGAGGAAATGCACTTGCACAAACAGCTTAGATGACACCAGACAGCTGGGGTTTGGCTCTTCCTTTTCCTTCCATTTCTGGTAGCTGTGCTTACCTCCAAGGAACAGAATTCAGAAGGAGAACTATGGTAAACTTTAGTTTCATTCAGTCTGTTAACATCAATTCGAATCTCTGGTGCTCCTAAAAGTCAACTAGGGCTAGATAGGGATCTTCCTTCTACCTGACATAAAGCCTGTTGACTTGGCATACTAACATAACACTTAACACATTAATGTAAATACATTCTCTGATTGCATAAAGCCTGCTTTAGACTGGAGCAGAAATATTTTAGTAAAGTTACGATACAGTAGTGAACTTCAGGCTAGATTTAGATTGAAGTTTAGGTTGCATTTAGAAAATTAAGTCTCCGAACAAGAAACTCACTCTTCCTTTCCAACCATGTCCCTCATGATAAACATGAGGGTCCTGTCCCCTTTTAAAATAAACTTGTAATATGGTAATTAATACAATTTCTTCTCCTCCTCCTGTCAGACTTTGGTTTCATCAAATGACCAGTTCACAGTACTGAAAAGTTTCTCTCCCCCAGTTCTACACCATGTTTTAGTCTGCGCCATCCAGTTAAACTGTTCTTAGCTATGTCTCTTATGACCTCTCCAAAACATTCATCCCATCTTTGACTTGTCAGACCTTCTCCAGTAGCTCTGTGCCTTACTTTGAAGAATAGAATTACAAAAGCTGGTGTCATGAAGACATCATACATGAAGAATAAGTTCCATTCAATGAGAAGTCTGTTTCAGGCATCATTTTAAAAATTAGAAAATGCTCAGCATATCTAAGGGGACTCAATCCTCCTCATAAGCGTCTTTCAATATATCCTCCTTGGATCACTATGATATCCACCCTTTTACTCCAGACAACAGCCAGCATAGATCTCTGCTTCCACATTATTGTAGGTCCACCTGCAATACTAATGCCTAGGTATTTCACATTCTATTTCTACAGCATCATGAAGGGAGTAATCTCTAATCCATCCACCCCGGTTAAAATGATTGCTCTCATTGGTCTTGACTGCCAGGATATGACTTCCACAAGACTTGACTGCTATACTTTTTGACATCTTAAACAAAAAACTTGTCTTCTTTTATAAGCTCAAGAAGTGGCTGCAATTGTTATGCTAGTATATGTGCTTAAATTAGATCATCTCCAGCATCTTCTATCTCGCTACCAATTTGCTCTTCTCTACTATGTCAAAGAGGAGTTATTTATTCTCATATTCACAAAGACACTATTGCCATCTCTGATTGAGTACAGGGCTGAATATTCTGTTGTTATCTCCCATCACTTAAATCTTTAAAGTATCTTTATCCCTCTCTGCATTAGAATAGCAGCAACACTTTAAACCATGACAGTCATTTCTGGAGTACTCATCTGAAATGTGGGCAGATGTCCCAGAGAACATATTTGCAAAATGATTAGCTCTGGAAGATTTGAGCAGGAAAAATTTCTGGTATATGATCTGGAAATCTCTATGTTACAGAGACAGCCAAAACTCTGGGATCAAACAATGTCATACAGAGATAAAACAAACAAACAAACAAACAAATAAAAACCCAAACCCGGGATCATAGTTCTGAAACTTGGAAAACCATCTATAAACAAGAGAAAACTATTTCAGTTACCAACATTACAAATATTTTCAGAAGAAGCAGCTGGCAGTAAACTTGACAAAATACAAAAATGAAGAGATTCATGAAAGTTGATGAACAGAACTGAGAGGATGAGGGCAGTAACCTGCTAAAGTACAAAAGAACATTGACAATATAGGTCAAAGCCATGTGATATACTGGAAAGGAGAAGTGAGACTGAACATTACTAGCTAGAACACTGTCAAATGAGACATCAGTTTTTCAGGAAACCATGGCATGCTTTAAAAAAATGGGAGTAGCAGGCAGACTGACAATCAGAGTGCAGTGGAATCATACCAAAACTTTTGAAAGAGAATGAGGAACCAGAGTGATCATCTGAAGTGGTTAGGGAGGAAGAAAATTGGAAAAGTAGTTGACAGGGTTAGAAGTTTATAATGCATTAATGCAAGCTTTAAAAAAATCTACAAATAAGTATTCTTTCTTTCCTTCTCAGATCCCATCATGTCTCTGCAGGTGAAAAACAAATATGCTGGAGCTGAGCAGGTATGATTCCTGCGTTGCTCTGTGCCAGACAGTCCAATGTTCCCACAATGAAACTTGCCTGCTCATAAGCACCTGTTCTTGTCTGACAAGAATACAGTTTCAAGTCACTTCAGGGAGGGATATCACTAACTTGCACTGTTAAGTTTTCTCAAATCTCAAGCAGACCTTTTCTTTTACAATTTGTTTGTAGAATGAGATTCTAAGAAATTTACTGCTGAATTGCTTGATTAGTTTTGGGCAGTAGCTTAAACCCTGCATGCACTCTGAGTATTACTGAGTTTCAGTAAGTTTTTATAAAATGCTTTGTTCTGCTCAATTACAACAGTTCTATGCTCTATGCTTCATAGTTGTCTTAATTTTCTTAAACATAACAGTAACTTCAATTGCATTTTCCTGATAAACTGACCTGTAACAAAAAGAAATATGTATAAGGAAGTGAATCACATAAACACACGGAGTCTATCACAATTTTTATAGTATATTTAACTCACAATATCTAATATAGCATTTTTTTAAGAACCAGTGTCTTTAAATCACATCGTTCACTACAGAATAAGGTATTCTTCACAGATTTTCATTAGAAATTAAGGAAGAATAATGGATCATTAAAGAAAAGACAGAGGGAAAGTGAGAATTATATTGTCATTAACATATGTAACAAAACTATCTATTTAACAATATCACATAATCACCCAGGTTAAAAAAGGCCTCCAAGATCACCAAGTCTGATTTTTGACTCATCAACATGTTGTCAACTAGACCATTCCACTACACCCTGTCTTGCCTTGAACACTTGCATGAATGGTGACTTCACCACCTCCCTGGACAGCCCATTCTATTGTTTAGTCACCCTTCCTGTGAAGAATCTCTTCCTGATGTCTGTCTTGAACCTTTCCTGGCATAACTTGAGGCCATTACCTCTTGTCCAGTTGCTTGTTGACTGGCAGAAGAGACTGATCCCTCCACCTTCCTACAGCCTCCTTTTCAGGCAGTTGTTGAGAATGATAAGCCTTTGTCTTGAGCTTCATTTTCTTCAGGCTAAACAACCCCAGCTTCTTCAGCTGCTTCTTATATAACTTACTCTCAAGAATAACTGGCACAAGTTAAGGATTGAGTTTAAAAAGCCAAATGGCATTATCAACTTTATCTGAACCTATAAGCCAGAAGGCTGGGGTGAATGACTGCAACTCTACAAAGAATGTAACACTTGGTTCTGCAATAAGCTTATGTATTTCATCGATTTACAATTGCTTATTTAGATCTGGATATATGTATAAAATTAAACAGAATAGTTATTATATTAATTGTGTATAGTAGCCATTGGCAATAATCAAGACCATCAGCTTAAAAACTGTTTTGTAACTCAAAGATATTTAGCAAGTTTTCACTTCCATTCTATTAGGGGAAAAATAAAAAAAAAAAAAAAGAAAAGAAAAAAAAAGGAGGAAGAAATTTGTTCCTTTTTTCCTGAAACCCCATGGGAGCAAGATAGTGCATTGTTGCTTAGAACATGGCTTTTAAAATTCATTATGACTGCTGTATATTATGATTGGCTCAGGCATTTGAACCAGCATACAATGAATACAGTTGTAATTTTTGCAGTCACAGAGCAATGAATGTTCCATGTTATTTTGCTTGTTGCCTATATGTAGAGAGCAATTTGTGTGGAGAACATTATTGTATCTGTCATGTTCCATCTAAAAGCACTGATGCAGAACTGCTTGAAGACAGCAGCACTGCAGTATTGATGCTCATAGCAGAAGAGATTTAGATACCATGAAAAGCTAATGGTGTTAACTAAAGAATTCTTCAATTCACTTCAGCAGAAAGGGAACATTTAAAGGAGGATTAGTTCAAGAATAAATGACAAAAATTCAACACATTGAAATTGTGGAAAGTGCATATTGTAGCAATTACGGAGATTTTTTGATACAGTACTGACGAGCCAAATTATGGCTGTGCTGCATATTACTCTACAGCATAGACAATTACCTTTTCAAAGATGACTTTTTATTTATGTACTTGCTATAAAATTACCTTTATCCTTTAATCTAACATACTGCACACAGAAATACACACCTGGTAAAATGCCCAGCTCCTTTTTTAGCCCATACACTTCTAACTCATCCTGGAAGTTCTCTCCTTGTTGATCTGTCTTATCAGTTTCTCCTCTGAGATGAGCAAGAGAGGTAAAACTGGATTAATTTTGCTTTCTCTTCTTTGGACTAGAGAGAAATGATTGCAATAAGAAGTGACAATTCCACTATGGTAAAGTTGATGTGGGATCTGGGCAAGAAGTTATGCTAACTCTGTGCCAGAAGAGATGGTTTGAAGAGGGCTGCTATGAAAACTGTTTTAAAAGATGATAAAGAAAAGATAGGAGTTTTCTACTCTGTCCTGCACCCCCAGGAGCTTGACCTTAGACAGTAAGGGCCAGTTAGTAATGAAATGCCAGTCATAAAGGCATCCATGGGACTGGCCCTGTTGTATCACAGTGACCTGCATTCTCTCATTGCATCAATTCCAGGAAGAAAAGAACCTTTGACTCTGTGTTCAGTAGAACTTTCATCAATTCACAAATAAATACTGCCTAAGAAAATAGAGTTAATTAAGGTCTTGGCATTTAAATATCCTATTTCTTAACACAGTCATCTTAAGATAGTGTTTCTGCTCTGCTTTTCTTAGAAAGGATAATGAAACTTGACACATATTTATTATGATATATATATATGTATGTATGTAGACATGAACATATATATAAAGTTAGCCAAACTCCAGAATATCAGAATGAACAGAATAAGAAAACAAAGAGTGATAACTCTTACCACGAGACAGAGTACTCTCTCTTGCTCATACATTTGAAATACTGAGGATGTTTTCTCCCAGCTATATCAACTAGTTCCTATTAAAGTGAAGCTATTCTCTTTCAAATATCATCATGGGGTTACATATATCTCTATCTCACTTACTACTCAAATTTACTCAGTTTACAAGTGAAAAACATGGTAGATCCTATGATCTGGCAGCAGCAAATATCAGCTTGGGACTCCAAAACCAATCTACACTTTCTTTTTTCTTTAGTTGTAAATGTGTTCCTTCAAATTCTTCTGTTCTTTTTGTGATTCAGATGCTGTACTAGGACCAGGGGTTTTATACACCCAGTATAATTCTCAAGCTATTCTACAATATACTGTATGGTGAATAACAATATACTTACAAAAATAAATTATATCTGTTTTAGATAGACCCTATGGTTGCAATTACTATCTTAAGTATTGCTCATAAGATTACCTGCCTACTTTTTATGCCTAGTTTATCTTCTACAGTTCCTATATTTATTCCAGAGTTCTCAGTAAGACTCCTAAAAATTATGTATTTATCACCTAAATTTTCTTTTACTTTTGTTCTCATTATGTGATAAAATTGCAACATCTTCAGAGAGATATTACTATTATCTTTTACATCTATATAAAACCTAACACAAAGGAACTATGAACTTTCTTTGAAGCATGTAAACAAAAAGACAACAGAAATGTGAGAAGATTTTATGTTTTGGGGGGGAAAAAAAAAAGAAAAAGATGGAGGAAAAATAATGTGCAAATATGCTGTGCTGCAGTTGCTTCAAGTAATTAGATGATTCTGTGAACGGTACCTTTGAATAAAACCAAACAGGAATTTTTTGTATCATCTGTCTGATTTTTGTGACAAATTATCTCCTTGCAAACCTTTTTGAGTATTTATTTGGGATGCTGTATGTTGATTAATATTTTTCATTCCATTTGTGTAAAAATATCAATTAATATTTCATATTTTCTTCTGATTCTTTACTTCTTTGAACTTATTTTTAGATATTTGCCTATTCTCTCATGTGTCTTATCAAATAATTGCATTCAGCAATCATACCTTGTGAACTTCAGCATAAAACCATGTTCAACCCAATTATATTTCCTGTAAAAATGCTACTTTCTGAACAGTTCTTTGCAGGTAGTTTTAACCACAAAACATCACCAATGATTGCAGTCTGCTACTGCCAACTACAATGACATGAAAAAATTTCAAGAGTCAGTATTAGATCAAATTAAGAAAGGCACTCAGGAGGCTGTAAAATGCACCCACCAGGGGTTGACTGGCACTTCAGGTACTACAGTTGAGTAGAGAGCATTTAAATCTATTTTCTTTTGACCTATAAAGACTTCTAAGTGAAGAAAAAACTTTTTAACAGGTACAATCTTTATACATTAATTTTCTGATGCACCAAGTCTTTCCAGAGCACATCAAGGCAAATGTTTCAAGTTAATGGAGGGCATACTGTGGTGATTTGTATCATCTGACACACACTGAGGACAAGTAGTCATGGGATAACATTTCCTAGAACCTACCCTAGTTAGGCAAAAATATTCAATTTAGGTCTTTTGAAATCCATCACAAGGATGCACAGCAAAAAAAAATAAATAGCCAGGCTAATAAACAGGCTGGCATAAAAACATCTGTACAGAAGACTGTTCCATTTAATAGTAATTTGTCAAGATAATTGTGTCAAATATGGTATAACCACAGATGAAGTCAATATTTAAAAAGACTTCTATCTTTGTTATCAGAATACTAGTAGCCCTTAGACCTTTATTACTTTCATTTCTGATGCAGAAGAGAACATTCTTATTTTGTCTTGTCCTATTTTAGCATTCTCCTTGAAATTAATATGATAAAACTATCAAATACTATGCTCAGAATTCTCTAAAAGAAAAATTATACTATTTAGGACAACATAAAGAAAAAATACTAAAAACCAAAAAATTCCATCAACTAAAAAGGATATCCAAATAAAGAAAACTTTCCAGTGTTATTTATTACCCACTGAAAGCAGATTTAGGAAATATCAGAGGTATGCCTGGAACTTTTAACAACTTAAATCCTAGGAAGGATTGCTCATAGGTACAATAACAGTGCTGCACAACAAGAAGTGTTAAATGTTCACTGTTATCCTTACCAGGGAGATACCCTGAACCCAGCTACACACAAGGATCTCCAGAGTTCATTTGCCAGGAGCCAAACAGCAGCACATCTTAGTCCAGCCTGACATTAGTCTAACCTGTATGACATTAGTTGTGCACTGCACTTCAGCATTTACTGCATCATTGGTTTGATTTCATAGCAAGACGCAAATGTTTCAGTGTTTCATCTTAAATGGGATCTGAAATAAAGAAACCAGTGAATCTTTGTAAATATTCACTTGCACTTAACCTGATTATTCTGGGTATAATTAAAATTTTAAGGCTGTAAGTTTTATAGTTTTATAATAAACATTTCTTACAGATTATACTGGATAGTAAATTACATCTAATAATAAAGTCTAAATTTTACAGCAAAAATACCCAATATCCTTCCAAAACTGAATTACTCAAAAAGTTATTGTCAAGTCATTATTAGTACATTTTGAAGGAAATAATTCTACAGTGTATGTACTGATGCTCAAATGTTGTGCTTGCTGTGTGCACTTATTATACTGGAAATGTAACTCCTCATAGCATAAAAATTATGGGTTTTTTGTTTTTTGGGGTTTTTTTTGTAAACATGTAGGAGCTCTGTCTGTTTCTGTGATGGCTGGATGACTCTAGAAATCTTGTTTTTTTCTTTCTATTCCATAACTTCCTTCTTGTCTCAGCAATTGAGACTAGAAATAAAGCATTTGGGAGAAAGAAGGGGTGTAGAACGATAAGGGAAGATACTTAAAAATTATTGTAGTGGGCAAAATTAGCTTGGTCAGAAAATATTGTCCCATGCTGACCACTAGAACCTGCACTGACAAGAGTTCACTGTGTTTCCTTGGTACAATCTGTCATTCTCGGTAGGTCAGTGCTGCAATGCATTTTCCAGCAGTCATAAAGGTGGCAGAACTAAGTTGGACAGAGTATAGGAATACAACTTGTAAGAAACAAAACTGCCAAGGAAAAGGATGACAAAACTAAAAAGCAGCTCTCCAAGACTATTATGTAAATGGTGTCTTGCATTCCTCTAAGTGAAATGATTATGGAGTACATCCTTTCTAGAGGAGCTTTTGGTGCATAGATTTAAAAGCCTCACTGAAGTTTTTCTACATCTGTAGATAAATCATGCTGCCATATTTCTCTTGTTTTTCTGTTTCTGTTACCTTTTCCTAAATGTATCTTCAGATAAAAGTGAATAATGCATCTCTTGATAAATATTCATTCTGACAAAAAAGACAAAAACTCTCACAAACATTCATTATAAAATAACACTGACCAGTGCCAACTTTTCACTTCATGGAACCTCTGCATTCTATAGCAGGACATTCGAAGCAATACTTAGTCACAAGAAAAACAATGTTACTGGCACTTCAGTAACTTGGAAAAAAGGAGTTAAACATTACACTGACTTCAGCAGAGAGATTACCTTGACTTTCTGTCTCCGAAATACGACCTAATGATTATGTTTAATCTGCATTCTTCATCACATATATACAAAGTACTATTCCAGTTCTTCAGCTAGGCAAGACAGAAAAACAAGCTCTTAGACTTACAGCAGAAAATCCAAGACACAGGTGTGGGTTTTGAGCCATATCCGGGTAGTGCAGGTCTGGCTCACAAAGCTTTGCTCTCACTCTGAGATCCCTGAGCTGTTGCAACTTGACATCTGATGAGCTTGTCACTCAACACCACACCATAAACAGCTCCACAGCACTCTCTACAAAAGTCTGTCTCTAAAACAAAGGGAAACTAAAACTAACCCTGCAACCAGACAAACCTGAAGAGCCCAGCTCAAGAGCACACAGAGAACAATATGAATTGCCTGATTTCTTTGAATAATAGCAAAGTTGAAACTGCCTTGGGTACAGCCAAGCACAGCTGCAACAGCTAACTTATTACTGTCATTTCATTGGCAGCCACATCTAAACAAACTGCCAAAGAAACTTTAACAGCTTCTCTTGTCATAAATGATTCAGCTGAAAGATATACAACCTTGTAAGCCAGGTGGTGAGATGTAAAAGAGGCTAGATCCTGCATGGGATATTTAGGGGTTTGGGGAATTTTTTTCAGACTATACAGAGAAACCCATGTGATTGGTTGATTTAAAAAACACCTATGGGCCTTGAAGGCATGTATATTAGTATCAGGAAAGGTATTTGTTTCAGACCCACTTGCAAAACTTTTGTTAAGAAGCTACCCAAAGGATTTAATGTATCAGAGAAATTCAGTGAATACAAATTAAATCAATAACTTGGTGTGTTATTAAGCACATATGGAAAAGATACCTTCCAATGTCCAACAAGAGCTTTGAAAATGCTATAAAATGCATTATTAGAATTATAATCCTCTCCTGTTTTCAGCATACAGGTCCAAGTAAAGCATTTTAAAAAAGCGCTCTGGCTTTTTTTCCATTAATTTCACCAAAATTACAATGAGACAAAGAAAGGTATAAATGAAGTAACAACATAACTGTAGTTAAACTGATAACTACTGACAAAAGCAAAATGAGAATAATTTGTTTCTGATTGTAATTTTACTCACTCTGGCAGTGCCCAAGAGCTGCTACAGATTAAATGGTAATCCCAAAAATTAGGCTCTACTAACAAAGAAGCAAAAAGACTGTCAAACCCCTCAGTCCCAATAGGTAAGAACAACTTAAGGTTAGGGAGAAGGGTGCAATACCAAATCTTGTGACAAACGCCATACCTAATCCCAAGATAAAAGTGTTCATTTGAATTTGCTTTTCATTTTTGATGTTCCTGTGTTTATGCATACATAATAGAAGCCAAAGGAAAAGAAACAATGAAGTGATGATGAGAGAGAAGAGGTGCACATATTAACAGACTCAATGAAAAACATTCTTCTCTTTCTGATATTATACTGTATTGAGACCATTCTAACAAGTTCTGTTTTAAACTAGAATTGGAAAAGATCATCAGCCTTGTGGCAGGTGGCAGCCTATTGCAGCAGCAGGCAAATACTTTGTTCAGTATCTAATGTAAACTGCGTACTGAAAAGATAGTACATATAAAACTACAGAAGAAGCAAAGGCTATTAAGGAAGGGGGAAAAAACCCCAAAACTCTCAGTTTTCTTTAAAATATCAGTTTTGATGTCATGCTCTCTCTCTGGCCTGTCACACTGTCTTGACTCACTGCTTTTTCTGTAGTTGAAACACATCACATAACTTTTCCAAGTCCATACAACATTGCAACTTTCCCCTCAGACCTTTTTATTTTCATTAGGTGAAACGATGCTTACTTTCCTTTTTATGATGCCTAAATGTGAGTACTGTAACATTTATGAATGGCCAAGGAATTTAAAAAAAAAAAAAAAAAAAAAAAAGATTAGCCTGATCCGAAAGATTTCTTGAGATAAAAACCCGGCAATCACCAAATGGAGAACAATAGCCTTGTGATTGTGGGGGGTGAGCCAATTCATTAACTCAAAGCTTTGAGGAAAGACTCCTCTCTCTGAGCAGTGGCATAAACAACCTGTGAAAAGCTGACCATAACTCCCCTTTCCTGTCTCCCTGTGCCACTGGAAGAGAGGAGATAGAGCTTGGGAAGGAGGGAGGCGTGGGAGGGAGGTGTTTTTAAGATTTATTTTACTTATTATCCTGCTCTGATTTTGTTATTAATAATTCATTTGATATTTTCAATTTGAGTCAATTTTGCCTGAGATGGAATTTGGTGAATAATCTCTCCCAGACTTTATCTCAACTCTGGAACCTTTGTTGTGTTTTCTTCCCTGTCCTTAGAAGGGAAGAGATAGAGTGGCTTTAGTGGGTGTCTGGCATCCAGACAGGGGAAACCCATGACAGTTACTCATCCTGAGTGACAGCTATCCATATTTTGGATTGTCTGGGGCATGTTGCCACACTGCATTTGAATCTGTCCATGGGCTTGGAAGCAACATGGTGCAGGTTCTCTGTGGCTACATCTAGCCTGTAGTGCAAAGAAGCTCTACGGTGTACCAAATTGCAGGGAGGTGGTGAAACACCTTTCCCTGTCCACCTATTTATTCTTTATTTATTCTTTTTCCTGTAGGGAGGACCAAATGACTGCAGAAGCAGTGCTCCACAGGATCCCCTCTGCAAACACTGGCCTTATTCAGAAAAAGATGTGAAAAGACCCTTGGAAAACACTGGAAGTTTGATAGGTCAGAAAGAATAAGTGCAGTCATTTATGTGTTTTACTTTTGCCTTTCAAATTCTTTTGTATTTTGAAGTCTTTTCATCTTAAAGCAAATACACACCAGAGAGTATAGATAGGTTTGCTTTGGCTAAGTTTTTACTAAGGTATTAAAATATAACATTAATAAAATGTGTGGTTTGTTTTCCAATGGTACATGCAGGGCAAGAAGACATTTTGTAATACATCACAGACATCTTAAATCAATGTGACACATTTAAGTTAATTCAGTTCCTTCTACCAGCACAATATCACTAGCTCTGGGTTGCTCTTATTAGCCATTTCCCTATTTCCCGCTTTTCATCCCCAGGGAAAAATTAACAAATCAGTTTGTTTAAACTCTTCTTGAAATATTAGCTCTCCTGTTAACCCAATTGACTCTGAAATTTCATTTGGAAAATAGAAAACATAGCATACATCTGGATGACTATACACTATTGTAACACACACACATTAGCTACTCCTTCTGTATTGCTTTAGGGACCAAGAGTACATTTATCTTTTATGGAAAATTCTACCTACCATTAGAAGTAGCAAAAAGTAAATACATCTTGTAATTCCCAAGGCAAACATTAATCAGATATGAGAAATATTATGATACAGGTATGATTTCAGCTCTTTTTTCCTTGTGGGACTCATAATGTAAATAATCTGAGCCATCGGATTGATCGTAAAAACATTTAAACTTATGATGTCAAGATATTAATGATTTGTGCAGCCAGATATTAATTTTCCAATACTTTTAATTCATATGATTAGCTTTTTGCTATCTACACAGAGTTTGAAATGATGGTACCTTTTAAAATGAAAATTTAACATTTCAGTGAGTAATGTAAAAATGTTATTTTGCTGAGAGTTACACCAGGACTGTAACTTATCCACCAGTTATACAGCACTATTTTCTTATTTTATGTGGACATTTCAAACATTTTTCTACATAGAGAACATTTCAAAGAGAACATCTATTGGATACCATAAGGATCCAAATATAAATTAATTTTCTCCTAAGTACATACTGAAAATTTCAGTCAGGAAATACCGCTAATGCCAGTTAAAGCTCTTTTCCTGAACAATGCTTTTACACGTTTTGACTTATATTTATTTTCCCATATATTTAAGTGATCTTTCCCAGGGGAAATATTTTATTTGTTTATATTACAAAGGATAAATTTTGATATTTAGAAAGATTTAGTCTGAAATATCTAAGCATCTGCTATCATGTAAAACTTTTTTCAGTTATCTTGGAAAGCTTCCACCCATAAAGATTAATCATACTCAAAGTTTTCCACTGTAACACAAGATATACAAATCTAAATAGCAGGGATGTTTCAAATAGCATTCAATGAAAAGCAGCTGTCCTTAAATGAGATATATGTAAATATAGTAGATTAATTTAATATTTTGATTCTTGCTATATCCCATAAAACCCTGTAGCATAATAAAAGTTAGGCACAACTGAAAAAAACACACAGAGGGGAAAATTTCATTTTCAAAAATGCAGCCTTTTTTCTACATGATATCCTCAGATAATAAAAAGTTCTGAAACATTAAATGTTTAATTTGGTTTTGCTCCAAACCAGGGAAAAAAAAAAAAAAGATTAAAATGTTTTGTAATGCAAAATAGACATCTCTAGCTTTTATCCACTCCACTCATTAACTTTTGTCAAATCAGTGCTATTCATTATGGGTGAATTTCTTTGTGAAATACAAAATAAAACTAAAAAGTCCATAACTCCAATCCTCAAGTTTTTCAATTGCTCAATTTTGTGAAGAACCAGTACTATATTTTTTTCTTTTGGTTTTGTTCTTGTCTTAGTTTTAGACATCTGGCTGGTTTCTATTTTCCAGTGGGCATTTTCTTTAATGTTTGGGCTTTACAACATGAAAAAGAGACTTCACCGATTATCCAAGCACCATTATGAGGTGTGATTAACTCCTATTCAAACATCACATCTTAACTCATATCTAATTCTGAGAAAAAAAAAAAGCTTTTTGTTCCTGGTGACCATTCCTTATTTCCACCTTCTCTCCCCGCACTTCATGGACAACCATTCTTACACCTCAAAGAGGAGGTCATTTTGATAATCATCCACTTCAACACCTGGCTCCCTTGAAGTGACCTTTTACACCTATCGCTTTCCCAATTTTGATCCAACTTGCATGAGATTCTGTCCCAGATGCACTATTACATGAAAATTCAATTTGAAATCTATAAAATGAACATGGTAGAGCCAGAACAGCTCTGTATTTACAAAAGATTAATACATTTAAGGAGGACACCCTTAGCAATAAGAGGTGAAAATTAGTTGGTTATGTACAACTTAAGATGAACCTTATTCTACTTATTGAAGTAGAAAATATAATTATAACCTGAACTAAATTTAGTTCACAAAGATATTTGGTTTTGAAAACCGTTAATTTCAATCTTTCATATTGATGTTATAAAACTCAAGACATTTAAATGATATTCACATATTTTCATCTTTGCATGGAAATCTTCATATACAGAAGGACAAGGGCACAGAAGAATGTATAGCTGAAATGCATAACAATGAATATTTTGATCCTTTTTGTCCTTCAGGAATCGCAAGCAGCAAAGAGTGACATATTAAAGCTATAATTAAAACAATACAACTTAAAGTCAGCATGTATATTTGGAGTCTGTATGTGCTGTGCTTTATATGCTTACACAAAATCAATTTAACAGCAAAGATTTGAATTTAAGGTATTGGCGTCATCGGACAAGTTACTAAACTTTGCAGCTAAACTGTGACCCACACTGGATAAGTGAAGCCACAAAAAAACAAACAAACAAAAAAACAACAAACAAACAAACAAACAAAAAAACATGACATGGAGTAGAAATACATTGTTGGAGTAACATTTGAAGCCTATAGTTTCCACTTGTCCCACCCACAGTACTCCAGTTTTCTGAGTGACAATCAGATTTGTAGAATCCCTTTCTATTGGGCTGTTAGGAGTATTTAAATCCTAGTGCAAATTTACTTATGAAAATACTGAATGAACTATAAAAAAACCAAATCTTGGGTAATCACTGCCCTACAGTTCAATATTATTACTTTAGGCAATATTATTACCTCATAATAAGGCCTCCTGTTTCCTAAGTATAACTAATATACCTGAATTCCTAGACATAAGACTTTGTGTTCAGCTATGTTAAACACACATAAGCCAAATGAACTCACTTAGCAAGAGTACTCAGACTACATTGTAAAGCAGATTTGTCTGTGCTATGATTTAATATTCCTTTTCATTCAGCTGTGAACTTCACAAGGATTTTTTTTCTTCCAGTCTATGATACAAAGCAAGAAATTGTAATTTGTCTTTTCCCCACAGGAAAAACATTTAAACAATGGCAATCCATCCCTGTAATTTTCAGATCTATTAGAGAGTTTGTATCTATTTAAGACTTCCTGAACACTAAACAAACAAACAAAAATGCAGGATTATTAGGCTTTTCAGAATGTTTTGACATAACACTTATATTGGGAACCATACATACTGTATGACCCTGCCAAATATTAATTAAATTATATCCTTTTTTAACTATGTACAGACTGGACCCCAAATGCAACACTGGGTTAACATGTTAATTGATAAATATTTGATTTTATCTCTAAGGTTCCTATTTCATTATTATCTTAATGCCCTTGTTTTACATCTTGGCTTTTTTTCACCTAGCCTTAGCCTTTTTGTTCCCCCAAGTTTGGTCCTCTCTTCCTAATATTTCTTCCACTACATATACTTCATTCATTTGGATTCAAACTGCATTTTTAACCTCTCATAGTCTTCACACCGATTTTGTTCTTGCTGTTTAAGAAAAGCAAACCCCTTGCTATATAGGCCACAAACTAAAGATTTTACATGAAAAAGAAAACTATACAGGTACAAATGTTCAGTACTTAATGTAATGTTTCTTTCTGCACTTCAGCTCTTGGTGTCAGTGGTATGACCAAGGCAACACCAGTGCAGCAATTAAGGAGGCAATCTTTAAAAAAACCCCACAAAGTAATATTGCACTAACAACGGGTCTGGAGTGGGTAATGCCTGGTCTTATTTTTTAATTATAATTTTGGGAGCTTATTATAATTTTGGCCTATTTCTTTTAACATAAATTCCTTAGTATACCTGTAAGGAAATTAGAGAAGAGTAATAATACACCAGTAGGCAATGTGACTACAATTTACAAATTGAGATGTAATTTCCATTTTTTTCCTCTTTACCACAATTTATTATTAAAAAAACCCCCCCAAACCAAAAATCTTATTTCAGACCTTCAAGCAAGGAACACCTTCAGTGCTGTGTTCTGAGCCTTTCTCTGCAAAGTTTTATTGTGATCACTTCCTTTTCTCCTTTTCATAACAAAGACTTAATTAAAAAAAGAAATCAAAGGTCACAAAAAAGCAGCAGTTGAAACCACACAAAGGTCTTTACTGTGAGAGTGGTGAGGCACTGGAACAGGTTTCCCAGAGAAGCTGCAGATGCCACATCCCTGGAGGTGTTTAAGCTCGTGTTGGATGGAGAAACCTGGTCTAGTGAAACATCTCTGCCCATGGCAGGGGAGTTTGAACTAGGTGATTTTCAAGGTCCCTTCCAGGCCTAACTGTTCCATGATTCTGTGATCATTCTACGGTCATGTAAACCGACAAAATCAGCCAACACTGGAAAGCTGAGCTGCAAAGAAAAGCCTTATCCAGGAAAAATTTCAAATTGGTATTATTAAATAAAAATGAAAATTAAACAAAAAAAAATTAAAAAATGAAACAAATTCCCAAGCTACACTGAAAACCTAAGTGCCACAAATACTATATCTGTGTTAAATTTCACACTGATTAACTCTGGTTGACCACTAGTATCAAAGAGAAACAAGACATTGTACAACTAAATACTTATTAAAGAATGCTTACTAGATTTCTTCATACAAAGGTCCTGGGTCTTCTGTTATAACACCTACACAGCATATATAAAACAGATATTAAAGGTCCATTTAATTTGTTAGGACTAGATAGACTATAAACACATGCAGAACTTGGCAGAGTGAATGTAATTACTTTGTGAAGAAGTGATTTTGAAGCAAATGCCTGAAAGCCATATTACAGATGTCAGTTATCATAATTAATAAAATTCTCTAAATATTGAAAAGGTAGAAGTAATGAAAGGGTAGGTAGACTGTAATGCAAGGATAAGAGTTATAAGAAACTCACCCTGTGCCTAGCTGGAGAATGAAGCCACTGACATTACTTTTTACTCTTTATGCAGTATGTAAAAATCTATTACGTAAGATAATTCACATTATTCGTTGCAAGTGTAACTGCATTTATTTAAAACCAAACTATCCATATGCACTCAATAGAAAGTTAGAATATAAAGTGCAGGGCCTGGTCTTGTATTAAAATAAAGAAGAGAAAAATAAAACATATCTGTAAATAGCAATCATGCTTTGATTGCTGCCACTAAAATTAACCCCACAATTTCCATGGTTTTACTGCACATTAAAGAAAATATTTCTACTAAATTAATCACTGCACACTTGAAATTTATGTTTTGACACAGAGATTATAAAAAGAGGTAAAATAAGATGTTCAGCTACCACCCTCCCACAACGGTTTATCAAAATTTTTGGATTGAGACTTTCTACTTTCTAAGGCTGAGCACTGTGAATATTCCTTATGTTCTGCAGCCAACCATAAAGAAATCACATCTCTTACATATCTCTTATCTTCTGATGATCTCGTTCATCAGTTTATTTTAGAGATACTTTCAAACCCATAATTTGCTAGCTGGTTTGAAATTTTCGGTAATGAGTTCCCCATCCCAAGTTCAAAGTAAATCCGGTACTCAGGATTTGAGAGGGAATAATTTGACTAGTGTGTGCACAAGGTAATTATTTCTTTCCTAAAAGTTTAAGCTTACACTTTCAATTCAACATTATTTATATTAAATCATCAGCATGAAATACATGTATATCACAAGCAGCAAAACCACAGAGAATATAGCTTTAGCACTGAAAAATCTTGCTGTACTTTGTTAGTGTTTTAGATGGCTGGATTAATGGTGTAACCAAAAAAGAGGCGATTTGACATAATACAAGGGGTTCAAGACCTTTATCAGGAGCAAGTGAAAAATGATGTGAAAGGATTGCAGTGTTCTGCCACTGGAGAATATTAATGCAATGGGTCATGTGGCTATTGGATAAACCTCTGTGTTTGCCACACAGAGGTGAATAATGCGAAATTGGTAAAAAATTTACCTTTTGTCTCACCTGTGTCACCCTACTACCAAGATAGGTAGTAGGAGGAGAATAGCTACAGTTAGGAGGGATACAGCTGGTATGATGGGGAGTAGGATAGTGGTGGCTGTGGAAATGGATGAGCAGAAGGCCTGCAGTTAAGTTGGTCGTTAGGTGGACTCCTAAAGCCAGGCGACAGCTAAGGAGGCTGCTTGTCTCAATTAGGATGAGGGCAGGGATTAGGGGTGTGGGTATGCCTTCTGGTAGGAGATGGCCTAGGGATGCTGATGGTTGGTTTCGTAGGCCTGTGAGTAGGGTTGCTAGTCAAAGGGGGAATGCTAGGTCTATATTTATTGGCTGTTAGGTGGTGGGAGTGAAGGTGTAGGGCAGAAGGCCTAAGAGGTTGATTGTCAGGAGAAAAGTTATTAAGGATGTGAAGATTAGGGTTCATTTGTGTCCTTTTTTGTTTAATGGAGTTAGTAGTTGTTTTGTGATTAGGTGAACGAATCAGAGTTGGAGGGTTGAAAGGCAGTTTGAGATTCATCAGCTGTTGGGGGAAGGGAATAAGAATATGGGGAATAGTGTTGAGACAAGGATTGGTGGGATTCCTAGTAGTGATGCATTGGTCAAAGAAGCTCAGGTTCATGGTCAGTTTCAGCAAGTGGTTTTTGTGGTGTGAGTGGTTTTATTAGAGGGTTAGTGGAGGTAAATAGTAAGAGCTTAGGTTTTAAAATAAGCAAGAAGGTAAGTCAGGAGGGTAATATCAAAAAACCCCATGGATTTGAGTTTAGTTGTGGCATATCATTAAGGAGGGTGGGCAGTCCTCTTTCTCTAGCTTAAAAGGCTATGGGTCCCCTCACATCAGCTAACATATTGTAATATGATGTAATCAGACACATAAAGCTACCTTTTCTCAGCATTACACTGGTGCAGTTAAAGCATTTTGAGCACTACAACACAGTTCATGTCCAAAAGTGGGGCATAAACAGTAGTAGGTAGGTATAATCTGCTTATTCTTGAGGCACAATAGGAGATACACATTTCTTCTGTGATAAAATATCCATGAACCATGTTATTCTGCATGTAGAGTCAGATAAAACACTGTAACAACTTTTCAAGAGGTATTCACTGAAACCTAAGGAAGAATTCATTTCAGGTAAGCTCATGCTGCTTTTGTGTTCTCTTCCCTTAATCATTAGAGTGATTTTACCTAATTTAAATGGGACATCACAGAAAAATTTTGAGTCTTGAATGCTTGTGTACCTGCATGTCACTGTACATGAAAGGAAACTTAAAGGAGGAAAAAATCCTCACTAATAACACAACATAGAGGTAAATGGAAACAATCATGCCAAGATGTGACTTCACAGCAGTAAGACAACACATCTCATCTTTTAAAAAGAGCAATATGAGAGAATATTGAACTCTAGACCCAGCTAATATTTTAAAGAGTAGGAAAACTTAGAATAATTTCTAGGACAAGAAATACATGGGCCACAAGTGCTAGAGTTTCATATTAGTCCCTATTTTCATTCTAAAAATCACATTCCACTTATTCCTACTACTGCTTTCTGCTTGTGAAACACTGTTTTATGCAGAGTAATTTAGGTTCTTTTCAATGTAAGTATGACAGCTAGGATAGTCAATGTGAAGAAATATGGGCAGCTCAAAGAAATGCAAAGTGGAAAGAACTTGCAACCTCGTCCAGCACCCTTACAGATAACATCAGAGTGATAGGCAGGATGGCTGACACAGAGCAACACTTTTATGAGAATATTTGAATATATGTCCTGTTGCTGTCATAGAGTACATCATCCATCAGCCTCATGTAAACTGAGAATATACAGTGCAAGAGGTCCGAACTTACTAATCCCTTTTCCGTAATACTGGCTCCAAGTTTATGCAACTGGGCCACTTGTGATGAATTTTAATTAATATCAGTTTGACCATGATCTGACATCCATTACTAAAGAACATACCATGGAGAGAAAACAAGTTAGCATATGGCTGAAAATTTGCAGAATCATTTTCATAGTATTAACATTGCCTCAAAATACATCAGCTCAGAAATAAATCCTTTTGCTTAATTGAAATGGTAAAATCTATACTGTACTAAAAAACTACTTTACAGTCAAGAGAGAGGCAGGGCACAAACATGAAAAGCAACTTGCTTTCCAACGTTGCCACAGTCTGGAATTCTACTGACTTACTCGCCCAGTTACAAATGGGGAAGGACCCCCTCATGCTTTTAAATGGTACAACCTCAGTGGAACTGAAAGAGTCCATCAGGTTTACACTGTGACAGAAATTATGACACTGAACCTGTAAGATGCATGCATTACTTAGCTAAAACATAAAGCACAGTATGCAAATCTCTGCTGACTCAAAAGCCAACATACCATATTCATTGGCATTCCCATTGCTCCATAAGGACTACAGAATTAGTTCTTCTCATCAGCAACTGTCACTTGTTGTAAGCAACAGAGAGCACATGCAGTTATGAAAGAAATGATTTCTGTGTTTTTTTCAGATTATCAAATGGATAAAATTGTCTGTTAAAGTATTGGATTATGATAATGTCAAAGACCTTATTCTGATTACAGAGCAAATTTTTGTGGTTTGTTGCTGCTCTGCTGTCTAATTTTATAGGAGAGTTGGCTGTCACCTAAAGGAGTCTCTGTTATTAAAGAAGAGGAGGAGCAGGGTACTCCATTAATGTAGTGGCCACCCAGAATCCAAACCTACTTTGGTATTTTTAACCAGCACTTCAAATTCTAACATTGTTCCATGTTGATAGCCTCAGCTGCCCCAGAAAATCTTTTTCTCTGTCTCCTCCGACATCTTCCTAGTTGGTATTTTCCCAAATAAAACTTCATTTAACTACAGACTAAGAAACTGGCACAATTTAGATATTTCCTGATTTAATTTAAAGATTTCCAAGTTCGTTTCTGGTTTTATGGGGTTTTTTTTAGACTTTTTGTACACTTAGTTAAACTTTAGAGGTAAATCAGAGCATAAACAACAATTTCGTAAAATGCTATACAAAACCTGACAAAATATTTTGTTGAAAAAAACATAGATATAAATGATTCTTTTTAACTATTTTGAGCTCAGCTTTCTCCCATTAAGTCAATTTTGCTATTATCAGGTTTATTGTTAATTTCAGTAACAGCAAGATCATGTTCCTTTATGTAAAATTGATACCAATGAGGTTTGCCATCACAGAGTTGCACACAAAAATAGTTGTAGAAGATACTAAATAATGCAGTAGTAACACTATCATATATTGATTTGGGAAAAAGAATTTTTTTTAAGGAAAAAAAGGGCTATCTTAAAAGATGCGATGAACCTAGAAAAACAGCATGATATACATTCTAAACATATATACTTAGGCATTCAATTTTCTAAATGTAAGCCCAAATGCTTTGTCTTCATGCTTAATTTTAGCCCCTTCCTACTACAGGTAAGTCTTCTGCAAATTCTAGCCTGAGGGTGTACTTTTACTCCTTTGTGTTTAATGCTGTTTGAAGCTGCCTGAGTGGAACTTGTGAAATTCCCAGCATCACAAGAGAGGTTTGTGTATTCCATTTAACCCCTGAGTTCTAACTTCTGTTCACAAATTGTCTGAGCAATATGCTACATGCAGAGTGTTCCACACGCTGATATGGATGTTGGGGTCCATTCAAATGAAAGCAAAACATGTTTGTTTAAATATCAATTCCACTTAAACATCAATATTTTTGATATAAAAGCTGTACCTGAATGCCATGGAAAGTGGAGAGGGTCTAGATAAAAATTGCAATACTTTTTTTCAGTAAGAACATAAGTTCAATGTGAATAAATAAAACAGACCAACTAAGAATACACGAACAATCACAGGAAGAACAGATTTAAATTACATGGGTAGCTATCTGCCAAAGACTACAGTGGTTTATTTTTATAGACAAAGTAAAAGCCTTATATAAACAGAAGAGGAACTGAATGTACTAGCTTTAAGGCTTTATTCAAAGAACTTACACCTGAAGTTAATATATTTTTAGAACTGATAAAACAAATGTAATTTAGAGTGCTCAGTGTGCTAAATCTACTTGGCATGCTCTACAGCTTCCTCTTTGCTGCTGTAAGATTCGCTGCCTATAGCTTTTGGCAGTCCCAACAGAGCTAGCTCTTTCCACTAACAAAATACAAAATGCAAAATTAATAAAAGGACCCTTTGAAACTGACAAAAGTGCCTCAGGCAAACTATCTGCCCAGCAGCTGGTTAAAATTTAATCAGTTATTTTTTTCCAGTCCTGTATATCTTTTGTATGGAGCTCCCTAGACTGTGTGGTCAAAGTTTGTTAAAAAAGAAGAATGGATAAGTCAAATTAGCTGCAAAGATAGTTTATTTCTGTTTTTTATTGACAAATTAAACTAATTGTTTTGATCTCCACAGATGCATCTAAAAGATCTATTGACAGATTTTATCTAAATATTAAAAAAATTACATATAAAGCTTGATTTGGATTATGATGAAACTGTCATTTTTTTATCATGTACTATGACTTTAAATCTTTAAATAATTTTTGTGGAGGTGGGTTTTGGCAGTCAATGCTGATTTTAAGTGTTAAGACTATCTATTACAGATGAGGAACAGAGTTACACTGAGTAGTCAGATGCAAAATATAGGGTTGCTCTTCAGTTCATTTAGTTTTCATACTTAAAGATTGTTTCCAAGCATTCAAGTGAAAAGGAGGAATTTTCATGAACCACAGTGTTTTAACAGCAGACTTGCATGTGTAGATCAGGTTCCTTTCTAGTGTCAGTCTCATCTTTGAAATCTTAGGTTAGACCTTCAAAAGTAACTACATGCAAAAGAAGTGTTTTGCACAGTTTAGGTAAACTTTAATTCCAGGAATATATTTCCATGCACTAGACTGAGCATATAAAATTTACCTCTGATTGAATATGACTTTCAGCTGCAAAAATTGTAGCAGATGGCATTTTTTAAGAACTTCAAATAAGCTCACACACTCTATTAGCATATGCTTTATCATAACACCCAGAAACTGTAGGCTTAGAATAGGACTCTGTTGCATTTCATTTATTATGGTCACACCATCACAGTGGAAGTTTCCCCTGAATGCTTAAAGGAAAGACAAAAAGGCTATTCTAGGAAGCAAATAAGTGAGCATGGAAATCATGGGAATTTTTGTTATGTGAACTTACATATTAGCAAAAGAATGAAATTTAAAGATTAACTTTGGTTATGAATGATTTTTTATTTTTTTTTTAATTCAGTGGTACCACTAAGACATATAACTAAAAGCAAGATATAAGCTACATCTTTTTTATTTAATGTATCTTTACTTGAATTGCTATTAGAAGCCTACCCAAAACACAGATTTCATTGTAATTTTACATTGATATACTACCTGCTGACAAAACAAGCATGGACTTCTATTAACAATTCATAGTGTCATGGAGGTGTCATTTCATATTTACAGAGAAGAGTAAGGAAGGTTATTGTGACTTAAAACTCCAGTGTAAAATTTATTCTACGAAATCCAACGTCCCACAACCTCTCCTAAAAGTGTGTGATAACATCCCTCAACTTCCCAGCTGGCCTGCCTTGATTCCCAGGTGCCATCTGTATACAAAGTATACAGATAATCTGCAGCCAGGATCAGTCACTTCTGTCTCACAGGTTTAATATATTTGCATTCTGCAATGCCTTATGCTTCCCAAGTCTTCATTTTCAGGAATAAAAACTCTTAGAAGAACACTCACGTCTTTCAAAATAACTGAACAACTTGGTATTCAGTGAATTAATGGTATAGACAGCTACCTTATTAAATGATCTCACTAGCACGTGTTTATCCTAATGTCCTTGCTGTAGTAACTAATAAGTTGTTTCAGTAACATTGTGCTGTGTAAGACACTGCCTCAGGCTCTGCAACAAGCCCAGAAAGCCCAAGGCAGGCCCCAACTTCACTGACACATAAACAGATTCAGTTGCAGGTGGAAATGCTTTCAGGCTATTTACCCTGAGCACATTATATGTCTCTCCCTAAATAACTGTGATAATATGGCCAATAAAAACTCCAAGCAGAGCCTACTTACAGGTAAGGATTTTGACAAATTGTTTTCCTCAATCTCAAGGTCCATTCTTTATTGATATATCTCTCTACTTCTTTTTAATAAAACCAAATGTCATTAATTGCAAATTGAAAAGTTCTCTCTTCATTCTTGAAATCTAACAAAGTAAAAAATAAGAATATGAATGCCAAAGCATTGTAAGAAGAGTTATATAACTCTGCATTTAACTGTCACAAATAAACCAAAACTGCTAACTGTACATTTTAGTTGAATATTCATTGGAGAAATAAATTCCTTTTACCATGACAATTCTGTTTTGTTTATTCATCCTGATATACTCAGTAGTTTTTTATACTATGATGTTACTCACTCTTCCATTACTATCCTATTATTAATAAAACAAAATGCTGTTGCATTACCAGTAAGCATCCACCTCTGTAATATATATCCTCTAATGCTTGTGCAGTCTTGATGATACATAATTGAGGACAAACTCTGGGCCTTCTGTGCTGCTACAAACAGGAGACCAGAATTCCACACCTTGTTTTTACTTAGCTCAGGACATTGTACTGACAGCTCTGATGTAAACACCTGCCTTCACCTCTGCTTTGGTTCAGTCACAGCACTGCATTTTGTGTATCTGAGGGGCTGCCCACATCAAACTGTTCTTGTGTTTCTGTAGCTCAGCCAGGTGTATTGTGTTGACTTTTTGAGATCCACTGATCATCTGATTTACAAATAATAATGGTCTAACAGTAATAATTGTGAAACAAATGCAAGGATATCAAGTTTCTCATACAGGTATCTTTAAAAATGTCTGAAAAGAAATGTGAAACATTTACAAACAGCAATGACAAGAAATTAATTCAGGCAGAAGTGCAAAGCAGACGACAGTGCTATTCAAATCTGTAAATAGTTCACCTACAGCTGAGATTGTATTTTCTCATAGATTATGAATTCTGAAACTCCTGACAAAGCTCAACAGTTCCCCAAGAAAATTATGGAGCAATCATAACCAAAAAATACAACAGAAAGAAATTACACCTTTGAGGTAAACATGAGAAGTGTGTGTATATATATACATACATATATGCATATATTCATGTGTGAGGTTGCTTTAGGGTAAATGCAAGCCCAAATACAAATATTTTTCTGTTCTGTAACGTGTCATGAAATCTCCAGCCTAAAAGTGGTCTCATCAGCATAGAGAAAGAAAAGCTGGATAAATTATTCTTAGGAGACAGCAAAAAGCACATTCTCCTTATGGACCAGCATTTGGAAAATTCATCTGACATGCAAAGTGTCCTGGTTCAAATACCTTTGCAGGTTCTGAGGACACTTGTCTGGATAGTCATTAGGAGATGAAAGAAACAAGTCTGTTTCCCTCTCTATATAATTATGTGAAGTATAAGAAGTAATAAAGCAGTGAATGGCAGAATTCCCAACTAGAAAAATCCTTTTTCAGACTAACTGCTAGCACGAGATCTTGCAAAGGAAGTGCTCTTGAGATAAAAGAGAAGAAGCATCTTGTTCCTCTCCCATTTGCACTGTGTAAGCCCCAGGTCTGTACGAGTCTTGAATAAATCCTTACCTTAATTGGACCCCTCAGGAAAGACAGGTAGAAGATCGCTTTACTGTGAATTGTAATAGGATCTGTGAAAAGAACTGTGAGAGGTGTTGGTAGTCTTTATGTGTTCTTGGTGGCCCACAGAGACCCAGCTAACTATTGCAGTTCAGCATTCTATGCTTTTACCAGAGAATGTCTTACCTGCCAAATTGTCTTCCCTACTTCACTCAGATTTTCCAGGCATTTGTGGATTCTTTTCTTATATACTACTAATACTTAGGACATGCCTAAGGGTATTGTAACTTTGCTTTAAAAAGCACTTTTACAAACCTAGCTTTCTGTTCAGAAACCTCAAGAGTTAGGTAAGTTTTAGCATCAACCAAGACTAGACATGCCAGGGAGAGGAAGTACCTATTTTGTGGTTCCAAGGATCTACACTCCAATTTCAACACTACAGTAACCAGTTGTGCTGGTTTCAAGGTAAACCAGCAGGAGAAATTAACTCAACACGAGAGAGATTATAAATCAGAGCCACAATTTA
>JAWWEV010000167.1:12421253-12504652 GCA_035583235.1 Hafferia zeledoni | reverse complement strand
CGACTCCCTGGGCACCTCTGGCAGATGGTCCATTGTTTGGAAATGAATAGAGGGGGTAGAATACACGGCCTTGATCATCCCCCACACAGTGCCAGCTGGTCTCACCTGCTAAACTAGGACACCAGTGCATCTGTCATGTGATCCCTTTTGTGCTTACTACAGAAAAATGCTTTCCTTGGTTTTGCTAGGATATGAGCAGGGCTGCTAAAATGAGCTGCAGTGAAAAGAGCAGAGCAAGACCACAGTTTCATCTCTATGAGTAACATGATCTTAACTTGTACAAGCAGTTATAACTAATAAGATAAAGATAATGAAGATGACATCAGATGTTCTGCTCAGAAGTAACAAAATACATTCACCTTCTAAAAAGTCAGTTCCCTTCTCTTTCTTTTTATAAAATGAGATGCTAATGATGGTGGGTGGAAAGTCTCTCCCAGCTGACAGTAATCTCTCTCTCTTTCCAGCTCCTGTAGAATCTGTTCCTATATTATAAATTTTACCTTAGATTCTTTAGATATTTTCCCTGCTTCCAGCATAAATGAAGAGTGAAAAATCTCACATCTCATTGGGAGGACTAGAACTCTCCCATAGTTCTCATTGGGAGGACTAGGAAGGGACTCTGTGCTATGTATGATAATCTGAACAGGAATCCATTTCTGATTATTATGAAAGAACTGTCACTCATTCTTACAAAACCTGTGGGAAACCTTCCAAAGTAAGCAAGCCTCAATAATTATTTGGCACTCTTTGGTCTCCGTCTTTAAACAAATAAAAAATGTCTATACAAAAATTAAAGTAAATAATAACAGACATATAGTCAAACAGCACTAAGTACTTATATACCAATAGTAGAATAACTCAGCTGCAAATCAAGCCAGTAAGAAGAAAAAAAAAAAGCTCAGTTTCACACACTATCCCTGTAAATTTCATTATTTATCCAAGGTCATCAGGCCTGGGAGGTAAAAGATATAATATTCATCTAAGGGTTGAGTAGACTGCGAAAAATATTACTGAATTGCTTAAAAGTGTAACGATAGCCGTGATGACTGAATTATTCTTCAATATACAAGAAGGGTTTAAAACCTGGTGGTAAACCTTCTCTCGGATCACTAGTTTTAATGATAAGATAATTAAGATAAAGTGTTAGGTTACCAAGTACAATTAATCTGATCTGTGATTAATTTGAGGAAGATGGAGATTTGAGCAACACACATGAAATATACAAAATGAGTGTCTGATTAGGAAGAAAAATATGTGACAAAGTACTTTCAGAAGAATAAGGATAAAACTAAAGACAGAATATAGATATATATTGTGCTTGAAACAGTTTTACCTGCTGGAAGGTCAATGACAAGTTACATCAAAACTGAGCTCAAATCTGAACTTTTGAGGTCTTAGGAGTGTACAACAAGCACAGGCTCAGGCTCTGTTTATTATCCTGAATTCAGGAATCCACTACTTGTTACAAGTATCATACACATTAGTGATGGAATACTCTGAAATCAGAGGCATGGTTCTCCTGTATACTTTAGCAAGAACAGCTAGTAAAAAAAGGCAGTAATCCTCACATCCTTGGCATCTGTTAACCTTTATGAAAATTTTTTTCTCAAATTCCATCACCATTAATATTGACAGAGTTAAAACTGTTTTCTCAGTTATGCTATTTAAAGTTGTAGGGATGTGCAAGGGGCAGCAGTCACTCTGGATTAAAGTGACAACCTCTGAAATTGAAGAGGGAATTTTAGGCTCTCATTAACCATCACACTTAATTAAGGAGATTCTGTAAAGATATGTCTAAAGTCAGTTCTTAATGTAAATACTTTACCAATCCTATTGATTCCTGTGAAGAAACCTACTATATATAAGAGACAGTAGATGTTAGAGTGTTTCAGATTCATACACCCTGTTTGGTATTTCACTTGGGTTTCGTATTGTATGTATAAATAGCTGAGACACTTGTATTAATATATCAGCTAAAATTAGTAATACAGTAATTTAAATGCAGGGAGAATTTAAATAAAAATCAAAGAATATAAAACAGCCTTAATCTTTATACTGTAGCAGCTTTATCCCAGCTTGTCTCAGTAGGCATTGTGACATTGCCTAAGAGTTGTATACAGCACACACAGCAAACTACTGGAGGTTTTGTTTTGCCAGAAACCACAGACATTTGTTTTTATTAGCATGTCTGAGGTATACTGGCTTTGTGCCTGTAGTGTGAAAAAGACAGGTATTTAAGTAACCATCTAAAAGTATAATTATGGACAATTTGCATATATTTCATGGTTCTGTCTTTTGTAAAAGGATGCAGCAACAGTGATTGTATGAATTTCTATCCATTACTCTGCTTTCTGATACTAGGCTTTAAATTATTAAATTGAAAGTGGATATTTGGGTCTGTCAAATATATTCAGAGAAAAAAAAGAAAAAGAGCATCAAGGCACTTGGGTTCTAGGTATAGTTTATATCCAACCAACGTTTCTGAAAGAGCTTCATTTACAAAGGTTCCGTATCTGTAAATTTATGGTGGGAAATACTTTCTTCCCATTTTTCCCCCAAATTCCACCAATTTTCTACTTCTGAACCCATTTCCTAGTCCATAAATTAATTTGGTCTATTATCACACTTTGATTAGACCACAAAACACTGAACTACAGACAGCAGACGGTAGGTAGCACAGTAGCATTACCAGATGACGGATTTCTGGCCCACACTGTTGTGTTCACTGGAGAACGTGTGTTAAAGAAAACAACATGCATCTACTTCCACGTGTAGATGAATGCCAGGATGAACCATTTTCCTTGCAAGAATAAATTCCAAAGGTAATACCTAAGCATTGGGAAAGACTACATGTACCTTTAGCTGTGGTCCACTTTCAGCAGTCCTTTTGAAGGAGTATGATATGCAAGGCAGTTTGGGAATAAGAAAGCAAATATTTGAGACTATACAGATGGAGTTTTAGAAAATGCCTAATATTTTCAACATCAGCTCTGAAATCACTTGAGAAAAAATCCTTATGAAAATCTAAAAACACATTATGTGATTCTCAGATCATTATACCAGCTGACATTACAAGATCAACAAATTTCCTGTCTGAAAACAGATAACATTGTAAATGTTCTCCCTAGGACTCCAGATCTTTTTTCAGATACTTTCTTCAGTACCTCTTGTCAGTGAAAGGCTCTGATAGAGAAAAGGATTCACACCCAGCTGTGCTTTGAGCTTTCTGAAAAAGGTTTTGAGACATAAAGACATCTGTAGAGGGAGGGACACAAAACTGCCCACATAGTTTTTGTCTGAACCAACAAACAGCACATGGTAGAACAACAATAGCAACCAATCAAAAATCAGTGGTCTCATGGGAAATTTACTGTAGGTCTTAAACCATGAATCAGAGGTGTTTAAAAAGGTTTAATTGAAATTACTTTCATGCGAAAATGCTGTTTGAGGCAAAATAATTTTAACAATATAGTTACTATTTCCTATAGAAAATCTGCAAACTTAGTTTAGAGAAGTGGGGTGTATTCTACAAAAAAAAATAGTCTACATAAATATTTTAAATTTTTTAAATCACATTTCGAAATGAACACATTTGGTGCAGAAAAAAATGGAAAAGAAAGAAAATTATTTTGTTCTGAAGTTGAATTATAGTAAATTTCAAAATAAAAACATTAAAATCACTAGAAAATATTAAATCAGAAATCATAGTCATTTGAAAGCTACTGAGATGGGTATGGTATAAGAACTTAACAGTGAAAATGCTATATCTCAAAATTGACTGTAACCTCTTCCTTTTGATATTTTTCATTGGTTGTTATTGCTGTTCTATTGGGGGTTTTTCTCTTTTATTATTCTATTTCAACAACTGAACCAGTATTATTCAATAGAATTCACTGGATACCCAATGTGAGTGGCTTACAAACCTTTTCATGCTTTCCATAGCACACCTTAAAGCTTCTAACGACATTATTATTAAGTAATTTAGAGTTTTTCCTTTTCTCTGCAAGATTCATATTTATTAGTTCAAAAAGTTGGGAAGTGTTCATCTGAGTTGATTCATTTCTTCATTGATCTTTCATTCTGGATGCCCATTAAAATCTAGATTTGAGATAAAGTTATGAAATAGAACATAGCCTATATCAATGTTAGAGGACTTGATGGACCACCTGCAGATGGCTAGACATTTATTTTGACTTACCTCATTCATGTTGCTCTCCAGCATAACAATATACTTGACTTAAAAGCAAAAAATATTTTGTTTGATTACAAAGCTAAGACAGTCACAAAAATATTGTCCTGGGAAAATGTTCTCATGTCAAAGACCAGGTTTCAGAACCAAGAACACAGCAAAATCCTGGATGACTATTTTTCTTAATGTCTATCAGATAATGAACAGGGAAGACTAAGGGTGATCTCAACTTGAACTACGTATGAAATACCTACTATGTTATCTACTGATGTGTCTACTGCTGAGGTCCTTAGCATAAAAATAAATAAATAATAAAAAAAAGATTTTGAAATTAGGAATCTATCACTAGAGGAATCATGGACCCTACAGGTACACATATTAAAAACTGCCCTAACAAGCTGTGGTCTTAATTTCTCTCAAAGATGATAAATTAATGAGCACAATTCAAACACATCAGTCAGAAGTTTTAAATACACAGTATGAGAGACTTCTAAAGAAAGGTATATTGCTGCAGTGCACACACAAAAATGTTCTAATCTCCCTGTGCATTCTTCCATTGATGAGATCATAGGCCAGTTTCAACCCCATCATAAGATGAAAGCAGTTAATATTATGACAGTGAATTCCAGGACAGAAGGGTCATCCTCCACTTAAAATTAATGGAGTACAAGAATGGTTACCAGAAATATTCTAGCCTTCCTCCTGATCTCTAAATCTTAGTTAGCTGGCAGCCTGAGGCAGGCCAACACATGTCCTACTCAGACTCAGGGGGATCCCCAGGAGCTGATCAACCCACACATATGTACCTAAACATACGCATGTTTGAGTGAAAAGGTGAAATTACTATTTGAAAACTCATTTTGTCTTCATTAAGATAATCATTAAGATTATCTATGCCTCAGACATTGATGACTGAAATTCTGAAACAGGTTTGGAAGCATAATCCTCCACCTATATCAGCTTCCACTTCAGAAAGCAGACAGTGGCTGTGCTGTGCAGATCTGGTATATTTTGACTAATAGACAAGAAAATCTGGAAATCTCAAAGCTCAGGAAAACTGTTTTCTTGATTTGTATCTTTTATGACTTCAAAAATGATTAGTGGCTATTAAAACGTTGTCCTCATTTCACCCAAAATATTTGAAATACTTAACATGTCCTATGAAAAGCAATGAGCATTTTAAATGAAGAATCAGGAGAAAATCAGTGATATGCAGCTTTTGATCAAACCTTCTCTTGAAGCAACTGTATCTGGAGCTACAATAAAAGACTTCTTCTTGCAGTCTAAGGTAATGTTACAAATGTGAGGAAGGGCATCTGCATGTAAACTAATTATGTTTCAGTCGCCTTTTTAAAAATCAGGCACCAATTTTACAGATAATTACACTGAGATACAGTAAGAACAATGGTCAATGTGGCAGAGAGGGATACACTAATAGGAGAGATGATTAGGCTATGGTAGAAGTTTAATCAATCAATCTTCTTCAGAAGTCATTTCTGGCAGGTAATACCTGAAGAGTTTACTCTGGATTTAAGCCTGTAAACTGCATGATTAGTTGATAATTTAGAAGGGCAGAAAAGACATAAAAATGTACGTGAAACTGTACTGGGACTAAATAAAGAGCAACACAGTGAATGTGGCAAGTTTCCCCAAGAAAATATCAAATGGCTATAACCTTCAGTGTTATGGCTGGAATATTTTAAATGCTTTTCTGTCCTAAAAATAAAACCTCATCTCCTCAGATCAAAACAAGTATATGTTTTATATTGTATATACACATTTACAATATTTAAAACATAATTATATTTATATTAAAGAAGGCACTTTACAAAATGTAAGCATCATTTTTAATAGATTTCAGTGATTTGTAAACCTCAGTTTCACTATGGGTACTTTCCTATGGGATCTCTTGTTTTTCCTCTAGTCTTTGAATCTTTTAAAGCCTCTCTCATTATTTTTGTTGTCTGAAGTTGGGCAATAATGTTACTGTGATTAATTAAGCAAAAAGACATGGAAATGGGGGTGTGGTAATCATCAGATAATAAAGCCCTCTGGGTCTCGCAATGCATGAGGTGCAACCAGGACCCTTTATCCCCAGAGGTCTGATTATCTCCAGGAAAACTACACCTCCCTGTACTTGCTGTATGGCTATTATGAAGTATCTTTACATTTTATAGATAAAGTAAATTACTTTAATCACTGAAAATTGCCAGTGTTGTGAGGTTTCAGCTGTGAGGTTCACAGAGCTTAATCTGCCCATTTCAAGTCTGAAATAACCAATAATTGTTCTAATAAAAGCACCAGTAAATCATTATTTAAATGCTGGGATCAACCCCTCAGAGTGGCAAAGGCACCTTCTGTATGTTTGATGACATGGGGTGCTCGTTTAACCATAACCCTGGAAGTGCAAGTCATAAGGGAAATACTCTACCAGGGCTATTTAGTGTGTGTAATCAATGTTTTGTTAGAGCATCAAATTATTTTCTGTCATTCTGCAAAGTCCTAGGTCAGCAAACAATAACATCTGCCCAACATCTGAAAAATCTCTTTGGAAAAATTCCAAATGTCTTCAATTTGTAACACTTCCAATCAAGCATTTTTCAGAAAATCTTCAGTGGCTTTTGTTCAAAGGCAAAATATATTTTCCCATTCCTAAATCATTGGAACGCACAAGAAGCATGTTTACTAATTGCAAATATGATGGGTATGTCAGTGACAACTCTATCCTGCCTTCCACATGCTCTGGAATTGTGAACACAGGGCTTTGGCAGAAGCCACGGTCAATCAAAACACGTACCATCCTTACAGCTGCCAGCCCTGGGACCGTGATATTCTCACTTTTGTTTTCCATGGATGAGCACAGAAGGAGAAATTTCAGAATTATATCACAACTGATTAAAGAGTCACTGACTGACAAAAATATCACTATTTGGAGTGTTCTTTTCAGGAAGGGTATTTCCAGAAAAAAAAAATTAGTTATTATATATTATATATATATATATATAAAATATAATATATCTATATTATTAGTTATTATATATTATCCTTAACTGTCGTATTACGGTAATAAATTTAAAATACATTAACAGTTTGGAAAGATTTGCAAGCAGTTACACAGGACAATGGATTTTCTGCAGCCTACTTCCAAGAGGTTTCAGTGGGCTAATACACCATGAGAAAAACACTATAGGATATGGACACATAGTTAAAAAGACATTCCTGGTTATGTGAGTATTTAGAAAGATGATCTATGTCTGAACTGTGTAAACAGATGAATTAAAAACACTCCAAGGCCTTTTTGCAGTGCAATGTTCACATACACATACAAGCTGAAGACTAGTCATCCAAGAATGCAACTAGTCATATTTATTAGACTAATGTATGACAGAGTTTCCACTGGCATATTAATCTGGAGAAGATTTACCTAGAAACAGAAACAATATCCTCAGGAGAGATGAAATGACAGAACTAGGGGCAGAGGAATATTGGTCCTAATGCCATTTATCCCTTTTTTCTTTTTTTTAAAGAAATGTTAAAAAGTTGACACATTTCTCATGACAGGAAAGTAATTTTAGTTCAGAAGGAAAGTGTGTGCTATCAGTAATTCTCCAGAGAAATCTGAGATTATTGTGCCAGAGGCAATTAACCCTGAGTAATAAAAACTTCCAGCAGCCTCAAATGACAACCTGATAGAAGAGCAGATATTTCCAAGGGAAAATAGTGACTTGCAAACAAGATATCTTTTGCTTCTGTTCTGGCTTTCAACCCAAGCTTTTAAGATTCCTGCAGTAATTTGTTTACCAAGTTGACTAATGAGAAGAATTAATCAGAAGAGTTTTCATAGGAGAAATATGACCAATAATGTGAGCAAGAATCATATAATATAGAAGACCAATGTCATCACCTTCTGGAAGAAATCCAAATTGAGAGATTGAATCTGGTTACAAGTTACAGCACAGGAGACAAGGAAGAATGCTCTGTGGAAGGCTGCACTTAACAAAACTAATTGGTAAAAAACCAAATGAGAATATCAGTCCTAGCAATGAAGATGAGATAAAGTTTAAGGGTAGACTTTTTCACTCCTTTAGTCATAAAAAGAATGAGCTGGTGATAGGACAGATATCAGAAAAAACATATGAAAATGAGCAAGATGGAAATATTATGTATTTTGATAACTAATTTGTTAGTGTTGAAAATCTATTGCATTTTTAAGATCAAAAGTAAATTTTAAAATCTCAGTATGTGTCCTAATCTCATCTGGGATAGAGAACTTTTCTTCCCTGTAGCTGGCACAATGCCATGTTTTGGACTTAGTATAAAAATAATGTTGATAATACACTGATGTTTTAGCTGTTGCTGAGCAGTGCTTACACTAAGACTTTTCAACTTCTCATATTGCCCTGCCAGTGAGGAGGCTAGGGGACACAAGGAGCTGGGAAGGGGAACAGCAAGGACAGCTGAGCCCAACTAGCCAAAGGGATACCCCAAGCCACGGGAAAAGATGACACAGGAACTGGCAGGGCATCTGTTGCAGAGTGGTGAGCAATTGCATGCTGCATCGCTTGGCTTTTATTCTAATTATTTTATCTTTATTAACATAATTATTTTTTCTTCCTTTTCTTTCTCCTGTTAGACTGTTTTTATCTTAACCCATGAATTTTGCTTTCCCCCCCTTCCCAGTTCTTTCTCCCATCTCACTGGCTGAGTGGGGAATGAGCAAATGGCTGTGTGCTGCACGGCAGCCTGCTGGGGTGAACCACAACAGTTCTTCCAGTAGAAGAGTTGTATTCTTTGATGAATACCAAAGTATGAAGTGTGAGCAGGCTCAGGGAAGGAAGGCAGTGATCACAAGAGGACATTATCCCAAGGAATACATGTCAATTCCTGTAACAGAACAACTAGAATTAAACAGAAGAGGTTGAAGTGACGTATTGAAATTCACCTCCTACAAGAATTCTGGACAATTGCTATTGTCAGCCAGGTCCAAGGGAAGGTGTAGTAGGGAACCAGCTCCCCACAAAAAGGAACATTCTTGGAAGCTATGTACAGAAGGGAAATTTGCAGCTGAATAATCCTTAGATGACAGGACTTAAATAGAAGGAATGTGATTAATCCTCCATGTCTGGCAGTTTTCAGTATTCCACTGAAAAGTAATATAGCCAGAAAGAATTTTCCAGTGTACTCCTGAAACATTTCTATGAATGTGTTAGTTTTCTGAAGATAAGAAAAATAAATGTGACACTTCTCACAATTGCTGCCTTTTCTTTTTAATTTTTGGTTGAAATAATTTCTGTGAAGATTTTGCTATTAGTACCAAAATAGTAAAGGCACTGCTTTTCAATTTTCTATATTTAAACATCAAAATTATAAGTAGCAAATCAAAAGCATACCAAAACATTCCATCCCGCAAATACTGAAATACTTCCTTAGATTTACTCTTCTTTAGAAGTAGATGGGTAATTTGGTGGTGGTGTGTGCGTGCATATCTGCCAAATCTGAAAAGTCATTAAAAATGTGAGATTTTGCTATTGTCAAACGGAGTCATCAGCAACTACAAAACCGTTAAAACTGAAATATTCTGGAAAGTTCAAGTCTAATCTGAAAGAAGCAAAAAGAAATAATTTTATCACTTTAAAAGAACATAGTCCTGGTCATCTTTGATACATCCAAACTAGAAAAGAATTACTATACAAAAAATACAGAGTATTAGGTAAACTCTTAGCCTAATACAGATATTGAACTCATGTAACATTCATGCAGAAATATTTTACGTAGCTACAGTAAATATGATCAAAGCCTTTAATTGTAAAACAGGCTGAAGCTTCTTGTGAAGAATTTTGGATAATAAGCAAATATGAAAGCCAACTTGGGGGTTACCTAAAAGGGTGAACAGCCTTTGAGGTTCCAAAATTAAAGCCTCTTGTGCTTCAAAATCTATAATATTTAGAAATAAAACAGAGATCTTTGAAAGCATGAAAATCCTGAGGCTTCAAGAATATCTTATTTAAGCTGAAGAATGTATTATATAAAATGGGAGAGGGCATAATGAACACAGTCTAACAGGGAAATACAGAGTAATGTCTCAACATGCTTTTTGCTCAAACTTTATAGGAAATTAGATTAATAATGTATGAGTTGCTTTATGTTAAGTTTAGTTTCTCACCCGCCCCCTCATTTATTTTCCTTTGGAAAGCATTCTACCTTTATACACAAAATTAGGGGTTTTTTCCCTTTTATTCTATGTGGCTATAGCAGATACAGAATTCTCAAATGCACTCAGATCAAGTCACATCTATCAAGTTATGCAAAGCACTTCTGTTAATGTGGGTATTATTTTTCTGATTGCAGAAGAAAGTAGACAATCTAAAGAAAAGCACAACTAAATTATATAACTATTTTGACGGCAGAACCAGTTTGCTCAAAGGTGCTATTAAGGTAACCTAAGGTAAGTTGTGACACTTATCAAATCTCTAGGGAAAACCAGTACATGTTTGCAAACAAACCTCACGTTTGCTATGATGGAGAAGAGCAAGATCTGGACTAGAGAACATTTCCATTATTCTCCCATACTTTCTTTGTGGAAAGAGGATCAAGCTCATAAAAGGATCAGGTTTTCAGAGAAGAGTTAGGTGGGAAAACTTCACCTCATTTTTATTCTGAAGAGAAACAGTTTGCAACAACACAACATACCTCCACCTACTTCTCTTATCAGTCAATGAGGAGATTAAACTGTATGCAGCTCATGCCTTCACTCATAAAGCACAAGGAATTTTTGGCATTTCTTCCCTTTAAATGCAATTAAAGTAGGAGTAGTCAATGAGATAAAGACAATCACTACTAGCAGACTGTGTGAGCACAGCAACTCATGGCATATCAGGAACTCAAACATACATTGTGATATTTCTTTAAAAGACAAATCATCATCAAAAGAAAGCTGTGAAACTGGTGCCATCACTTCTGAAATATAAATAGGGGAGAAGAAAGCAAAAGCAAAAGATTTCTCTCATAAAATCATAATCCTCATTAACAAAACAAGAACAGAACCTTTTCATTGATAAATTCTCACAATCATTAAGTCAGACAATTTCAGGGATGAAAAGGACCTCAGTAGATCACTTTGCCTAAGACCATGATCTGCAGTAGAGTCCTCTGCACTTAACTAAACATATACCAGTGAAAGTTAACAGCTCTTTAAAATATACACTTGCATGTCTTCCTTTCAGAAAACCTATTTGCCTGCTTACATATCTGTACGCTGAGACCATCTTTTGCCCTCTTGGTGGAGACGTTCTCTTTCCATAAACTAAGCCAATTACCTCTTGTCCTTCACCTGACAGCTATGGGGAGTGATTCAGCATGCCCCTGAAAACTGTGTAGACACTGAAATACTACTGCCAAAATTCCCCTGGTTTTCAACAGCAGAAGACAAAGCCAAATCCTTCAGCCATTTATTCACCTTAAATTCTTATACTGGAATGTATTTTAATAAAAAGAACTCCAAACAGGTCTATATATTACAAATTATTATATCCTTAATGAAGCTGTATATATACAAAATTATAGTCAAAAGACTTCTCACTTTGTTATTACAGCCACTGTGAACTTTTTCATTGCCTTTACTAGGAATACCATTAATCTAAAGAGAGAAAACAGGGTACAAAACCAGCATGATCTTTCTGAATAACAGCACATGGAAAAACTCTGGACAAATCTATTTTACAACACACACCCATTCCTTAACTTCAGAGAGAAGTTGCATATAGGAGATTAGCATGACCTGACTGTAAAAAACTCACTAATCACCTACACTAATATTTTAAGAGGTCACTATCTGGCACACAGGCAATATTAATAAAAAAATACATAATTCAGTTTTCCTTTACTTGTAATTAATAATTTCATTACCAAAGCTCTCACAAATTGAGAGAACCAGCAATAAGAATCATTTTCTGTAGAATATAAAAGTTAATTTCCAATACATTATGTATATCATTCTTTAAATGTCACATCCACACGCACTTTTTGTGACTGATCTTAATTTTGCATATGCTTTTAAAGGCGTATTCATTAAAAAGTAATCTCAGTAAATTGACGTCAGGACCACATTTCATTTTGTCAATCAAATTCCTGAAACATTTTCAGACAACTTCTTTCACATCAGTAGTTATACCTGGGAAATTATTGTTTCACTGTCGCTTTAACTACACCCTGAAACATAAAAAAAATATTAGGAACTTACTGGGAAGAGATCCTTCACTTGGAGTAAAAATGGAAAATGCTGCTATACTGCACTGAGTTTTCTAAGCTGTCTTCCCCAAAGGCTGAGTTCCAGGTGAACGTCCTCATTAGCTGGGCAGAGCCACAACAGCCCATGCCTGCTGACAGGACCAGGTTTTCAGGCTTGTTCTTTGTGAGTTACCAAAGAAAATTACCTTCTCTGCATATACATAAACATTTCTAATTCATTTCTGATTTCAAATTAGACTAAAAATTCAATGAAGTGCAGGTTTGACTTTAATTTACTGTGAATTTCATAATGTAATAACATCAGAGGAGTTAATGTACAGCTCTATTAATTGAAAGTAAAGCTTCGGGGGTTGATGGAGCTCTTTGGTTCTTTCCCTCATTTCTTTGTAGAGAATAAACTTTGAATTTTATATTTTCATCTCCTGTAAGTTTGTGACACAAAACACTTTTTCCTCATTCTTGTCACAACTTGATTAGGGAAAAAAGGCTTTTTTTCAGCTGGTTTACTCCTTCAATTTTTTTTTTTTTTTTTTTTTTTTTTTTTTTTTTTTTTTTTTTTTTTTTTTTTTTAATATATAATGACTGAAATCAGCTAGTCAGTCTGACTACTCTTACAGTGCCAGAGCTTTCAGGGTGACATTTATATTCATTTTAGTACCTCCTTCTGGCTAATAAAGTGGGAAATAAAGTATTTGTATAAAATGTGTATCTAGCCAGTTTGTTGTGTGGAGAGACATTAAAAAAAAAAAAACAAAAAAAAAAATTGGAGAAAGAATATAATCAAAACTGAATTACCGTTTAAACAGTTTTCCATCAAGATCCATCATTTCCAGAATCCTGGAAATTATTTTAGGGTCTCTTGAAATCAACTCAAATACTAGGTTAGTTTCCTTACCTAGTGTTGTGTCAACCGGTAACTGAAGAGAGAGAGTAAGTGGTAATTCTTTCTTCTACCTCCCACAATAATCCATAAAAAGAGAAAGGATTAGAAGCATCTTACTCCCTTTCACTAATTGTAAAGGGAAATCACCTGAGGTTCACTGAGATCCATGAGTCTGTACACCAGGTAAACAGGAGTGCACATCACTGCTGTGTGCAAGTAGGAAGTATTTTGTATCTGTCCTTAACACACTCACATATAAATAAGTGTAGGTCTTGCTCGGAAAAAAAAAAAACAAACAACAAACAAACAAACAAAAAACAAACCCCAAAACCAAACAACAACAATGACAACAACAACAACAAAAACACACACCCCCACCCCCCAAAAAAACACCCCAACAAAGAAACAAAAACCAAAACAAGCCTGGAACAAATAGCAGGATGTCTATTATAACACATCCCAGTCTTAATTGCACTGTGAGAAATTCTCAGTGGTTGGGATCCGAATATAGCCTACCATACTCCTGCAACACCTAATCTGACTCAAAATAGGAACAATACAGAAACCAGCACTCCACACCTTAAAACACCTCCACACCCCATTCTCTCCCTACATCATCTCTTTACATATCCTCTTTACACATCCTTCCAAATACTTTCTCCAGGAGAATAAAATCCAGCAGCAAAAGTGGAGGCAGAACTTTTCTCCTAGGAAATATCTCATGTCCGATGAAGCTCGATAGAAGATACCAGAGTCTGAAATCACTGACTAACTTCATCTCAAGGCTTGCAATCTATTACAAAAGTGCTAATACAATTTAGACAACTTGAAGCCTGCTCTAAAAATCAAATGGAAGTATGGGAAAGACTCCTGTAAACTAAAACAGCAAATTGTGACCTCTAATGACAATGAAGCCACAAAGAGATATAAGTTGCTAAAACAGATATAAGGTAGAATCAAGTTTTATATATTTTGTTAAGAGTCATACCCAGATAAAGAAAGAAGCTCTTTTAAACATTTTCTTCAAGGTTCCCTAAAATTAAGGTGTTGCTTAATTCAGGAGAAGAATTCAATTTCCCCTTATAGAAAAAAATCACACACAAATTAATTGTTTCTCTCCATCCTACAAATACACAGACACACTGTCCTATAGAAACATAGATAAATCCATATAAATCCCCAGAATTTACCTAAAATCTGTCCATGTTTCTTCATTTCCTATGAGTACAGAGGAGGGTCATGAACTCTGTGTGTAAAAATCTCTCTATACTATATGAACAGAAGAGAAGGGGCCTACAAAAGAGTTAAGTAACATACTGGCCATTGGGTAGAATTAAGGTACTTTACTCCTGTATTCCAAATTCTATACAAGAGTTCTACAATAAAAACATTGTTTTCCAGATAATTTTTTGGTTTCATCTAAGTCACAGAAGAAACTAATAAGTCATCAGGACTTACTGTTTTGGGCTCTATATTTGTTTCTTGGTTATATTAAAAGTCACATTGTGGGAAAAGCTCTGTAACTTCCTGGAAAACTTTAGCACATTTTAATTTTCTTCCAAGGAGAGAATTAAACTCTACCTACATACCTAACTACATTTTGTACCAAAGATATATTGCTCCTCAGAAAATTGTCCTTACAGAGGTAGAAAAAAAAATCTAAAAATTAGATTTGTTGTCTGTTATCACCCTATTTTATATTCAATTTTCTTTTGTCACATTCCAAGAAAGCAATTATTTTTGCATGTACAGACACAATGCTCTTTCTGAAGAGTATGGTTTCATATCTTTGTCCATTCCATTTGATTTATTGCCTCAGTGTCAAAATACGATGACTCTGCCAGCATTTTGAAACATAAAAAGAGTATTTGCTCCACAGAATATAAATGTTAGTTCAAAGGAAATCTTTGCTTGCATTTATGCTTTGAGAAGACAGATTTTAAAATCTTAGAAACGTGTTTAAATTTGGTTTACTTACAATATCTGTCCATCTGACATTTACCTCACTAGCTCCTGAGGGGCAATAACACAGCAAAGCCACCATTATGTTCTGTAGATTAGTAATGTGTGAATCTAAAAAAACAAACACACAAAACAAAACAAACAAACAAACAAAAAAAAAAGCAAAAAAACCCTAACAAACACATATATATAATAAACAGAGATTATAATTTGCTAAGTCATCTAAAGTATAAAAATTTAGACAAAACTGTTGAAAACTTCAAGATACTGGAACCCACTAAAAGAATCCAGAGCTTTCTGTTCTGGCTGGAATGCATTACAGAAGTGATGTTGGCAGGTGCATATAGAAGTACCATAAGAATATTTTTGCAACTCCTAGGGTTTTTTGTCTCACCAACTGGTATTAATTTTTACTGAGACAGAACTACAGTCTATTTTTGCTGTTGGAGTGGTGATCTGCTAGCGAGCAGCACAGTTCCCCTCATCAGTTTTATTTGCTCAAGATGTTTGTACTTTCCTGTTTGTAAACACAGCAATGTTCACAGAATTTTACTATAGTCTGTGCTTAGTTTTTGAAGCCAAAAAAACTGTTCTACAAGAATGGATGAAAACATTTTTTTTTTTTTTTCTGTTTCTATGGGACCAGAATTTATTCACATTGGGTACACTAAGAACTTTAAATACTTCTATTTTCAGCTGAAATCCACTACTACTGTATATAACAAATTTTCTGAACTAAAAAGAAGGGAAAAAAAGCATTAATAAAGTATGATGAATTATTGCAGACTGGCAAGTGCTCTTTAACTCTTCAAGAAAGACAACAACAGCTGTGAATATCAAGCAGAACTCACTCATTGAAAATGCCCCATAATTTACAGTTTACAGTAAAAAGTAGTGAGGGTGTAAAGGGACAGGGGGAGACCTCTCAAACATTCACCAAATCCAAAAAGTGTTTCAGCTTACTGCAACATCTTTGAATTCCATCTACATCACTGCTTTTAATAAAAGCTTTGTTTGAAGTGCATTACATGTATAAAGGCCTTCATCAGTGAACACTGTGGGTTAGTGCTTTTTAGTTTTAGCATGTGAATAACAGGTCCCACATGCATCATCATACACCTTTGCAATGTCCCCATGCTGAAAACCACAGGATTTGTGTTCTTAACCCTGTGATTTGAGAACAATAACTCTTAATGTAACTCTGTTAACTGTATTGCTTTTAATTGAAGATAATCTTGATTACAGCCAAAGGGCACTATTAATACTCTGAAGAAATGACTAAGACTTTAGCATTTGAATGTTGTAGAGAAAATAGAACTAATTAGCACTAATTTAATTCTAAGATTAAAGAAAATTCTTTTTTTTTTAATTTTTAATTTAAGATAAACTATTTTTCTCAGAACAAAGAAAGAATAATAAGTACTTTTTCCAACTGAAAGGCATTTTTTACTTTTGCATTATTTCATTAATATGGGAATATGAGAATCATGACCCCATTAAAGATCAAATAATAAGCATTTAATTATTGACAGCAAATAAATTTTTAATAAAGATACAAGGGTTTTGCTGTATAAAAGAAAGAAAACAAAGTACCTCTGACCCAGAAATTCTTAGAGGATCTCACACCACTATATAATCTATAACCCAATTTTAAAAGGATAGGTTCACAAAGGGACGTGTCATTTTTCTTTCTTCTGTACCACAGAATGAGGTACTGTAAGTATAACATCTGTGAAAATGCTCCCCAGAAGTACCCCAGTTCTATCTTAATCATGCACTTAAACTAAATAATACATTGAATATGTCATAACCAGGAGGACAGTCATGATAAAAAGTGATTTAACCCCTTTTTATTCTACAAAATAATACTTTCTTTTCTTTACCCTGGGACTAGTTGTCATTTATAATTTCTGACCAAGGGAGACATAATGGATTTACAATGAAACCCTGATGCTTTTCCAAGGAACATGAAGATGCAGAAAATAAGCACCCATTACATTAGCAGACAAAAAGATGTTTTCACTGGAACTCTGAGCCTCATTCTGATGCTGGCAAATAAATGGACTGTTTGCAGGTTCTGAAAGCATCGTTTCTGGCTAATCACAATTCTTCAAGGTAAAAATAAAATGAACTTTTTCTGAACCTTCTAATGCATCACAAAAAAAAAAAAAAAAAAAAAAAGGAAGAAAGAAAGATTCAACATGACTTTTTCCAGCTTTGCATTCATATTCAGAAGGGGCCTTAATCCAAAAGCCCCTTCCAGTCACAACCAAATATTCAGATTAGTTTCCTAAAATGAAATTACATACCTACACAGCATAAGGGAGAAGGAAAAAAAAAAAAGAGGGAGAGAGAAAAGGAATTAGGAACTTGTTACTGTAAGACACACTGTTTTTTCCCAAATTACTTCTTTTGCCACTGGTAAGTCTCATCAGAACATCACACTGAGGAGGAATAAAAATCTTAAAAATGTAAGGAGTAGAAGAAAAAGAAGAGCTGTCAGAAGGCAAAATATTTACTAAATTATGGAATCTATTTAGTCTTTTCATAGTTTAAATGAAATAACATATTCTTGACAGATGAGCAAATTTCAAAAGATGATATATTGAGATTCAGTTTGAATAACCCACGTACTAGCTGAGCTTCACGAATTTGCACAAGTGGCTTGAAATTCTCCCAAGCACTGTTTTTCTTCAGATTCTCCAGATTTTCAGAAGAAATATAACATATAAATAGGGAGAAGTGAGTCACATGAACAAAAAAATACCTCCTCAACAATTCAGTCTAAGTTTACGCAGCATATTATCTGAGATATTAGGAAGAAATTCTTCACTGTGAGGGTGGTGAGGCACTGGAACAAGTTGCCCAGAGAAGCTGTGGATGCCCACGTCTGGAATTGTTCAAAGGCGGGTTGGATGGGGCTCTCAGCAACCTGATCTAGTGAAAGTTGCCCTGCCCATAGCAGGAGGATTGAAACAAGATAAACTTTAAGGTCCCTTTTGACCCAGGCCTTTCTGTGATACTGTGATCTAGGGAGTCTCCTAGTTCTCCCATCCCCATTGTGCTGGTAGGAAACTGGCAGCAGTCACATGCAGGTAGCAGTCATGAAAATAGTCTTAATTTTGTGAAGTAGTACCTCTCATTAATCTACATGTCAGAAACAAAGTAAAAAAATCTGCAGAAGAAAGTACTTTTTATGTAATTTATTTCTCACACAGTACCTACAAACTTCTACATGGTCCGAGTTATAGTACTGTGGCCAGGACAGACTTTCCTTCAGCCTGCCTGCCAACATAAACATCAAAACAGTGGAACTATCAATATCAGTTTCAAGGATATCCAGAGCATTCATGGGTAAAACCAAACATTTTGAAAGGAATATGACTGCTTGAGAAAACCAGACAGAAAACTGGAAATGGTTTAGGTCAAGCCTTCCTTTGTTCAATGATGTCAGCTCTTGTGAAACATCTGGTGCAGGCCACTGCAGGCCACTCAAGGACAGGGTAATTGCTGCTCTGTCATTTGGATCAAGCCAGAAGGGCCATTTAAAGATAATTTTTAGGGTGAGTTTTCTCATCTCCTAGGCAAACTGCAACATGGCAACATCTGCTTTGTTGGGAACAAAATTCATCATCATCATGGCCAGGCTTCGTGAACAAAGATTTGGGAAGGGCTCTCCCCACGTGTGTGTGTCCTTCCAGCCCGCGCAGTGGATTTTTTAGGTGAGGTACAATGTGTGCAGAACTGGCCCCACCCTTTAACTCCTGAGGTTCATCTGCCACGGCCAAGTGAGCTTAGACGGTGACAGGGAAGTCCTCAGGACTAGAACCTACAGCTCCTGATATTCCCAGGAGGTCTCCCATCCAAGTACTAACCAGGCCTGACCCTGCTAAGCTTCCAAGATCTGACAGGATTGGATGTCAGGGTGGCATGGCCGTAGTTGATAGGAACAAAATTAAGCCCCTAGTAATCACTTTTGTAGACACTTCATAATGAAAATGTCAAACCACCACTGTTGTCATCTACTAATGTTGTAAAAATCACCTTGATTTTCTTCTCCTACAGTATAAATTTTTATAGTGTAAAATATAATATATGATGCCTTTGGCTGCTTTAGCTTTTGTGCAAATGTACTCTCTGCGTATTTACAGTAACAAGATTGTTACGCAGGCAGCTTCTCAGCCTGTTTGCCAGGGCATGCACATTGAGAAAACACCTCCAGTATTAAGGCTTCCAAGTAATGTCAAAATTAATATAAATCATTAGTCCAAAGTAAAGAAGCATTAAACTGAGCACCTATGGATGATTTGAGGCTATTAAAGCAAATATTCAAAGATAATATATATAGGGGGATGTCAAAGTTTACCCAGATATGTATGTGAATTACAACAAAAATTTTTACCTGTAAAACCTTATAAGAACTTTTCATTAGTTCAACAGTCGACACAGATGAGAAGCAGCACTACCCAAAGCCTCTTCAGAACATTACCTGCCAAACACCAGAGAGAAAGTTATAGTATGGATCAGTATAAAGCCCTAAGAGCCTCAAAGTGGTGAGATGTTTCATATCCAGACCTACTCATATTAAAATACATAGGTAATGGGAAAAATGGAAAACAGAAAGCTTCCATGTTTGATGACAAGCTAATAGCCCTACAAATTAAGGCACCAACTAGAAGAACTCAATTTTTCAAAATAACCATGACAGATGTTTTAGCATTAATGGAACATTTAAGATTCTTTTTCCCCAAAAGGATGCTAACACTCAAAAATACTGATCCAAAGTCATATCCACTGCTAATCGCTGAAGAACTTTGGTCTGCAGTAGATCAGATATGCCTTCACTCTAAGATTAAAGACTAGAGAGGCATCAGTCAGATATACAATAAGCCTAAGGATGTGCATGTATTTAACAGAATATTTTTGGAACCAGCCCAGGATTATTTTATTCATACCCATTTAACACCAGTATGGTGTTAGAGCCTGACCTGACCTAAGGTTTGGTTGTGTTTTATACCTAGCTGGCAGTTAAACACCATGCAACTGCATGTTCATTCCTCCTTTTCATTTCTTCCCCCAAGGCGGGATGGGGATAAGAATCAAAAGGAGGTAAAATCAGTGGGTTGAGATAACAATAGAGCAACAACAACAAAATAAAAAAGATAAAGAGGAATAAAACCCAAGAAAGACAAGTGATGCACAATGCAATTGCTCACCACCTGCTGACTGATGCTCATCCCGTCCATCCCTGAACAGTGACTGATGTCTCCCAGGCAACTCCCCCTAGTTTATTTGTTCAACACAACTTTCTATGGTGTGGCATGGTATAGAATACCCTGTGGCCAGTTTGGGTCAGCTGTCCTTGTCACCCTCCTTCTCAGCTTCTTGTGCACCTGCTGTTGGCAGAGCATGAAAAAGTGAAAAGTCCTTCTTTGCTTAGAGAAACCACTACCTAGCAACAACTAAAGCATCAGTCTGTTTCATTTTCATACTAAACCATTAAACAGCACCATACCAGCTAGAAAGTAGAAAATTAACTCTGTCCCAGCTGAAACTAAGACAGGGTATCATGCTCTCAAGAATGCAGTGTGTCAGTCTCAAAACCACCACATGAAAGAGAAGTCCGTGCATAAAATAAACACCACCACCACCACCCCACAAAAAAAACAAACAAACAAACAAACAAACAAAAAAAACCCCCCACCAAACCGACAAACCAAAAACAAAACTCCCCACAAATGACCAAGGCATATTTGGTTTCTTCTCACACCTCTATGTAGATTCTTTTCTTTTAGTCACATTCTGCCTGGCACATGAGCTTCTCAAAACCATTTATGAATCTGTATTAATTTTAAATACAAATGAGGCAATCTTTTGCTTAGCTCTGAAAGTTTCTCAACAAGGTAAGAGATCATCTAGAAAACATAGTTGATTCTGCCCATTTACAACTAAGTACTTACTAACATGAACAAGAGCAGTCCATTCCTCAGACACCCACATTACAGCTTTTGGGGATGAACAGTACATAGCAAACTTTTCAGTTCAGAGTCTTCTTAATTTCCCAACTTGATGGAGAAGGCAGAAGACACCAAAAGACTTCCTTTTTATTCTGTTGTATATTTTCTTATTTTAGCATTAGGAGAAAGGGTGAATATTGTTCCTGATCTACCTTCTCTATAACAATAATTTCTTCTCATCCTTTTATCATATGTATTTTTTTTCATTCTGCTCTGAAATAAAAAGGCTTAGTATTTTCCATCTCTTTCTATATAATTCTTGTTCCATAACCCAAATTATTCTTGGTTTCCCTTTCAACACTTTTTTTATTAATTTCTTCTATATCTTTTGAAGCTACTGTGCAAGTACAACTGAATATTTATTCTAGAAAAAAAACAAAACAGTTTTTTCTTGAAGGTATTAGACTAGGATTTTATTTTTAATTACCAACCTATTCTTTACACAAGCTAATGTATTCTTCTCCCGGGTGAAAAAAATCCTTCAAGTCCACTGCCTTCCAATGCTGCCCTTCAAGAACCACATAAACCAGCTTTTTATTGCACTCCCAGCCTTTTTCTCTAAAAATGATCAAATAATCACCAAGTAAGAAGTTAACCAGAGCAAGGAAAATGTTTGACTAACATCCTTGGCAAAAAAATGAATTTCTATTAATTTATGAGGTAGTACCAAACTTTTGTCAAGTTTGAAGTTATGAATAATTTCATTGGGTTTTTTTACCATTATTTCAAGGAGTCTGTAAGTCTTAACCATGACTAAACTTTGCTCTTTCAAGCGGACTGATGTCTAGGTGGTTTGGGACAGAGTAGAAAACTTTTACAGTTTTCTTCAGAAATCAAAACAATTTAAGAATGTTAATCTAATAATGTGGTGCACCCCTTACTTCTGCCTGATGGTTTAATTATTAGTAACTCAGTGCAGTTCATTAGGGACCTATTGTGCAGCTGTTGGCAAAACAGAAATGTCACTGCATGTTAAATAATTAAAAGCAGTAAAACAAACATCATCTTTAGAGTCCTGGATTTATAAATTGCTGTTAAGTATGCAACCCTTTAATCAATAACTACTTATCTATTTTGTTATAACTAATAATGAGTATAAACCCTTTTCCTGCCACTCTAATTGATGATTTCCCAATTCTTCCTAGGACAACTATAGATATTTTGTTTCATTTTGGTTTTACAACAGGGTATACAAGTGAGTAACAGCTTCTGCGTCAACAACTTCTCCAGCAATACTAGGCTATGGTTTTCCCAAGCTAATCATTACTTTTTTCCCCTTTTCTGGATTATCCAATGTGTCTGTGGGACCAAATCTTGAACTCTTTACACAGCAGAAGATCTGTATGTTCCATGTCTTGGTCCTGCAGCACAGGAACTGGCTCAGATTCAGTCCCAAGCAAATTACAAATTTGAAAACTTTCAGGGAGGAGCTGCAGTGAAAAGTTATTGAACTGTCTTACTTTGCTTGTGTGAAACAAAGTAACAGTTTTGCTGAGTCCAATTTCCCAAAATTTTGAGAAGATTAGTTTCTAATTATTAGCACTAGTGTTAAAGTAAATCTGTGCACTCAGTCCTCAGTTCCTACAGCCCAAATTATTACACCACATATCACATATTTTATCACCAACAAAGACTGAACAAGGGTACAGTCTGACTGAGAAAGCTTTGCTAAAAGGCAGATTTTTTTAGACTGGAATAATCAGAGTAAGAATTATTTTTCATCTTTTCAGTGCTATTACATTATGGGAGTCCTGTCAAGAAGTTTTGCCAGCCTCAGTCAGAAACAGAGAGAGTGAATAACAAAAAATAAAAGGCAGAGTGCATCTAACTTTTAAAAATGATTACTGCTGACATGAAAGAAATGCCAAGCAGAGAATAATACCTGAGTTTCTGACTTTGTCACAACTTGAGAGAAACTTTAAGAACCATTGAGAGAGTCACTTTCATATTATAACTTCAAAACAAAGTTGGGCATATGTGGACTGGATTTTGAAAGGAAGCAAACCATTAAATCAACAGTAGGCACTAATATTGCCATACTGGCAATGTTCATATTTTAAAGTGAGAGCTAGAACACCACCTACCCTTAACTTTCACAACTGCCTTTAACCAATTCAGGTGGAATGTTGCCATCCAACAGCTAATGCCTATGCAGAATAGTTGCTCAAATCCTTGAAAACAGGGTACCTAAATTAGCCAGAGAAGCATCTGCCTTACCTACTTGTTGTAGGTGTGCTCAGAAAGCTGTTATAATTCAGCTCCCTTTCAGAAAAAGGCAGGTTAACTATGATTCGAAAAGGCAAGTGTGATTGCAGGGACACAGCAGCAAAAATATGGGAAGACAAAAAAGCATTTCAGATACTAATATGAGGGCTAGTGAGTGTCTGACCCAAACAGTTCTCTCTAGGAGAGTTTTGTGGCAGAGAATAACAAATCAAAACCAGAAAAATGTAAAGTCTGTGGAGGGAAACACAATTCTCCTTGAACTTAGTTTAAGAACCAAGTAATTTAATACATCAGAGTGACAAAAATTATTTCCTTAAACAATCCATTGCAAGCTAGTCTTCACAGCTGATTCTGTGCTCCATGCTACTTTTTTTTTTCCTTTAGCAGGTCTCTTAAACTGTGATTTCTGAGTTTCTTTTTCTGTTCTGCAGACATAAAACAACATCCATTTACCTCAAAGCATAGTTGAGGTATGTGACACCACAAATAGGTAACACACGATGACAAGTACACCACTCCTGGCCTTAGCTAGCTACCTGTTGTGGTGCTTTTTTTTGTACAGGGAGTATCTCAGACTAACCAGTTTTGCTCTGCCAGTACCTTCAGTCTAGCTTGCATACAGTTATCTGTATAACCATTACAGCCAGTAAACACAGGAAGACAAATGTTTCATATTAAAAGGGAAATACTCAAGTAAAGCCTAAAGTCAAATGCCAGTAGGTAGATTAATTTTCTTTAAAGCAAACAAACAAAAGCAAACAAACAAACAAAAAAAGACAAAGAGAAGGGAAACATCAAATTCCAAATTTCAACTCTGTGCCAGCTCCCAAAATGTCACCAAGCAGTAATTAAAACTTTAGCAGAGAGGAAGAGAGCAAATTATGGGGGGAAAAAAGTGTTACATAGACATATCATAATTTCTTCAGCATCTTAGTCGCGTATGTTCTTCTGGGCTGGTGCAATCTACACATTTGCAATCTGAATGAAATATTTTTAGAAGACCAACCAGTTTACTGTCTGCAGAGTAATCATCAGTTGGAGTCCAAGATCTAAGCCAAAGCAATTCATTCACTTGGCAGAACACCACAATGCCAACAGGATAGTCTTTTCCTCCTGTTTGGGGGAGCTTTAAGTGCTTTTTTTAGGCACTTTTCTCTCTCATAGGCTCCAGCTGGTGGTTCATGTCTTCCTTGTCCCTTCTACTCCCGAGGCTCAACCGCACTGGCTCCCCAGGTGCAAATTATTCCCTACAAATTCCTCTTTTTGTATTTGCTGAACGTGATGGATCCTTGAGCAAATTCGTTCATTGCTTTTAGATATTTGCATTTTCAACATGTTTGGTTTAGTGCTGAAATAAGAAGAGAGCTACAGAAAAAAGAGAAGAGAATCTGAAAAGAGACAGGTATTAACTTCTTAGCATAAATAAAACCAGATACAGATCTAAATGTTTTCAGACATAAGTAATTTCAAAGGAAAGTTAAAGAAAATGAGTATTTGGGGAATTTTATCCATGTATGTGTGTATATATGCTTATTTATACATTAAAAAATATATTTTAAGGCTAGAAAATTCAAAGTATAAAAGACATTTTAAATTCTTTCAAGCATAAGAAGTGAAAAACTCACTGCTCAGGTATATAAGTAACCTCAACTTACCTGTCTCCTTACCAAACAGTAACATAGAAATTTGAAAAGCAATTCATAGGCACACAATAAAAGACCAAATAAGAGTGATTTTTTTCCATGTTTTTTCCCCTCATATTGTTAATTAGGTAGGACTAAAATTCCAGTTAACTTCACCTTTAGTCAAAAACTTGTTGTAGATTCAGACTACAGATTAATTCTCTTTCCTGAGTCTCACAGTGCTGGAGTACAGTTGTATGTGAAAACTAACTATAGCAAGTGTTCTTTGGCTATGGTGGACCATCACACCATATGAGTGCTGGGCTGGTGTCACCAGACAGTGGTGTTAATCAGCCTTCTGACTTCTGTTTATTAAAAAATGAAAATATAAATCAGATTTTTGCCTGGGGAAAAAAATAAAAAGGCGCCTTCTTTGGTCTGTTTGAATACACAGATCTGTCAAATCAGGGGGAAGGTCAGGGCTACTAGATCATTCCTGAGACAGAAGCTTTCTCCCCAGTGAGGTCCCACAGTTATAGAGGAAAGGAGCTATGCTTACACCTAACCCTGGTTCTGGGGTGCAAGTGTAAACACAACAGATCTATTTTACAATATAAATATAATTTGAATATTTTTTTCAATCAGTGTTGATCTCTAATACTAGAAACTGCCAGAGGGGGAACGTTAATGTTGGCAGCAAGACAGCACTGGCAAAAGAAATAGAAATAATTTTACCTTTTCTTTTTTTTTTGGTTTTTTTTGTTTTTGTTTTTGTTTTAATGTATTTGACTTCATTACAGTGCTAAGGAGACATAATATTGATAAGAAAACAGAAGGGGGGAAATGGCATATGTCTCAAATTGTTGCTGTAATTAATGGCCTATACTACTAAGCAGTAGTCAGAGTTTGTTAATTTTGTCTTTCACAATTTTTCTTCTTCCTTGAATCTATACATTTTTCTACATCATGTCACATACTGAAAGGATGTTTGATGCCTGGTTTTACATCTGGTATTGTTAATTCAAATGTGTGGCAACACTTGCAGAATTTCCAGTTTCATGATTCTTGTGGTAAGAAGAAAAGCTTTGCAGTCAGTCTTAAAACAGGAAAATTTAAAAACTGCTGACCATAATCTCTTTGGAGCATAGTGTCTCTATGCATATTGTTTGTACTACAGAAAAACAGAAGTAATAGAAGTCAAGAACTAAACAGTAAAACTTTTTACAGCACTCAAAGCAAATGTTAGAAGGAGGTGAAATAAGTTATATGGTGACGTTATACACAAGCTCCAAGCACAGCATTAAGTACGTGCATTCAAAATGGGAATGAATTTGGAGTTCCAGTAAAGGATAAGAAGCAACCAACTGACCTGAATAGCACTTAATGGAGGGGGTTGGAAATCAATATTTAACACTACCTTTTCTTCTGCAGAATATGTCTCTGTCTTAAAATCTATGTTTGCACATACTTGGACTTCAAAAAGAAATAATGTTCCAAGGTAAACATTTCTACAAAATATTTCACATTTATTATATTTTATAAAATATTTTCTCACATGTTTAAAACTGCTATTCCATTTTCTTGTGTTCATTTGCCATAAACAGAGTCAGCTCTACACAGGCAACTGTGCAGAATGACTGACTACTAAGGACAGCCACACAGCCTGGACTCTGGATTTATTTTTCATATCATATATATATTTCCCTAGATTCAGAAAAGCAATTCATTATATGAATTGAGTTTTCTTAGCCACTACATTCTACCAATTTCTGTAATTATTTTCATTAAACTAGATCCTAAATGCATATACTTTTACTAATTACTAGACATGTGTTTTTTCAAAACTAGACTCATGATAACTCCCTTTAAAATTTTGGTTTGGGATACTTTTATACCCTCTTTTACTCAAATATTTCACTTCCAACTTTTACTCAATGAAAACTTCTTATGGTATTGTTCCTCTTTCTTCAATGACCTCACTATGTCAGTACAAAGGGCACTCGGCAGCTATATTTCCTAAATATACACAGCTTGAAGGGTTTCTGGTGGTATCTGGAATACAGAAGACAGCAACAGACAGTAACGAGTTTCCATTTGTTTAAGGAGCTATTCTTGAGTTAGCATAATGTCACATCTCCTTAATCATCTTACAGAAACAGCATTCAAGAGCTGTTTTTAACCCCACCCTTCAGGGGTTAAATAAAACCATAGTTAAGATATAGACAACAATAATGCAAAAGACTTAAGAGCGAAGCCTGGCTCACTGAGTATCTTTTCATGGGCAGGTAATCCAAGCTAGTAATATATTTAAGTAATGAACAGCATCATAAATGGGTGCAAGTAAAGCAGCATGAGCACAGAAAAATAAAAGTCTGTAAGGTTAAGCTAGAAATAAGCTTATGCTAAAACTACTTCTACATTTAGGTTTTATTCTGTGCCAGAAATTCTGGCAGTGATCTGTATCTTCAAATGGCATGTTCCTACTCTGTTTTAAACAGCTAGGCATAAGCATTCATTCATTTGAGAGGCAAAGTAGAATATGCAACTTCAATTAATGCTAATGGGAGCTGTATGTTTGTTCAGCTACATATGGTGATAAAAATGTACTTCTTGGCCAATAGCTTTAAAGTAAGAAAAAAAAATCCCATTCTGAAATTTAAAGGCAAAAAGGTTCACATTTCAGATATTTTCACTGAGTAAAAAGAAAAAAAAAAAAAGAATATTATAGTGCAGTTGTTACAGGCAGTATAAATTGCTACATAAAGACAAATCAGGCCTGCAGTAAAAGATCTGAACACCAAATAATCATTGATGTGTCAAGTCTCTTACAGTGATATATAAAACGAATCAAGGCATTTGCACGGATAGAATATAGTGGACATAACTCACAGCTAAATCTTGCAACTAGCAGTTATTTCAAAAAGTTTTCAACTGCTCTGCATCATCTAAGCAACAGTATCACTCTAAAGAGAGAATCTGAAACCATCTGTGTTTGTTAATATGGCCTTAAGTGTTAAATTTGCTGTTGCTGTCTTGAGCTATGTCAAGACTGTTTAAATAAAAGCTGTGACTTGCTAAATCCTGTCCCTAGCTAATTAAAACCATGGGTTTGAAGAATGTTGCTTAATACATTCCCTTTACTTACTGTTCAATGTTGGTGCACTTACTAAAGAATTGCACAATACAGGACACATATTCAGGACTGCAAATGCACAAAAAAAAAAAAAGAAAAAGAAAATGTGAATTTGAGAGAATTCTTAAAGTACAAAAAATCAAATATACTGCTGTGATGAAAGAGAGAGGGGCTCTATAAAAATGAAAAAATTCCTTGTGAAGAATTCAATTTTTTAATCGTTAACATTAATAAATATAAATCAGACAAATGCAGCTTTTCATCTGAGGCAGATGCTTTATAAGAAATTGTTTTCAATGCCAGAAGACTGGCAAAATAAAACAATTAAAATTAAGAAAAAAATAGTAAACACTATTCCAGGGGGAATTCAAGTCACTTAATAAGTAAAACACAAAGCGTCTTCTTAATATGACAGATCCTTTCTTCTAATTAGGATTTGTGATAATCCAGAAGCGGCACTATGGCTCTGTGTTCCCTTCCATCTTTGGTGGACACTTTGTCACTTGACTATTTTAGTTATGGGCTGGTTGCAATGAGAATTGGTTTATTATGGTGAGAAAAATGTTTTCCTAAACTCCAACACACTCAAAAGAAGCCAATAACTTTTCGTGCAACAAGGGCAAGGTACTATTCTTTGAGGTGCTCCTGCTTGTAAAGCTGATGTACAAGGAACTTCCAAGGCCTGATAAAGTTTAGAGGCCAACTTCATCACTCTGATTCCTCTCCATCCATCAGTCAGCTTTCTTATGCAGCTGTAACAAATTACAGCTGCCAGAGCATTATCTATCAGTTATTGAAGAATTCCTAATGATTGTGCATCAGAGTAAAGCTCTTTAGTCACAAGAGATAAAAAATATATTCTAGTTCTGTCAGAGTACACAGCACTTTGACAGGAACCACAAATAACATGCAGACATAATGTGCAGAAGGGAAACAAATATACTGGGTTATACTCACATGAGCCAGGAACTCCTTAATGCTAAAATTTTTCACCTTCCCAGAGGCAATGGATTCTTGGCTCATCCGAAATACCTGAGACAATTATCACTCACAATTCATGTCCCTGAAGCTTTTTGTTTAGCAAGAAACAGCTTGCGTAACCAAGTAGAATTCTACTTCGGTAGCAAATATTAGGCATAGAATACATCTTCGCATCTTTGTATAAACAGGATATAATAGTTATAACATGGATACTGGAAGGAGCCCCAGCTCTCCTTGAATTGCCTGTGTGATCTCTAAGCAATGTCTTCAATCCCTCTTTCTCTCTCTTATTCTCTTCTTTTCTATGCTGCTTTAGCTACTTGCAAATCGCAGATTTTTAGAGTTGAACATAGGTTTGTATTGTGAAATAGTCTAAGTGCACAAGGACTTAACCATAGGCTCACCTGCAAAATAAATGAGTACAAGTAGCACTTATTGAAAATAATCACGCTGTGAAATAAGAACAGCATTCTGCATTCTGCAGCATTAAGGTCAGAGGAATATTTCTCCATCCTAAAGTAGGTATCAGGAAGCTCACCATTGTCACTGAACGGATATCTGCATTACAGGAACCCAGAATTCATTGTCAATCATCCTTAAAAAGAAAAAAAATAGTCTCATTTACAGAAGACCTAAATTCACTCTAAATTTATTGGAATTATCTCAGCTTTCCAGTTGTGTGATCAAGAGTAAGTTATGAATTGTAGTTCAGTCTATTTCTGAGCTTGATCCCAGCCTGATATGCCCATACATCAGTACAATACACAGAGGCTTTAACACAAAACCTGACCTGATCTTCTTCAATACAGTACCATGTTTATTATATTCCACAACTTCATTAACATTAATAAATTCAAATAATGCTTCAGAAAATAACAGAAGTCAATCACGTTTCCTATTAGTGACCTCTTAAGAAACACATACCAATGACAGCCTCTCAGCTTTAGTAAAAAGCATCTAAAGTAATTATTTGCAGACTCACAGGAAAAATTTTATATATTTTTTTAATGAGGCAATTCCTGAGATAGTAAGCCACGTAAAAGTCAGAGAACAATTATTGTGACTTTAACATGTACTTTGTTTCTTAAGTCAAACTCAGAAGCACTGTGCCTGTCTATACACCACTGATGCTGTTGGAATTACATCTCCTTGCAACAGTGTTAAATTGGAGCTCACATAACTATGATAAGTTCAACACTGCTGAAGTCAGAATGCTCATAAGGGGAAGAACACAGCCCTTTGCTAAGACATAGATCTTCCATAGTTTATCATTAACAGAAAGTGCTTTATAGCACGGCATAGAGGTTGCCATAAAACAACATTTTAAGGCACTCTCAACCATATTTCAGCCATAAATGTCCTATAGATACAGGAAGGAAAACTACCAAGGTTCAATATTATCATCTTTATTACAGATGACCTCACTATTGTGTTCTCTATAAAGAAAAAATATTAAACATTAACACAGTCTGAATCCTAAATTGATACGGGTTTACTACTCATATCTAGATCTAAATGGCCTTACTTGCAGAGTAATTATTTTTCTACAAAAATATTGTTGACAGTCTCATTAACAGTGATCAGACCAGAATAAATGTTACCTCTTCTACTAAAAATGCGACTTCTCTGGCAGAGTATGCCATATATTAGTACACATCCATCAGCAATTGAGTTTTCAGTGAAGTTTTATAATGAATGGCATATTAAAAACCAAGACAAAAATTAATGAAAATTCAGTCATAGCACTACATGTTACAAAGCTTAAACAGTTGAAACAGCTACACTGTTAATCCAGAAATTTCTATTCTCCTTATACACTACTTGTCTCTAGTCCTATTTGTCAGTATGGTTCCATAACACACAAATATTGTTGCAAGCTGCACTATTGCAGCTCATAATGGTTCTGATAAAAATCCAAAGAAGACAGTAGAGAAAATAACATTACTTATTGTTTCATTATTTTTTAAAATGTGATACATAAATGTGTTTCTGCTTAACTTGTAGATTTGTACATCCTAAATCTGAAAAGCCCCAAGGTAATCTCTGATGCCTTGTGTCAGAGCATGGCAATAACAACAGTTCTCACATCTGAACCTGTTCTACTGCATTATTGTACTGAAACTTCATGGAATTTGTCCAACTCACTGAAATATTTGCAGATAAACAACACATGAAGATGGTCAGTTTTACTTGAATTCAACAGATTTAAATCATTAAATTTGCTTTCTTACATTGGAAATAATTCCATCTGCAAAAGTCATATTTCAGTACAAAGCAGTATTGCCCTGAAAGTTATTTCCCGTCATACAGTGCTTTAGAAAGTATTCACCATATTAACTCTGGAAGGCCCATTTTGCCCTGTATAGATAATAATGACCGCAGAAGATAAGAATAATAATTAAAAAAAAAATAAAAGCTGTTTAGGGGCTCTTTTTAAACTGTGAAAACATCTTCTCATCCATTTAATTATTTCTTTGAAAGCTTTTTTTTCCTTTTTTGGCCCTCTAGCAGGTGCACATGGAATTTCTTCTAGTTTTAACTACAACTGGAGAGTATTTAAGTATGGCTGGAGAGGACACATGGCTACAGTCACTGTGTGGCTGCACCACAGCAAAACTACGAGCACTGCTCTGCAAATAGCAACACATCTCTCTTCATCTTGGCAATCAGCTTCCAGGAATTTGCCTAAAAACCAGAACAACTCTAGGTCTTACTGTTGTAACAGGCCCCAGGTTATCATTTAATTTTCTTTGGGCTGTTACTGTTTCCCAACTGGGTAACACAGAAATCAATTACAGAAAGTTTCATTCTTGAGCACGAAAGAGGTCTTAGAAAGAGATGTAAGCTCCAGCGACAGTATGTTCTTATTATTCACCTTGATACAGCTTTTGTACATTGTGCTCATCGTATTTCAATGGTACCTGACAAAACTAATACTAGTTTTCATCTAACACTGGCTTGTGATGTTAAATGAGGAACTGTGTGTGTGAACATGCTTTTAAGATCTACAGTGCACCAAAGAATGAGCTGTTTTCAGCTAACATTGAGCCACTAATGATTTTAATGAGAGTGCCTTCTGGATTCATATTTTTTTCATAAAATACATCACACTAAAACAAAATCAATGAGAAACATTAATTAGGGCCTTTTTAGACGCCTTCTGTGGTGTTGTTTTTCTTTTGAGAAGCACCAGATAAAGAATGCTGTGTTTTATTTAAGCTAAGTTGTTTGACATTTAGATGAGAGAAAAAAGAGAAAAATACTAACAAACACAGGAACAATTTTTGACAGCTCTTTGTCATGCAAGAGAGAAAAAAGGGGACCGACTGTGAGATACTACTTTGAAGCCCTGGAAATTTGTAATGAAAAATTTAAGATACAAGAGAGGAAGAAAGATGAGCTATTCATTTGGTTCTGCATATATTAACACTTGTAATTCAAACTAAAGGTTTGCTATGTGTTTTCATAATTTTGACTCTAATAAATATCTTGGAGAATTGCTTTGATATTCTAAGATCATGCGTGTAGCTTGCATCCATTAAGAAAAATGGGGAACAATCATCATCAGCCCTCTTGGCGCTAATGAGAAGGTCATTGCTCTTTAATTATCACAGACATGAAACTGAAATATTTCAAAGGGTTTGTGGAACACAGTGGCTATAGGCAAAGCTGTGTATCTGTTTATAAGTCTGTCTGTCCCAGAGCAAGTCAAGTAGGATGTGTATCTTCCATTCTGTAGCCTTCCTGCTTTTGTGTATATTTAATTTACAGGTTTGTATCACTGTTTTTTGCACATCGGATTAATCTGGGAAATTTAGACCAGCTATTAGCAGGGGCCGAATAGGGGGGGAGGAGGGCAGGGAGAGGCGGAGAAAAAGGGGTAGAGATGTGAGAATAGTAAAATGTTCCTCATCAGGAGGTATTGTGAAATAAGTACTACTGTGTTGTGTGACCTTATTTCCCACAGCAGGGGTGTTATGAAGAAATAGAAACGGTGAGGTGTTGCAGGGAAATATTAGCAAATTAAAAATTTGTGTTTGGCATTGGTTGTGATCTCACTCATATTTCCACCCTTGCAGAGGGACTGACTACAAGGAGAACAGATGCAGTTGAAGCAAAGCAAGAGCTGAAATCAAAAGAAAAAGTGACTTTTTTCCTGTTGATTCTGAATTCCCCAAAATAATTTCCACTTTCTCTGGTACAGAACTAAAGCAAATCATTCTCTCACACCTAATAGGTTTACACCAATCACATTATATGGGTCCATTAGCTACACTTTTTATTATTTCAGGATTAAATAGAATATTTTAACCTCAGCAATAGGTGAGCACTTTTCTTGCAAGTTGAGCACTTTTCATGCAAGTTTTGCACTTTTCATGCAAGTGAAAGACTGAAGAGTAGAAAGGGAAATTTTCTATCTGTGAAGGAGAAAGAGGAAGATCTGCCTTTTGCATACAATTTCCATTTTCTTTTATACAGTTTGGAATACCGCTGCAGAACAGCTATCTTCTCCCTTTTGGCTTAATTTTCACCTCTGGGAGCAGTCACATTACCAAAGGCAGGGTCAAAATGTGTGTGGGAAGGAGAAAGCATTCAGAAGGCCAGTATTCAAACCTCAGTCTCCTCTGGATGCTTTGTTTTAATGGAGAATTACAGAAAATATGCAAAATTAACTTATAAATCTAAAATTCACAAATATTTCTCATAATTAAGAGTTTCTCTTCACCAGCTTTGGAAGAATGATACTGAATTTCCAGTGCAAACTGACTTACAGATTTTGGATGTCTAAATATTCATTACTGAAATCTGATATGAACATTTCAAGAGAGTAATACAGTGGCAAATTTTTATAACAGAGGAAAATATACCTTTCTGCTGCAACCCTCATCCTGAAAGGCAGCTTAGGTGGAGTTACATTAGTCAAGGAGGGAGTGATTTTCCAAATTATTTCTCATAGATATTCCAACTAATTCTCTTCACAGAATTTGATCTTTCTGAGGAAATACAAATTCCCTTTTCTCCACCTGCTAAACATCAGGCCAGAAAAACTTCTGGGGAATTTCAGTGAAATTCCAAGAGCAAAAATAACCACCATTCTATTTTTTCCAGTCTCTTATAATACTTGGAGAAAGCGAGAGAGACTTAAATCTGAAAGGACCATGTGCAAAGCCAGTATAGAGTGGTAACTGCTCATCTGGTAATGCCAGCAAAAAGCACTGGAAAGTGGTAGATATCCTGAAACCAGGTAAAGTGGCTTAATCCCCAAAGAAAGCAAGTAAATTCTGCCACACAAAAAAATAAGATAGCCCTATTAAAACTAACATAAACCTTGTCATAGGGGTTTTCCCTGGAAATCTATATACATATTATCGTACAAAAGGATCAGACTGCCTTATTCAAAGAAAGACTTTTGCAATCATTTCCAGGGTAACTAAAGCAACTGACTTGGTGTAGTCAAAGCCAAAGCATAGCAGATATCTGAACTGAAACATGCAACTCAATACCCAAATCAAGAAACATTTTCTGACCTTTCTCCTTCCCATTCTCCTAAGAACCTGCTTTGCACAGTTAAGAAATTTGTTACATGAGCCAAATGGTGACCAGAGTGTACTCCCAACAAGTACTTAAGATGCTGCCAAGCTTCCCCTCTGACCAGACTTCACTGCAACAGAAAATTGGAGTTAAACAGAAGCCACACCGACTGTCAGCTCACTCCCACAGCTGGACACCAGCTGATCTAGTGATTGCAGTGATCCTTTCATTAGCCTGGAGAGCTGTCAGTGCTTTCTCTCTTCCCCATTACCACCAAACCCTCAGCTCAATTCAAGAGGAGCACAGAATCTCTGGTATCTCACCTGAAAGTGGGTCTCATTAGCTGGTACTCCTGTGACTGGTAGTTATAACCCCATTCATTCCCACCTGCCCTTCTAACTGGACCATTTTTAAAAGAATATTTTGGGAGAGAAAAACCACACCATTTAGTCAGTGGATAAAATCTTTAGTGTTATGTCAGAAAATAATCTGACCCTCTGTATTTAGGGATACTGCCTGTGAGAGGGACTGCAGAGACCATTTGCTAATGACAATGTTGTTCATGAAGAAAGAGGAACATTAGTTGAATTTCAGAATCTGATATTGCTCATCAATAACTGTGTCAGAATTCCATGTGCTCCAACTAGATTGACAGAAATGCTGTATATAACAAGGCTTTAGTTTTTCTTTGTCCTTCCATAAAGAGCAAGGGTGAAATTTGCAAGTATGGTCAGGGAAGATGAGTACAAGACTGGATTCTTCTAAATACAACAGAAAATAGAAAAATTTATTTTCTAGAATTATGAAAAAAACAAAGTGAAAAGCAAAGAGTTTAGCTCTTTTAATCCTTGGACTCTCTTTTGCACAGGCTTAAGCAGAATGGCAGCATGCAGGTTCAAGCTGCTGCCACAACACAAGTAAACAGGAAGTGCTCACACCTGGAGAGAGACAATTTTCATCTGTAAATCAAGCAGCACAAAAAGCACCAGGGGGCAAGTTTCCTGTTTCAGAGTATTATGCTTCTAGAAATATTTAACATGTTTCCAAATGCTTCTCATCTACAGTATTTTTTATCCTTAAAACACAATACAATGATATAACTGCTCAGTACTACACTTTTTAAATATATTTGTCTCTGATTTTATACAGTTCAATATCCAGATATATTGCTGCATAAATAGAAATTAATTTAATTTACCTAAATAATTATTAATTAAATTGCCTTTTTCTTTATTTTGACTACCCTTTGTATCTTTGACATCTTAAATGCTTTTGCCAAGTGTTTTTTTCCTCTTGATCATTTATAGAGTAAATTGAATTAGTCCTAAAACTGATCCTTGTGGCACTTCATCTTTCTCTGCCTCCTTATATCCTGAGCTGAGTTAGCTCACAAGTAATTTTTTGCCTTTAGCATCAATGCACTTCTTATTATCAGTTCATGTAGCAAATCTCTTCACAAAACTTACAGTAATTAGAAAAGCCCTTTGTGCAGCATTGTATCAAAACATTCGGAAAGGAAATGAAAACAGAAGCATGCTAACAACATTACACAATGAAAGATTATACAGCAATTTTCATCAGGGCAAGATGCATGAGCTATTGACAGCCAGCAGGGGGAATTTGTTATTATTTTAATCTCTTAATGATGGAAATGCCACACACTCAACAAATAGCTTGCTACTTAAGTTTTATATTGCCTCAAATCATCTCTCTTTTTCTGCCATTTATTAGCAACTCTTCTGTATCACATACAATCCTGAAAGCAGCATCTGCTATTGGAAAAGAATACTCTACCACTCTTACTTCTATGCATTTGCCTTCTTTTTTTTTTTTTTTTTTTGAGACTCCTCATTTCACCTCCAGTTTAAATGTCAAGTATCTTGACAGAGACATTCATGGAAGAAACAGCATGCTTCCAGAACTGGGCTAGTAGTAAAGGAAAACAGATGGAAAAATATCACTGGTACAGAGAGATTAAACTGACCTGGAAGTACACAGAACTGCACAGAAAATGTACAGCGCTTACAGGGTTCTGATCAAGTGTATCTGAAAATCCAAGCGATGAGATCTAATCTGCCCTCTGGGAATAGCTCTACACGTTGAAGGCAGAGGTTGTTCTACTATTACCCACTTTTGGCATTAACCAGTGTGTGAAGTAGACAAACACCTCGGTTAAAGAAATTCAGCTCTTACTCCATAGGTATCATGAAGAAAACCCTACACATACTTATTTAGAAATAGAAACACTGTGAAGCTTCATGAAAATAAGACTGTTGGAGCTGTAAGGCAATGGAAAACCTGAGCATGAGGCAATGAATTCCTAGACAGATGGGGGCCTAAGGGGCAAACCCTGCACCTATTAATTTCATGCCATTGGCTTCAATAGGGCCATATCCAATAATGATGAGTGATACTCCTGGTGTGGTTGTTTTTATGTTGTGTTAATACAGTGTTAAGCCAGTTGTTTAAAACTGCTTTGCAGTAATTAAGTAATGGCAGTTTCTCTTACATGTGTTTATTAGTAAAAAATAGTAAAGAATTGTTGCTTTTCTGTTCTTTATATGTGGCCTTAGGGACTCCAGCTTTTGTACTCTCCGAAGTCCCCTCTTATTACTGAACTAAACTTTCCAATAAAGTGCTATAGGGAATCAAGGAGTTTTGGGGGATTTTTTCAGTGGGGTGGGAGTTCAGCTGAACCTCAATATCACCAGAATGGCAGGTGCTACCTTGGAATAGAAGAGGCAAGCAATGCAGGGAGGGCTTTCTGTGCTGCTCTCCTTCATTTTGCAACGTCACTTGGACACAAGGGGTGTGTAGGCAGGTGCTGCAGTAATCCTACTTTTTTTCTCTTCGAGAACAGTAAACAGGGCTGAAGTCAGCTGTACCTAATCAAACGAAATGCCAGAAATCTGTAATGCAAAAAGCATGGGGCTTTCTTAATGCAACACTCACAAGTATTATAAAAATGGTCAGAAAACTAAAATCCAAATCCACTTTTTCCTGTATTTGTTAAAATAGTCAAAATAGGCCTGATTTCCCATTATGACATACCTTATATACTCCTTAACAGTGGTGCAAGATTTGCAGCATGAAAAATCTTTACAGTCACCATTCTGACATTTGCTCAATAGACATGGAAACTATGGAGAATCTGTCTGAAACCCCAGCTGAATGGAATGATGGCTGTTCAAAGCATGTCTTATGACTACTGCATCATAAAAAACCAAACTCACAGCTTATTCCCCACAAAGGATAACTAGATTGCTATGAAACATTCAAGCATCCAAGAAAGGAAGTTCACTCTTCTTTTTTCCAACTTCTTTAACTACTGAGCAATAAAGGTGAACTTCTATACCAAGTAATAAGATAACATGATCAATTAAATCAATCCATGTCAAAAGGATTTACATTTATATTCCACATCATCTTTTAGTGTTCAAATAAATGTTTTCTATCACTCCAATTTTGACATATCTTGCTATAAGGAGAACTTCAGTAAGTTTTGAAGAAAAGTCTGTCAAAGGCGAGGTATGCCTAAAGGTAGCATTTTTATTAAGCTGTGTAAGACACAATAGTTACAAGACACTAAGATGATTTTTCTGGTCAAGACCAGCTTTCAGTAAATCACTGTCCCATAATAATACGGCTCAAGTATTTTAAAGACATTTTGGTCATGTATTTTACTTGAAGTGCTGCTGAAAAGAAAATCCTGTGCATGTCTGACTTTAAAAATTCAGGAGGCAATAGTCTTGAAAATTCTTGTTAAACTGTTTTCTTTCTCCTCAACTCCTTATTTGAAGCATATTTTTAATTATGCGTCATTGCCCACACATAAATTCATTTATGTATATTAATTTTTGCTCCACTTAGCAGAGTGGTCACTTAATTAAATGTCTTCAGTTGTTTTAATGAAAAGAAAAAAAAACAGCTTTAACAGAATGTGTAACACTATACATTTAAACATACTATTTGTTGCCTTTATTTCAGACCATTTGTAACACTGATACTAGGACATTTGTGGAACCAATATTAAAAAGTAATATACTTTTCTAAAGCCCCCAGACTGTTTAGCAGATTTTTAAATTGAAATCAAAATTATACAGATTTTTCATTCTGATAATTTTACCAATTCACTAATTCTTTAATCTTTACAGGTCATTGAACAGCTTCACATTAATGAGATGTAGTTAAGAACAAATTTTACAGTTTTTCTTTTTTCTCTCTTTTTTTTTTTTTTTTGAAAAATGTTGCATATCATTTGCAAATTAGAAAGAACTTGTTCCATTTATGGTACATTTATTTAAAATAATCGAATGCATGAGAGCCAGCTGAACACTGTGTGCAATGATGCTTTAAAACAAATTACCATTTATTTATAAGGAAGAAATAGACTTTTAAAAAGCTCACAGACTGCATTTCATTATTAATGGTGATCTTCACGCAAACCTGATTTCTTTAAATAAGACACAGAAACAAGAGAAAACTCAAAGAAAAACCATGAAAGAAAGCCTTTTTCAGGGACATGCATGCTTTACATATTAGAAATTTGTGAAACATTAACAGAAATTGAGAGCACCTCAGGTGCACATGTGAGGAATCTCAGTGGCAACTTCTCTGCAGATGCTAAACAGTCTCAAACAACACAGTAGATACTGTATTTTAAAAGATCAGAATTTAAAAACTTCACTTTCTTCCAGCACAGTGTATTCAAGAAACACTGCTAACATCAGATGCCTGAAAGACTCAATATTTCAAAATTATTGTACACTGTAATTTCATCCTGTGGAAACAGTGAAAAGTAATTACTTTGGCTCAAGTATGTTAAATTACTATTATTCTATTCTAAATTGAATAGACTGTTTGTCTTTCTAAATGGCAAGTTAAGCACCTCAGGTTTCCTGGGCCGGATTTGATGCCAGGCACATGTGCACACCACCCATCAAAGTCAGCACTAAACACTGGCCAAGAGGTCCATTGTTATTCAGTCAAGAAAAAGTAACTTGCTGAAGATTAAAGTTACATGTCTTAGCTGAATATTTTAAGTGCTGTTCAAGCATTCTCTAGATTTGCTTGCAAAAGTCTATGATCTGTGCATTTGACTGCCACTGGAAGTCAACTGAAAAGCATTTCAAACTTTATAAACAGTTATTTCATTACAGAAGAGTAGCAGTCAGTGACAAAGATATTTTAAGGCATAGGTAGCAAAGTATATTTTCTTTTTAAAAAAGAATAATTGAAAACTAATTCCATGAGTTTCTATTATAATTTCACTATGTTCATTCCCTTGCACTTTAGGTCTCTCTCTCTAACATCTTATTAGCTGGAATCTGACCTGTAGCTCCAAACCTCCAGATAAAGGAGTGACACAATTTCTCAGTAAATTTTGACAGAGGTACAGAGGGAACAATAAAAAATATTTCTTTTAAATCCATTTTTGAAAAAACTCAAAAAATATTTTAGGTTCACAGACATATGAGCTGTTTTACATTAATGAGTATGCACCTGATAATTCTAGAAAATTTCTTCATATAGAGGAATTGCATAAAGCCTAGAACTACGGTTACTAATTAGGTTGCTGTTAACAGCAGCAATATCAATGCCTGACTGCAAATTCCCGTCTGGCCAACGACCTGACAACAATTCCAAATGACTCATTAGTGATCTTCACTTCAGGAGGTGCTTTGTAAAAACCTGAACTAATTCCCTCTTCTTTCACTGAAACACCTATTTGCATGAATCCTGAAATACTAAAATTTAAGTTTCTCTGTAGCTGCCAGCTATTGTCATTGATGAGATTTGAAGGTTTCTTTCTTCTAATAAGCTTCCTAACAGAATTTCTTAGCAAAGAAAAAACACCAAGAAAGTTACAGATCCTGGGGCCCATTTCCAGCTCTGCAATCAGTTCCTCCAATGACCTCACTTTGCAACTATTCTGATTTTTTACTCTAGCAGCCCTGGGGAGTGACGTGGTCTCTGCGTAAGTTCCACTTATACTGCCTTCACACAGTGAAGACCCACTGAGATGTGGTGCTTCTTTTATCCTTCATTCCCTCACTTGTTCTTCCCTGTCTCACTGCAAAATGGGGGGAGAACAACATGCACAGGCCCAGCCTGCCAACCCTCAACAGGCCAGTCTCCGGCTCAGACATTAACATAGCAGTGGCAAGCTGTCCTGACTGCAGATCTCAGGATTCAGAGTACACCACTGGTAACAATATCCTTCCCTTAATGGCTCCTGTTTGCTTTCATTTCTCTCAACATAGGAAGAAGGCAAAGAAATCACAGAGCTCTGGGTGAAGAGACAAAAAACAAAGACAGAGATAATAAGGCGGTACTCATGAGAGAAGGCTTTGGAAAATGTAACTGCCTCATCATGACCTGAATCTAGACAATGTAAGGAAGAGAGAGGGAATGATTACTTTCATCCTCTGTTAGACATAAGAAGATATGCTACCCTGCCCCATCTCAAAGTTAATGGTCTGCCTTTAAGTACATCACCTTCTGAAAGCCCCATACTAGTACTTATGGTATGGCCTATACCACAATTATGCCATTTCTTCCGTTTTTGGGGGTCAACTCTCATTCAGTATGGGATTAATACCCTTTTCTTCATGCACTGGCCAATTCAAAGTGCTCAGTGGAACCACCATAAATAAGGTTTTGACCAAGAATCTCATTTCAGATGAGTTGTAGCTAAATTGTAAAAGTTTCTGACCAGCCAATGCGATTAAAATCAAAGTACATCAACTTGAATTTATATAACTCGTGTAACAGTACTTTAAAACACGGTTTGACTTGTGATGAGAGTTACAATTTGTACAGACATGACTTAAATTATTATACCTCTAGCACTGGAGTAATGTGATTTTTTTTTATCAGTAGCTTTTGGCTCATATGTTTAAAGTATAACACTCATGCAATATTAAAAAAAATCCTTACATTCAAACCTGATGTTAATATGGATGAATAGTTTTAGAAAAGTCAGTCACAACTCACTGATATGAGACATTAATTAGTATTCTAAGGCTATAAACAATGTCAATAGTTTTTGAACAGGTATAAACTGCCAAGAAAATCCTTAAGGTAGTATGAAACTTTCTCTGACAAATTTATTTACCAGATAATAGTTTGTCCAAAATAATATAAATCATATTAGTCCTGCAACTATGACAGTACTCTCTATTTGCATGTACAGATCCATGCAAAGAAATACAGACAACCTTTGTCACCTTTACAGTCACCTTTATGTCCTCTGACCAGCAAATCTAATTTCTTTTACTTCTAAGAATTCAAAGCTAGGCTTGCCATACACTATGGGAATTAGGCTGACAAACTTTCTAAGCCCCAGGAATTTGTCATGGCAAAATTACATTCTCCAAAATTACAGGACCTTCTGCTGAAGAAGTCTTTGATTTAAAAGCAGGATTGTGCAATACTTCCCAGATGTGAACTAATGATCATAACAGTATTGTAGCTTCACAAACTAGCTGCTTGTCTTAGAACAATGGAAATCAATATTGAAAGCTGCTTCAGATGATAAAGACACAAAATCTGGCTCGAATGCAGTTTCTTGGGAATGGAGTGCAATACTTAGGTTAGTCTCTAAGCATTCTCTGCAACATTACCATGTTGCACTCTCATTTCAGACAGCAGCCTGTACTCCTCTGAGCAACCAGCTGCTTTTTTGTCTGAAATAGTCCATCTTTTGTGAGACCTCCCTCATATAAGCTGGGTGGTCCAAGAGAATGGCCTGGTACAGGCACACACACTGGCACTGCACCTCTAACTCAAGCTGGATGTTTTTGCCTGTGTCACTGATGCTCCTCTTTACTGCATAAATGACAAAGACCAAAAAAATTCACAGCAAGGAGGCCACAAAAAATTTGCAAAATACTCTTCCTGTTTCAACACACCCTCACTTCCAGCATGGTTTCTAAATAGCAGCAAACTCTGTTTTTCTTGGGGTCCAGGAATATTCCAGTGTTTCCTCAGGGTGCTGCAGCTCACCATTACCTCTGGATACAGGAGCACAGTGCAGCGCCACTCTGCTTGCCCACCAGATATCCCCTGCCCTCACAGGCTCTATTCCTTGGGGCACGCTGTGCTAGCATGAACCACTCTTCCCAATGAGCATGGCACAACCATGACAAAACAAAAGCATCCTAACAGTGTCCATCACAGCCACAAAAAGGACCTCTACTCCCTTACACTGGATTTAAGGAAAGTTGGCATTATAGAAAAGTACAAAAAAAGTTATAGGTAAAATTATCCCTGTAATATTTATAACAGCCCCTTACAGTTATAGAAATACTGTACTATTGCAATACTACCATACCCATGAAGTCTTCATGTCTTTTCATGCATATCCTGAGCTCTCCATACCAACTCTGAATAAAAGTATCCACTTCTATTACCCCACATTTATGCTTAAGTTCTCTCTCCATTTCTCAATCTCTCTCCCTCTCAGTGACATGTTTTCAGGGTGCTGCTGTACTCAAAGACATTCACAACAACAAATATTTCCTTCAGTTTGCAGTTTTCTTGACAAAGCACTGCCCTCCTGACCAGAAACACATCGTCCTGGTTTTTGGAAGCTAGGGCCTAATATATCCATTCATCCAGTTTTACCTACAAGAGCAAAATGCTGGAGCAACACGCAAAGCAGCCAGCTACAAGAAAAGCAGATGGATAAGAAAAGGGAATTTTTTAAAAAAGTTTAATGACAAAAATTGAAGGTGCATGAGCATTTTCACACAGAAAAGGAAGGAAAATTATTTATTCAGTATGTTTTCTCAGAAGAGGATTAGGAACTGGTCATTGGACAAGACTAATCAAAACAGAGAATTCAGGCAATCACCAGTATCCAAGTAAGAACTAGGAGTCACTGACAAGATTCTAGGATGAGGACATTGTAGTGACTATAGAATCTAATAAACAGTTAATTACACCACAGAAAAAAATAGTGTGAGAAAAAGATTTTTTTGTAACAGAATATCCAACAAAATAGTTCAAACTGCTCAAAACAAAAAATCTATAGCAAAAGTTAATCCATCAGGGGCCTTTTATACTGTGTGTCTTACATTACTATGTAAAATAGTGCAATAATTTTCAGATCAGATCTGCATTTTAAAAATCTACAACTTATTGTATCATCCTCCATTTGTAGAGACTGGTATTAGCAGACAGTCGTACAGTAATATGCAAATGGGTATGCAACAGAAGCACACAATAATTTAATTTGGAAGAGACCTCTGAAAGATCTGTGGTCAAAATATCCCACTACATTAAGGGCCAGAGACAAGGTTAGAGACAACTTCAAAAGTAACATCAGGTTTCTCAGGGCCTTTGTTCAGTTGCATTCTGATTACCTCCACAGAGATTTCACAGCCGCTCTGGGCTCCTGCACCAATCTTTGACCAATTCCAGGGTGAAAACTCCCTGAAATCACAACAGTATTTTGTATGTTGTAACCTTTGTCCATTGCCCCTTTTTACTTTGCTGGGCACATTAAAGAAGAGTCTGCTATCTTCTTTATAACTTATTAAACAGTTGAAGATGGCAGTGTGATTCATCTTCTCTTTCCCAAATTGAAGCAACTCTCAAGACACTCATTGTACCTCATGTGCTTCAGCCTCTACAGAGATTTTGGCAGACATCTGCTGGACATGCCTCTCTGCCAGTCTACCAGCAAACACCACACTGGAGACAGCACTTAAAATACCATCTCCCTTTCACCAGAGGGGAACACACATCTCCCTCAGCCTGCTGTCTGCTCTCTTGCCAGGACAGCAGTAGGTTGCAGACCTTTCTTGACACAAGTACACACAGGTGACTCAGATTGGATTTGCCATAGGTCAAGACCCCAAGTGCCTTCCCACAGAAGAGCATCCTTGACAGTCTGCAATCTCAGATGCAGGACTTTGTATTCAGACTGTGTTGAACTTCATGAGATTTTCATTGCCCCATTTCTCCAGCAAGCCAAGGTAGCTCTGGATTGCTGGACTTGCTTTCCAACACAGAGTCACCTGTGAACTGAGTGTGTGTACATTCCATCCCATGTCCAGCCCAGTAACAAAGACATTAAACCACCTTAACCCTAGTACTGACTCCTGAAGAATGACACTAGCTGGACCCTGAACCAGTAACCCTTTGAGCCTGCTGGTGCAGCCAGTTTCCCATCCACCTTGGAGCTCACCCAGCCAACTCATACTCAATAAAACATAACATTAAATTGCATATGTAATTTGGATTTCTTTCAGGTAAGTATACAGAAACAGATCTGCCAAACAGAGAAGAAGGGACTAAGCTACTCCTGTCAAGGCAGGGGAGCAATGACAAGAGGCCAGAAGCCTTGGAGATCCCAGGGGAGAGCCTATCCTTGTGCCAGATCTGCTGCCAGGAGTGGGTGCAGCTGCCACCTGCCAGCAATAACCACAGAGCACATCATGTTCTTAACTTCTCCAGCAGCATCGGCCTGCCGGAGCCTTCCAGGGCCACATGCCAGCAGCGGAGTGGCAGGAAGACTATTTTGCTACCCATGCAACTGTTTCTTGCACTGTGACTGTAGTCAGCCTAGATACTATTCTTGGTTCAACTTTCCAGCCAAGCAGTCTGTAGCTATAATGTGCAAACTGCATGCATGTCAAACAAGTTCTTAAAATTTGACAACGTAAGTAAGCATTAAAATTGTGATGTGCATAAGTTTGTGTTTTTCTTTAAGCATGCATAAATACAAATACCTATTTATCTTATTTTTCAGGTAAAATAATGGTAGTGTCTTCTTGTGACTCAAGAGAACCATACCACTTAACTAAATGTTTAAATAATCAAAGTACTAGCACTTATTAAGCCTTCCTTTATTCCCTTCAGATATTAGTTATTACAGTGTTTTGGGACAACTGAAAAATATGTTTCCAGTCATTTGCCATCAAAAGCTTACACTCTGCTTTCTAAGCCCCACACTAGTGCCTTTTTTTCCTGTAAGGAAAAGCATTAGAGATCTTCGATGTCCCCTTTGTGAAATCTGTGTGCTTCTGCTTCACTTCTCAATCCAACTTAACATGTATGTCTGTCCTATTTTAGCAGTTGGTATCTATACAAAACACTGAAAAAACCCCAAGAGTAATATATGATACTCGGTTTTAAACTAAGTTTAAGACATTAATCAAAATCCTTTTTCTTCAAAGTTCAAAAGAGACCCCTTCAAAACCACTCTTGACAGACCACAGAGGATGGGATCTAGACATCTTTTAAGCGAGAGGTTGTAGATGCCAACTTTATTTCTCAAGTGGCAAAACCAGACATATTAACTCAGATGGAACAAGAAAGAAAGATGCCTTCCCTGTCCCAGCAAACCTATTATCATGAGGGCTGTGAATATTACGTGTTCAATGTTCTATGTGAAAGAATGAACAGCAAAAGCTTTCAAAATTTAGTCAGCTGTAAATGCATACTGTTCTTTGAACTTCAGATGTAAGCTCCCCTGAAAGTTAGCCTTTAAAAAGTTAGAGAACAATATTTGAAAAATAAAGGAATACCATGTATAAAATTTCTATACTTTTAGAGTAAATTCAAAAATTAATACGTCATAATCTTGTTAAAGTGAGATTTTTCAGTATAATTCTAGTTGCACTAACCTGATGTTTAAGGATGATCTGTCTATCCTTCCTGCTCTAAGTTCTGTATATTTCAGAAATAAATCTTGATTGGCCCCAGTTCTAACATTATCTTGAATTTCTGTATATTTGCTGTTTCCTCCAGAATGATATATTTTGAAAACAGCATTAATTTCAAAAGTAATAAAAGCACAAAACTTCATGGTTGTAGAGAAAGGCTGGAAAGCATTAACTAAATACACTGATAAAATTTCCAGAATAGATTCCAATTGAAATAAATTATCTTTCCCACAGCAGTTATTCCAAAGCAAAATGGTTTTTGTTTGATGATAGAACAGCCACACAGGGGTAGCGTTTAGCAAATGATATTCCATTTCACATTTTTCACAAAACATTTTCAGTTCTTTATTCTCATGTAGATTAGTCCTAGGACTTCCAGACTACACCTGGAAATAATGGAGGAGCATGTTTAGACCCATATTTCTTTTTTTTTTTTTTTCTCTCCCCAGTCAAGATTTCTTAGAGGTGTTGGGCAACTATGGACAGAACTAGGCATAAAGAATTTTGGCCATTTCCTAGGCTGACAGGTAGCTTGCGTGTCAAAAGTGGCTGTTGACCCTGAACATATTTCTGTTCTACAAGAACCACCGCAGGGATACTGGACTGGGTTAGGGCACATGGTCCTCCTCACTGCAGCAAGACCGTTTGCTGCCCTCATCCTTTCCCTCCATACAAACTCAGTAGGTCCAACACTTCAGTGTTCTTGCCAAGTCCCTTTCTTTCTCATAGCAGGACTCATCCTGGTCCTTGACCTCACGATAATTTTTGTTCCACAGCCCTGAGAAGCCATAAGCTGAAGCTGAGCACACTTCCCCATTGCAAGTGCTTGCAGCTGATTGTTCCGGGAAGTATTTTACTGGGGAGCTCTGCAAGGGGGAACTTCTACAATGGGACTTTGTGTCTGTCTTATTGTGCATATTGTGTGAATTACTGTACTTGTCTCACTGAGGATAAATAACACAGCTCTTTCTGAAGCCAAACATGCTGCAGGTCAAGTTTGCCCTCCTTAGTTACACTGGCGGCCTGAGTACGTGGAAATATGCCAGAGTCAAAGTGGACAGTAATAAAGTCAATGGCATTTTATCAAATATTATAGCTAGGGGCAGAAAGTGATCCAGAGTGTACATTTTGAATAGAATTCTTTCAGAAAGCACTTCAGAGAAATAAAACAAAACCAGTTTATTTTCCTTGATAATATTCAATCCAGGCATTACAACCCACAGGAGACCAGTAAATGATTGTTACTGGAAACTTTGAAAAATCATTGCAAAAGAAAACATTTATACAAGTTTATGAAGGCTTCTGAAGTATGGCTGATATGTTCAGGCCCAAAAGGGCTGTAAAGTATCAAGATATTACATAGAGTAATGCTGATGGGTTTTATTCTATTTACACTGAATGCAGTTTAGTTTGCTTTTTGCTTATGGGAAAGGTGAATTCTATACTGAAAAATGTTTTGATTCCACTCTAGTGAATTTCTTATAGAAACACAAAAGATTACTTGGATTAATAACAAGAGTAATAAAAATAGTCCCTATTTTATAATACAAAGTTAAACATATGTATTTGTAATGGGAAAATATATTTTGTAGAAAAGATATAAAATTTATATCTTGGCAAACAGATTCAGAGAAAGTAAAAGTAGCCCTGAATGGTCACCCAAAACTGGCTTTAGCCTATATTTGCTTATAGTAGAAGTATTTCTCTTAGGTCATTTCTGGTTTATGCCTGCTACTGACGATAATTAGAGATGCTTAATACTGAAGAGGGGCTACACCAAGATTTTAATCACAATGTGTTGCATCTGAGTGCAGTGTTTCATCAGTATTTGAGCCAAGATTTTTAAGTTGATAAACCTTTAAGTAAAACTGGTTCAAGTCTAGAATGAACTCAGATTTATTTATGGCATTGCATTTAAAAAAAAAATAACCTCAATATTATATATCAATCAGATACACTCTTATGCAATCATTTTGTATGTTCTGTCTGTCCAACTTTGAAAAGAACACAGTGAAAGAATCAGGCAGAAAGAATACAGATCAAAGAAGTGGATCTAAAAATCAGGCAAAGTCATGATTGCAGTCAAAAATAGTTACAGAAGGAAAGCTTGAAACATTTGTTTGGGCTTTGGGGGTTTTCTTTGTTGTGTGTTTTTTTTTTTTTTAGTAGAAAAAAAGGGGGAAGAGAGAAGGAACATGCTACAGCTCCTGCAATGAACACACAATCTGAGGGTTTTCATATGTTCTCATGTCCCTGATCACTGCATGAGAATAAAGATTGCAAAACCACTCTCTTTAAAATGTAACATTTTTTTTAGTGTTAAATTCTTTAAGTTATTTTTTTTAACCACAAATGTAGAATTCATTGTTGTGATCAAAACATTTAGTTGTGTAGGAAAAACACAAGTGATTACATTGAAAACTTAAGAATATAAACCACTACGCTTAGCACAAAACCTGACTTGTTAAAGAGCTTAACCCAACTCAAGACTAAACAAAACTCACCTTTTGGGTAGGTTGCCCTTTGCATCAAGTAGTACCACTTCTACTATGAATGCTGTTAAATTTACCCATTAGTAATTCAGCATTTCTATTTCCCCATTATGCTACTACATTTCCAGTTGCTTTCATTTAAGAATTATTCTAGTCTTTATTGACAAAGAATTGCTCTGAGATCAATAATCTGCAAAGACCCTGTGTGTTCTTCCATGCACAGGCTTCCAAGAGAGAGGCCTGCAGAAAAGGAGAAGGCACTTCATTCATAATTATTAGACATATCTCCTTGGTTTGGAGCTATCAATAACCTCCCAAAACCCAAAAATATTATAGCCAAATAATTCAGGTCATTCTAGTGTTCATTGAACATCATCACTGCATAAAAGAGTGGCTAAAGTGCAGTATTAACATCTAGAATCTGAACAGAAGAGAAATGGATTGATGATCTAATGTGACTCTCTGAATATCAAAGGCTTTTAATTTACTTGTTCTTATACCCTGAGCTATGTGTTTAGGAAAATTAGCATTCAGTGTTGTCTAAGAGCTGTCCACCTTTACATTTACTTTCTTTATAGGTGTGGTCAATCTCCAATACAACAAAGGATGATGGAGGAAAAGGAATAAATGATGCCATTAGCACAGAAACTGAATTCTAATTTCCTCTGGCATCCTCTGGTTAATCCATACCATTTTGGCATTCTCACATATATTTTACACCATCTTCTAATATTTTCAGCAAACATATTCTCTTTCTTGTTTTCAAGGCCATTCCTGATTTCTTTCCATGTCCCCAACTTGTATTTTCCAGGCTTCTGGAGAAATATCATCAGGTTGAGGAGAGATCACAGACTGTTCTGAATTGGAAGGGATCCACAAGGATCATCAAGTCCAACTCTGTAGTCAATGGCCCATACAGGGGATTGAACCCACCACCTTGGTGTTATTACAACCAAGTTTTAACCAACTGAGCTAATATTTTGCATCTGGTTCAGTTACAGACATCTAGTGGTGTCAGTTGCTGTCTCTTGATTATTATTCAAAGAGGATTTGTTGCATCTTAGTTACTTCAAACCCAGCAAATGCCCAGAGGGGCTCCATGGTGATGATTTATGCAATTACTTTAGCGAAGCTTGTAGACAGTATCCAGACTTCTCTGGTGGTATACAGTGATAAAGATCAATTATCAGTAGAATGATCTGAATTATTTGGCTATAATATTTTGGGAGTTTAGGAGGTTATTGATAGCTCCAAATCAAGGAGATATGTCTAGTAATCATGAATGAAGTGCCTTCTCCTTTTCTGCAGGCCTCTCTCTTGGAAGCCTGTGCATGGAAGAGCACACAGAGTCTTTGCAGATTATTGATCTCAGAGCAATTCTTTGTCAATAAAGACTAGAATAATTCTTAAATGAAAGCAACTGGAAATGTAGTAGCATAATGGGGAAATAGAAATGCTGAATTACTAATGGGTAAATTTAACAGCATTCATAGTAGAAGTGGTACTACTTGATGCAAAGGGCAACCTACCCAAAAGGTGAGTTTTGTTTAGTCTTGAGTTGGATTAAGCTCTTTAACAAGTCAGTTTTTGTACTAAGCGTAGTGGTTTATATTCTTAAGTTTTCAATGTAATCACTTGTGTTTTCCCTACACAACTAAATCTTTTGATCATAACAATGAATTCTACATTTGTGGTTTAAAAAAAAAAAAAAAGAAACTTAAAGAAGTAACACTTTAAAAGAGGCCACTTTATTCACTGTGGGTATGACACACTGTATATTGGGCATGGAGAACAGGGGCACGCAAAGTAATAGCAACAAGAAGCATTAAGGATTTGAATTCCAATTTGCACTCATGTCCTTCTGTTGCCTTGAATGCATTTGCAGCATAAAAGCTCATACATTTTAGGTATAAGTATGAAGGTTAGAGAATTCAGACTTACCAAGAATGAACCTGGAACAAGCTTGATGTTTGTGACAATCTTTCACAAAACTTCAGGTTGCTGTTGTTTCTGTCAAAGGCCTTGCCTCCAGGAACACAAAGCCAACAAATCATTTTTACATTCTTCCAAACAAAACAGGGGGCTGCAACAATCTGAGTTGGGAAAAAAAAAATGGGGAAGTATTTTTGAGACTTATCTGGGTGACTCATACATAATTTAATTAAAAGAAGTTGGACACCACACTCACAGATTTACAGTCAGTGCAGACACACACATGTAGGATCATCCATCTACTACAGAAAGAAAGCTTATTTACTTTCCCAGGAAATCTCTGGAGAAAGGAAGAGCACCTAACAGCTCTGCCTGTTGCTAGACTTCAAACTGCCAGTCTAGCCCATGGCATTTTGCAAACATTACTCAACCAGGTCATATCTGTACAAGCAGATATATCAAGGGAGTGGACTTAAGTCACTCACAGCCAGTGCTGAGCTTTGACTTGAAAGTCTCTTTCTCTCCCTCTGGCCTTTCATGGTCTCTACTGCTGTGGGGAGAAGCCTCTCCTGGAGAGCAGTTTCTATCAGCTCAGATGAGCCACTCACTGCAATGGCTGCATGGCAGATGAATCAACTCAGGTGGACAACTTGGAACTTGCAGAAATGGCTTAGAGTGAAACATATCCAACAACTAAGCTCCACATCTGTGATGTACATGAGCCTAGTAATCTGCACGTGTCTTGTGGGAAGAGGGGGAAGGCATACAACTTGAAAGATTTTTGAGGGGAGTGGAAAAAAAGCACAGCTACTTCTGTGTTTAGCTATTGTCATAAGAAGAAAAAAAAGCTAGGGAGTTATTTCCCTTCAAAATATTAAATTTAGATGAACCTTGACGTTTCTAGGTGAGAAACCAAAGTCTAGCTCCAGGTAATAGCATATATGCTATGTATGTCACTAATGAAATATATACAACAACTAAGACACATTACTTAAGAGAGGCCCATTAGTCATTTTTGTGTTTACAACGCACTTCTTGCTGCTCAAACATAGCTTCTCTGACTTGATGAAGTATATACAGAATACCATTGTGATTTTTCCACAGAACACTAGCTGGTATAGAGAAAATGCAAATAGTGCATAGTGCTGCAAGATCCAAACTCACAGAGTACAAACTGAATTGTTTGAAAAGACATATGGCATCCCAAGTGTAACAGATAGTTGAATCTCAAGGGGGAACCATTGTTCATTCATCTGGACCAAGTGACATTCTTTATGCAAGAATAATTCCTGATTAAAGGGTGAGTTTTAATGGAAACTAATTAGGCAACCTCTTTAGCCTGGGCATAATGATCAAATGAGCTGTCACACAGTACCTGATACAATGATCTCACTTGGTACAAGATTTTATTCCTTAGCAATTACACTCCCACGTTGCACTGCATGTGTTTATTGCCTGGAGCACACATGTCAAATTAAAGAGCAGCTTATGCACCTGATATTTAATTATTGCCTAGCACTACAGACAACCGGGAAATGTCAAAGCGAGCAGTCCTGCATTGGAGCAACTAAAACAGATATCTTCCCTGGTAAAGAAAAAAATAGAGATAAAATATGTATGGATGATTCAGTTGTCGTACAATTCACAGTTACAAAAAAAAAAAAATGGTCTCCCAAACCTTACATAATTTACCATCATGCTCAACACAGAGAATACTCCCTAAGCAGAAGAGTACGTGAAACAGGTTCACCAGCTCACATGATTATTTGTATTAGATGTATTTTTGCATGATTAAAGTGTATACAAGTAAGTAGTGGAATTTGAGCTGGTTTATACCAACTTCAAATACCAAAGGAATCATTTATTTATTCAGGTATGGACTAATTCACAGGTGTTAAAAGAAACATTCATTTCTACAACTCTGTTATCCTGCAGTTAACTTAAAATCATCCTTAGCTTACTGGAAATTTTTCTAAATTCCTTCATAGCCAAATCACCTCCTGAATCCTTGCTGTAATAAGGCTGAAATGAAAAGCTGGCAATACTAAAAGACATGCAAGAAAAGTGTTTCCAACAAATTGAGACATGCTAATCAAAAAAGAAAGTTTTATGGCTGTGATGGAGGTGCTGACAATAAGGTGAGGAAAAATCCATACCACCCTAAGTTTTGAGTGCAATTTTTAATAAAGAAAAAATGTGCAGAATACAAAAGAGTTTCTCTTAGTCATTGATCTGTAATGGAACACCCAAATAGAGATTCAATGGTATCCTGTGGCTAAGAAAGTTGTGTGTGTAACTTGGACCATTCTACTCCAAAGAAAGGAATCTAATTACCCGTAATCTTAATTGCACAGTCTAATACTAAAAAGGCTTAATAAGAGTGCTTTTGTATTTACAAAACTGCACAGCTTGTGAAAGAACCCTCAAAACATTTGGCAGGAATCCCAGCCGAGGTATGACTGACTGGAACCTCTAATGACTACAACATGTAAACAAGTGTTTTGTTTCGACTGATAATCATTAACTTCCAGTGTCAGACTTATCCCACAAGGTTTTGTTCACTCCTTCACCAGGCTGCTTTACAAAGGCATCTGGTGCTAAGGGAAAGGGCGAGGAGGGGGGGAGGCGGAAAGTGCAGAGTGCTATACAGTGTTGTCACTCTTAAACTAAAGTGGCAGTAGGCAAATGAAAGGGTCATGAGGTAAATGCTTCTAACAAGGAGCAAGCTGCTGTGATAATTCCCACCATTCTTTGATGGTCCCTCTTACTGTGTGACTTAGTGACATAATGTGCTCACCTCCTGGTTATTTTATTTTATTTTTTAATGAAGAAAGGTAATTTGAAACAGAGCCTTCATGCCGTGGTAGCTTTCAAAATCAAAAGTGAAAAAAAAAAAAAAATAGAAATTTGCTTTCCCTTACTACTGTAGTACTGGAAAAATCTACCTCTAAGTGTTGCATAAAAATAAAAGACAGAGGAGCAGTTGAATACAAGTTCTACAAGGATAAATCTGGTTGTATGCATAACAGAAGGAAAGCATGTCAGAAATTGCACAAACTGCCCTGGTTATCTCTGCTTTGAAAAGGTTCCCAGCAACAGTAATTTTAAAAGTGAATTTCAAATGTCCAGATCCTCAGCTAGATCAACTCTGCTAAAATGTAGACATCATGGGGAAGCCATAGGTATCTCATCATTCATTTACTTTACTATCAAAATACCTCCCATTCAAACAATTTTATGTAGAAACACTGAAGAAGTTGTGAAAAAGCTTGTTCATTGTGTATCATTTGAACCTTTCCAGTCTATAAACAAAACACTGAATAACCCATATTTACATTCTCAACCCTTTCTTAGCTTGGGAAGTGCAATTAATTTGGTAATTTTTAACCATGCAGTTTAAAACAGCAGGAGTAGCTTACAGATTGCAGATCTAGTGCTTCTGTGGCTAACTGTGAGTAAAAGGTCATTTGTAAAGTCCATTTAACTATTGATACCACAGAGACTATTTTCAAAGGTTTACACTTATTTCATGCCCTGCCAGGACCCTGCCTGTGAAACAAGCATTTCCTGATCAGTTTTAGCAGAGCACGGAGAAGCAGACTGCGATAGCTCTCACAACTGCATGAACGAATTTATGCATGCAACTCTCCAACAGCTTTGATATATAACCCTGCAGAATCAGGTAGGAGCTGTGAATCAGCCTGGTTAAATTTATTTAAAAAACACTTGGCAAAGCAAGTTTGCAATTGTTTAATTTTCATTATAACTGCTGCCTCACAAGATAATGAGCCCTCATAACAGTGTTTTATATAAAAGCACATTATGCCTTTACACAGCACACACAAATGGCCAGTGATTATTAACAATGTTAAAATGTCAGTAGAACCAAGCCAGCATAACGGCATAGATTTAGATGCCATAAAAGCTGCAAATGACTATTACATTGTTTTAAGGAAGCATCTTAAAAAGGCTCTTATAACGAGAGGAAAAGAAATATTTGTTACGAGGAATAGAAGTTTATGATGAAATGTCAATCAAATTTGAGTTCACAACAAGCATTAGGCACAAGAAGTAGCTAAGCTCATCACTGCTGTTACTAGTACTCTCAGTTTTAGGATCAGAGATAAAACGCTGCATAAATAATTTTTGCTTTTACCTTTGACTTGAATTTTTTTCCCCTTGCCATTCCAGGATTTCAGTGTTTTGGAATGCTTTAAGAAAACCTTGTCAAAGTAAAACTTCAGAGAGTTCAAATCCGCACATTTGCCACTGATTTACGATCAGAAAAAAAAAGGTCCAACATTTAAATAAAAGTCTAGTGAAGAGTAAAAGGTCTAGACAGGATAATCATGATCTAAATTATTACAAATATTTTAGAGGCTTTTAGCCTCAAAATGTCACTCACAACATCATCTTAGATTCAAGTGGATCTTACTTTCATTCACTGTGGGGTAGTTAGTATGGTAAGAAGTCTGAATCACAAAGGATCCAAGTTAGGCTGTTTTTGGTTATTTACACCAATTCTCCAAAGTTATTCATGAGAATTTTACATTATTCAACTCACTAGGTTATGTCCAGGTTAGTTTTATTTTAAAATTAGGAAGAAAAAATAATTATGTGATGAAGTTTGGGGGATATTTTGTTGTTTGGTATGAGTCTTGGCTTGGTTTGGGGTTTTTTTTTTGGGGGGGGGGTGTTGTTTTTTTTTTGTTTTTAAGTTAATACTATGTAGAAAAGAATACAGTAAAATCTCAAATTTTTCAGAAGAATTACTGTTTTCTCCATTCAAATCCAAAGCTCTACAAATGCATATAGGTTAAATAATTTTTAATTTTAGCTTGTTCAGTTGCCAGGCCACATGCTGCATTTCATTTCATACATTAACAAAAGGTGTTCCAGAGCAAATGAATTGTGAACACTAATGTTTCCCCCACTAAAGATATGCATTTATTAATATAAACCTTCAACCTCTTTATTAAATGTGAATATAAACACAAATGTGAAGTCAAGCATTTTAGACTGTCTGGATCCACATAATCCATTGCCAATAATAGGTTTTTTTCGTTTCCAACTATTATCATTTTATCTCACACAGACAGTAGCTGTTCAAATGCAATATTCAATAAATATTTGTATCTCCCTCTCATTAGCCACAGGCCTAATTTTTCCCCTCAATTATTATAAACCAAATACTTTAGAAACTAAGATACGTAAAATAATAAATTGGTACATCTGTATAATTAATATAATATAGAATTTTGAACCTGATAGACAGGGGACATTTAAAACTTGACTTTTAAATATTAATCTTCTTTTGTTGCTCTCATTGGGCACTCAGTTGTGAGTTGTGTTTAAGATGGTAAATTAGTCTACCCTTAGCATGCATGAGAATAGATATTGTTTCTCAAAAGTTGGAAATCTATCATTTGTCTCCAGTCAGCTTTAACATTTAGCAGGTTTTTAACAAATACACACACAGGCAACAAACCCTGAACATTGGCAGAGATGCTAAGAGGGCTATTAATTAAGCCATATTAGTACAGTGTGATCAAAAACAAGACATCAGCACCCTTAGGGTAAAAACATATTTCAGGTCAAACTTTACACCCATGCACAAACATATAAGTGTATGCCTATACACACACACACAAATAGGCACACATAAAGAAGTATATATCAGACGAACCCTTTCTTTATGCTAACTATAAAAAAAAAAAAAAAGGCATCAAAGTAACTATTTACTCTGGCTGCTTCATTTATTTGCACTGTAAATTGTTTGAGATCAGATTTTAAAGCTCGTTTGGTTTTTGATCTGTTCAAACCCAAACCATTGTCTCAAACTGTATATACTGATGGCCTGGCACCACCTTATGGCAGCCATCAGAAATGCAGATGGGAGCTCTTCCAGATGCATGAGGAAAAATTAGCAACACTTAAACATGTTAAAAGAAAAGAAGCAGCGATTGTTTTCTCAAAAATAATCAACAGGTATTTATCTAGAAACTATCTAGCTGCTCTTAATCATGTTTTTAATTGGCTAAACAGGTGTGATTCTTGCGAAGGGTTTGTGCTGTCCAAAATCCATAGCAGAGCAAATTAATAAGTGAATGCTGTATTAGGGTTTTTTTGAAAATACTGTTTAATAATCACCTTTCTTATCACATCAAAGCTCATAACCAGACCAGAATTATTGTTAGGCCTTCTGTGACAGGGAATCTCATCTACAGTGCATAACTAGAGTAAAGGGTAAAAGTAAATCAATTCCAGCAACTAGGGAAAGATAAATAGGTGACTTAAAAGCAGAGAAGAAAAAATGTCTTTAGTAATTTTTTAGCCACAGAAAATGTTATTCAAATCTTACTTGGTCCATGATACATACTACAGAGAATAAAAACAAACAAACAAAAAACAAACAAAAAACAAAACCCCAAACCCCTATACCCACTCCTCAATCAAATGTAAGACATTAAACAATTCCCTCGGCTCCTCCATCCTCAAACAAGATAACAAATATTACAGTTTGCAGTATGAAGAAGCTGGCTGTTCCCAGTGCAGAGGTAAAGTCACAACTTAATTCCCAGACATCTTAGTCAGAGCATTCGTTCAACTCCAAATTAGATTTCCAGCATATGGGATTACAACAAAATGTAAAGGCAATATAAGAAGCCCAAAAAGCTTGTTCAAAAATCCTTGGAAACAACTCAGTTTCTTTCTCTCAGAGAAGCTGCTAAAACCCTACTTGGTATTGCAAGTTTAACTCTAAGTTGCCTTACGCTCTGGTGTGTAGTTTGCTTTTCATTGCCTTACTTATGAAGGCTGAGCATTATCAAGTGTGAAAATAATTTTCTGCTGCTCCCATAAAACAATAAAGAAAGCTAACAGCATTTAGGTTTGTTCTTTTTCTATTTAAACATATTAATAGGAAACCTGAAAAGGGTGAACTGGTGAGGCATAATCTTTAATTGACAGATTGCTTACTATAGGTTTTGCGTGAAACTGACTGTAGCAAACACCTCAAAATTTTAGATCTCCTGGATCTCACAAACATACAGCACCTGCAGAATTCCAAAGAAATGAACAGTGCTTTCAGAGGAGAAATTAAGTCTCAAATGCCATCATGGACTAAAAATGCTGTGGCAGCTTCATCTAATTTTAGATAAGCTGGATTTTTCAAATGTAAAAGGAAGTGGATGGAATAATGCATAAAGTTTACTTGCTCCTGTGTTATCTAATTCCATTTAAAGCTGTCACAACTTGCCTGGACACTTTCATCACTTCCATGTACTTCTGCAAGAACTATCTAGGAATCTGCACCTTGTAACATTGGATATTCCTATATTTAAGGAGAGAAGGATGTATGTGTACATTGCAGGTATTCCTGCAACAATTATAAACTCTTTTAATTATGACATAGCCTCAAATCCTCAAATTTCTGGCTCTACAGTGTCAGTCTGACAGGGAGAAAACAGCCTATGCTTAGATAGATTGTTCTGGACACTTGAGTGCTATGAAAGGAAATATTTACACAATTTTTTTTTTTTTTTTCTGCAGCTCAACACTAACAACTAAATCATAGATTCTGGACCACAGCTCCCTATAAGGAGAACTATTTTGCAGCAGATTTCAGAAAACCACATTACACCTGTGCTCATAAGAATAACACCTGTATTTCTATAAAAGCTTCCTTAGGAGAGAGTCAAATTTCTTCAACAAATTAAGACACAAACAGTGCTCCAAAAGTGAGCAGATATTACTACATGCACTTTATAAACAGAATAGAGGTGCACATTTAATATTTTCTTTGGATGAGATGACAAGTGTGAAGCCTCTTGTGTCTTGCTTCCTGAAACATCCTTTCTCCCTTTTCTTTATTCTCTAGGCAGTAACCATGATAGCAGTGGAGGTTCATACAATTTATTGAGAGAATGGAAAAGGCATAGAAGATATTCTTACTATGATGGATTTTAATTCAGAAGACATTATTTGTCAGAAATTCCATAGCTTCAAAAGGAAAAGAAAACTAACAGCAACAGCTAAACTTGCACCACTAAATATAATAGTACAATTTATATGTTATTTTCACAAGGATAAGCTGTTTTCTAAGGACAAGACAAAATAATCATCTCTATAGAAGCAGCTTGAGTAGTCTAAATATGTCCCAGTTAAAATTTTTAATGAAGCTGCAGAGTGAATGCAAATCTACAAGTCCCAGAGCTGGTGTAGCACCATGTAATTTCTAAGTAACAGTGCCTGAGAAGTCCCCTAGCAGCACAACGCAATTCCTGCTAAAGAACGGAGTACCCTCATAGCATGTTAGTGGTCTACACAGCAGCATTCAATCAGTTCCTTTAATCCAAGGAGTGTCTTTTACTTTGTGAGGAATCTAACTCCACTGAGGGGGATTTGAACTGGAGGTCTTCGGATCTAAAAACAGCAACATTACTAACCAAAGAAAAGGCAAATTTCCAGTACCTTTCAGTGGAGTCCTAAGAGGCCTGTAAAAACGGTGAGAGTCTCTCCCTTGCAGGGATACTAGTTATAAGGGGTAAACCACTCAGCCAGGTTTAACAGAAACATATGGAGGGGGAGAAAAACCCACACAGGAAAAAAGGATGCTAAATTATAGAGGAACAGTAGCAAATATGTTGTATTCATTCCAGGTCAGAGTTCACAAGGAATTAAATCCTGGCAGAGCCTGAGTGCTTTCAGCTACCATTGGGCCAAATACTCCCATCTTTAATGTTTCCTTGAAAAACGACAAAACTGCCAGTGACTCCCAAATTATTTTTCCCCCATTAGAAGAATATCTGGAGTGCCTAAGTGAGAGGAAGACACAACAGAACTATTCTGGCTTACAGACACAGGTTTCTTTGCATATCTTCTCCCCCTTAAAGAACCAGGAAAGTCAGGTGCATAACAGAACAAGCCAACAGAACAAATATTCCTCATGAAAACTCGAGGTAAAAGATGACTTGTTTTCCTGCTTGCTAGTAGGACAGTTTCCCCCACTGCTGAAGTACTTGGAGAGCTTGTATACTCCTTCCCTGGAAAGAGGTGCTCCCTCCCCCACCTTCCTGCTGCTGTCCTGTTCCAGGTGAGATCAGCAGCTCTGAACTCCAGCACACTGAGCTGACGGGAAAGCTGAAAAGCTTTCCTGGGGTTTTTGGCTCACAACCTCTAACTTTTTGGGATGATGCCAAAATACAGCTCTTTCTGTGCTTGTTGGCTCAGCAGCCCTAACAGACTGAACTAAAGCACAGGCCTCCAAAGGACAATTACTCATTTATGCACAATGAGCATACAACCTTTTAACAACCAGGACAAATACAGCACTTCAGGGTTAGGCATCAGTTTTGGATAAACACAAAGTGAATAACACAGAGTGCATGTCATTTAGATGTTTTTGAGCAAGTCAACAAAAAGCACATGCTTGCACAGAAAAGAAAACCTTACTGCTACTTCACATAACACATCAAATAGGGCTCCTTTGTGGTTGTTTTCTGCATGGAATTTGTCATATCAAAAGGAAGAAATCTTTACTATCATACAGAGCTCTTCAAAAATACCCCTGACTCAGAAAACCAAGGTCATACACTGGCAGACAGCAGGATGGCTCCTCATAACCCCTCTGAAAAAGTTTCACAATAAATAGGGACCACTTGGATCCAAAATTTATGTAGTAATATAAAATATTAACTCCAGCCAGGGTGTGCAGCCTTTGCCAAGGCTTGATTGGTGTTAGGTGATTTTGGCAGCCTTGCATACAAAGATTTCAATGAAAACCTGGGCAACTGAAAATAAAACATAAAGAAATTATATAGACTAGATCTACCTTCAAGCTCTTGTGCAGCAGAAGAGGTCAAGCAGGTAGCTGTTATTCTAAAGGCAAGAAGGTATATTTAAAAGCAGATTTAAAACTTTATATAAAAGAAATTGTGATATAGAAGATACCATGAAACCTCACCTGGCTAACCTATTCTAAGCCTATTCTAAAAAATAAAACCAAAGAAGGGAAAAGTCAGTGGACATGGGAAAACAAGAAAAAATATGTAGCTCTGACATTTCAGTTAATTTCTGTGTTCGTTATTCATTAAGTCTTTTGTCTACATCTACTGATAAAAGGCTTTAATCTCTTCACTTCAATTCCAAATCTCTATGAATGACAATTTAAGGCATTTTATTTATCCTGTATTTTTAAAAAATGTGGTAATTAAAATAATCTGTTCTACACTTATTAAAAATAAATTATTGCATATTTTAATGTTTTTCCTCCCTGCAACTTTTTCTTAATTAGTTATTTAAACTGCATTGAAAATCCCAAGCCAATACATTTCAATATTCATTTTTCTATTTTAATTTTTCAAACAAGAAGAAAAGTTTTCCTCTTTAAGCTGAAAATTCAATTTAAAAAGCAGATTAAATACTCATTGGTGTTATTTTACATCTTTCACAGAAAGCTTTTTTTTTTCTTTAATATTTATTAATGACGACATTCTTGCATGTATACATTATCTTACATCTATTAGCATCTTTCATCTGAAAGGATCTTGAAGAGCTCTAACAAACAGACACTTTTGTAATTACGATGAGGGACTGATTCACTACTCGAACGCAAACCTCTCTGGAACACAAGTCCTTCAGCTGTTTAAAAGTCCACAGCAATGCTATGGAAACCAGCAAAGAGCACCTTAGTGAACACCAGCAGAATTTGGGGCAAAGACCTCTTCTCCCATTCAATCCAACAATGAAATTCATAAAGTAAACAAATCACCTGTCAAGGCAAATTGGCAAAGTGTAATTACTTCTGTTGAACTCTAATACCTCAGGCCTCATAACCCTAAATAAAGGGTTAGTAAACCACATATTCCCAAATTAGAAGCAGCTACACGTTTTGCATAATTTAGTAGTACATACCTTCAGTTTTGTTGCTGTTTTACTCTATGAAGAGCACTGTCACAAAGCCTACAACTGGACTACTTCAGTATTATCAAAGAGTTACTAAAAATATTACCAAAACCTGACTGCCATACCAGACAAGATCCTCAGCAGAAGTAAGCAGGTTTTAGGTGTATGCCGTGGCCACAGAGCCATGTTGAACAGAAGCTTTCAGTCCAACAATTTGCTATGAATGAAACACGGTCCAATGCACAATCACAAGTCAGTCTCTACTGGTGTTTGTCAGATGAAGAGTGCAACTGGACAAACTCCATGTGGGCTGAAAAAATTGACTTTATGTATTGCAAAACATTCATGAAGTTCTATGGGATTTTTCAGTTGGGTAGGTTTTTTAAGGCTCTTTCTGTACTCTCTATATAGATTGATGCAAAAGAAATATTTTCCTATCATACACATAGAAATATATGTGGTTTAAATCCAATTGCAATTACAGACTTTGTGAAAACAAAGCTTCCGTGGAAGATAGAGGCATAATTTCAGCTCTGGAGCAATCATTGCACAGTGGAGAATGGTAAGAAGAACGAATTCAGAAAGCTTATGCAGAAAGTGAGTGAATTTAAGGGATCCTCCTACATCTTAAAAAATAAAATTTTGCTCTAATTTTTTGTGTTTCTCCATCATGACATAGCATAAACTACCTTCCTACCAAGTTAGATGCATGCTGTACTATGTTTGGCTGAACTGGAGTTAATTTTCTTATAACTGTAGACCCATAACAATAACTGTTCAGTATGGCATGTGTTTTCTACAACACTCAAAAAATAGATATTTTTCATAATTTCTGATTTACCATCTAATGTGTTATTAGAACAGCTATCGTGTCATTTTGCTCCCATGATTTTGGTGGTGACTGCAAGATCTCTAATTTCGCCAGTCTGTTTCTAGGCTTTCAGGCAGATGTCCACTCCTAATCTGGGAGTTTTGTTGTTGTTATTGTTTCTTGAGTGTTTTTGTTGTTTGGGTTTGATTTTTATTTGTTTATGTTTTTTGGCCCCTTTGCCTATTCCACTATTTTTGCCAGTGCAGACTGGTGTTTTACTCATACACGAAATAAGAAGGTGAAATTTGAAAGCACTGCCTTGACATAGGGTATTTCCCAATTGCCAGCATCATTTTTATTGCCTGCACTGTTGAGTGCTTCCCTAATAAATATTGCCATGCTCTTTTATGGTAGTCATATCATATAGTGGGTAGTGTACACTACTGTCTCTTCATTTGGCTTAATCTCTTCAGTATTTGACTGGTACAGTATCTTTCCATGTAGAATCCAGTAGAACACAGGACAATATGCCACAACAAAAGATGAAACTTTTATGTAATTGGTTACAATGACATTTCAGTGATATATAAATTCAAAGTGTTTCAGTTCCAATGTCTCCTTCCCTGTTTTCATAGAACTGTTGAGGTTGGAAGAGACCTCTAAGATCCTAAAGTCCATCCACTAACACAACACTAGTAAAGCTGCCATTAAACCATGTCCCTAAGTGAAACATCCACATGTCGTTTTAAATACCTCCAGGGATGGGGACCAGTGTCTGAAAGAAGCAGTTTTTTAAAATCCACTTTGGAAATGAAAAACAGAGAAAATCCAGTACATGTATGCATTAGATGCATGTACATATAGCAATGCAAACTTCACATCAATCTGATAATTCACATTTCAGCAACAGGAAAACGGGACTTATACAGCTATAAATTCCTCATTAGAAGTGAAGAGAACTCTAGCCTAACCTCCCAGAATCTAACTTCTGCCACCTAACATACACTAATTAGGTAACCACAGCAATTCTCCTTGCCCATGCTTTGAACACAGGTAATTGATATCTTTCCCAATGCCCAGGCTAAGGGTTAAAGGGCACAGCAAAAGAACCATAGTTAAGGTTTTGTCCAACTTGGAAAGAAATCCTTCCATATAATTTGCCAGAAGCACATGTTGAACTAAACATGAACAAAAAAGGAAATAATAGGTTTATATGTTTATTATATTGTCCAATATAAAATATCTTCTCATTCATCAGCTTTATTTCCTTTCAAAAATGCATCAGTTTCTTCTTCATTCCTAGAGACTTTCTTTCTCTGTAGTTGCAGTGAGATGGTCAAGGTACAGGGACATGACAGTGCACATTATACCCTTAAAGTGGAACAGCATACCCAATCAATGGTTATTTTACTTTATATGCTCAATATAAAGAAGTCATTCCTACTTTTAACTCCAACATAGTCCTCAATAATTTTGAAAATTTCTACCTATCTTAAATATAGTACTCTTTAAAAAATGGCAGCTAAAAGACCAGGATTAGAACTGGACCCAACATTTCAGTCTAATGCTGAAGATCTAGATGTTAAAGTTTTAATATCTGCACTGTGACAAATTGTCCATGCTAGTAATTCTGTAAACTGGCAATTCTGAATGAGAGCAGAGATCTGCAGATTCCATTGCCAAATCAAAACCAAATATATCAACTGTGATCATAATGTCTTTATTCATGAAAAGTGGGAGTACATATGTCCAAATCGATATTCTATACACTGCACATAAATTCTCATTCTATAGAAATTACACTGTTGTAAAGCAGAGCTACGAAAGCTCTACACTAAGGCTATATCCCTGTGGAAATACTGTATGAAAAGGCTTTTTTTAGTTTTAAAGATAAATTAATTTTTTTCTCTAATTGAGTCACACTTTTCATGTAGCACTCAGCCTAGGGATATCTGCAGGAGAAAAGAACAATATCTTACTAAATCCTTTTAGGATCATTAAATTTAGATCACAAAATTCTCTCAGGCATGCAATTTCAAACATGTCACAGAAACAAAAGTAACAACAACAAAAAATGACAAGCTTTTCTTACATTATTTTCCTTCTTTACAATGATGTTTAAGGTAGCAAAGTGTTAATGAATTCAGTACAATGTATCGTGCATTGTGTTAGAACTTTTATATTGTTGAAAAATTGTCATATTTGACTAGGCAGCTGCATGGAGAAAAAAGCTCTGACAATATCTAATTGAGTCTATTTTTACTGTCTTTCAGATAACATTGTTAGAATTATGTACTGTACATATTTCTTATTTTTAGTTTCATACTCCCTTCCCCCTCTTCACAGCCCTTCTCTGCTACAGTATTTTACTACTGCTGATATAAAATCCAGGTCATTTTCACAAAAGAAAAGTCCTATTCTGTAATATTGAAATGGGGCTACAGGCTGTTATGTAAATGACTATTAATAACAGAGTATTTGGGACATGTGCTTCTTAAAAGCTGGTCCTTCTTTAGAACACTGACGGACACAAAAGCTTTAAGTTCCCTTTCTTTTCGTTATCATGTGCTTCCTGGGCATTTTTGAGCTAAACATTTCATATCTAGCTTGCTTCTTTCTGTGAAATGGGAATAGCAGAATATTTTCTTTGGGTTTTTTCCTGCCGTTTGAAACAAAGAATGCTTCAATGCAAAGAATGCCTCTTCTCTATATATATCATGTCAAGTGTAACTGCTCCAGTTCACACATGAAATTTCTGGTATTGCCATGGAACTTTCACAACTTTACATCTCTCGTCCTCATGATTTCTCTGCTGATTTCATGGGATATTCTGAGTTGGAAGGGACCCGCAAGGATCATCATGTCCAACTCTTAAGCAAATAACCCATAAAGGGGTTGAACCTTGGCATTGTCAGCACTATTCTCTAACAAACTACCCAATCGGCCTGTTCTCAGCCTTTTCAACTGAGATTTTTTCATCAGTTTCCCAACCTCCACAGGCATGTAGGAAAATCAGGTAGTTAGGTTAGTCACACAGACAGAATGATTTTCTCCAAGGATAGAGAAAGCACATCTTGTGACTCATCCTTTGTAGTACTCTGGTTCCTCACTTGAATACATTGAGTTGCAAGACACTAAGCAGGACTGTAAGGAGTACAAATTTCAGACTGTCAGAAACTCTTTTTAACGGGAATCAGATTGCCTGGAGATGAACACACCAAGCAGCATCACCATTGCAGAAGTACAGGTGAAGAAAGTAACTCTTCTACACAGCCAGCCAAGGGGACTGGATCTTCAACTGTTGCAAATGTAGATACCATATCCTGCTTCCATGCTTGCAAACAGCACATCAAACTAGATAAAGCAATCCAGGCAGGTGAAAGAGTCTTGGGTCACCACACAGAAATACATTTATTTAAAATTACTACTACTCCTTAGGATTAATCACTTAAAAGATATCCCACAACCTAAAAACAACAACAACAACAAAATCTACACCAATACCACCCCATCCACCAAAATAGTATTTCATTGTTTTTGAAATATTATTTTGTATCTAAAAGCTCAAGGTGCAGACTTCTGGGAACAGGACCCTTAATGAAAACCAGTCTTGATCAGAGAGCATTTTGCTGTATGTACTCTGGGAAGACTATCAATAACTGGACTTCATTATGCTTTGGAGAAAAACATTGTATTGAGAAGCACCAGAATTATTTCAGAGGTGAGGTGCAGTAGAAGACAGTAAACAGGACTTTCAAGATGGGAAATCAAACCACCTCACAAAAATTACAGATACTGCTCAGCTTGTTTACTTTAAGTTTCCACAATTTCTTTAGTTAGCTCCTGTTAGCACCACCAAGATTTTTCCCAAAAGGTAGAGGAAAATTGTACCCCCTTGACCCTTGATAAATATACATGAAACACTGAGAAAGAAGTCAAAATTCCAGAAACTGAAACTAGTTTCAAATGAAACTAGTGCATTTAATAGAAAGAAAAAACTAGTTTTTCTTTTACTTTTTTTCCTCTCAACAATAGAATAAGCAAGATAACATTTTGCAGAAGACTGACAAAGTAAACACAAATTCTCTATACTATTCCCTTGTCCCTTACCCTCCAATTCCATCTCTTTAAAATTTTATTTTATTATTTTTCTGCATGACACTTCATATTCTCACCATAGAAATCTAATACTGAAACATTGTTCTCAGAGATTCAAGCTCATGTAAGCTTTTATGTGCCTGTGGGGACTTTGATTTTTAGAGAAACAGGAGAAAAAAAGGGGAATGGAAATAGAACTTGGAAAGCATGACACTCTCAGGAAAGAGTAGTTGGGATCTAATGAGGAGCTGTAGCTGTGAACTTAATAACCAGAACAGAACTAGCCATTCAGGGTGACTTACTCAAAATAGTTCTTCGGGCAGGTCTAACAGCAGAAGTGCTCCAAACCAATATAAAGTGCAGATGTAGATACAAGTAACAAATGCATGAGTTAGTAGACCTGCTCCTCTGTTACAGATGCCCAGAGGCTATGGTCAGACATCCAGGATATGAAAATGGATATACCATATAATCAAGACCATAATGCCCATGGCGTTCACTTCCATTTAGCCTGCAGGCTTCTGAAAGTACAGGGAAAAGTCTACTTGATTATGGGAACTGCCATTATATATGTATTGCCAAAGAGAGCAAAATTCTCTAATACGGGAACACCACTTTTCATTTTTCATGAGTTTCCTGATTTACAGTGCATAACATATTGGTTTGAACAGATGGGTTTATGAATCGATTGGTTTGTGCACAAATTCTTTTGTTATTAAAAAAAAAATCAGTATAATTTTCATGTGTGGATCTACACAAAGACTCAAAATGAAATGTCATCAACTTTGTAGGCTGAACTATAATAACCTTAATAAAGATTCTGCCCATATATCTCTACTAGTTCCCAGTAAAGGTGAAAACTGGGTCTCACACAGATTTTTTTTTTAAACAAAACCTAATTAAATCTGCTTGACTACTACTATTTACTGTCTAGTGTTACTATGTGACTGCATATAAAAAAGTAACTGCTAATGACAAAAACCTAGAAATACCTAGTAAAGGAGATTTCTGCTTTCTGAATAAAAAAGGAGCTTCAACCTAATGATAGATATGACATTTATTATTAATTGTGTATTTTTGAAATAAATTACTATGTTGTGGGGTTTTGGGGGCAACATTCAGCCTGGCACTTACTGTTTACTGTTCATACTCGAGATTATGGTTTAACATAGGAAAATAAGTATATTGTTATGGTCATTCTCTGTTCAGTTCCAAGCTATACACAGGATAACCACATGCCAAACCTCTTGCAGAAACACAGAACCCAGGAGTTCTACTCAGACTGTCAGCTCCTGGCCTCGGAGATGTACATTTCATATAAGGTGTTCCAGAAATGGTTAAATCTCCATCTTAGAAACTGTCATTTTGGTCTGCAGGCACATGGAAGGCAGTTCTAGTCTCTCATTACTCTGATACTTAGTTTTGCTCCTGATTTTCAACATGTACTCATGGGCAACTCATACCATTTTTTTCCCCAAATGTTCAGTGTTCTTGCATCTTCACTTCCTCTATGTAGTCTGCTTTCTCTGCTGTTCAATTTTTTTCCCCTCTCTCCTTTCCTTCCTGTTTCCCTGCTGTCCTTGAGAGTTTCTTGGGTAAATTACTGTTTGCAAGGACCTACTTGACAACAAATTATTCATTTCCATTTTGCACAATTATGCAAGTAATTTATTTAAGCATCCTGTTGAATGTGTGTACATATAACACACACGATTGTAACTAGCAACTGAATTATCAAACAGCTCAACATGACACAAGCCAAAACAGAGACTTCATTTTTATGTCAGTAAGAACACTTACACTCCCTAAGGCAGGAAAATATTTTTTGTCTTAGTTCTGTTTATAGCAAAGTCCATTTTCAGAGTGGCTCTGTAGGACATTTCCTACCACAGAGGAGTCACAGAAGCAAGACTCTTCTCTGAAATCTCTCTGCTTCTGGCAATTGTCAAAGACAAACATACCATTCATTTGCCCCAGCCTGTATCATGCAAGCAGATCTTACTGCAAAATTGCAATACTGGACCATCGTTCAGATTTGTGCACAAATTCCTGCCATAAGTGGCAGCCCCACACCATCCTTCATTCTGAGAACTACCCTTAATAAAATTAGCAGAGACCGACAGCACATTCTTCTCTCTCAAGTAAATACTGAAAAATCATCATAAGGAAACAAGAACATCTGTAAAGTGGCAAATTTTCAAAGAAACATGTGTAAGAGGATGTAACCATATCTCTATTGTGTTCCCTGTTTATAATCCAGGAAACTAACTGGTAGGACATGAAAGATGCACTAGAAAGCAAATTCAACTTTAAAACATCAGAAAAAGTTTTAACTTCTTAAGCCAATGTACAATCCATCTTGAAAATATGGAAAAATTAAGCCTTGTGCATGGTTTGAGGCTTTATCAAATTTACGCCCTTAATATTTAAAATTATGCAGTTGCTGCAAGGCCTCCCTTTATCTCTTTTGGAAAGTCTAATACAAAACTTTTATTAAAGGAGAGTGCAAGCTTGTCTGTGGAGCCGAATAATTTACTCATATCTTATTTAAGAAAGCTTTTATTTTACAGGTCAGCTCTGCTTGCCTTAGATGCCCATGTCGTAAAGGGCTATAACTCATGCCAGCTAGACTAGTGGATGAGATGCAATAGACAATAGAGATTATGTTGGTCACTTGGGGAAAATTAGTTCATCTAGCAGATCTATCTGATTAAGGAAACATATATTTTGAGACTGATTTCATTTCTCTTTGTCTTTACTTTTCGCAGCCCATTACAGCCAAGTTCCCTTTTCTTTTTTTTGCTCTTTCCTCTGTTCACCTTCCCCTCTTCCCATGTACTTCTCTATTCTTAACACTCTGTATACTCTGTGTTGTCCACCTTCCTCCTTGATACATGCTGTCTCACTGGAGGTACACCTTATTTCCTCCACTTCTCTGTCCTTAGAACAATTCCCACATAAGTGAGTCCTGCTTCCAAGAGCATCTAATTCCTACCATGTCCTGAAGGACTTCCAGCCTAATGACTACTTGTTATCACACACACAGATCACACACAGCAAAAGGCAGCCCTGTGAATTGCACTCTGACCCCCTCCACATCAGGTCTCTGAATATTCTCAGTATTGGGGTGTCCTATACATTGTGAAGGCCTCAGCAAGCCCTTTGCTCCTCCAGGCCAGATCCTTCTCTACCTGGAGAACAAACATGTCACTGCAGATTTCCCAGAGGCGGAGCCAGAAACACACTCCAATTGTGTTCTTTAACCAGAAGTCTTATAACACACATAAGGGATTCTCAAATCACACTGCTCAGCAGTCATTTTGGAGTGCATTTATTAAAAACTAGGACTATTTCCATGTAGAATAGCCCAAGAAAGAAAAGGAGAAACCAACCCCCAACCACTGATCCTCAAATTCTGCTGCCACTGAAGTGAGAACAGCCTTCAGGCTCAGGTCATCTTGTTTGATGCCCCCAATGGTCATTAACCAAATACAGATTACAACTGTTTTACCATTCTCTCTTCCAATATTCCCTCTTCTCACTAGGAGATACTCACAAAAAAATAAAACCAATCTATGCTCTCTCTCTCTCTGTGTCTGTATCCAGATGAAGTGGCTTTTGTCCTTTTGTGTTGCTTGAAAATAAAGCCAAGAATCTTCCCAAATTACTGATTTCACAACCCTAAAGGTTTTAAAATAATGCCATTGCCTTTCAAGTGCAGAAGAGTTGGAAGCCATGGCATACAAAAAAGTAAAAAAGTAAAAAAAATAAAGAAAACTGGCAACAAAAAAATGGGGTTTTTTGAAAGCATTCCCTCAGCAATTCAGAATTGAACTGCAGAATGTGTTCCACTTGTGTTTGCTTTCCACAGCCATTAGAGCAAGAAAGCTCTATTTCCACTCATGCTCCTCCAAAGGGGTGGGAGACTGCAGACCGTGGCCTCATCGAGTGTGCACAGCCCAGCTCATACTGCAGCCTGACAGAGTTCAGTGTCATTGCACAGAAATGAGCAAAGGCCTGGGCAGGGATCAGGCAAAAGACCCACCCTCATTCAAGGGAAAAATTGTTAAAAAGAATGGTGACAGACACACTCAAAATTGCTCCCTCATACACTAGCAAAGGCATTTTACTGCAAAACTGGTCAGAAAGTGCAGGTAACATTGTCCCTAATTTCTTTCTTTCCATCCTCAGAGAATGAATCTCTTACAGGGATCACTGCACACCACACCGTGGGGAACAATAAGATTCCCCTAAGCTTCCCTCTTCCCTACTTGCCATTCAGTTATTCCACACTCAGCAACCAGAAACCCTGGCTACCTCCATAGCAATGAATCTGAAAAAATGAAAGCTGTCATTTAGCCTGATCTAACATTGGGGAATTTCTTTAGGTCAGGACCATACTTTATCAGGTAAGAAAAAAAAGAGGAAAAGGCAACTGAATCTTTTCTTATCTCACCTATTGGTGATTACCTGGTAATTCAAACAAAAATTACAATATGGAAATGCACAGCTGCCCCAAGGCAAGTAAGGGAATAACCATCTGTTTGACCTTTCATCAAGACCAGCTCAAATTGCTTCATCATGTCTACAGCAACTCACTGAACCACAGAAAAGAAGTTATAGCAGAATAAAAGTTGTTTATCCCAATGATGTCCTGGAAAATTCACATTTTCTGGGTAATCTGGAAAGACTGCCAAAATTTTATTTATTTGCTTCCTATCATAGAGGCTCCTTTAATGAACCTTCCACAAGTAAAATAAAACCAAGCAAGGAACCCTTTCTCTGTCACAGAGCAGGCAAGCTCCTTGCTGCTGGAATGCAAGATCCCAAACTTCTTTGGCATATCTCCCACACATTGAGACAAAACAGTACAGGAAGGAATAGCTGTTTGACCTCTCTTTCTACTGACAATAAGCACAACAAACATATGGGATGTATCTCTGTAGTGAGAAGAGCAGACATAGTCTTAATTTATTTAATGCTATCAGAGGCTGGAAGCATTCTGTTATTTAGAAGGCCCCCTACACACTCAGGCTTTTGTGGGGAGATTATTTTATCACCATGGAAAGAAATGCATTTAGAGATCTGCTGCTCTGAGACTTAGGAAAAGTGTCAGTTTACAACCATCTTCAGGAAGTTAGAATCAAAAGGAACTTATGGTTTTAAAGGAGATTCAAAAGTTCAGTTTCTCAGAATCAATTTCATTACTTGAAGATTTTTAGAAGAAAAGGACATAGACTTCAATTAAAAAAAAAAAAAAAAAAAAAAAAAAAAAAACAAAACCAACCAAACAAAAACATGTGCTTTCAACTAGTAGTCCAAGAATCTGTGGCAGGAATATTTGACAGCAACTCCTTTTCATATTTGCTCTGCCAAAATCTTTATACTCTGTTGATGGTACATCAGAGACCTTCACCCTAACAGCTGCCATCCTTTTTCAGCAACCAATACTGGCCCATCATCAGCCAATATAGGAAATTCTTTCCTGATCTCAAACAGGTATCATGATAGTCTGTATCACATAGTGTGTGACATCTATCTATTCTGCTGCATAATTTGTCACATAGAATCAAGTCTCTTGTAGTATTTCTGAAAATACTGCATAGAGTTTAGCCGATCCATTCAAATTCTCACTTTGTATTTTTCTTTTAGTGTTCCTTTTGTCAACCAAAAAACTTTAATATGTGGCTGTCGGATTCTAGGAATTTAGGTCTGAGAGAAATTCCATTGCTAAGAACAGAGGAGGCTTGGTAATGATCAACTTGAAGATAAACTCAGTGGCAATGAAGAAGAAAAAGTAATTTTAAACTGATCAAATTCTAGTTTTGCATCTACTCACAAAGCTGCTGATTTTTACTGAAAAACAAGTCATCATTAAAATTCAATGGAACAACTACAGTACCTATATCTCTAATGGAACTTCAGAAGACGTGTTAATTTTTCAGCACAGCCAATCATAGGCTTAGCCTGTGTTATCAGCTCTAAGAAAAAAAACCACAAGCCAGTTAAACAAACCTGAGTTTAAGCTTTTTTCTCACGAGTTGTGACTGCAGAAAAATCTTTTTAACGCTTTGGTGCTACTGCCATAATTAAATATTACTACAGGTGTTCACTGAGAACTACAGTAACACAAGTGTAATTTTCACCATGTCAAAAATACAGTATTGTACTTCCTACTCATCTTCGTGCTGCAGCATCACCACAAAAGAAAAAGAAGAGAGGAAAAATGAAAGGGAAGAAAAAATAAAACCAAACAAGAAAGTTAGAACTTTCTCCTTGGGAAAAGGCTGGAATTTCAAGTCTTGGCACTATTTATGCATGCTATGATTTCTTATGCACAGTCTCTATAGCATGAAACAGCCTACATCAAATATGACCATCTTCTGAAGATTCTGTGTGGGTTTCAAAAAATCACTTTGCACATTCCAGTGCTAGTAGGTACCCACACCGAGTTATGAATAACTCCTAACATGTCTCAAAGCCAGCAAGCCTCTGGCACTACTTCAGGATTTTCCTGGCAAGAGAGATGTTTCCTACAACTGTAACGTTATACTCAGGTAGCATTTTGGAAAAGGATACTCTACCTACTAAGCAATTTATTTTAAGAAGGGGTCACCCAAAGCACACTTCTTTATATATAAATATGCAAATAAGTTTTTAATCTTGGATGCCTCAGAAAACAAGGCTGATGCAATCACATTTGTTTATCTGTTTTTCAGCAAAGCTTCCCACATCAGCACATTTGCAAGTAGAACTGGTATCAAAGATATGTTGAGTGAAAACAGGCTGTCAATACAAGGAAAAGCTCTTACTGGTCCCTAGGAAGATTTACACTGGGAAGACCAAAGTAATTTTCTCCACTTGAAAAAAACAGGATGATAACCCTAGGATAAAGACAGGAGATCCTTTCAAGCCATGGGAAAATGTCAGATTTCACCATTTTTCCACCAAAAAACAGTCCACAATTGCTCTTGTGCTCCTGAAATTATTTGCTTTTGCCTTTCACATTGTTCTTAGTATCAATGTAGTTCAGCAACATTAGAAATAGCCTGTTCTGGTTGTACTTGTGCATGTCTGTACACTTTCAAATTTACTTCATTGCTTTTTTGTTCCCATTTGAAAAGAGAATTTGCATCACATTCACCAACAAGCAATCTGGGCAGGCAGGTTCTATGCATCAACCTCATTCATTACACAGGCCTCTTGAAAAGAGCCCACATCTTCTAGTTCCTTTATGCATACACTTTTTCTGAAGATTATTTTTATATAACATGTTTCACTGACACTACAAGTGGACAAGGCTCTCAGGCACATGGTGTGATTCTTAGGGAGTCCTGTACAGGGCCAGGAATTGGACTTTATAGGTCCCTTCAAACTCAGCATATTCTATGAGTCTATGACCTGCTTTTTTCTCAGTCAAAGTGGTAACATCAATATGATTTGACCTACAAAAGCAAGGCCCAACCCCATTTTTTAGTAGTATGGAGGAGAAAGAACCTAGAGCTTTAGTTCACTCTTAAATCTAGTTTGGAGTTCAGAAAATACATCTATCTTTGCACTGTGTTCTCATTTTGCAGATAAGTGATAAAAACTCTTCATTTTCTTGATGCTTTCAGCTGATGCTAGGCAGATTTTACATGGCTTTCTTCATCTGATTTTTACTTTAAATATATATATATATCTCCAGGAATGAATGAGAGCATTAGCCTCCACACATTCTGCACTTTATGCTATTTACTACTGGATAGCCCTGGAATATTTGCAGCTGGCTGTACTGTGCTTTGTACAATGTAGCTCTTTATCATGTTTCTTATCAAAGAACTGTGGTTTAGCACAGAATGAGGCAGTGCTGCATTGAAACTGTAATGTGGCTCAGGTTACCAGATTGCATTTTTGATGATTTGGTATTAAAGTGCTGAACACAAATTGAAAAATCAACGTTTAAGAAATGCAAGCGAGAAAAGCACTAAATAGAGCCTGAATAAACTATAACATTATGGAGATTTTGCTTTACTTTCTATATTAAAACAAGTAGCTTTGAATCAATACAAGTGAATCTCACTATTATTTTCTTTCTGAGGCAAGTCTTATACTAAACTTTTGCTTAGCAGAAAGTCAGGGGTGTGAGGACATGGGATTTGCAACCAACACAGCTGTGCTGGCAAAAGGCCCTAGCATAGATGTGGTTTTACTGGTAAAATTGAACTTTTGCCAGCATAGCTAATTTCTCTCTTGGGAGTTCATTTTGCCAGTACAGCTGCGTCCAGACTAGGGATCACTGGTGTTATAGACTTTTACAGCTCTACTATAGCTGATTTGCAAGCAAAGGTACACTCTCAAATTCAACATTATGGTGATTTGTCAACAAGTGTCCATCTTGATCTGTCTGATGTTGCCATCATTACCATTTAACAAGAAAATAACCAAACAAATAAACAAGTTACCTGGCTCCTCCAATACTGCTTCCAGTGTCATGAAGCTCACTCCTTTTCTTCCCTTTGTTTCCTGTCCTGGCTGCTTGCTGTAGGGATACCACAGAACACAAAGTTAAACTTAAAAGGAGTGTTGAATTGTCCTATACCTCCCTCATCTCTGGCAACCCCAAGTGTATCACATTCTCCCCATTCCCTTTATTCTCCAGGAGGCCTTTGTTCTTCTGGACTCAGCTCTGGTTTGCAGCTGATACCAATGCTAATAATTGCTATCAGCTCCAGTTCCATCACCTAGTTATGGTCTTTGCACAGCTGCCCATTTCTCATCCCAAAGGACTTCTGCATCATGCCATTTCTGATATGCTGCAGAAACCGTGCTTCAAAGTGGTGATCTACTACCACCCACACTCCCTTACCAGCTTTTGTCTTTTTCAAGCATTATTGCCTCCATCCTATAGTTCTCTTTCAAACTGGGGTCTCTTTTTCTGTGGGAAACAATTACTGCTGCTGCACCAGATACCAGGCAAGACTGCTCCCCCTGCACATTAAAGACAGTATTCTGCTCTAGTCAGAGTGAAACTTCTGTAGTTAGATGATACAGAATACAATTGCCCACCCATGCCTCTTCATCTAAAAAATCTGAAGATGTTGCTCTACATCAGCATCTGCAGAATAGTGTTTTGATTTCTTAACAGCTCCTATGACCTTAACCTTAAGTTTATTAATATATATATATATTAATAAAAAATAATAGAAAACACCATGGTTCTATTCCTGCTAGTAAGATAGAAAGACCAATCATGAAATACAGGATTATTTTACATCAAAATAAGTCAAAAGAGTAGAAATATTCTGTTTCCTATCACTGCTAAGAGCATACTCCAGTGAAAATGGGAAACTGTCTTAAACAGAGAAAATTTTAGCATTTCAAGCATTTGGCAGCAGGAAAACAATGACACTTAAAACACTGAACATTTTTCCTTGGAAGATTGTTTTTACTGCTTCTTTATAAAGCTGCTTTATACAACCAAAAGATACACTACCTTTTAAAACACTGTTGTTTTCTTTCTTGTAATTTAAACTGACCCATCTAAATCTGTCATTTAAGCTGAACTTTTAATGATTAGAGCACTGTGAAATGATAATTCCCAGCACTGTTTGAGGATGCTTGCTTTGGGGTTTGTTTTCATATAAAAACACAGAGGCAGCAATTAAATTCCAGCAGCACACCTTGCTCTGTGCCAGCCACCACCAAGAGCAGCACAGCCAGCACTTCCAAAGAGTCTTTGTAAATGGCAGCTTCGGAGGTAGTCTGCAAATATGCACAAGAGATTGCTTTGTTAAAGTCCCTCAACACACTAAATTAATGCCTTGACTACTGATGTCCTCAAATGAATGCAACAAGTTGTATTGAGAAAGAACGAAAGTCTGCAGTGAGATTTGAAAAATAGATTATGTGTATCAACAAACTAATAAATGGCAAAAGAAGAAGATTTTTTTTTTCCTCCTATACCAGATACATCATCGTAGGTAATATACAAAAACTTTCCTTAAGAGAGAAAATTAAACCCAAGAAATAATCCATCAGAAGATGCAGAATTCAGCTGTGATGCACAGCATCTTGCATCTTTTTTGGCACAGGGGTATAAAGATGAAAGAATAGTGCTTGCCTTAATCGTGCCATTTTTATCATTATGACTAGGATAATCTCCCAGGAGATGAGCACTGTGTTCACACATGAACTGGATCTGAACTGGCAAGCCCTTCAGTAAAGCTATACTTATCCTGAAAGGCAGCTGGATGTACCATTCTGCACAGGAATCCCTGATGGATGGAAGGCTCTACCCATCTCCTGGGACATTAAGTGGTAGAACTGTAGGAATCTTAGGCAACACCTTTCCATGGGCCTAGGGTTTAGTAGCTCCCTAGGCCTGGGCATCCCTGCACAGATTACAATTATTTTTACTATTATCTTTTCGAGGAAACTGACTTTCCTTGGTCCTTATTCGAGGCATAATTTAAGGTTATGGATTCTACCTTGAAGATCAGATGCCTACACATTGGTTCCTGCAATGGAATTTCATATGTCCAAATCTTTAGTGAGTCTTTCCATGGGTTGTATTGTTCAATGTTTGTTTATTATGATATTCATATATTATTACATTTGCCTCTCCCAAATTGCTGACACATAATCTTGACCTTAGCTCTGCCTTTCTGCAGCATTTTGTCACAGAAGCTCCACTGCTACATAATACCTAAACAAAAACAATAAAAGACTACAAGAAGCAAACCTGTGATACTTCCAATTTTTTGTTATTTAGCATTGGCTAATTGAATAATTTTTATTCATTTTGGAGGATATAGACTAATTTGGTAAACACACCAATAGCTAGTTGATTATCAATGAGGCTTACAGAGGTCTTAGCTTTTAGGGCAAGCACATAAGACTATCAAGTGGTGATTAAGCAGCCATCAAGACTTAAAAGCCAAGAGAAGCAGTCCAAATAATCTACCAGCAAAACACTATGTATATCCTGTCCTTTATACCCTGGAGGTCTTACAGCCAAATGTGTTGCTGTCTTTCCTTTAGCCCTGGGAAAAGGGCAGTACTTGCCTAGGACATAGAGAGTCAAAGAGGTTTAGCTTGGGAATCCTCCACCAGAGTTCTCCAGACTACTGGCCTGGGCTGAGTTGTGAACAGTTTGGCTTTATCACACTGTCTTTTCTCCAGATTTACTGAAGATACATAAGTGCTACTAAGTAACAATTATTGAAAGTTTTAAATGCCTCAATTTATGCATTGCTGAAACACTTTGAGAGGGAGAAAACAATACAGATACTACTGTTTTGTGGTTTGATTGTTTGCTTTTTTAAAGGGAGCTAGTTTTCATTTCTATTAAATGTAAATAAATTAAGGCATTGAATTATTAGTTCTTAGAAATTTATTAAAGAAAATATATCATATGTCCAGAGAAGATATCCTATCTTTTCGGGGGGGAGGGGGCGGCGGTTTTTGTATGAAATGAAATGTTGGATTCTTGCCCCAAGTCCAAAACAAAACTCCAGTGTAACCACTGGGATGCAATAAGTACATCCCCTTACATTTGATGGCCATATGGAAACACACACTTGATTCCATACAACTTATCCCATGGGCCAGGTAAGGAAAGGACTGTTGTTCAGACCACCAAATACCAACAGATACTTTGCTAAAGGTAGGACTTTCTACATGCATTCAAGATTGTCACACAGACACCCCCAGCTCCAACCACATATTTCCTGAGTGCCCTAAGTGTACAGGCTGCAGATTCAACTTCTCCTGAGCTTTGCATTTCTCAGCTATTGTCAATTTGCATCACAAGCATAAAGTTATTTAATATACAAAAGCTTTAATGCTCTTTCTACATCATATAACAACACGTGTTTTTCTGAGTGCTAAATAAAAGCTTTCAGAACTTTAAAGTGACTTTATGAATTGTATGTACCATAAAATAAACATTAGAGCATAATAATATTCTGTAATTTGGAAAACAGCAACAGAAACCAGTAGAAGACAAAAGAACAAATGCTTGAATAATCTGCTGCATGTCAGAAACATTAGATTAATTTATGCAATAATGTAAGCACAGTGATGTTAAGGTAATATGGAGGACATAAATTATACATTATTATTGTCAGTTCTAGCACTTATCTTAGTGGTATGTCAAAATAAATCCTGATATGTTAATATTTATAGAAATGAACAACAAGTGTTACAGCTCAGGGATTCATTTGTGATATTTTTATATACAATTTGCATTTGCACATATGGGTGTCATTGTCTTTTCTGTAATTTGAGAGGTAAACATCATGCAATTCATTTCTAATGCATTTTACATTACCATGAAAGCACATTATGCTTCCTCCACATACGCCTTTCAAATAGATGGCCTGCAATGATTTAGAGATTGCACAAAACAACTCAGCAAATGGATGACAATCTACCTGCAAAATCTGCAGTAACAATCTGGTACCAGTGAGCAAAGTGCATAGTTTGCTAATGACAGATTGTCTTCTTGGATTAAATACATCCCTAAGTTCTTCATCCTCCTTGTCCTAAAATCTGAGGATCTGTATTTTATCCCCTCCTTTTATCATTCCCATTTTCATTCAATAGATCAGTTTCTGGATTAAGGTAACTGGACATAACTAGACTTGGAATTTGAAGCTGACAGAAGTTTTCAGAAGAACAATACAAGAGAAGATCTCTCCTGCAGGATTAAATATACTCACAGTTGCTGCTACCTCAGAAGCAAGACATGCATTCTTCCCTCTGCAAGAGACCATAATTCCTCCCCTGAGTAAGGTTAGGTTAGGGATTTTGGCTTTGTGCCATATCTTCTGGGTTATGGGAACTATGCTTTGGATGAAAATGTGGCTGTAGAGTTCATATACTGCCAAGTGTATAAGTAAAGCTACTGTTTCTAATTACCCAAGATCATTTTGCTCTTTTCCAGGGAAGAAGTGTGAAAATACTTATATTCCCTGATTCAGCAGTAGAAGACTTAGTCTGAGCCTTACATTTCTGTTCTGCTTATAGAAGGACTGCCATGCCAAAATGATTTGGCTGAGTCTCATGATCTCTTTTTCCAATTGTCTCATACACAGCTGAAGTTTGTTGCCACAGAGTTCATCTGTCAGAATCTTCAGTATGAAAGGGTCTAAGTTCATAGTTTTCTATTTTTAATAACACAGATACTTGTCTTTTAAGGAGCTATTCAACCCTTATGCTCCATCTTTTCTATTGAAAGAGCTCTTCTAGCAAACCAGCTTCATGTTTTTCTTTTAGTTTCCCTAACAAGGTATTTCTAGGGTCTAATTACAAGTCTCTGAATATCAACATAAACATTCATTTTGATGCCACTGTAGGCATTTGAATCCAGAGAACAAATAGAAAAACTTACAGCATAAGCCATGAAAAACACTGACTATTGTAGGCTGTGGCCTAACATGCAGCAAGACTCCACTTGGCACTGAATGAGCATACAATGAGTTACAAGAGGAAAAATGGGGAAGTCTCAGAGAGCGGTTTCTGATCAACATACTCTAAAATCAGCTTAACACTTGAGAGGGGAAAAAAAGGGCTGTATAGCCATAAACTGAGAGCATATGAGAGCATATATTTTCTTGTAAGCCCTTTGTCAGCCATGACAACAAGAACAAAAAGTCCTCCTTGATTTCATCTTCCAACCAGAAGAAAAAAAAATTAACAATCACATTTTCACAGAATCCATGTACAATTCAGGAGAGCAAAAAAATGACACAAGTACAATCTTTTGCTTATGAAAACCATGCCTGAAAGAACTCTATACCAGTAAAAGCAGCACACTACATACATTGAAAGCATGTATGTAAATCTTACTATGTGGGTCTGATTTATCACTTGCCTTTTTTTTTTAATAACATTTTATGTTCCACAGAAGTATAGGATTCTCTTCTGTCACTGAAATGAAACTCCTGTCATCACTGCAGTGAAATGAAATACTATAAAAGGCTGCTTGAAAGTTCTGGAAATAGAGAGGAAATAGACTTGGGGTAAATGTGGAAAAAGCTTCTAAGCATGCAACTTTACAATAGCATCTAGTCCCTATGGGATAGATCTTCAGCTATAATAAATGTTATCACTTCACTGAAATCAGCAGAGTAATAGCAATCAATATCAACTGAGGATTTGTCCCACTGACTTCAAAGGATGTACTTACAGTGCACACATTTAAAGCAAATGTATGAACCTTTCCAACACTGGGGATTTTAATGTAAGCACATCAAATCCTGAAGTCTCCACTTAATATTTTAAATTACTTTTATTCAGAAATCTCTCACTGGAATCAATCAGGACAAGCAATAAACAGAGTACTAAAAGTTTTTTCATAACAAGATATTGCATATGAGAGTCTTACATGTCAAAGTTCCTCAGCAGAATAAGGTGTTTAGTTTCATGTAAATTTGTACCCTGCAATTGAAATATTTTTTAATTATTTGGCTTAGAAAAGAATTTTTTTTTTTGTTTTACTATTTATTATAGCTTTTCCAATGCAGATGAAGCAGAGAAGAGAGACTGAAAACAGGAGGAAAGTTGGAAGTAAATATGTGCAGACAGTATAGATTTTAACTGACTCAGTACCAAAAGGGAGAATTATGAGTGACAGGAAAAAGAATTTATTTGTAAAACAGTGAATGGATTTTGCAAACATTATGCATTTTTCAACTTTATAAAACAGAAATTACGTCAAATATTTTATGGTATTCCATAAACTGTTTTTCCACTTTCCAACCAGTTCTTATACATGCAACTTTTTAGAGTTTATGTTAATACGATTTTAGGAAATTAAAGATTATGTTAGAGTTGTTTCATGTGGGCCCATCCTTCTCAAGCACTTATAAATCCTGATAAGGGAGCCTTAAGTATAAATGTATATTGTATATTCCCTTCATTCTCTTAATCATTTAATTCCATTTGGACTTCTGTTTTATATATTTGCATGAATTGTGCAAAGTTACTGGGAAATTCCAATAATAGGCATACAGATAAACAGAGTAACTGTCATTTGCCATCTACAAGGGAGGAAGGAAAAGATGAAACTGTATAATGTGCTGATAGGGCTAAAGCTGCCTCTCTCCTAGATTTAAAGGACTTCTCACAATACGGTCACTACAGCATGTTTCATCTTGCTGCCTAGGGAGGTTTAAGTGGCAGCCTGATCTTTGTTGCTTGTTTCTTTGGTTTCGTGTGAGTTTGCTCTCATTGCACTGCAATTTTTTGGATAACTTCCCCCTGCCTTCCCCTCCCCTCCCCCCCCAATGTCTCTAGGTTTGTTTTTTTCTCAGTGCTGCATAATAATGGATTTCTTGTTGCCTCTGGCTCTGTTCATCACATTCCTTCCCCACTTTGTCTTCATATCCTCCTAAATTCCCTTTTTGTCACTTTCTCACATGTGACCTTTCTTCTTATCTATCAAACATAGTGCATCTTCAAGTAGCCCAGCATGTCCAACAGCGCTCTTTTCCAAAAGACAACAGATCACATCCTCAGCATTTAGCCAGGACACCAACAGGGCCCCCCGGCAATGCTCCTGCATAGAGAAAATTTTTAACTGGCATCGAACCAGTTAATCAATATATATGGCATGGGCTTTTCTTGCCCATGGAATACAGGATGTGTTTGGAGTGTAATGGTCCTGACTGGACAATCCTGGTGTAGTATCATTCCTGGAACAACTCTGCAGGCAGACAGCCAACCATGAGTTAGCACAGTCATGATATTAACCTAAATTATACTGGCCATCAGGAAGTGGCTGTGGGATTTGGAATGGGCAAGCATGCATAAACCCACTGCTGCTTCAGCATTTCCAGTTTCTGAAAACATTTACTTCTGCCTCCCTTATGTGCAGCCATCACAAATGTATTCTTTGGTTAGCTACATTGCTCTATCCCTAGAAAAATTCTGTTTCTCTTTCTCTCCATGGCACAAACTGTCACAACTTTCTGTTATCAAGTCCAGTTTTCACTAAATCACATCTTAGATCTCTTCAAAGCCTCCTGCCTGTGCTGAGCACCAACTACCTGGTCTAGACAAAAGATGTTTAACATTACAATATCCCTGGCAGGACAGAAAACTACATGTGTGGTTAGAGAGGAGGTCCAGAAGCCAGAGGGAACCAGGAAAGGTCTAATACCCAGCTACAAAACAAGCTCTCCTATATATAGATAGTACCTACAGTAATGCAAAATCTGTATTTAGTGAGTTCTAAAGTGACATATCCCTTTGTGAAGGAGAGCAACAACATGTTTCTCAACCTCAGGATCTATTTCTACTTTTCTACAATAGTCGCAACTCTCACCTGTGATGTTGTTGAGTCAAATCAGCTTTCTACATTACTTTAGTCTCATAGCCACTTTCTTTCTTTTTGATCTCTCATAAATATGGAGCAGGCCTAATGCCACTGGTGGGGAAAAAAACCCAAAACCAAACAAAAAAACTAAACAAACAAAAACCCCACCCCAAACCACCTAAATGTAAAACAGAAATAGAAGTTCACACTGAGATTATTTTATTCCAGCTAAAGCAACACACCTAGTCATGTCGTGTGTACCTGTAGCTCTCTCTCCTTCCTGTCTTTCACAGGTAATAGGTTTTGGCAGCAAACCCCCGTGGGGGGGGGGGGGGGGGGGGGGGGGGGGGGGGGGGGGGGGGGGGGGGGGGGGGGGGGGGGGGGGGGGGGG
>JAWWEV010000167.1:12353306-12421153 GCA_035583235.1 Hafferia zeledoni | reverse complement strand
GCCCTCCCTGATCTCAATCTTCTCCTGCCCCAATCCCAACCCTCTCCACCCCACCCACCTGTCCCGACTTTCTCTGGGTGGTACATGATGGGAAGGGGTGGTAACATAGCCTGTGGATGCTGAGAGCAGCCAGGCAGGGTTATGTATGTCAGCACCAGCTGTTCTCTGCAAAGAATGTGTGTTATCATGCAAAACAGGATGCATCTTTTCTGCATTAGGCTGGTAAAGCTTTGCAACTTTGTCAACCTTTTTAGTATTCAACAAATTCTTTTAAACATATGACTTTTAGTAAGTTAATCCATTCATTGTCTGGAACTGTGCAAAGTGACATAAAAGCACAATGAAGCCTAATTAAACTTGTTCTGTGAAAGCTAATTTGTCAAACCCAGAAGCATAGTTCATAGATAAATGCTAATATTTGAAAGTCAAATTAAAGTTGAAAAGGTTTGTAATAACAGTTAATTAACTCTTGTTTTGTTTTCCTCTCACAAACTTGAACCAGCTGAAATATTGCTCAGTTCATCTTTAACATTTTGGACCACAAAGATAAAATTCAAAGCTTTGAGATAAGCCTTTGATGTTGGTATTCTCTACAGATTATATATTATTTTAAGATCTCTTTGTTTAAAAATTCATTTTATTATCCCTGCATGAAATGCATGGCAATTCCCCAAATAACTAACCATCAGGGCAATTAACATCTTCGATCGACACCATATTCCTGATAATTAATACAGACTTTGTACCTCCCCTGTGATAGCTGCAAGGGTTTGATTTTTCAGAGCAACTGTTCATTTACAGAATCAGTTTCATCCTAATGAAAATGGATTGTGAAACTTTAATGAACAAGACTTTGCTGTCATAATAATAAAGACTTTGAAACAACACGAAGACCTACATAACAAGTATCTTGCTACACTTGTGTTGCTACACTATATCAAACCAATTAAACCATACAATGAATGTTAACACCAACGTTTTTATAAACTATATGACATCAGATAAACTCACAAAAGGAAGCATTATTTTGCTTTGGCAACTTCTGGCATTATAGCTTAATAAACTAGCATCTCTAGAGCAAGATGCCTTGGTCTGCTCTGCTCCCTTTGCTTTAACACAGGTAAGCAAAAGTCTGGAATACCAATTTACATACAGTCCTAATGTATTTCCTGTGACAGCCAAAGGATTGTCTCCTGTTTCCTTACACCAGCTTAGGAAGTAGACATAAGAGCAAACAAGTATGAAAGCAATCTGCCCCAAAGAATGCTGTTTCTGTCATTCATCTAAGCACCAGCAGCAGTACCTTGCAGGTTAAGTGAACAGGTAGGGTATCTTGAGGAAGGGTTTGCTGATTCAACACTAATCTTGGATAGCCTTGCCAAAAATTCCCTGCTGGCAAAGGGTTGAAAGGTTTTCAGCTAGGTAATTAGAACAAAAAGAGAAAAGGAGGAAGAGAGCAGAAGGGAGACAGCCACTGCCAGCAGCATGGTGCCTTGGCATGCCAGGACACTTTGGTTTCCCTGACTGGCAGCACAGGGCCAGGAAGGTGACAAGGTCTGGGGTTAGCAGGAGGGCCCTGTAGCCCCTCTTGCATTGCCACCTTGCAGCAGCCTTTGGCTGCCTGTCCACTGCCACACCTCTGCTGACCCTGCCGGGGGAAGAGCAACAGCCTCATCCCTGTGGACCTACCTGGCCTGTGGGGTTCTGGCTGACTCTGGTCAGTCCTGTGGGCACAGACCCACCCTGCAGGGGTCTGGAGAGCTGCCCTTGACTGTGGAGCAACCCCAGGCTCTGCAACCACAGCACTGGGAGTAGGGAAAGCTGAGGAAAAGAACAACCTTCCCTCTGACTCTGGCATAGGGTCTCTAAATCCAAACAGAAGCATACCCTCTGGAATGAGCCCATCAGGCTGAGATTCGGCTTGAAAACCAACCAACCAACCAACCACCTGCTGAAAAAAATAAAATATCTGGGGGCAGGGAAGGTTAATATTTTCATCTGCTGAACTAAGATGCCAGTGTTTCTCTACAGCTTACCTCACCACTGTGCAGGGCTCCCTGGAAAGCTCAGAAAGGAATTTCATTCAACATCTAATATCTTGGCAAAAGGTCTTTCAAAGTTGTGATCTGAGCTATAATACACTTGTAGTTTTCCTTTGGCTAAATCCCCTCAGACATGGAAATGGCTGATTGTTCCCCTTTTTAAAAAATGGTGTATGGGAGAGAAGGGATAGAGTCATTAGTAAATAAATGAATGGGATGATTTTAAAAAAGCATAATTTGCTCAATCAAGAATAATTTGAACAGCATCTAAGTAGTCATGGAAAATCATAAACTATTACCCTATATAGTGCTCTGTTGACTATTAAATGCCTCCTTTTTCACACCACTGGCCTGAATGAATAACTTGGCAGCACAAAATTAGCCAGGTGGCAAAATGTGCTTGTGTCAGCTATTGGCCAAACAAAGCAGCAAATAGCAAAGCTCATTTTGCAATGTCACATTAACTCCTTCAACACTGGGGGCACGTATTTTATATCTGCTGTTTGGAGGTACCTGGGAGCAGGCCAAAAGAGAGCGGCTCACTCCCTGCAGCACAGGTTGCCCTGCTCTTGCTCCACTCATCACAGTTGCAGGTTGAGGTGATGTTTGAGGTTGTTTCCATATGTGGTATCTGAGATTACACTGAAGGAGCTGCTCTGTAAGATCTGTCTCAGTTTAACATCCCAGTTAGGAAAAACTGTATTCTTAGATGCTTTCTACCAGAAGCAATTTTATGTTCAACTTCCTTTACCTTTATTAGAGCCACCTCTTCACATTATCATCCTACTTACCAGTTTTTCTGTATTCATACTGCCATTATTTCATGTTTAACTTCAGCTTACAAGTGACCTTCAGGAAACTGATGTAAACAGCATGAAGCCAAGCATCAGAGGACTAATTTTAACTGTATTATGTTGTTAGTATCTTAAATGGAAATACCTCGGGGACTAATCCAGAGTTTTACGTACACAGTATAACTAAAATGTTATATATGACAAAAGGACGCTTATGTCAGTGATGACAGCAGGATTCTTTTGATAGATTTAACAGAATTTATCAAGAGTAACCCATGACCTTTTTCATTCTAGAGGTTAATATAGGAAAACAAAACACGTTCTTTTATAATTAGCAGTCTCTCCCTGCTACAGAAACTCACCTTCCCATTGCACAGCTAATAGTAGAACCCTAAAGTTAAGACTGGGCCTGGTTTTTGTTAACAGAGAATTTATTCAACCTTAGTATGTAATATTTCCCTGAAGTACCATGGAATTCATTAAGAAAATAAAGCCAGTATTTAATAATTAAGTTGCTAGTTTAATATATTTCTTTTTACATGAGACATGCTTTACTGATAAAGCCAACCATGTCATTCACTGCGAACCCAAGGCAGAAAATGGTAGGATATTGGCAGCTGTATTTTTTAAAAAGGCTATAGATTTCTTTTGGTCCACAATATATATCTCATATTTCAGATTCGCTTTACTTCCAAAACTGTTAAACATATTGTACCTAGCAAAGGATGATGTCCTCTCTTTATCCAGGCAGTTTCTTTTCCACTGAGTTGTTTCACATGCCCTGGGCAAAAGACATTAGCGAATATTTTCCATTAAAAACAGCAGTAGTGGGAGGAGGGAGTCACCAGTACTGTAAGTTAATGAGTTGGGGGGCTTTAAATACACTTAATAAACAGTCACTTAAGCTGAGCATAATAAGTCATGGAAATTTATAAACTATTACCCACTATAGTACTTCACTGACGATTAAACATCTATTTTTCACACCACAAGCCTGAGTGAATAGCTTGGCAGAAAAAAGATTGGCCAGGTGGCAAAACGTGCTCAGTACAACCCATGTCAGATAGTGGCCAAACAAAATAGTCCAATAGAAGCTGATTTTGAAATGCTTTTTAACCCTTGGTAGCCTATGATGAAGTTTTCTAAGAGCAAACACACTTATACTTTTGAAAACAATAATATGCGTTAACACTATACAACCTTTATTCCTAAGTACTGCGGTTTTATCTATGCAGGATATCTGTTCTCTGTAGCGTCTATCCATGATCTCCACTTCTGATGACAGTCACAACCTGGGGACGGAGGTACCCCTATCACCTAAGGTGTGAGAACGCACCCAACATAAAGTTTTCATTTCATTTAACTCTGGGGTTTAGATCATGCTCTAATTTGAGAGTCTCTGTCTCTCTTGTTTAATGATAGCCTCCAAGGAGGACGGGGGGATTTTCCAGGATAGTTTAAATACATGGAAACCCCTAATTGTGTTTCCAGAACTGAATGAACTTTTTCTGGTGTAGAAGCAAGGGTTTGTTTACCTGTGTATATAAAACTGTGATATGCGTGGAGTTACATGAGACAAATAATGTCTGAGAGGAAATCTCTGACCTTGGTTGTGTCACTATATATATATATATATTAGCTCTGCTAATCTCTGTGGAGAGACCAAAAAACCATATTTCTAGTAGTCCATCAAACCTCAGTCCCCCCAGGCTGTTTAAGCATTCTAGGGTGTCTCATGCCTGGCTGAAGAGCCCCTTTATAACATGCAGTGGAAAGGCTAAAGATGGTAGCATATAGCACATTGGAAACTATTTGAAGTGTAGACAAAAAATGAGAGGTTTGCACTGTATCTGACCATCTGATCCATCATCCTTTGTGCCTGCAATTAGATACAGCATCAGAAAGACAGCAACTTTGTTTTCCATTATGACCTCATATCTGTGAGACCAAAATATGTATTATTTTGATTCAGCTTCTTATGTGTTGCATGTGCCTCACTTGTTTCTTTGTTTATTGCCTCTGATACTTTGCTTCTGTCTTCACTTTACACATCCCTTCTCTGCTGAATTTTGGAAGCATTTTACCAGATTATACAGAGTGGCAGAATTATCTTTATCTCTTTGCTGATATCATCCGTTACTACAAATCCAACTGTGCAGCACATGGTGAGTTATACCTCCTGCCACAAGCTGATTTGAGTATGTTCCTGTGTACCACTACAGGGCTAAAATGCATTGTCAGAAGAATGGCTCAGCCATCAATGTCCAGTCTCTAATAGCTAATTTATTAACTTTTTGAGTTCCTACTGAATACTACCATCTAGAAATGTCTCCCTACTATCCGTGGCTGGACAGGTGGTACAGACACTGAAAATACATTTGTTGAAACTGTGTTAAGCAGTAATTATATTCTTGGAATAAAGGGTTACATGGGAGGGAAAAGAGAGCTTATAGTTGCCTTAGTGCCTGTTTGCATCAGTCTAACTGGCAGAAGTTGGGGGGGCCAATATGGCAACACTGAATTGAGCCCAACATACATAGCTAAATTAAACTGCTGAAGGAATGTGTGTAGGACCAAAAAAAAAAAAAAAAAAAAAAAAAAAAAAAAAAAAAAAAAATAAAAATAAATAAAAAAAAAAAACAAAAAAAAAAAAAAAAAAAAAAAAAAAAAAAAAAAAAAAAAAAATATATATATATATATATATTAAAAAGGAAAAAAAGTCCAATTACTGGACCTGGAATTAGGCCAGAACACCTTCACTAACACCTCTATTCATGAAAAAAAAAAGAAAAAAATTATCCTAAATGACCACAAATGATCACAGCCTCTGTTTTTCATCTCTTACAAAAGCCAGCATATTCAGGAGCATTACAATCCCCAGAGCTAGATGGATAAAGGGGGAAATACGTCATTGATTATTTCTCCTCCAAGAAATTCATTATACTGTTTGCATTAATTTCAGCAGTACAGAGATTTTCAAAATGAAAATCAGTCCTGTTTAACCTAGAAGCCAACAACATTAAAAACCCAAGGTGTCTCACTCACTGCTTTCTTTTGCAGAGAAATCAGGATCTGCTTCTTTTCAAGTAGTATGCACAAAGGTCCTCTTAACCATTAGACTGCAACACTATTACCTGCAGCAGAAGGGAAACAGTCACCATCTCTGAAGGTACCTTGAACATCATTCCAATGGGGTAATTACTGGACTATCTCAAAGACCACTGAGGTAGACAGAAACGCCTCTGAGGGTCTCACTGTGTTTTACATCCAGGTGTAGACAGACATAGAAAAGATTTTATGGTTTTGAGTTCTACTAAAAAAACCTATCAATTTATAAAATATCCTTCCCTTCTCCATATTTCTATTATTCGGTTCTCTGCTGCCTGAAGTTTAGTTACACAGGAATAAGAAGTACTAACATCTTTACTTACCCTTCCTATCCTCAATTGTAACAGGAAGAGGAATGAAGAATTGAGATCATCTTTTCCCCTCATACACTTGCTGGTCATCAGTTCTTGCTGAGAATCAATGTCTTGCAAGACCGTTCTTGGCATAATGTATCCTTTTTCTCAATAATTTGCTCATTCTATTGCCTACTAAAATCTCACCTTCATTTTACATGAAAGTTACTGAATCAAAACTAAGAGCATGGCTCACATGGATCTACACATATTCCTCAGATTATTTGTTCAGTGAGACCAATATATTTCTGCTGTCAAACTTACAGTTGGCTTAACACAACCTGTGCTACTGGTAAAGTTTTCTCTTTCTGAAATGTTATTTTCCACTACCAAAGCATGCAACAATCCTGCGCTCAACTATGGAAACAATGAATGAAAGGGGAGCATTTCTGAAATCTGAAGAATTTATTTCATGTTCTTTTTCACATTGGCTACTACTCTGAAACACTTCTGCCACTTTAATGGGTAATAAAAAATGGCCCAAAATCCTTGCTATCCTTAGACCCCGGTTCAGCTAAATAAAACAAAACAATATTCCAGCCTACATGTTGAGAGGAAATGCAAGCCTTTACTTCCAAAACAGACAAGTAATTTTGCTTATGTGCTTGCAAAGGAACAATGCTATCATACCATCATTGCAAGGTTTGGCATTATGGTTGTTCTACCTGTTCTCATTTCTAGCTCATGATTATTGGGGGGAAGAAAAAAAAAAAAAAAACACCAAAAAAAACCCAACTACGTTTGGCACTCTAGGCTGGCAGGAAAAGTAAGAAGCTTGGGAGCTTGTTGCTTAATTGTTAATGGAGCTCTGCTGCTCTACCAGAGCCCCTGTGATAGACTGAGCAAAATACCAGTGAATTTTTAAAGTGAAGTCCCACTTGGTTCCTTTTAGGAAATAGAGTTCCAAAATGGAGGGTTTACTTAGTAATTAGCTGCATTTATTTTATCTTTTGTTACAGGAAATATTTATTAGCACTGAAGAAGATTCTTAGTTCTGGTAACATGATGTACATGATGTCTTCCTTATTCTTTATTTATTGTTATCTGGGAACCCACTGAATTCTGAATTTTACTTAACCAGAATTCAGGAGATTCATGATTGTCTATGACATTTGTGGTGTTCCCTTTTTTCCTTACTATATGCCATTCATGGCATATACACAACCTTGCTATTTCAGCTATGAAACAAATCCATAAGACTCCACTGTAGATGCAAACCATGTACCCAAATGAGTTGATTTTGGCACCCAGTTTGCTGATGAAATTTATGCTTCATTAACAGCTGCCTAATGTATATAATACACATATTTTAGAATTGACCTCAAACTGGCCAGGGAAGCTGGCTGACCCCATGAAAACTCAATAATTTAATAAGATTAGATTTTTGCTTATTGTATTTACTATTTCTAGGAAATTATTTTGTGTCTCTGTAGCTGCATCAGCCTTCTTGCTTAAGGTATGTTTTAATGTTATTAGAGCTTGCAGGCTAAACTAGTGGAAAGACAGGGAAAGGCAGCACAATTTCCTTTTAGATCAGAGCCAATGTTTCTCCAAAACCTTAGCAGCCTGGGTTTGCCATAAGATCAATGCAGCTGAACACTCCACCTGCAGAATGAGCTCACTGTCTGTGCATTACACCAACCCTCTGCCAGTCCAAGTAGTAAGACTCCTGGGGTTGGTCTTGAACCTGCTACTCCCCACACTGGAGTGCTAAGCTTTGCTGCCAAGACGCCAGGCCAGGTATTAAATGCATTCTTGTTTCTGTTACTTTCCAGCACTCAGAGGACCGCATTAGAAAGCCCACAAAATTTAATTGGAATGCAATGAGAATGCAGAATGTTTAAAGACGTTTTGCAGACAGGAACATGTTCTTAAAAAAAAAAAAAAAATTAAACACCCCCCCCAAAAAATAATACAACAAAACAAAACAACAACCCATCCACAGATTCATAGATTTAAATATTCAGCTCACCTTTTCCTTGCAGAGGAATCAAAAATAATCAATCCTATTTGAAACAAACAAGCTAATAAAAGAATGATGATTGAGTAAGCTCATCTTCATCATTGCATTGAATTTTATGTGGGCTGCTCATTTCAGAATTGTAAGTCTTCCATCTTTTAGAGAAGGGTACTTTATGGACACTGCAGCTCAAATTCCCAGGTATAGGAGCTGTGGGGTATGAACCCATCAAAGACCTCCAGTTCAGTCTCTCTCAGGATTTTGGATGGAGCATGTGCATCTTGTGAATACCTTGGAAACCACAGTGAAGGTCAGGAGTGTTACTTTTAATTAGTTGGAGTAAAACTAGTGAACAGGAAAGTGAGGTCCCTATAAAAAGTGATTTGGCAGGACAGCTTACCTTAGCTTTTATAGCTCTTCCAAAGGAGAAATGAAAAGTCCATTTGTGGTTTTTTTAATTGTGATTATTGGAGGTACAAACTCAAGCACCTCAGGTTTATCACTGTCCAGATTTTAGGCATAGGAAATAACGCATTGAAGAATTTGACCACTATGTTATGTCAAGCTTCTTAGATCAAGATAGCAACACAAAGCAATTCAAAGACTGTGAGATGCCATGAGGAACTCAGAAGCTCATAGGCATAAGGATTATTTTTTTCAATATAGGAGATTGTAAAAAAAAAAATTAGTAATTTACTCAAATGAGTCATGTAAGTCAAAGGGATAAAAGAAGAAGCATCATATAAATTTGTGTAGCTCTCCTACTTACAAGGAATTGCATTGGCATATCTCTTAAAGCTTAACTGTTTTGTTGAGTATGGGTGGGAGACGCTACAAAAAAAAAATATTTGGTGTGTGTAAATAATAAACATTTGGGAAATCCATAAACCGTCATCAAAATACATGTCTACTGCTCTAAACAGCAGTTGCAAGTTCTCTGTGCCTTGATTTGGAAGGATTCTCCATCTTGAAGGAGAAATGAGTAATGAACAACAATTAATCTGATGGCTTTGACAGCTGGTACTTATGTTGAACTTTGATATATAGCCCAGCTTTCTGGTGGCTTCACAGTAAGATAATTGACCTGAATCCAGACTGAAAGGCAACCGAGTCTCTTCACAGTCCTACAATGTGAGTCCACAGTGAAAAGGGGAAATATTGCTTAGCGAGACTGTCAATATATTTGAATAATTCACTTGAAAAGTAAGCTGATAAGTTCAGTATATTGATAAAATTTTGCTATTGCCCCTAATATATTTATCAATTTTAATTTGTACAAGAATAGTGAATCTGCTTTCTCTCTGGTTTAGTTTGGAACAATGCTGAAGATAGGAGTATTTGCATATTAGTTCAACTAGAGGGTAGAGTGTAGTGGTAGAGGTACTACACCACATTTGGAGAAACTGTACCATGTAGAGGAATCTCTCATAAAAGGATTGGTGCCCTTGTCTCCTCGTGTAAGAAAATATCAAGCAAGAACTCCAAGGTCGTTTTGTCCTCAGACACAATATTAATAGGGTCTTTAGATCTAAAAAATCCTCAAGAAACAACACCAAAAAAATCACTCTAAAGACAAAGTGAAGATCTTGAAATGGAAAATCACAGAAATGTGAAATCAAGAGCAACAGACATACAATGAGAAACATCAAAACCTTTATCTGTGGAATTAAAAAATTTTGATTACATCCCAGTCATACTTAGGTAGGGAAAGCAAAGTTCTCCATTAACACAAGTTTCTTTGATGTAGCATGACAAGAGCCCACAGCTGAAGATTAACTTCAGCTTTCAGCTGAAAGAAACTCTCATTAGAAATACACTGGTCTTCTTTTTCATTTTTAAGCACAGATCATCATCAATCACTGAAGCAATTTAAGAAAGTAATCAATTTACTGTTAACCCTACAGTACTTTAGACAAACTAGGAGGATCTATCTCTGAAAAAAGGATATGCTCAGAGCTGTAGGAGAAGTGCAAGGTCATTTATTGTCTTCAAGTGGCAAACTAGACTAGAACATCCCAAGTATCCCTCCAAAATCCACGAAACCAACAAAAAAAAAAAATCAGTTTAAATCAGTGGAGCTATGTAGATGATGCCCCTTAAAAGAAGAGTCATTAAAAATAAAAAAAAAAGAAAAAAAAAAAACCCAAACAAAAAGTGCATAGTCTCTGCTTTTGTGTACTTGTGAACAGAGACACTGAAAAGTATTCATAGGGTCATAGTCTAGGCAAGGGACCTCCCATCCTATTCTGAGTATTATAGTGTTTGGATGCTGACAAATAAATTACATTAATTACATTCATTCTAGCAACCACTTAAACACCATTAGCGCTTATGCATACAATAACTGTGCCATTAGTCAAATCTGGATACCTCACTGCTGGTAATCAACATTATGTCTTCCTCTAGTATAACTATCTTAATTTCTTTTTGCAAGCGTCTTTCACTGCCATTCATCTTTGAAACATGAAATGAAGGATATTATCATGTTACCTGGTAATGTGACATGGTGTTCTCTCAGAGTTACAACCTATTGGGCTACCTGCTATTATTTGCTGAGAAAAGCTTAGAAGGTTTGCTGCCTGTTCGACTAATTTTTGCCATGCTGCAAGCACCTGCTGCAATCCTATCCTCATGCTACTGTTATAATTGTTTCTTTGCTTCTTTCTGAGTCTGGAGGGAAGTAAGAGTCCTTCTCTTTCCTATCCCTCTCCCAAGAGACTGATGACCTAGGCCAGGAGGAACAAAGAATATGAGATACAGAAGACTAAATAACAGGAAAGTTGCTTGTCTCTTGTAACCACTTTGAAATAAAAGGTTGACAGTGGAGCGGGTGTCTCCTTGAAATCTATTTCCTTTCTTGCCCTCCAGCTGGCTATAGGAAGTGTTATCATAGTCCTGGAGTTAGGAAGCTGATTCCTTGACAGAGCTGCTTGTGCATCCTCTCCCAGGAGTTGACCCGGGGCCATGTGTTTTCAGCAGTCCCATACTACCATCTGTAGGAGTCCCCACCTTTGTCACCACTACAGATGCTTCTGCACATGAGGAGCAGGGGACTAGAAGCCTTCTTTAAAAAGTAGGCTGAAAACACTTGGAAATTCAGTAACCCTTTGTCAGTCCACGATCACAATACTGAGATAATTTATTTTTCATATTGACACCAAAACTCATCTATGCACTAGGGAGGAATTCCTTGATTACTGGAGTTAGAAAACTCCTTCTTGTAACTGGGGGAAAAAATTAAAAGACATGATAAGAGGCTATAAAGCTGATTGTTCAGGTCACAGAGATCTCTATTTTTATCATTTCATTAGCATTTATTACTGTATGATCAAGGCAATAAAGGAAGGGATAAGCACACTCAGCATGGTATTTTGCAGCTTTGGAAGTGTGGTTTGTCCACAGCTGCAAGTGAAGCTCAGCAATAAACCAGCAGACCTGAAAAGACGAATCTTAAGAAAAAACATTTTGCCATTAGTTCAAACTCTTCATTCCACAGACAACACCTAGCCAAGATTCCTACATTCAGCATTGATACAGCACTGTCCTAACTGTAACAGTTGTTCATTAAAATCAAGTTCTTTCATTTATGTTCGTTCTCCCCCCTCTTGTGGTTCATTATAAAATCACAATTGTTGCTTTCAGAAATGTTCCATAGTTGGGCTATCTTGCAGAAAGGATGGAAAAGCATCCACAAAATCTAACCAGGCAGTACTACAAATAAGCTCAACAAAATGCAAATATAGTAAATAATGAGCTTGTTATTCAGGGTAATTCTCATTGCTATTTTAAATGTTCTCTGTAATCTCTGATTGAAAGCAAATCTTGCCACAAACGATATGGAATACATTTCAGACAGATTTACCATAACTATTAATGTGCTATTATCTAGGGAAGATTTTAGTATTTGCACCCTCATTTCTTTCCTTACTAGCTTAACATAAGAGTATTTTAGCTTTATCATCTTCAGGCAGATCTTCAACTTGTTTAAGCGCATGTACTACTAAAATACTCTGAATTTGTGCTAGATGGTCTGCCAGCACCTGTATAGAGGCAACTTCTTGCATTTCTTACATGCAGCTATGTTTCTCCAGCAAAATGAGCACCATGATCTGATCCACCAAAGTGTAATTACAAAAATTATTAACTGAAAATATACATAGACTTTGTGTACAGATCTTGGAATTGGAGAGTCTGAGGTAAGAGTAGGATTAAGCCATGAAAATGGTTACCAGTGGATGTAGATACATATACAGGCTCAGAAAATCTCTGGTCAATTAAAAGTGTATTATTCGGGATAAATTTACAAAAACTTGTGAGCAGCAGACAAGCTAAAAAAGATTGACAGATTTATAAAAACTTGTCAGTTTAGCAAATAAAAGATACAGTGGGTGAAAGTCAACACGTACGAACAAAACTAGAGGATTAAAACCTATTACTAAAGTCAGAAAACCATTATGTCAGCATTTCTTGCCTCAATTCTGACAGCCAAACAGTTCATATTTTGTACTCAGTAAGTTATACTATTACACTTGTGATCTGTTTAGCCAGGCAGTCTCATAATCAGAGCACACACTGCTGAAGTGAAAAAACTCCCATTACTAGAAAAGCTGTTGTGACTGAGATATACTTGGATTCCCAGGGCCCAACTGAAGGCTGCAAGAACAGGGTGTTACAGCAGGACATATGCTCATAGGTGCAAAAATCGACATAAACCACTTTGATGAACAACAGCAGATGGTTCCCTTTTGTCATACCAGTAGAAAATCCTTAAGGACAGCTTGGTGGAAAGCCTTACAGAAAGTTTCTCACAGATTAAACAATTTTTAACAAAATCCTCACTTTCTACTGCTTTTAATGTATGGCACAATTGCATCATAAAGTCAGGTCATAAATTTTGTAAGGTCATGAGGTCTTTGGACTTTAGATATTAAAATAAGGCATAAACTGAAGAGGATGGGATGGGCAAATTGCAACGGTACATGGATAACTCTGGAAAACACACCTTCAGGGTACATCTCAAAGGCAAATTTATGGCCTACATCTTTCTTGTCGTAGTGGAAGTTATTTATTCACTGGTTCACAGCAGTAAAATTTTGGGAAATACTGACCCCTATCCAATCCCAACAACCCATGATTTCTGTATCGAGGGATGACTTCACTCATTCCCCTTTCTCTCTCCTCCACATGCTTCCTCTGAAGGGAGAAAGGAAGCACATGTATAACCCTGCTGTTCTTGCAGGCCCAGTCCCAAGGTCCAAGTAACCTATATCAGGATGCAAGAAATGCCTTCACACTCTTATTGGGCATGCAGGACACATCACAATCTAGCCCCAAGAAATCAAGATATTAAAGTTAGAACATGTTTTAAATGGATCTGAGTGAATAATTTTTAATGAATACATTTAATGATGGATGAGTTTCCTTCCTTCTTACTATGAAATGTGGGGAACGGGTTGCAATTTGCTTCACATATTCCTTCCTCATTGAATTCTTTTTTAATTTCTTTTAAAGTAATGGATTGCTACTCCAAGCACAAACTCAATGTTCAATTGCAGTTAGCCCCAAAAATCACTTAATATTGTTTCCGTTATCCAGTCTAATGAACATAACTCATGGAATCAGCTTTGTGGTACACAGGCTTCCAGAGAGCACATTAGAAATTCACTTTTCATAGTATTCCTGTGTGAGCTTAACATTTATTTTCTGCCAACAGTTATGCAATTAAAGTTTAATACCTCTGTGAGTGTGTGCAGGATATGACACCAAAAGCAACCCTAAGATGGCTGAAGATTTGCTTCCAAATTTGCACAAATATAAGTAGAAATTGTTTCTGCATTATTCATCCAACTTTAGACCTAAACCAATATGTCTTGCTAGCAGCCCTGGAAAAATACGATGAAGTGTTTAAAAATTCCAGTAGATGTCACCACTTCTCCCCCAGCAAGTCCTTAAATACATCTAAAAGAAGCTTTTGAAAACTCAGTTTGCACTACATCATGAATTGAGAAAGCAGAGAGACTCCTTTTGCTTTGGGTTACATTGTATTTTGACAGAAAAAGAATATATCCGTTTTTCTAATCTGTGTCAATGAATTAATGAGTTCATAGAGCTCATGCCACTATTATGAACCAGATCAAGTAAAAATCAGCTGCCAGTTGTGATGTTGTTGCTAATACAAAACAGTATCCAGTGTTCTATTCATTTTTTCCCTGTCACTTGATACTTCATAAATATCAAAGTTTTAAATGATACTTTGATTATAACTATAGCCCTGATTGGGACTGCGGTTGGTTTTCCAGCTGTAGTGTTCATATCTCTTCCCTGCAACATTAATTTGCTTTTGTTTCCCTGGTTTCAACAAGCCCCAGTTGAGTCTCCTTCCTAAATACTTGGGTTCAATTCTTTTTAGCTTTTACTTGCTATTATCCTCTTCTCTCATGAAATACGAGACCTCATGCTTCACTTCACCTGATTTTCATGGCTACATTTTTCTCCACTCCCTCTGGGAACAAAAAGTCCAGAAAGCCTGGAGTTCTGACATTATGGAAGAAGTCTCATGCTTTTGCTCAGCTCCATCCAGATATTCCTGGTGCTTTTGTTTCCTCTTTACACAGTAAGTCTCCAGGGAAGAATATATTTTTAAGTTATTATCAAATGAAACTCAAGGCTGGCTAAAATCTGCATCTTGCAGAGACAACATCAATGGATATTCAATTGCTTATACTGACCTTGATTCCTTGCATCAGGAAATTAATAAGTTTTCATCACTTTATATTTATCGGCATTCATAGAATAAAACAAAAAAAATTATTTACTCTGTTTTTTTAAAAGCTATTCAGATACACAGGGCATTATAATATGTAAAATCAACCTAAAAAACCTTACTTTGCAACAGAAAATTTCTGTAGTCTACATTTCATTTTCTGAAGAGTTTTTCATATTCTTTTTCTGTAGAGACATATTTTATATTTTCTAAAGAATATTAGAAAAAAATTAATCATCAATGATTTGCAGAGCAAGAAAATGTTTTATGTGATTTTTTTTTCACATGGTCCCAAGAGAAGTGGACTTTCTGGCTACATTCATCCCTTAAGACTTGGAAGAGAATTAGGATGCATAGAAGTGCATGATGATCAATTATTTCTGATGAGTTCAACAATGGTTTAAAGACTCCAGAAAAGTTCATTTGCAGGCCTGTAGATTACTTATCCAGATTTCAACCAGATTAAAACAGCCACATTGATTAAAGACATTACAGATATAAGGAAAATTGGTTCTTAAGTATTTTAGGAAGTGAGATAAGATTTAAATGCATCTGTAGGACTTTTTAAAATGTCCTTATTCTTGGGATCAGGTAAATAGAACAAGTTAAAAAACTATCAACCACTTTTTAAGAATATCTAAAGCATTATTGTTTCAATTCCTTTCCCACCCAGCTGTAAAGGGGCCTCTAAATTACTGTATTGTCCATGGGATTTGTAGAATCCCATGAAGCCAGAACTAACACGAAACTGAATAGCAACATTGTACTCCTTCTCAAGAAAAAGCAAAAATACACTCTATGCTAAAACCTTGGGCTGATACATGAGGACTGACTCCATTTAGAAGATTCTCTGACTGCTTTCTAATTTTTAAAGAAATTAAACATTCATGCTAGACATTTAAATTGTTTACTTGCTTGAGAAGTCAAAATTGAAAAGAGATTTTTTTTACTTGAACTGTTATGAGAAGTTTATTGACTAAAAACACGTAGCTGGAAGAAAATATTATAAGTACCAGTCCTGGCTAAATTGGTTATTAGTTATTACAGAAAATGCTTTCATATTTCAAAAATAATGCTGCTGTCTTTACACGGAAGAAACGTAGCAGTTTTTTAGATTTCAGAAAAGTCTGTACTGAGTAAAAAAAAATAGTAAGGAAGATGATTCTACAGCAGGCAAGTGTTACAAATAAAGCAGAAAAAAAGAGGTATGCAGACAAAATCAATTATCCACAGGGCTGTGGCTCTCAGCTGTCCTGGTGTGAACAGAGAGAAGTTACCACTCAAGTTTTTTTTAAATGTAAACAAGCCCACAGGACACAGAGTGAAGGGAGTTCAGACACCTGAACTCTTTAGGGGCGACAGAGCACTTTCCAAAGGACAAGAACTTTCTTGAATCTTCAACTGTGGGAAACACTTCCAGCACGACCTTCACTTGTGTTTGCATTTCATACATTTGCTGCCCCTTGGCCTCCCATGGGAGAAAGATCTTCAGTTTTCAGGGCAGGACTACAAGACTACTGCAAGCAAAACCATATGATGTTTGCTCACTTACCTGTGACTGTGAATATAGCCCCCGGGTGAAACTCCTTTTTTTAAAAAAAGTCTGGGCTCAAGGTAAAAAGAGACATAAAACCTCTGTGAAGTGTCCTGAAAGAACACAAAATATGACAACTTTTTTGGTAAAATCTTATGCAAAGCCTGAGTACCTAGTACTGCTGAGAATCACTGAACAGTGAAGGGTTGTTTCAGAACACTTTGCAACTGAGAACTTTTTCCACTAGTGCAGTTGCCAGGACTTAGAAGAAGGCCTAGACTGAATTTTATCAAAAGAAATACTTCCTAATTCTAAAATTTTTACTTAACAGTAGCCATTTTTTATTCTACTGACTACAGCTAAGACTTGTAAATAGTTCTATATTAGAAAAAGTAGCCTCACAAAATATTGATAAAATATGTAATTTGTCTAGTGAAAGTTACTAGGGAATGATCTGGTGTGTTTATTCATATGCAGCAAGACTTAGAAAGCAAAGAAATGGTTAAAGAATTTTTAACTCATTTGTATTGTGACTCTTCTTTAAACTAAATAGTTTTTCTTTTCTAGTTAGCTTTTTTAAATCACAGTGAGAGTCCATTTGTGTTTAATAGAAACATTTTTAATTAAAAAATAGCCTATTTAAGAGGAATTTTTTTAAGAAAATCTATCTGTATTTCTTAAGTGAAAGATGTTCTACCTCAAAAGTATCTGAGAACAATTTTAAAATACTTAAAGCCTGAGCCCCTGATGTCAGTAACCCTCTGTACCAAACCCACATTTTAATGATTTCATTTTCAGGAGCCTTTTCAATTATTGCCTATACCAACTTATAGGATTTAAATAAAAATTTTAAAAATATACAATATCTTATTGATATACATAATGAGAAAAGTGAACAAACTGTAAAGGTGATCAGTGGGTAAATGAAGAAGGCAGAACTTCAAGCAAGTATGAGAAGCACTAAAGGTATTACCACATGAAAGGGGCACACAGATGAGCTTGCAAACAACAGAAGTACCAATGGGAGAAAATGAAATCATCTGTTCTTTTTGAACGAAAGATGGAGCTGAACACGTGCTGGAACACAAAAGGCAACTATGTGCACTATAACCTTGTCAGATTATCAACTGGAAAAGAAGCTGCCAAGACATTTTCACACAAGAATATGTTAGGGTCACAAACAAAAAGAATGTATTGATACTCCCAAAGGAACTAGTATTTTTATTAATAATTTTTGTAATATATATTACCTTTAAGTGGCCTCAAATGAAGAGTGATATCAGAGAATTAAGTATCATATAAAAAGATGCAAAGGAACACTTTGCTCCTGTAGTTTTTAGCCTACATAAGAAAGAGAACCAAAAAATGAGAATGAAACCAATTCATGCACATTCATCTGATCTTTGCAGCAGAATTCAGAAATTCCTTTTGAATGCACTACCCAGCATTTTGGAAACTATGAGCAAAATGCTTTCAAAAGGGAAAAATAAACAAGATTTAAGTGTTTGAGGAGAAATATTTGTTAAATGGTAATAACTATGCAAGTGATGAGACACACAATTTTTTAGCAAAGATGTTGGACCAATAGATTGCCTTGATGCAGATGTAACAGAGTGATGAAACAGCATCTGCAAACACAACATGTCACTGTCTTAGGTTTCACAAATGTTAGGTTTGAATTTTCAGTTGCCACGATGAGTCATGGAAATCCTTCAGATGTCATTCATTCATTCTAATGGGAAGCATGAACCAGTTGACATCAGGCAAAAATGCATAGAGAGTTAGAAAGGAAGTGAATTGTGAACCACCACACAGACATCATCACTTGAAATGTTGATAGAAAGGATATACTTGATTCAAGAAAGGGTTTGCTAGCTAAATGCTTAAGCCACAGTAAGCACACCAGCAGAGACTTCCATTCAAGGATTTAGCAGTGGTCTTGATAGTAAGCAATTTCCATGTATACTTAAAACATGCCAGCATGGGTTTGACAGAATGACCTGAACCACCTGGAAAGAGTTCCTATTTACCAGTGTGTTTACCTGTGATCTTGTTGAGTCCCAGGCTCTGCCTTTTCATGAAGAGCCCTTTCTTATTCTTCTTCTTAGAGCTCAGCTTACTACACTTTTGGGGAAAGAAGGTATACTGAGTTGGCAGAGATTTTTGGGGGTTTTTTTGTTGTTTGTTTCTTCATGAGCAGTAGCTTTCCCAATATATGCAATATTATTGATTATCTCAATGGTACTTTGCATATTGTCCAGGATAGCTCACTTTGGAATTCTGAGTCTTGTGAACTGTTTTCTTTCCCCCTTTCTTCAAATGCAAGAGATTTTTCTCTAATAAGAAATGTATAATCTGGTAGAATATTCTGAGATCAATGAGTTGGTCCAGCTATTTTTTCTTTTGAACCACTTAGAAACAGGAATTGTCATATATAAGTAAATGGTGTGTCTGTTATTTCAAAGGGAGAGTCTGATCTTGTAAAAATTTCTGGCTTGATAGAAATTGTACTTGATTGGTAAACAGCATGTGAAACCCCAGCTGAAGAATCATCTTCCCTTTGTCTCCAGAATGAGCCTGGAATTCATCTCACATGATCTGAATAAATAGTTGGATGTCAAGGTGTTTAGACATCTCCTCCAAACAAATCATCATCACTTTTTTCCATAGCCACTGGAGTGAAAAATGCAGCTCCATGGTTTTTTTATATATACTCCCTGTCTTGAGCAGTCACCGTCAAAGACAAAGTATTGCCCACTTCTTTCTCTGGTCTGCAGAAACTACCTAAATTACTGGTCTGGATTATGTTTACAGAATTAAACTTCAAAACAATTGAGAATTCCTCTTAGAAAAAGCACTTGATAGATTTCTTCTACTGGTAGACTAAATTTTAAATCACTGATTTGTAATAATCACTGCTCTAAAAAAGCATGACCTTTTTAATGACTAAGCAGTACAAAATGAGAGTTATGACAGAGAGCAGTTTTGAAGGAGAAACGAGCACATTGCTTAATGTATGAAGAGTCCTCCTTAAATGTTCATGTTGACCACAAAATTTTACGATATTTTTCCTTAGTTTCATACCATGAGATTTTATTTATGTTTATTTTAGTATATGTGTTAGAACTCCACAGTTCTAATTCTAGCTAGATCCTTGAAACCTTGGGGGTAGCTCTGGCTCTTCTTTATTGCAGTACAGGCAAACTGACTTACAGAAATCAGAAGCAGCATCATCAAATAAGACTACCCTAGATTGTTTGGACCAATTCCATAACTATTCTTTTGATGCAAATGAAACATATGGCTGTTTCTGGATCTTTTTAGATATATCTTCCTGATTTATCATAATCCTTGATGAACATGATGAACATACATAACAGACCTATCTTGTTAAGTATATTCTTCCCAAACTATGTGAAAAAAAGGATTTTTACGACATGTGGTATAAAAAAAAATAAATCAGACTAATTAAAACTTTGCATTATTAGGTCACATTCCAAAGGTTGTGGAAGATATAAACAAAAGCTAATAAAAAGAGAATGTTAATCCAGAAAGCTTGAAAGTGAGGGTATAAGCAGTGCAGCTTTCAATTAGACATTTGTAACACAGGTGATCACAACAGTGATAGGAGAGGTACCACATTAAACATACCACCTTCTCACCAATTTAAGCCTTCAAAGCAAATTAGCAATATCACCTGCTACATTTTTTTTTCCCCACTGGTTTCCCACGGGTTCTGTTGGGTTCTAGGCACACTTCAATTATTAAAACAAAAAGTCACTGACTGGCTGATGAAAATTAAAGAGAAAAAAAATATTTCATTTTCCAGTGTTTTGTCTGTTGCTTTAGTGATTTTTCCTTTATTTCTTTGATTCAATGATTATTTGACAGGGATTGATCGATTCACACAGGCCTGCTTGTAAAAATACCAAAACCTGGAAGTAGGCTATTATACATATGGTTTTTTTCTCAGGTTTTCTGAAGAATATATTGGTCCTTCCCTCTACTGTAGGAACAATAAACAATTCATTACTGTGATTTTTATTAGATTTATTTAACAAGGTGTTTTTGTTACTTAGTTTCTCAGCAAAAACCTTATCAATTTAATAATTAGCAGGACCAAATCTTGGAAAGTAACTTTTCTATTCAGAATACTATCAATTATACAAATAGAACTCCCAAGAGGAAGAAATGTATCACAGTTAGAAAAAGAGAAACTCAGACCCAAGAGCAGATTAGAATGTAGAGATGAAGATCTTCACAAGGAATACAAGTATCTAGGATAGTTGACCTTGGGTATTCCTTGTTCCAGTTCTTTAGACACTCACCCACCTTCCCATCAGCTGTGCACTTCCAACTTCAATTAACAAATTTACTCTAGATCTTTCTTTCAATGCTTAATACCATATCCCCTCCCTTCCCTTAAAAATGAGAGCACTAGTGAATAATTTACAGTGTCCAGAGTGCCTCTTTAAGTACATTAAATTTAATATAAATCTAAACTGAAAATCAAATTAGATTCCTCAAATTACAAAAGCCAATGTTATTTTGACTGTTCATTGCCGTTATTTAAAAGATGGTCAACATACAAATTTGGAATGAGCCATATGAGATAACAGAATCAGTTTGCATTAAGGCAAAACCCTACAGAAGGAATCCGGTCTTTTAGAGACTAACAAACAACACCCAAAAATAGATAAGACATCCAATTCATGAAGAAGGTCAGACAAGTAACATTCCACATAAGTGATTCACATACTAAACACACAACAAACTCAGAAAAAACCAAAATTTATTCTATGAATGAAACATCTAGGCCCTGAATATCTGCAAACAGTTCAAGCAAAAGATGAAATTTGAAATATCGTCCAAATTAACTGGAACATAAATCAAAATTACAACAATTCCTGTAATCTCAGCATGTTCATCAAGTGTTTCTAATCTCATACAAAATCAAAAATGTTCAGAAGAATTTAAACAAAACTACAACATTTCTAACAAGTGTAACATGCAGTTTCTGGAATGATTAAGCTAATACCTAACCCACATCCAGTCTTTGTAGGTGAAGGAATCCACATATATGAGTTGATCTAAGAATGTATTACACATAGTCTATCTCTCTTTCCTAAGTGTATACACATATACACAGGGATTAAGCCACCAAAATACTTATTTTAGTGAAAAAATTTATATTAAATATTTTGTTTCATACTACATTGAAATCCAAAATGTTTATTCTGGCTTAAACTGCTCCTTGGTTGGTTGGTTGGTTTGTTTTGTTTAGAAACTGAAGAGTCACTTTCAAAGCAAACATTTTTAATGCACTATTCATTAAGAAGAAATGAGAAAATAATTCAGTGTTTTTAATGATTTATTATTTACAAATTAATTAAGAGGTAAGGTAGAAGTATGTCTTTTTTCTCATAAACTTCACCATACACAGAAACAAAGTGCACAACTTTAGGGGAAAAAATCAGACCTAGCAAAAATGCTTTTGAGGACACTTAGGTGATAACAGGTCTAAAGTGACTCTTTCAAGATATATTTTCTACTATGAATGTAAGATCCACCTAAACATATTTGGATTTGTAATATAAACAGCCACATTCATAGTATGAAAACATGTAAATGGACAATATGGGCCTAAAATTATGGCCACAAATTTAAAGATTGAGAGTATCTGTAATAAATTAAATTGATGTGTATTCATATTACTGGATTTGACAGCAAATTAATTGCTACTGACCTGCTCATTGAATATTTGATTGACCAATTAGAAGTGGCATTAAAACATTACCAGTTACAATGGCATGTTCTTAATAGTGACTTCAGTTCACCTTGCATTTGCAAAAAAAAAATTTAATGAGATTTCAACTTTACCTATTCTGGGATAATTACTACTTCATCTACAAATTCTTCTCTGGTGTCCGTTACAGCTGACAATGAGGTTTGGTACAGCACATTCACAACAGAATTTGATGTGTTGTGTTCTATCAGGGATTGCTATGCTATCAAAACTGTAGCAACAGGATCTTATTTTGAGGGTGTTTTTTTTCTTTTTAATGTAATTTATGAATGCATTGTTTAGAACTAGAATGTTGATTTTAACATTTAAAGCATCCATGCCTTGTTTCTGCTTAGTGAGGAAAGCGTTAAAGTTCATATCGAATACACTAATTTTAAAGCTGTGCAGTACCATACATTTTAATAGTCTTGGAAATTTAAGGAGCTGTCTCAAAGTAAGCAAACAAAGCAGAATTCATCTCTGCACTTACCAGAAAATTACATCTATGAAACTTCTGACACAATACTGCTCTTTGTGTAGTTGTTTTTGACAGAGGTCATTTTATGTTTTCTAATGTTTGAAAATTCATTCAAGATAAAACTTATTACATGAAGAACTCACAAGAAAAAAATGTTAAGGCAGAGACTTCTTAACCCATATACTCAAGAGGAGAAAAAAACCATTATCACTTGAACCAGGGCAGATTTCTCAGACACAGAAAATGTAGAAAGCAGTCAGAACTTCACAATTTCCTGGTGCCTTTCATCTAAACACCACATAATACTAAGTAAACATTCATGAATTAAGCTACTTAATGTATCTACAGAGTAAGTACAATAAGAAAGAAATGTGTTTACTTTTTTGGCAAATGTCCTAGTACCCTTAAGATGCTGATCATAAAATGATCCAAAGCTATATTTGCAAGCCATCAAGAAAAAATTATATATACTTTTATAATCTACAGACTGCTCTGTGAGATGTTAAGGGGAAAAAGAAAAAAACACTCTCAAGATATTGCTGGCTGAGTAATTTTAAATATATATGGTTTCTCAATGAAAAGAAAAAGCAAGAATTAAGTAAAATGTTCATGAAAAAAATATCTGGTTTAATATCAAGTCTATTCTTTAAGATGTTATCCATTTGTAAAATCTCCTTTTCTCAATTCCAAGAGTTCCTGACAGTTCCATTTCAGTTTTAGAAATACAGGACTAGTTAGAAAAACAGAAAAATGGGAATTCAAGTTACAATTAATTTATCTGTTCTGATTATTTAGCATATGCATGCACAACTTTTCATAAAATTAGTAGCTAAAATATTAAAAACATGTCTAGGCATAAAGACCTCCAGTTCTTATAAGGCTTGGAAAGGAGACAAAATTATCAGTGTGTAATGACTTTAAATCTTAGAAGGATAATCTCACATTATGAAATACAACATACATCATCAAAGATTCTTCTAGAATTTTATCAATTTCTCTAGGAAATTTCAGCAAATTTAAATAAAGAGTTTTCTGGAAGTGTGTATCCTCTAATGGAGCACATCTTTATACAGCATAAGAATGTCCTCTAACATCATCCAAAGCCAGTATTTGAAAATTTTGTAGGAATTTTCCTCTCAGTTACATATTTCATAGTTCTATTAAAAAATAATAACAGTTAATAACTGGACTTAGACTGCAACATCTTTTTATTTCAAAGTAGTTGCAGTTCTTAGGAATTTTTTTTTTTCACATACAGCAAATGCATGATACTAACGTATTTATAACAAAACCTGCAAAATGTTCTAACTATAGAAAAATATCAGTGATAAAATATTATTAGAAGCATTTAGCATCAGAACAACAAATTCTTGGCTTCATTACCTTGATTCAACTATATTAAACAAAACAACACTTTGTTAGATGGCAATGATAAGATCTGTTGATGTGTCTTGGCAGGAAAATAAAATAAAAAATTACCTTTGCAAACCACTGAAACAATTTTGCTCATTCTGTTCCTTTGCTCCTACAAACCACATGTTCATGGGTTTACAATAAATAAATCATAAATCACAATAGGATTACACCAAAATAAAATTGTGTATGTATTACCCTATTGTATACCTATCACCTTGATTATCCTGCAAAGGTTTTCGGCTCACATTTACACAAAGCTCTCTTCCATATTTGTGCACAGCAAAAAAGAATCCACAAGTCTTGGCTTTACTAGCTGCTGAAAATCTGAATCTTCAAGACCGTCGGGACTCATCACTGCTAGTCTCCGTAAGGCTGCCTAAAAAAACAAAACAGCAAAATTGTAATACAGTTAGGTTTGACAAAGTCTTCATTGCAGGAATCCATTGTAACCATCTCTAAATAATAGCCATGACTCAGACCTGAACTGTGCAGGTCTCTGAATTCTCCTACCTGCCTAATTTCTTGTTACTGTCTTCATCTGTCAGATGAATCTCCTCTCGAATGAAGTTAGTAAATGACAACTCTTTAGGGGAAATTCCTTTTAGACCTGAGCAGCAGGGTCAGTGTGGTGTTAAAGAACACAGAGAATCTGTGAGAATCTGAAGACTTAGACTGTAAACCTATCTCTGATCTACTACACCTCTCACACTGCCTCTCTCTTGACTTTCCTCTCACTTTTTTGTCTTATTTATGAGAACTATAAGCCAATAGATTCAGAAGACATCTCAAACAAAGTTTTATGCAATGCTTGTAACAGAAATCTTCTAGGTACAGTAATATAGAACGAACCAGTGCATTTCAAACCATTTGTGAACAAATAAAACTGACAGTTTTTCCAATTATGAGGCTGTACAATAAAAATTGCATTGATGTTATTATCCTCATAAACTCTTTCCTTCTAATGAGATACTTGGTTTTCTTACCAGAGAAAAATACAGTTACATACCTTCTAGCAACCTGACATGACAGAATGACCAGGAAAGCAGGCTGGCTTTCCTCAAGATCAAAAATTGCTGGGATAGTTGGGATCAGCTCTGTGCTGTTTGCCAGTGCGGCAGTAACACAAGAGCTGATCTTCCGGCTTCAAAACGTATAAAAAGTGAACAACCATGCTAAAAATAGCAAACACTACAAAGCCCACAGACTCCAGGGACACAGACTCCAGACTCCTGAAGCATCTTGTATCTACAGAACAATATTTTTGCCACATGTTTAACAGAAAAAGTCTTCAGGCAGTTACCAAAATACAGGAGAGGCAGCATTGCTGAGAGAGACAGGCAGGTAACATCTCAAGCAATAGGCATGAATTCAAGGAACGTGCAGCAACTTCAGTGAGACAGGAAAATCATAGTCTGGTTTGCTGCCATCACTCTGTGCTCTCTCTTTAGCCATACAGGATTAACAAACTGCCTTGGCATGTATGAAGGATAACCTCAGCACTTCCTATGCTCACATTCATACCTTCTTGAATGAAAAAGTTGCAGTAACCAAGTTTTACATTTAAAATAACATTAATACTGTAAAGCACTGTCAAACAATATTCTTCAGTCTTCATTCATCAAAACCTATGTCCTAACACTAGATCACCTATGTGCCCAGAGCACTTTCACAGAATGCTCGGTGAAATCACTCAACTCTGACAGTTATCAGTGGCTCACAGCCCATGTAGCACAGGGCCAGCAGATGGGATCTTTCTCCTGAGCAGAGAAAGTGTTAACCTTCTGTTGCCCTGTGCTTGGCTGGGTGTTAAATATTGTCTTGGAGACTCAAATGAAAAAAATGAAGTGCAATGAAAGCGACTAATATCTTTTCCTCTTTTGGGATATTTTACATAAATATTTCCACACATATGTGAGTGTGCAGATAAAGGGCTGCTACCCCTGAACTCAAGCCTTATTTCAGAGAATAGAATTTTGAAATTAACAAATCCTTAAATTCTGAAGTGTTTCAGTGAAATTTATTGGTGCTCAATAAAGTGAAGATGAAGCCATTTTTCCTTGTGTGCTTAAAGCTTCAATCAGAGGATAAATAATTGACAACATACAGGATTATGCTTAAGGGAGAAAGCAGGAGACCCTGGCATGAATTTCAAACGTTCCTGCAATACTTATGCATTTTGAAATCTAAAGGGATACTTTTTTTCTTAATTTTCCAGGATAAGAAAGAAAGACTTAATGTACATACCAGACATGCCACTAGAACAGAATCACTGTTATTTCTTTCGGTTGGTGATCTGCAAAGTTTAATTAGGCAAGGAATACCTGAGTGCACAAAAGAGCATCAGGAGAAATAATTTAGAAAAACAGTTTCTTATTTTGAGATGATATATTTTTTCAGATGTGTCATATTTATCTTACTTAGTAGATATGATATCTAATGCAAAGATGATATGCAAATTCTTAAGGGACTTTTCATGGAGCTATGCAGTGCAGAGCAGTCATAATTAACAGTTGTAAAGCATAAACAAACAAATTGGGTTTACTTGCTATTGCTGTTTCAGAGCAGAAATTTTGACCTCCATTTCTTCCCTATCAATCCTCCCCTACACCATTAAAAAACTCCAACCCAATTAACATGTTCCCTCCCGTTAGATTCATCACCCTGACAGATCCTGCACTAAGGTTTATGTAAAGGAACAGAGGAGGCAGCAGTGTCAGTCAGCACAGTAAGACACAGCTACGTGTTGAGTGGATGCTGCACCTCAGGTTCCTCTGGGAAACAAGCCAGAGGTTCATTTAACTCAGCCTCCTCAGTCATTCTCTGGACAGGCTCTATAGGGAATATATTCCATAAAGTGTACCAAGTGAGGCCAAAAATTAAAAAGAGCTTCTCCATGGCTGGCAGTTCCTCCCTCTTTTTCAGTGTGCCATTAAGCTAGAGATACATCCTTACAGCTGAGTTTTACAGCTTCCTCTGCCACTTCAGGGTCTCGGCTGAGTCGTGCCAGTGTAACTGCAGATTTCTGTTGGACTCGCTCACAGGCAGCAACTTCTGCTGTATTTCCCAAAGATGATTTTTCAAAAAGCATTTCCATTAAAAGCTGAATACCTAAAAGAATGTAAGAGCCGTTATTATCCTCTCTCCAACAAAAAATTTAATGTAGAAAAGGGGAAAAGCAAGCTAGGAAAATACAGACCAATCACTGTCCAAAAAGGGCATAAATAATGTGTAAATGTGGACTGCAATTTGGACATCAGAATTCAGGCACATCTGAGCTGTGCATAAGTTTGTCTTTACTAGGAAGCAACAAAACTTCTGGAACTAAAAAAATGCACTAACTCTTCCCTCCCCCAACTTTTTGACTCCTTCACAAGTTGGTATTCTAGTTTTCATGAATTTGTTTCAGTCAAACTAAATGCAATCCTTTATTTACTTCCAAACTAAACTGAAGGCAATCACTACCTAAAACCTGTAGCGACATATTTCAGGTCTGTACATGAAGTTTCACTCTGAACTAATTTTTTTTTCCAGTGTATGTATTTTTAAGTAAGCCTTTAAATGTTCCCTTCTCAAACTGCTTACATTTATTTTAGAATGGAGAATTCTTTAGCAAAGGAAACTAGGAGATTCTGTCTCTTGAAGCTTACTGTGTGACTAATTCTTTGCTTCAGAAGAGACAATATCTTCCATGTCAAAAATCACTTCATTAACTTATTGCTGTAGCAGTTGCAATTCTTATTGTAGCACCACAAAACCAGAAGAGACTTTACAAATTTCTATTTTTGAGATTATTTTAAGTGTAAAGACAACTAAGTGCTATTAGACTCCATATACTACTAGGAATTCAGATTACTTCAGGTGGCATCAGAGAGTTTTAACTGTTAGAACAACTGCATAAATATTTCAGAGAATTGGCATCAGAATCACGCAGCTAGATAATAATAAATCAACATACACAAAGGACAAAGTTAAGAAGAACATATCTAAATTCTCCAGCATTCAAAGACCCTTCTTCTCAGTTTGTGAATCTGGCCTCTAACCAGCATCTGATTTTTATAACACTGGACAGACACAAAAAGCCTTTACATGCAAGATGAGTATCCAGACTTCTCAAAAACTAGTGTGCAAGTGCTTCTCATGCACTTCCACTACAGAATTTATACACAAACTTTGTCACATCGTCCTCAACAACCCACATGTACGTCTCCATCCACTGCAGTATCTAGCAAGAGAAAGGTCTAGCTGGCACAGCAGTTAGCATAATTTCATGAGCTTCCATCAGTTTCTGCAGCAGTAGAAGCTGATGAAATATGATCAAACACCTGTCCCAAATAACAGAAGAGGTTTTGGTGTACTCGATAGCCAAACTACATAACCAATCTATTTCTCATAAAAGAGTGCAAAACTTCCAGGGAGTATCTGAACTGTGAGTGTTGACAACTGAAGATCAGCACAAGAAAAATAGGCAGATCATCAACACAGTATTGTCTACTCAAACTTATAACTACAGACAACAGGGTCCTGGGAAATGCCGATTTCTAGAAAAAAGTTTCTAGAAAAGATCCTGGGTAGGGTCCCCCCTCAAAAAAATGTGCAATATCCAGCAAAGATAGGATGCAAAATGAAATTTTATTAGTGAAGCCTTTTTCCTTTACCTTATTGTCCCATCTACCCACATTCTCCAGAAAAAAAATTAAAATTATAATTCAGTTAAAATACATACCATTTCCTTGAATGATTTCTGAAGCACACTGGTCCAACACAGACATGTTTGCCAATATTGTTACTACCTGTTGATAAAGAGAGAAGGAAGTATGAAGCCTAGCCCAGCAATTCAGTAGTATTAAGTAGCACCGCGCTTTATAAAATTAGTATGGCAGAAATAAGGCAAACTCAATAAAACTAAAGAGCTGAAGAGTCTATTTCCTTCTTTGTGATTTCTCAGCAGTCTTTATATGGCTGCTAACTGAAATTCAGACAAGAAAAGTATGATCTTTTCTCATGGTCCTGCACTTGTGTGCAAAATCTTTCTTAGAGAGATCTGTGCAGCAGGTTTGTTCAGTGGTCAAACAGGTAGAAAGCTAAGGATAAAAATTTACAAAACCCAAATAACTGAAAGAAAACAAAACAAAACAAAACCAAAACTGGAGTTCTAGTTCAGCCAGGAGCTTCCTGCCCTCAGGAACCAATCCTGTAGTCTCATTTCAGCTCAGGCAGAGTTCACACTGACAGCAAAGACCCGGCACACATTTGGTAGCACTGTTCTTGCCACCTTTCTGGTTCAGGGTTCAGCTGAAATGCTGAGAAATTCTCACAGGACATTTGATTCAAGGGAGTATTCAAGGAATACTTTTCAGTTACGTTGCAGCTATGAGTTCCATGCACGTTAAAGCTCGGTCCCGAAAAAAGCTGGATTTAAAAATCTGTTTATACCTTTCCTGAGCTAAGATCATAGTTAGGGATTGTACCAACAGAAGCTTATTTTGAGTTCTTGATTTAGAGAATTTATTATCCAAAATTGTTTTAACTGTTTCCAAAATGAGATGTAAACAACTCACTTAAAGTGATGTAGCAAGCCATTGACAGAGACTGGACTGTGTGATGCTGTGGGCTTTCAGCCTCCCATTCTCTTCATCAGTATCACATAGGTTCTCTCATATATACTGCAAGAGGTTCTTTTTCAATTTGTCCTTTAAATAGCTTGCTTTTTACATGCAAAAAATACTTGCAATTCAATATTAAAAGCATTTTTGACACACCAAGTAATAAATACTATAGATCACTAGAATGCAAACTAAAAATTATATTCTTTCTTAAAAGGTTTTGATTTTCTCTAATCCAGTTCAGAAAAACTGATCAGCCTCAAAAGTACCAGTCAGTTTTGGAAATGGTTATCAGCTTTTTAACAGCACAGTGTCAGTTCACAAACAAACAAACTTCTTAGATGTATGTAAGCATGAGATCAAATCACCATTCTGATCTCATTTTGCCATTTTAAAAACCACGATGACTCATTTCCGATGCTGTGACATAAAGGTCTTTTGAAGGTAGTGTTACAGTGTCATCTCTCTGAATAAATATACTTACTTAGGATGCAAATGAGTTGCTGAAACTGTACAGAGTGACAGGTAGAAATATGGTAACAGTATATGTCTATGTATTTATTCCATATTAATTATTAACTGTGTTTCAGGCAGAGTGTATATGTTTTCTCATTCTAAATTATATCCAGTTAATGAAAATTGCTTCCTCTGTGCAGAATCTGCACCCCATGTGGTTCTCTAAGCCACAGATGAAGAATTCAATTAACCACAATTTGAATACATGCCAATTATTCCACTGCTTCAAGTTATTTTGTCTAATAAGTATTTTCATACATAAAAATATTTTGTGCACAACTTTTGACATCAAAAATTATTTGAGGTTATATCTATACTTCCTTTATATTGATTATGTGGCCCCTATATTTTGCAATGTTTATGAACTAGCCTAGTGGGTTTATATGTAATCTTCTCCAGAGAGATGCATAAAAGACCCTTATGATCAATAACCAGCAAGTTCTACCTACATTATCTTTCAAAATCATAGTAGGACTCAAAAAGTAGTTAATCCATAGATTAGTTTACTTCATATGGATGGATTTTTATTTCCCCCCACCACAAAAAAAAAAATAAAAAGATACATTTCACTGTGATGTAAACAATGTACCATGAAATAGCATAATGTAATCATGTAACAGGCAAGTGGAATAAAGAGCAGACTTTAAATGCTCTTTTTCCCCCTATACTTTTCCATTTTAAAATTCATGCAACTTACATGAAAACTTCCTCTGTAATACAGATCAAAGTTCAAGGAAGTTTCCCACTAAAGATGAACTCTCTAGAGGAAAACACAAACTTAAATGTAGACTCCATTTTCTTTGAAAAGTAACACTTCTGTGAGTACTAGCATTAATGAAGTCTCATCTCTTTTGGATTTAGAGTTGATCAAAAACCACAAACACAAGTTTTCCAGTAGCATCTCCTGCTGGAGATTTTTTTTTTTTTTTTGTCTAATGATGCATAAGCTTACACTGCAGTGTTTATCTTATGCTCTTTTCCCATTATCTGGCTCCAAATTTCATAAAGCCTTAGGCAGTTTCACAAAAATAACGATGAAGTCCTGTTGAATCAGCAAACCAGTTCAGATGTCATTGTGAGACAGGGAGCACACAAACAGATACAGATAAAAGTGACTGCCTAAGCCTCACTTCATAGTTGAAAATTACTGGAAAAAAATAGACACCAAAACTTCTCTTGGAACTGAATTATTTTGAAATAATTAAGACCTGCAAATATTAACATGGAATCTCTACTGCTCAACTGCAATATGCAATACCAACTTCATTAATTGTTCAGGTAGCTCAAGCACTGGAACCTGACACAGTTTATGATTCTTGCAATGAACCTGTGATCAACTCAGAGCATTAAAAAAAAAGAACATATCCCAAAGACAGGACACGTGAGCCCTGATCATCAGCCACTACCATCCTATCAGACAGAAAGGATGGGCTGAAGCCACCCACAAATTCCAGTACAGTAGTGATATCCTGATCTGTGGTATTTGTAGATATGCTATTATGCAAATACTGTCTGAGATTTCCCAGAGGAAAAAAAAAAAAAAAGTTGCTTCATCTATGTGGAATTTTTAATGCAACATCTGATCTCAGATAGTATTACCCAACCCGATACAGGATTATAGCAGACTGCCTTAGAAACCATATCCTACAAGAACTGATCCCATCCAGCATAATTCCCTGCCCAAGCACCTCTATCTCTGCTAGGCAGATCTGCTCTGGAGGTAGATTGTGATCCATGCATTTCCAATATCTGTATTCTAGCAGTGCTCTCCAGCAGACTGATCCTGGCTTGTCCACACTCCATTCTCTGCTATTCTGAACAATCAAAAATTGCAGGTACCTCTCTAGGGCAGGAGTCTGATAAACCTGGTTACTGGAGTTTTCTCTGTGAACTGGTACTCCTAAAACCATTGTACTAATGAAGACGACACAAAAATAGACTTGTTCAACAAATAATCATCACAGAATCATGAAAAGGCCTGCGCTAGAAAGGTCCTTAAAGATCAACCAGTTCCAACCCCTCCGCCATAGGCACGGACACTTTCCACTAGACCAGGCTGCTGAAAACTCTATCCAGCCTGGTCTTGGATGCTTCCAGGGTTGGCGTCCACAAATTCTCTGGGCAACCTGTTACAGTGCCTCACCACGCTCACAGTAAAGAATTTTTTCCTACTATCTAATCTAGACCTACCCTCTTTTGGTCTGAAACCTTTTCCTCTCTCCCTCTTTCTTGTTGGCTCCCTTCAGATCCTTGAAGGCCCATTATATTTGTTTGCCACCAGATGAAAGCTGAATGATTCAGGTCAGTGTTGCATGAGTTACACTACTAAAAACAACACGAGGAAAGGAACAGGCCTCTAGGGTTTATCCTGTGTTCAACACCTACCTCTTACCATGTGCTATGCACTACGCACCTAAACCACGTAGCAGTGAGACACATTACAACGTAAGAGGCCAGGAAAAGAATTCTCAGACCAGCTCATGTTTTAGCACTTTTTGAAGAGGCACCAACTTATCAAAATAGTAACATGCAAAGAGTTCCAGTGGGACTAGTAAGATTTTTCACAAGACTAAGTAGCTAAAAAAACACACTCAAAATCAAGCAGCTTTGAAAGTTCACCTTTAAATGGTTTGTTGGTGAACTGCGTATACAGGGATATTTGAGGGAGAAGGGCCCCTTTAGGTCCCTGGAAAAATTCCCTATTTAATAAAAAACTTTAAAAAATAATAGAATTATTTCATCCTTTTTAAATGTCAGTACAGCATCATCTTGCTAGTCTTGCAGTTTCCATGGAAATTAATTTGAAATCTAAGTAAAAATCTCCATTTCTATAGGCAAAATTAGTAAACAGTTAGTAAACACAGATACTTCTCTCTAGTGACAATATAATCCGCTATTATAAAATTGGAAGTGTTAATCTTCTTCGTTATTCCAGTAAACAAAATCTATTTTCATAATTTGAAAATCGTTTCATTTCCACATAGTTTCCTTCCACTCCCTCAGCTTTTCACACATACTGAATTTATGAGTGATGAACCTTCCTTTTCAAGTTCTGTAGTCTGCTTTGCACTAAACTGTAGAAATTTCAGTTGTCAAGAGTGATTTAAATTTGTGAAACCATGATTAATTAAGCACTTTAAAATAGTTTTGTTCAAATAACAGTCACCTTGGAAATTGTCTTCCTAAAATATGTAATGACTAACACTATAATAACATCTTTCTAAACAACTAATGATGACTAATGCTCATTAACCAGAGTACCAAAGTACTGAATGTCTGTTGCAAAAGTGAAAACTAGATGAAAATATTTTGCGATAAAGATACACTGAGAGCGTAAATCTCAAAGAAAGAAAGCATGCATTTTAGCCTGTCAAAGGGCCAATACCTTACACAACTGAGGGCCTTTTACTTCATTTGTGGGAGGGGGAGTTGTCTACAGAGGTGGAAGGTGTGATGCTAATATGGCTTTGTCGATAATAAAGACACACTGCTCAGTCAGCTTTTATTAACAATCCTGACATAAAAAGAAAGACACACACTCAAAATAAGAATTAGCAAGTAATTTAATTGAGTGGCAAAGTAGATCAATATAGAATTACTAATTCTCTTAGCTAATTACTCCTTTAAGGCTGATTCATCACTAAGTAATATTAATTTTTGTACATATTATGAGAGTATTTTGTAATTCATTCAAATAAATGTCACAAGGGTATATCAGAGTGTGTCTGCAAAGCTCCAGATAGCCATCTTCAGAAACAAAGAGGCAACTGACAACTACTAAGAAACAAGATGGAGTCTTTATTTCTGAATGTAAATTAAAACCAAAAAAAGGTCACAATTCAAGTTCCACCTGCAGGGGGCCAGCAGAAGAGTACATATAGAAGGGGTCAAGAACAGGAATTGCATCAAGTCAAGGCAGAAAATGACCTTTCAAGATACTATCTAAATGATCAAAAATCTTCAGTAAGAAATCTCTAGAAATTTTCTCTGGGACATATATGGCTTAGAACAGAAAATAATTCCCACTGCTTCTGATAGCCACTTCAAGGCTGGGATTATAGTTTTGATTCCTGAAAAGAGAGAAATAAATATACCACTATAAGCTGAAGAAGCAAAGACCCTCATAAAATAATAATAGTGGTTGGAGACAGGATCTGCTTGCAAAGCCTTGCTTTACTCTGAGACTGTGCCAGAGAACTGTAATCTTGGCATGATGAGGCAGAGCAACAGAGATTAAAGCTGAAGGAAGCTTATCCTTTGGAATGAAGAAAGTTTTTACTACATTTTTATTTACCTAACTTCATATTGCTGACTAATCTAGACAAGGAATAGGCAAAATTACCAGATTGTTAAATTATTTGTTTTAAAGAAGCAAACAGGACATACATCCTGCATGAGTCACATCGTGAATGAACATATCCCATAAACCAGAGTGTATAACTAAAATAGTGATTGAGCTACAGTGTGTCTCCTCACTCACTTCTGTGGCCACAGTTTTCTGTCTTTCAAAGTAAAACATGGGAAAAAAAGAATAATTGTCTCTCAGACTTCCTTCATGATGTTACAAACCTTCTTATATTTTGAAACTGACTCAGCAGCCAAAGACACTTAAGACATCTGATCTCCTCAGAGCAAACCCTAATGCAATGCACAGTGCTAGAAAACAACTTTCTTTGTCTAGCTGGAATCAAACCCTGGAATTGGGGTCTGAGTATGTGGGAGGAAACCTACTTATTCTCATTTTAGACGAGTCAGTTCAACTCACACTAACTCAAGCAGAGTTGTCAGGAAGTAATTTCTGACAGCCTCCTAGAAGTTAATAGTGCTCTGGCTGAGGAGGAAAAAGAAGCCAGAAACTGCAACCCATAGAAACAGTTTATTAGCTCACCTGCTCAGAACCAAGACTGAAATCACAACCATCATCTGGACAAGTGATTCTATTTTAGGAAAAAAAAAATCGTTGGCAAACTCAGAGGCTGTTTGAAATCCACCTCAATTCCTGACAGATTGAAAGAAAAAAGATGAAAAACACAGCAAAATGCATACAAACCCACCTCTGACTTAGAGCTTTATGACTGGTACAGCCTGCAGCAAAGTCTCTTGTTTATAGTTTCTGCAGTATAGTTTCAGGCCCAGCACCAGTCTGATTGTACTGTGAACCTGGCAGGCAAGGGCAGAAAATAGAAACTGCAATGAATTGCACTGACATAGCACATTTCTTCTCCTTCAGAGACTTGACACTGGGTAAGTGCAATGCCTGCCCAACTTTACAGATGATTAAACAAAAATGCAGAGAAGTTAAATTGCTTCTTCAAAATCAGACCAGTAGCAATACTAGGAACTGATCCCAAGAATGAAAACCTCACCACACTAAGCTAGCAAAGAATAGCAGAGTTCTTCAACTGAGATGAAATTTCACTCTTCTAAGTGAGCCTCTTGCTTTGCAAGTTGGAACACATTGCCTTACCCTAGATTGAACCTAAATGTGAAAGGCAGAATTGTAACTAAACAGACATTTTGTCTCAAAAATGTTAGTGTTTAAGAGAGAGTCAATGTTGGACCACTGAAACACAATTCAGGACATATACCATATAATGTCAATCAATACTATTACTTATATTTTTATGTTGTCCACATATATTTGAAAAGACAAAACCATCTGTCTTCATGACAACAAGCAGAAACAAAAAGCATTTGGCGAGGAGTAATAATTTCACAAGTATTCAAGAAACTCAAATGAGAAATAGTACTGCAAATTTCTTTCATCCAGACAGGGACTTTCAGAAGAAATCTAACTGTTAATATTCTTCTCATTAAAAGCATTGCTCTCAAAGTCTTTCCCTGGGAGCAACGCAATACTTAAAAATCAAAGCTCCTTTATGTTAAAGTAACATTTGTCTCCGCTCTCCTTTTGATACTATAACCCCAATGTAAGAGAAAAAAGGAGGCGAAGGCAATAAAAAATCCCACAAATTCCATGAAAAAAGTGAAAGAGCAAAGAAAATAATGTGGAACCTAGAGGAAGAATAGTATTAAGGATTTTAAATCTTAAATGAGACAGAAAGTCTCAGCTTCAGAACTAGCAGCATTCTCCCAAATGCCAAGAAAACAGGAAAGCATTTAGCAGGAGGAAAAAAAAAAAAAAAAGCAATCATATCCCTTTTCTCCTTTCAACTTCCAAGTCTTTCTCCACCTCAAACTTTTCTGAACATCATTTGGTGATTTTAGACCTAAGAATATACACTTTAAATGGATGTGTTCACTGCACATTAATTCTTTGTGTGCCCGAATAACAAAATCAGAAGGTGTTAGGCTATACCTCCACAACTTCACAGGTAAGGTGAGAACACCACCAACATGGAACAGACAAGTGGGAATGCAGAGAGAAAAAATTTATTATACATACTGTTCACAAACATACATATTTCATATTTTTCTATGTAGAGTATAAGACGATGGTTAAAGTCATGAAGTCCCTGAGTGATGAAGGTTTTGGCTAAACCCTTCTTCTGACAGTGCTTAATCTCCATTAAGTTTACATTACGTTGTACATTAAATGGTTGAATTTAGGCATGAACTCTTCTGAAAGGATATTTTGATGCTCCTTTGAAGGAAAAAACTTGCTACTCAGAAAATAAGCATCTGCAGAAAGAAAAAGAACATGGCAGGTTCATGTCCCCTGTGACCCAAACCTAGGGACTAAGGGATCTGAAAACCATCACTTTATGACAATTCTTATACAATGGATTTTGTTACAAAACTGGGAATCTCGATGTAATACTGCTGGTTACAGAAGCAGTTACATAATGATAATCTTGTTTATCAGTAAATCAAGCACTCAGTTCTAGAGTTAACTGGCCTACTCTAACAGCTCCTATGAAATTGAAGAAGAAGGAGGTTAGTTTTCAGAGAGTGAAGACAGGAAAAGTTTATCATTTGCACACAAAAGCTTTCCAGAAGCCAAAAGGCAGAGCACTTTTAAAGATTCTTTAGCAGGAAAGTACTTTCTGCAGGGAACCTACAATCTATCCTACATCCAGCTCCTGGGTGAATGTTATTTATTTATACCATACAGAAGGTGAACATTAATCAGTTCTAGCTGTCCTTAGAAAGGCTGTATAGAGGGACATACTGTGACTTTAAATGAGATAAAAAGGCACAAAGGAAAACAAAACAAACAACAACAAAAAAAAACAGTTCCTTTCCTGCATTTCAGCCATCTTTCCCCCATTTTTGACTTACAGTGAACATGCTTCAGTCTATTTCAGCAAATTAGAATAGTCTTAAATCACCAGTAATGTTAAAGTGAAAATGTATAAAGAAATACTGGGTAGTTTTCTACAAGATAAATGTGTTACTTAAGTTAAAGCTCTGTATGAAAAATAGGGTATTTAAGTTCAAGGCACTCTTTTGTAACCTTTTATTGTAATTAGACAATATTGTGTTGTAATTGTTATGAAATTTATTTTGTTTAATTGTCTTAACATTTAGTACAGCTTAATTCTAAAACATCTGTTTTACTAGCCAGGATGACTTGATCATTCAGAATGGACATAAGGCAATGAAAATATATTTCACATTGGTTGCATATTCCAAAATAAAAACTTGAATAAAAAAAATTCCAAGCCGACTCATCTTTAATGTATTTCTCCCTAGGCAAATGTCTACTGGCTGGGACATAGTAATATATATTGGGAAAAGTTACTGGCTATATTATGTACCTAAAAGGAATTAAAGGCAAAATGGCAATGTATAATACCCTTATAAAAATATAGTATTGTAGTGCTGTTTTCCTCTCCAGCTGAATGTTTTCCTCATTGCAACTACATCCAGAGCAAATTAAAAGGCAAAATATTCCATAAGACTGTCATAATTGGCAGACACCATCTCCACACCGTCAAATATAACACTTAAACAAGGGGAGCAATTTAGTCCAATACAGACTTGTTCAGAAATTTGAAGGAAGACTTCTAATAAGGCTGTTGCATTACCAAAACTGCTTGACTGCCAACATTGGTAGCTCTTAAAGACAAGATGAGCAGCACTCAGATTGCACCTGGACATCAGATGCTCAGTAAAAGAGGGTAGGATTTTACAGTCCCCACTGCTGAAGGAGCCAAGGAGTCAGCTCAGAAACTGGCTGCAGCAGACCACTGAGAACAGCACCCTTTCTGATCTAGTTTTTCATTAAAGAAGGAAGGCAAGGCATTATGGGGGATGAAATCTCTCAATTCTTGGAAGGAGGCCATTCAGCTCTCTGTTCATCTAGCTAATGAGATGTCCTGCAAGCAGCAAAAGGCCTGGAACTAGCCTGTTTACCTTAAAAAGTCATACATATCTCTTTCAATGTCTGCCTTCCTAATAAAAAGAAGGGGCTTGCTATGCTGCCCTCAGAGCAAATGGCAAACACACAGCTGACAGCAGAATTAAGATGAGGGCATAAATAAATATGGAAATCAAAACTATGAGAGTGTATAGCAGGAATAAAAAAAAAAAAAAAACAAAACATGAAGAATTGTCCACGTCAACACCACGGCTGATATCTTTCACTTCACTCAAAGAGGAATGTAGTAAATATGGCCACCTTTTAATACACACCCCTGAGTTGGAAAACTACTAAGTGTTATTATTATAAGATAAACAAACCCTAATAATCCCTCTAGAATATCAATAATCAGTTTATAAGTCCCCTGTGCCTTAATATTCATGGCCTGGCTCCTGTTTAAGGTGAAGCTTCAATTTTCTGTGGCAGTGCAGACCCCACGTCTACCATAAGTCATCTTTTAGTTACTTCAGAGGTATGAAAGGGATGGGTTTTTGAGGCCTGAATTATGAATATTTAGTTATATTCACAATATAACTAATTCACTACACAGAAGTAGTTCAAGCGAGCTCACTAGCAACCTCCATCCTTTAATAATAATTACTGGAACCTCAAGCCTCAGACATGTTACTCTGCTGAGGCAAAATTAACTCCTGAGATGACAAATAAGCAGTGTCTCTACAGCACCCCATTGCATGGCAGTACCTGAGTGGAGCAAAATAATTCATCTTACTTCATCTGTGCATTAGCACAGACTTTTAATTTTCTGAGTCTCTTTACTTAAAAAAAAAAAAAAAGAAAGAAAATGGTGAGAAAAAAGGGAAAGACAAAAGTGCATGAGTAGTATTTGCCAGTAAAACTTGCAAACCATCTACCAGGCAGTTAGGGCTTGATCCAAAGCCCACCAACGTAAATGGGCTGGAGATCAGATCCTTATTCAACTTCTGGAGCTAATTCATCTTTGAACTGACAACTTTATATTTAGGCTGTAGTCGCCATATGTATCTTCTTTGCCTCAAAACTCTGTCCAGCAAAGTTTTGAATACCTCCAAAGACAGAGATTCCACAGCCTTTCTGTATCTATGTCCCTGTTTTGACATCTTCACAATTAAAAAAAAAAAAAAAAAAATCTACCATCTCAGAAGTGTATAATCGTGCTTTCTTTATTTTTCTTTTCATTGTAGAATCACATTAAAGCTGTCATATTTCATAAGGTTCATTAAAAAAAAAAAAAGAAGAAGAAAAAAAGAACAGAGAAACAGAGTCATATATTGAACAGAACCAGGAATGGAATACCTGAAAGTAACTTCAGTTTGGCTATGTCAAAACAGACACAGTGCTGAAACCTGTCAGCTTTTACACAAATGGGCTCAGACAGTGGCTTGCCAAGAAGCTCCTCACCTGATCTCGGGAATAGGGAGTATCCACTAAGCGTTTGTCTGAGCATGCTGCTAGAAGAATCTTCATTGCATTTAACTGGAGCAGTATTTCACAAGCCATAGTATCAAAGAAAGTAATATTGGCAAGAGCTGCTGAAGCCAGAAGGAAAACTTCACCTGATGATGCTTCTTGGCACAGTTCTAGAAATGCAGAAAATAAGTTGAATAAAAGTCATTCCTTCATTGCTGTGTTTCAAAGCAGAATTTAAGCATCTGTGATTTACAATAGTAATCTTAGTAGCCAAGACCAAGTTCATAAACATCAAGATAAAAAAGGAAACAAAACAAACAAAAAAAAAAAATCTTAATTTTGTCAATTATATAATATCATAGAATTGTTTAGGGTGGAAAAACCCTCTGAAATTATCAGCTTCAATTATAAACTCAGCACTGCCAAGCCCACCAGTAAACCATGTGCCCAAGTGTTACACCTACATATGTTTTAAATACCTCCAGGGATGCCCACTTAACCACTTTCCCTAGGCAGCCTCTTCCAACTTTTAATCCTTTCCATGAACTAATTTTTTCTAATATCCAAACTAAACCTTTCCTGGCACAGCTTGAGGCCATTTCCTTTTGTTCTATCATTTGTTATGTGGAAGAAGAGACCAACAACCACCTTGCTTCAACCTCTCATATGATCCATCTAGTATACCATGCCAAAGGGAATATTCCATGGATGTTCAAAATAAACCTTGATATAAGTAAATAAAACAGAAGGCAAAAGGCTAACAGTAAATGATCCATAAGAATATTTCTGTTGTATACCCACTGCTTTAGAACAAGGTACATATACATGTGGTGTATCTCTATTTCTCTATAGTCAAAAACTATCCTGCATATTTTCCAGCTTCAATAAGAAGTGCTGAAGAGAAACTACCTTTTAATTCCTTGCACATATGTACTTTAAATAAGATGTGAATCACCTAGTAATGGGATTTCTGCATGGTTTAAAAATTAAATATATTACAGTAATTCAATTACTGAGTCATAAATATTACGAGGAAACCTCTGTGTGATTACTGAAATGGCACTTACAAAGTTATAGATGTTCTATTTTTAATACTCACATTTCTTGGGCAGAACATACACAACTAAAATTCCTGTGGAACTTAAACAGCAACAATCGAGGAAAATATTCACCAGCTAATACCTTCCAGATAGGCTGTTCAGATTGTCCCTTAATGTGGTACACTATAATAACCTGTAAAATCATCTTAAATAAATCAAGTCAGATGCCTCTAGAAGTCTAGCTACAGCAGACAGAGCCAAGCTTAGCATAGGTTAATTCCATCCACCAGATTCAGGGCAGGTTCAGGGCACAAGCTTGCTGCTGGACATCAGGAATAAATTACGTCCTTGATTTCTGCAGCACTGGTTCTGGTTGGGCCTATTGAAGAATGCCTAAATACATCTCAGAAAATTCCCAGCCACTGCAGAATCCTCAAGCACTAGTACTACTATACTCTATATATGTTCTATTAAAAAAAATCCAACCAAAACAACAAACACAAGACTGTTCATTAAAATTGAAGTGCTGCAGTTTAACTGTAACCATTGGGTTCAATGGAGAAATATTCAAATGTACTGATCTATTATACATGAGAAATCAAACTAGATGACCCAAACTGTACATTCTGACATGGAGCTCTGGGAAACTGAATTTCCAGATCAGAGAGAAGAACAAAATGCTTGAATGAAAGCTTCTGGTATTTGAGAGGGATGAAGCAGAGTGCCAGAAATAAGATATTCCTCTCTTTAGAAAGTAATGAGAAATAATCATCTTGTTTTTCTGAAGTTTCCTAACTGACCCTGGTTAAAAGAAATCCTACTGTTACCTTTGTCTCATTTTACCATGGATCAGGCAAGACAGACAGATCTTTTGTTTTCTTGTAACAATGCCCAGAGATTATACTATACTCTACTTTTTCTCTCAATGATCATGCAAACATAGATGTAGTGGTGAGCTTGAATTCTAGCAAATACAAATTCTAGAAAATACAACGGGCATAAAGGTTAGCAGCTATCAGAAACAGTTGTTTTACAGACAAACATTGGACAAGAGGATGCTTTGCTGAGTCTGTCCTATGGCTCTCTTACAGTAGATTTTCATACAGGTATTATTTTTACAAATATGCATAAATTCTATTCAAAAGTGGACTGCAGCAAGAAATATTATATAATTGCAGAATGCTCAGAATTTTAAATTGTTCTGGTATTTGTTAAGGGAATTAAGGTAGATGTTATTTAGGGAATATTTCTACTGAAAGAGTCTTATCCCAACCTTTTACTTTAACTGGACTCAGAAGTCCCACAGAGAACTTACTGACAAGTGCTGTCACAATTTCTTCCATATTTTCCAGAAAGCTGCTAAGGTGCTGAGTGAATGTGAGATGTGGAGATGTGATCTGTGCAATTACTGCTGCTGCTTCTGCATGAGTAGCTTCAGAATGGCTGTTATCTGTGAGAATGTCAGCCAGGCACAGTATCCCATCAACCTATGGAAAAACAATATCTATAGGTTAGAAATACTCTCAGAAATACTTTTGCAATTAAAGATGGCATATCAGTTCACCTTTCTTGACCGTGACTAAACGACTCAATTTATTTTCAAAAATAACTTAAGCATGGTGACAATTATGACATAAGACAATTGGTTTTTTATTGAATGCAAATGAGTTCAGCATCCAAGTTTGTTGGCCAGCAAAAAGTCTTGCATTTCCTCCTCTCTATTAAATTTATTTTGATCAAACAAAGTATTTTCTGACAGATGTGTCAAGCAAAACATTAATCAGGAAATTAGTTCTGATAAGGAAATGCTAAGTGTTATTATGCCACAGCCTCATTTAAGCTTGTTCGACTGTGCCTCACTTCAGGATTGAGCCTGAGTGTGCAGTAAGCTCTAAACAGACAGGGGGGAGGGGGGAATTTCTCTGAACTTGTCACAAAGCCAGCACAGGAACAAGAAAAATACCACTAAAACAACCCTGGCCAAAATGTTCCTAATGAGCTTGCACAGCTCTTACATTAAAGCTAGGTCCGCTTATCCCTCACTTACTTTGAAGAGAAACAGAAAAATTAGTGAAATTACACAGGTTTATGCTTTTATAGTGTTTGAAGTGTTCTTATGCAGTTCAGGCAGATAGGTCATATATGCACACCTTGCTCTAGATTTCAGGAGATCCACAGACAAAATGAAAGACAGAAACAGAGCACAGCTGATGGAACATCTGACAGCAACCAAACGCAGTAAGGGAATGTTCTCTGTAGACAAGGGCACAATCTATGAACTTTCAAATTAATAGCATCATGTTTCTCCATGTTTAATGTATAACTGAATAAATTATCATGTTGACAAGCAAGCAGTTAGATCATAGAATTACAGAATCATTTACATTGGAAAAGACTGCCAAGATCATCAAGACCAACCTATGACTGAACACCACCTTGTCAACTAGACCAAGACACTAAGTGCCATGTCTACTCCCCTCCTGAACACCTCCGTGGATGGTGACTCCACCACTTCCCTGGACAGTGCATTCCAATGCTTGACAACCCTTTCTATGAAGAAATTCTACCTGAAGTCCAACCTGAACCTTCCCTGATGCAACTTCCTCTTGTCTTGTCACTGGTTCCCCAGGAGAAGAGGCCAACCCCCACCTGGCTACGATGTCCTTTCAGGTAGTTGTAGAGAGTCATAAGGTCAATCCTGAGCCTCCTTTACTCCATTCTCTGAACAATTTATAGATATAAAGAGGGGTTAGGAAGGCTTATTACTGAAATATACTTCAACAACCAAACAAAAACAAACCCACGTTTGTGTCATACACAAGACACTTTCTTAGGTCTGTTGCCCAAACTGCATTCTCTGTCAATTCAAAGCTTCCTCAGAACACCCATATTAAGTCCTATGCATTATCTTCAGAAAGGGTATTTAGCAAATAACTTATTCTCATTTTTGTTATTTATTTATACAGAATGTTCAGTTATCTTAATTACTTATTGTGAAATGGGCATGAATTAAATTATTTGATAAGCACTGACAGTTACTGTACTTTACAAGCAAAGCTCTTAGATTGATGGGAGCAAAAATTACCCTCTGGAAGATTATTCACTGGGATGCATGTTTTAATAGGCAATAGACTATATCATTGAAACTCTAACAACATAGATAAATACAAAAGAAATTAAATCTCGATTTTTCCTCAGATCACAAATGGGATTTAGTGTAGAAGCTCAAGTGCTGGCAAAAAGAGGAATAAATTTTCAACATTAAACTTTTTCTTGACAAGCTTTCAACATTAATCTACCTACAGCAAAATATTTCCTCCTAGTTATGGCAGAATTCTACAGCTTGAAACAGAAGATTCACATAATTCACTTGGCTTCAAGGTATATTAATAGATCTCAGTGTCAAGAATTAATATATGTCCTCACAAGATGATTTAGTACCCAAAGTGTGCTAGACAATATCATACGCAAAACCCCACAATTTTGTCACCTTGAAATCTCCATAGATCACACCTTGTCTGAGGTTCGAAGGATGCTAATAACAACAGTCAGTACAAAAAGTTAAACATATTCCAAGGTGTTTAAAAAGTACATCACAAGAAACTTCTTCTGAGATCTGGTCAGCATTCTTCAACTCTAAATTTACTGGTTAAAATTCACTTGGGTAACTCGTACTCAGTGACCTCAACAAAATTAGTTTTGAGTAGCTTTATGCTAAATGAGAACAATTAATGGCTTATGAAAGACAGGTGCAACCACATGGTTAGATTTTTCCATCACTGCTGATTATTTAATCTACACTATAAAATACAATCATCTAACAATACGGGGCTGTACTTGACTTTAAAATCACTTGTTTGATTTCTTTGTTTGCTAAGTAATTATTTTTGGAAATTGGGAGTTGCTGAACTGTGAAAAAGAAGGTACTTTTTTTATTCAGCACTAAGATAAATTACAAGCATTGGATCCATGAAAGTCAGCACTAGGTATTCTCCTTCTTAAATAGAATCATGTAAAATACAAACAAATTCAGCCTAAAATTTGCTCTATACCCTTTTTTCCCCTCCCATCTTAAATATAGAAAATAAAATAATTCTACTTCAGCAGGCAACCCCATTTATAAGTGTCTAGCAATAAATTTTAAAATGACAAGGGAACAATCTAATAAAAGCACTTTAACATCCAAAAAGAAATTGCTGCTCAAAGCATTTTTATAATTAGCTCTCACACTGAAAGGAACTTTGGATGACTGCCATGTTTTCTGTTTAATTTTGGTGAAGTAATCAGCTAAATGTCAAATCTGTTCATCACCTTGGCAATACAAAAGAAACAGTTAGCCAAATAATGCAAACAAATGAATTCCATGAATGCAACAAGATGCTGTGGAGACCCTGCATTTGAGGAATGGCATTCAGTAAATGCTTGATCACTAATATTTCAATATCAATAACTGGAAAAATGCCAGGAACTTACATCCTTATGAGTCTAGCCCTGTGATAGAAACTTAATCCAAGTTGCAAAATAAATGTGTGACTATGTTACTGCATAGATCAAGTCTTGTGAAAGGAAATAATTTCTTTTCTCTGCAACAGGAATGAATGACTTCTGGGGCAACACTCTTCTTCTTCAGTATACCTGTCCTTTCTCCTGAAGATATGAAACACAACTAGGAATCTGTTAAAGATACCAATGCAGAACTTGGGATGAATTACATCAACGACATCATGATTTAAAATATTACACACAACAGAAGTATTAACTCCGTGCTTTCCACAGGGAGGTTCAAGGCAGGCCTTTTCCATGTCATTCTGAGAACCAAGACCCGTTGCCTTCTTTTTGGTAATATCTGTGATCTTTTGTATAAAATGCTGCTGAAGGCCTTTACTCATATTATGACTTTCTCTATCCTTCCAGTTTGCCCACTTAATATTCAGATGATCTTTACATGTTGGTAAACCTTCTCAAAAAAATTTTTTTGCCTTCTCTAAATTCATATTGAGCCATCTTCTCATATTAGAAAGTCATGCAGACTATCAGCTGATTTCCCACTGTCAAATCCTTGGATAACACTGTCAGCCTCCAGCTGGGTGCTTCTGGTAAGCAGCACCAGCAGATTCCAAAACAGTTTTAAAAGGGAAGACAGATTTTCAGATCCAGGTATAAGACAGCAAATGTGGAAACCATACCACAAAGGGATTGCTTCTCAAACAGTCTCAATCTTCCCTGAGAAGAATTCCAAAAGCAGACATTGCATCAAACAGTTAAGAACTGATAGGTCAGAGCTGTGTTTGTCTTATTCTTTCGCACATGCTATGTAATAGCACCTCCTACTTGAAGTTAGCACAGGTTAACCATAGGTGAAGACATGAACATTAGCAGACTAAATCAAATATGCATAGGTGGATAAAAACCCAAACACATCAAAATTTATGGGATGAGAAAGAGGGAGACAAATAAGGAGGGATGTCAAAATCAGCATATTCATAAAATATTTGAATTCCCTCCTCAGAATTCTTTGAACACAATCTACTTTGCCCCCCAGGTCATTGCATGAACCATTAAGTGACTTCAGTATTCTGCAGCTCTACTGAAAACATCATCCAGCAGAACCCATATACTGTTATTTTGATGCCTTGTAATTGAATTCCTGATTACCAAGTCTAAGGTTTATCATATATAAAATTCTGTAACTAATTCTGCATCTGTGGAAGTCTTCTTTAATTTCTATATTCAAAGAAAGGAAGGGAAAATGACCTTGCACGTAATGATCTTGCATGTTTGGTTTGAGTAGTTGTGCTGCCAAGTGGTCTGCAGGAAAAACATGCCTTAGTTCCACTAACTGAGAACTGTGCTGATTGATACCAGATGAAAATTTGGTCAGTTGTTTTGAAAATGAGATTATATATTAACAAAGTGATGCCATTAAAATGTCCACAAATATGATTCCAAGTAATCAAAGCTACTGCAGCAATTCCATGGCAGCAGCAGTGACCAGTGAACAAAACTGCAATGATTTTATACCTGCTGCTGTACAACAGTGGCCATGGCACCTAATTTATAAGCCATATTGTATACACCATGGAATAGTGTGGGGCTGAATAGAGGCTGAATGGTTCCCAACTCAGGAGCTTTAAAACTTCTGTCAGTAACCTGAGCTTTGTATCTAAACTGGCTGGAAGTTGTGACTGTTCACAGCAACTTCAACTATGGCTTCCCTTTTAAAACTTCCTTCCTACAGAATACGGTCAAGCTAATGAAGAAGTAGTTGTTTTTCCTTATGTTTATCCATCAAAGAGGAATGTGAAGTTTATGTGCGTTATATCAGAAAATTTTTATATGGCATAAAAAAAGACAGTTGGCTATATGAGCTTGAAGAATGCATTAAATGTGGCAATGCCTAAATACAACCTTTAAACTGGATTGCAGGGAGAAACAAACTGCAGAGCAAGATAAAATAAGTTCCTTACTCTTGGCTGACTAGGAGTGAAAGGATAAATTGTATGCAAACCTCTTCTCCCCATGCAACCTGGGGTGAGCAGTCATGCACCTCAGAGTGTGCGTTCTTTGGCACTGAGAGATGCTTTAAGGTTGTTGCAGTTAAAAACTACAACTGTTTGTCAAAGAGGTACTCAAGAATAAGTCATTTTACAAAAAGGATAGACAAAATCAGTAAGATCAATATCCATACTTCTCTTGTCTTTACTTCAAGGAAAAGAGAATAGCTAGCTTTGAACTCCCCCAATTTTGAGGACTGATATGAAGAGTAAGACAGTCTTTTAAAGTATTTCTGTCACTGATAAAGGAAACCAGGAACTGCACTGCTGTTAGTCTAGCAACTCACGTATTCCCACTCCCATAAATCACAGCTTACACAGTTCCAAACTACTCTCTACAAACATAGCTGAATGACTCCAAAATACATTCAACTTTCCTGATCTACTCCTATATGATATGCCTCCAATTCTCCAGGATGACTGCTGAGTGACTACCAAGGACAGGAGAAGAGACTGCAAAGGAATTCACTTGCAGTGGTACAGATGCTTCTACTCAACCACTGTTGATGCTCACGAAATTGGAATAGGTTGCTCAAACAGAAGGAAAAACACTGGTCACAAATGAGCATGATGGCTTGTGGGGTGGGGAGGGGGTGGGGGAAGTACATACTTGCAATAGCTTTTGTACTCAGTGTTTGTTACTTCCTCTTTCTCCTATTCTGTCAAAAAATCACAATAATTACTATTATCTGTAATGTCAGGACCCTATAAGAATAGGGAAGAACTATTTATGCTTACATATAATAAAGTTAGAGACTAAATTCTTCAAGTTATGTGACACATAACACCAAATATTTCTCAGATTCCTTTGCCCTACATTTTTGGAGGGCAGAATATGCTAGCTTGTTTTTAAGTTGCAGGAATATATTCCTATTTGTAAGGTTTTCTTGGTATCTACATTACAAATTCCAGAAAATACATTCTTGTTTCCTTTAAATAATGGATAAGGCTTTATATATTATATTTTGGGGTCTGAAATCCATTAAAATGAAGCCACACAGACCCAAGAAAGGACTTGTCAACAAGATAAGAGAAACTGTCAAGTGTGGTGCAAGAATGCTGAACAAGACACTGGGATCTGAAGTCTGAATTAGGGAAAGACCATACATTAGTAGTTTTCATATGGCCCTCATTTTTAGTTACCCTGGGGGATCATAGTGTGAGAAAAAGAAAAATAGGCACCTCAACTATCCCTGTAAACAAACAGAGGCTCTGGGGCTATGCATAGCAGGGCACTCCAGAAAATGAGATGTTCTCACTGAAAAAAACAACATGCTCCAATCATCTGCTTTTAAATAAATAATGTCACAGACATTTCATTGCATGAGGGCATATTCTCAAACACCTGGTGTCTGGCACTTAAAAACAAGGACACTCTTTCAAACATGGTTGATTACTTTGTACCATTTAGGTTTTGGCATGACACCATGGATTTTATTTTCAAAAAGTGTCTGTTTGTGTTCCTCTTCATGATAAAAAGGAAAAAAAATCCCATACATACCACATTTTCAGAGGATCCTCTTATTCTATTACAATAATGAGAAAGAACCTCTATTTGAGAAAAGCAGCATGGAGGTCACAGCCAGTCATTATCACCAAATCTAACTCTTCATAGTGTCTTTCTTCCGTCAGGAAAAGTATCCAATAATCTTCCTAGAACTTCAGATTTGTTTAAGTCAATACTCTGAAACCTTAACATGATTATGCTAAAGAGTTAATTAATAATAATCCCTGATCTTATTATTGTTATAATTTCCCATACAACTTCTTCTCTCATCAAATTAAAATTCTTGACCAGGTCATTATACCATAAATTAGACACAAACAAACCCCTACACTGTCCTCTGTGTGTGACAATGGAAACCCCACAGCAGAAAGGAGTTATGCAAAAAAGTAGAGAGAGTGATTAAGCAACAGAAACAGCATAGCTCGTCACCTTTTTTTTTTTACTGTTACTTTAAACATGAGATTTTGCAAGTGCATTTAAGAAAAATATCCTTATGAAAACAATTTTCCTGCAAATATTTCTTATTTCAGTGGTGTCAGCCAGTTTAGCCTAAGAAATATCCTGTCCCTGAATTGCAAGGCTTCTGTAGAATTTGAATCATATGTACACTAATTAAATGCACTATAACAGTAAAACATTTATCTGATATATTGTATTAAATATATACAGTAACTTGCTCAGAAAAATGTTTTCATGTCTAAATTCACATAATTACCAAAACTGACTCAGTGCTTCACCCATGTTTCTCTTCACAGAACTTTTTGTTGCTTTTCAGAAAAGTACCATGAGGTACCAAAGGTTAACATAATTGTTTGCTACCTTCATTACTTCACAATGGCTGCTCACTTATTTTAATAAATTAATTTAAATAAATTAGCTCCAGAACCAACCTTGGATGTGCCAGATTTTTATTGGCAGAGAATTTTTACAAGCAAGTTATAGAGTTTTATGATAGCCATTTATAATGAAAACACTCACAGCACTTTAGCTATAAAACTTTTAGTGAGCAACTCAATAAGAGTCCATTTGTGTTTTAATAACAACAGAGGAAATTGCTACCCTTATTCAAACAAGCATTTTTTAAAAAAGTAAAAAGTGGTAGTTTTCATCTGGTGAAAATTGATAGAACTGTACTGGCTACAGCAGACTCAAGTTATTTGGTCCTAAGATTTCTCTCCTGACAGTTAGGAAAGTCTCCTTGGGTCTCCTACAAACATTGATTTGTTTCTATGACTGCAGTGGCAATAAAATAATTTCAGAATTGCTTTAAGCATAAGAAATTCAAGTTTAGGATCAGCTATTTGCACACAATCTTTATGAGCAGTCAGAGGTCTACTAGAAACCATCAAGTAAAGTGATCTCAGATATTTTTCCTCTCCATTAACACCTTCCAGTACTGCTCTATGATCAAATACAGTTGCTACATTGACTTTACATAAGCAGAAATATGGACAATCCTAAGATGCTAAGAAAATTGAATATTTTTACAAGTTAATTATAATTTTTCTTCTTCTTCTACTCAATATTGTTTGCTGCCTTAACAGGTCTCAACATAAAGAAGCATTATTATGAAGGATAATTAACATATATATTTAAAGTTAAACTAGTGGTTGAACACTGCATTGAAGGAGGGAAAAATCCACAAATTTGGTTACACTTTCAATAGAGATTATTTTTCAACAAACAAAGATATTTACAACACAGCACTTTAATACAAGGGCAGTTTCAATTTGCATTCAAAATTATATTTGCAAAAGTCAGGCTTATTTTCATAAACTAATCTCACATCAGATAAACAGGTCAGAACTGACAAAGTAAGTTTAACTAGTGAGCAGATTCCAGCTTCAGTGGTCCACAATCTTCTCCAGTTATTTTGTACATAAAAATGAGTAAGTCTTAGGTTATGGAAAAGATAAAATCTCAACTTGCCACATTTCCCCAGTGCAGGTCTGGGAAAATAAACATGTTGTTTAGGAAGGTCCCAAATACTGTTCCGATTCTGTCATCTAGTCACTGGCTGTTGTTCTAATAACGTGTCTAAGGTATGAGCCAGTTTGTTCACTCTTAGAATAATACAAGAGGTGTTATGACAGAAGAAACCTAACAACTAGCAAGTATTAAATATTAGAATTCCCCTATAACATTCATGTAAACAGTAAAAACTCTCATTCCATATTCCAAACAAACCAAATTCCTCCAGATCTGTAAAGTTCAAGTCTAGAAATTTCATAAGATCAAACTGCATTCTGCCATCTGCCTGTCCATAATTAACAGAAGAAGAAGAACTGGAGGTCTCCACAGAATGGTACAGAGCTTCCCCTGGCTCCTGGAGAGGCTCTCAGGACTAGGACCTCTTCTGTTTCAGAGGGAAGCAGAGACAACATAATGGGACATTTAGAGGAGATACTAGAAAAGTATGACAACTTGGAAAATGAGGCATATACCTTTCACTCTGAAACCAGCCCAAACCCTCAAGGGCAAAGAATGTAACTTGAAATCAATTTTTAAAAATAGCCTTCAAATTTTATTATTGCTTATCACTAGTAGCCTCCAAACAAAAAACCTCAGGCCAGTCTCTCTTATATGTTTTCTTTTCCTCTCTACATAGCTTAATTAGAACAAGAGACTAAGGATCATTCAAAACTGGCTAGAATTGAATCTCTGGTGTGCTAAGTAACACTGCCTCAATGCATTCCATGAATAAAGAGCACACCCCAGGCTTAGTTTCACCCACAATATGTGAAAAGTGCCTTGCAATTTGTATGTTAGTTGTATGACAAACTAAAGTCTTATCATTCCTCAGTGAAATTGGGAGCCATCAGTAAAAGTCCTTGCACATGATAAAGACTTAGTTGAGCAAAGAACTGTCCCACATCTCATACGGTCCCCAGGACTACAGGTCTTTACAGTCATGAATACTCTCAGACTGCCTAGAGACATAAACGTTCTGTTCACAATGTCTGCTCAGAAGTTTTGTAAAAAAACCTAAACAGTTGTTATAGTGGATAAATGGATTTTTGTTTTCAAAATATTTGTAGAATTGCCAGTTCTTGAAGTGACTTTGTGTATAGTTATCATCATAGGGTTTTTATCTGTGACTCTGCTTTTTCCTAATACCCAAATCAAATGCTAATAGCATTTATTTTCATATTGTTTCACATCAAAATATATTCCATATTGTCAAGAGCAAAGAAAGCAGCAACAGTGTTGGAGTACTCTGATTAAATGCTTTCACTTAATGCCTTCTAGCAGTTTTTCCTGAAAGTCAATGGACAAAGTTTGTCACAATAATGTGAAATTTGGTCAGCTGTGAGACCTGTTCAATATGAGCATGCGTAATAAATGTGTCTTGACAGTCACAAAAAAAACTAGGTTACCATTTGTATGTCCGTGATATCATCCTTGAATATATACACATTTTAAATGAGTTTCCACCTTACTCTTCTTTCCTAGTACTATTCTGTCAGTCTTGGAAGTTACAGTGACTGGTTGACAATTTCAGAGGGTGCATTTACATTTAACATTCAGAACCAAAAGAGAACAAATACATTTTAATAGGACTCAGACTTCAGCAGAGCAATGTACAGGGTTTTTCTAAGTCTTTTCCTGAAACACTTATTAAATATCTTTGTACAGCATCCTTTATCATGCATAGAGGGAGTTTTAGAAACAACACATTTGCTTCTAATTAAATTGTTGATTTCCACTCAGATATTTGCAGGTCCAAAAATTATTTACCATGAACTCTGTAGGTTCATTAGTACTGTCACTGAGCAAAGATAGCTTGGAAGCAAAGTAGATCTAAACTTCCTTCTAGATGGTCCTTGCTCTGACAGGAAACTAGTCCTTCCCACTCCTTATGCACAAAGTCTGCAGGGTGTCTTTTGCCATCTCCATTTCTAACTAGTCACTAGTCACCCAGCTACAACAGAGGTGTTGACTGGGCTTTTATTGACACTTATGGCTTAGATCCTTAGTTGTCTTACTGAAGAGAAACTATAATCAGTGGTAAACTACAGGAGTCCCTACAAAGATGAATGGCCAAGGTAAATGCAAGACAGTACCTACTCCACAGCCTTAAGGACTTGAAAGTAAAATGCAATTGTTTCTGTTCAAAATAGCTGGCCACAAATAATTCTGCTCAAAAGGGAAAAAAAAAAAAAACCAAAAAAAAAAAACCAAAAAAACCCACCAAAACAAAAACAAAACCAAAAACCAACAGTCTAATCATTTGGCTTTTAATGAGCCCCACCAACTTATCTTTCTTAATTCATTTGTAAATCTTAATCCATGTTACTGAAAATGTCTTTGATGGTTATGTTCTATGTTAGATTTTTTTTTTTTTCCCTAGGATTAGAAGGATCATAAGTCAGCACTCATAGCTTTCTTTAAAAACTAAGAGGGAAAAGGAAGGAAAAAAGCCAGCGTCATCTCTACTGAAAATGACTTCCTTTTCTGTTACCACTTTCAGCAATTATCATTCTTTGTCTTGGGAGGGGAAGGGTGTTCTGTAAGAAAAAATCAATAGTAATTACATGAGTATGTCTCAATTACCTGTACTTTTTCTGGCTGAAAGTCTTGTTCTGATTAATTGGACTTCTCTGTCCTAATATCTTCTCCAATGCCCTAGGTCCTAAGAGCCTTGCCGCCTTCTTTTTCACTGGTTCATACAAGACAGAAATCCTTCTAGCAGAGAAACATGCCAAAAATTAGATGCAAGTGTGCTATTTCACATTTAAAGGAGCTTGAGGGGAAGGTGAACCTAAGGAGAACAGCAAACAGAATTTTTACTGAGAATAAAATTGATATTGTGTGCAATGTGATGGCAATGCCAGTACCATAAAGGAGTAGGTTGTGCTTCCTAACCTAATCTGACAGCAACACAGAAGTGGCATGAGCTGGAGAATTCAAGCACTTCCAGTTCCCTGAGGCACAAACCGTCAAAAATTCTCTTTTGAGTAATAGGAAAAGGAAATTTTTTACAGCTTTTAAACACATAAAATAAATTCCATTAACAGGAGCAGGAAGTCAGAAGACATGTGGCTACATCCATCCATGAATATTTCCTTGGTGAGACCCTATGACTTACAACCCAGTTCTTCTTCCAGGATACAGGATGAGATGAGAGCGATCATTAACAACAAAAACGTAACTTATGCCTTTTAATGATTTTGTTCAGGAAAAAACAAGCACCTAGCTCAAAAATAAATTGCAACCTATTCTAATAGTTTTGCCTTCTCTTTCATTATAATTCCTCTTCAACCTAGAAAGTAGTACAAAATCATATCTGGATCAGTCATGAAGTTTGCATAACACATTTGAGGCAGATTCTCGCTCCTGAGTGTCTTAATTCCCCTCTCATACCCTGTTGTATAAAATGAAGATAAAAATTTACTTACCTACCACCACATAATGTTTGGATAAATTTCATTGTAATGATTCCACCTATTATCATTAAAATAAGCTGTCATTTCTCCAGAAATTATGAGAGAGTATCTCACACTATATAATAACCTAATCAACAGAAAGTCCTGCTGACTTAATGGGATCACTTGCTAAGTACTGTATTGCAACAGTGACAGAGTGCACTTCATAAACAGCCTCTTCTACCTAATGACTTTTGCACCTATGAAAAAATTCCAAAGTGCATAAACAAATCAGTCCAACTTCTCATTCTCCCTTTCTTAAACTCTTTCTTGACTGCAAAACAAAGCTTATTTAAACCTTTTTTCCCTTCACCTAGCCTCTCTTTGCAGATCTAAAATAATTCCAGCATGGCCAAAGCATTCAGTGATGATAATCAAGTGTTAAAATAATTGGGGGAGGGGCAGGGAACAGGTAAGGCATAGGGTGTTAAAGCAATTAAAGATGGAAATTTTCCTCATTCATCACATTTCTGTGATAATATCAGACACTGAGTACACATACATACCAGCCAGAACTGAAATCTGAGCTCAATAGCACCTTGTACGCAGCAACATTATTCTAACTCATTCCAGTCATTTATTCCCAAATCCCTCTTTGTTACAACTATTTGCAATACATGACACCTGATAAAGCAATAAACAGAAGATGACATATACAGATAGCCCAATTCCCCATGGAGCAGTATGTTGACAAACCTTCTAGTAAAAAATATAATCCTTAGAGAAATCTGGTAGCCCTTTCACATATTGCAGACTCCACATTATGGGAGGGCTGATCTGCTTACATCTTATTAATAGTGCCCATTTATTTTTGGTAGTGCTACTGTTAGCTTTACCTGAATTTAAGACACAGAAACATGCTTCTTTAGTACTTCCTTCCCACCTACATGACAAGTATGGTATTCCTCCTGTTCTCACTCTTCTCACATGCACCTTTACAGCCTATTCAGACAATTGCTCCTTAGCCCAGACTGTGACAGAACAAAGAGTCATGCTTTCCTTCTGATTCCCCTTGCCCCCATGCACACATCCTGCTCTTCACTTCCTCTCCAAGCTTTTGAGGTTGATACTGTCGCTATCCAGGCAAGACAGGAGCAGAAGATATTTTTTCTCCACTCCCCAGGATGCCCTTGCATTAGATGTTAAGGGTTGTGTTGTTGTTGTTTTGGGTTCTTTAATTAATGCAGTTAAAGCAGAGTATCTATTCTGTAGGAGAATGGTCCCTCACACTTTCCAAAGTTTGTTGTGGATAGAGAGCCTAAACTTTTCAGAGGAAAAGCCCAGTTGACAGGGCTTGCCTTGATTTAAGAGGACACTTCAATGGTGCATAGCTTTGGTCCTCATAGACCCGTTTTCCCAAATACTCACCTGCAGTCCTAAACACAGTATAGATTGGTGGAAGCCTTACCCAGCAGCAACACAAACTTTGCTGTAATTCCAGCCTCCACTGGGTGCCACTATTGCATAGCACAACGTGTGCATACATTGTCTGAGCGAACTGACAAAACCAACTTGCAACTTGTGCTTTTCTCTCATGAAGTTTTCAAACCATATGCAGAGAATTATCACTTGGTTCTTATGCCCTTAAAATGCCCCATGAAAATCCTTTTACGGTAGAAATACGAGGATTTAATTCTTCCTAGATCACTACAGCTAAAAGCTCAAATGTAAAGGTGCTCAGATTTCTTCCTGATTTTGTACTTAAATAAGCTTTTTAGCCAGACATGGGGATTATTCTTCCATGCTGCCTGATAAAACATAGTCCCCTATTTTGACCTATCTTTTTTAATCTCTGAAGGAACTATACTCTCATGCCTCTGAGCAACCTGCTCTAGTTGAAGATGTCACTGCTTACTGCAGAGGGGTTGTACCAGATGACCTTTAAAGGTCCTGTCCACACCAAATTATTTATTGTTCTATGTTTCCATATCAAATGCTTTGAAGACAGCTTAACTAGCACAAGAGTAAAACTGTACCACAGACCCAGAGGTGATGTTAAGAGTTCTTAAACTGTGTGCCCATCACAAGCATGGCATTAATACTGACCATATATTATCAACCACCTTAATTTAATGGCAATTAAGTATTAGTTTTATGTAACAGATGTAATTTCCATTTGATGGTCCATGGATATCCACAGCTTGCTAGATACCATTCTGGAGACTCAACCTGGAGTCCAAGAATAATGAAGCTCAGTGTTATGAATCACTTTTGAAAATTCTGGGCAGACAAAGTAATCACCTCTGTTGCATTTATTTCACATTATTCCTGCTCTCAAATTTTGCTTTATTTCATTTTCCCAGGCCTCAAATTAGTAAGTAGATAAATAACTGAATATTAGCTAATATTAGATGAATATATAAATATGTAAAAATATTTAAATTTGTTCATTACATGAGTATCTTAATATTATATATGGAATATATTGAGAGCTTACACTAAACATGAAAAATTCTTCCAGGCAAGAGACTGTTATAAGGAGATTTCATGCCATTCTTCCACCCTGGAATAATTTGTTATACTACTCAGTTGGCAGAATTGATATAACCACAATTATTTCAAGTTGTTGAAGATGGAGGAAAGAGTGTCTCTGTGTTTATGAAGTCTACCTTTTTAACTTCTGATCTTTCTTCTCACTCCTCTCAACACTCTTGTCAGGTAGACAGTGACATTGACAGGTATGGAAATGTCTATAGTCATTGATCTTTCAAAGGTTTTCAGCCTTTTCTAGCAGAAATCCAAACTATTTTCTTGGAAATCTGATATATTCTGACACAGGTTTTACTACAAACAGAGGCTTATGTGACTGCCAGCATTGGTTGTATTATCACAGAGATGGGTAAATAGAACAAGTAATCAGTTATCTAGCAGTACAGCTTTGTTAATTTTTTTTTTTTAGTATCTTAGAAGTATGTAATTATTTTCTTGCAATTGAAACTAACAGTTGATTTCAAATAAAAATCTGATACTTGGTGACAGCAAAATAAGGTCCTATGGCACAAGTATACACAGTATAAGTAGGTGCACACACATCCAGTATGACAGAATTTTCAGTTTTAGAAGACAGTGCCAAAGGCCTTACAGAAGCCTAGATAGATGACATCAGTAGATCTTCCCTTGTCCACTAGTGTAGTCACTCCATCACAGAAGGCCATTAAGTTGATCAGGCAGCACTTGCCCTTGGTTAATTCAAGTTATTGCAAAACCTTTTTCCACACCTTCTTTGTGAGAGCAAAGTGTCAGGGATGATCTCCTACGAAAACTGGAAAGACTTCTGTCTTCTTAATTCAACCTACTGATGCCATAGAGATTCCTTCTTCATCTTAGTGGAAGACCCTGGTCAGATCAAGTTTCTGAAGTCTAAAAGCTATTAGAATTAAATAAATCAACACCAAGGTCTAAGAGACAATCTTCAGCACTCCAGATTACATCTAAATTAAAGAATAACACTAAACATCCAGCTCAAGTGTCCAGCTGAGGTTTATGCCAGCCCTACCTACCAAAACACAGCTGGAGGGGGAAGCCTGCCATTCTATGATGTACAACAAAGGAGCTCTGAAAATTGAGACTAATTTTGCACATAGTATGCCCTGATCCATACAAAATCTTGCTAATCTATTCCCAGGGACTGCCAGTGAACAAACTGGAAGCCCTCTGAAAAGTCAAAGCTCCAGACAGCACTGGCAAGGGAAGGAATAGTCAGTGGAAATGCTGCTGTCTGGGAACTTATAGTAGGAAAGAGAAGTAAGGTATAGCTAAGGCAAATATGCAAGCAGTGATGTCAGATGTTTAGCTAACAGGATTTTTATCTTTACCGGATGAGACTGTTTTTTCCAAAAGCTCTAAGTGTTTTCAAAGATGCTTTATTATACTAAAACTTTCATGTTTCAATCGGGCATAGTGCCAGATCTAAGTGGTTTCCTGCAAACAAGTCCCCCCCCCCCCCCTCAAAAAAAATCCTGTTATACTGACACTCAAACATGTCTCTACATCATCTGCCATTAATTATCATTTAACTATTTTTGTTTTGGTGTGTGTTTGTTTTAAGAAAGACGGAGACTCATATATAACATGGGTGAGCTTCAACTAAGCCACATAGTAGCTCTTAGCTCATTATAAATCTTAGGTAAGAAAAAAACTTACACAACTAACTTGTTTTGATTTGTTAAGAGCATATACAGGATACTTTATCTGACCAATTCCAGCCCTGACTTAAAATGCATATCACAAGGAAAGGATACTGAGTTTCATCTAATTAGTCAACTAGATATACTGGCTTTGATTTCCCCTGTTTCTTTTTTTTACAACTGATTCTGAGAAAACCCTCAGCTCCAGTAAGACCTAGTTTTTTAACCATGAAGCAGAGTCAGAATATTCCCAACAAGAAAACCCTGAGAGAGTTTTTTGTTTTTATAATGCTGTTTAAACCAAGAAAATCTACTGGTAGAAAGTTTAACAGTGGCCAGTGCTAGAACTGGTCAAAGCAGGTATCACAAAAAATTTTCCTGCATGTACTTTTTCCCCTGTTTTGTACAGTGTTTTCTCAATTTGTTGCAATGATAGGTACTGAAGAGGAAGAAAGACAAAAGAGGATTTGAAACATGTATTTGGACCATAATTTTGGCAAACATTTGTGTGAAACCAAACAAAAACCACAAGCAAATATGTATGTATAAAATTAAAATTTACAAAAATACAAATTTTTTAATTTCCTTCTCAGTAACACTATCCAGACCTTCTGTATTTTGGGAGCACTGCTGGGACCCAATTTGCAAAGGTTCCTTGCTATCATCTGCACCTAGAAAAGATTCCCAGCTTACACCTGCACTGAATTTTGTCACAACAGGACTCTTAGAGCCTCACTGCCTAAGCAAGTGTGAACACTGTGAAGTGCTGTGATGCAGGAGACTTCTTAGTCCCATGTTGAACTGAAGGAAGGGTAGTGACACTCATGGGAGTACAAGAATCACAAAAGTGGTTTTGGAAAAAAGCCATGGTCTAAGTTGAGCATAAGCTGAGGTTTACGTGTTTTGCTAGTTTGAACTACTGCCAGAAAGCAAGCAAGACCAAGGAAGTGGTCAAAATGTAAAGTTAACTCAGAATATGGATGCTCTTGCAAGGAAAACCAATTTTCTGCAGGGCTCTGAGGTCCTAACTGTGACTCCAATATATGAGCAGTATTGATTTCTAGATTGGAGTAAGCTGGTAAGTTTGTCTGGCAGCCTTCATCTGTTATCCTCAGGTATGACTGAGATTAAATTTTTTATGGATGAGCTAAAACCACCAGCAAATGGAACATATGGAGCTCTGTTTCCACCTGGCATGTCCTAAAGATAAGAAACATATATCACCTTAGACCAGGAGAAATAATTCTTTATTTTTGAGGAATTCTGTCATTCAGTACTTCTGTAAATGTAGTTTTATATTATTGAGGAATTCCACCATTGCAGTTAAAGGAATGACGAAACAATTTTCTCCTTTTGCTTTTTAGTAATGTCTATCTCAGAATTCAGTACTTCAAAATTTAATATGTGTTAAAATTTTTGAAAATCAATGTTATGCAAGTAAGAACAGATATTCAATAAACCATGTAGAGTACAAGAAAACTCCAAGTCATAGTTAATTCAAGCAGGAAAATAAACCTGACAGATATCTTAGAAGGGAAAATAATACTAGTACTGAATTCTCAGGCTCCAAAGGTTTTTAAATCCTTGGTGTGTTAACAGATTTCTGCAGGTAGCTTTTCTTCCTGCAGAGGTCTCAGAAACCAGTGAGATTTTAGGTAAATCCAACCATCAGCCAAACAAGACAGGGAAGCACTGAGCAGTAAACTCTTTGGACTTTTTCTAATGAGCCAAAAAAAATCATTAATACTGAGTCAAAGTCTGAAGCAGGATGAATTGGTTAGACTAGAATATCTTATTTAGCAGAGATTTTGCAGAAGGGAACTATCTAATGTGTTTATCTCCTTTTACAAGCCTTTTCAGCCCTATTTCTCCTTACACTTTATCATGGCTACACCTAAGCCATCTGATAAATGCAGTGTAAGCACATTCACAATGTGTGTTTACATATGGATACAAATGCCGATATGAGATGCAACAGTTTCTGGCTGAGTGAGGAGAAAAGGATTATGAAAGCTCGTCATCGGTTAGGTCTTTCTGTAAGGCCATCTCTTTCCAGTTTTCTGCTTCTATCAGGGACAAGAGCAATCTTTGAGGTCCAAAATAGCTCTCTCCTTGCACTCTTTTTAAATGCTTCAATTGATTCTCATTAATCTCTGCCTTCAGTTTAGGAGCTGAGTAAGCAGCTTCTTTCATCTTAAAATTAAATTTGCTTGATAGATTATTATTATTATTATTAGGTAGGGAAAACCCACCTGTCATTTGATGTGTTGGCTCCTGTTCCTTTGGATGTCATTTGGGGATCATTTGCTGCCCTGATCATTGTCATCACTTTAGACAATATTTTAAGTCATTACAGAAAAATCATCATCTGGTGATTTCCAAATTATTTTTCATTTATAAAATTCTCTTAACATCTTGACTTTTGAAACATAAATCTAGAGCTATTTGGAGCACCTTAAATAAAATACTTAGCGAAATATAAAATCAATAGATAGCATAAAATACTAACATAACTGACTGCAAAAACCATGTGTAAATTATATGGAAGCCAAACAAGTGTAGAAGGGTAACCTGGCGCCAGCTCAAATTTTCAAAATGAAGTTGGAAGGAATGGCAATCCACAGGCACTGCTCCAATTTGATCTTGCTCATTGAAGTGTACACCTCAATAACCTGGCATAGTCTGAGGACTTTCCTTTTCAGCTTTGAAAATTTATTGGAATGGAACTTATCTTTTTAAACAAGAAGAAAAAAAAATCATAGCGCCTCTCCTACATCTCAATTTAAAAAAAAAAAAAAAACCAAAAAAAACCAACTGAGGTCTATAAAAAGACAAAGTGGAGGGATAAATGAGAAGGGAGGTTACTCCTCCTTCAGTGACTACATCTTGTATGGAAACTGTGTGCCAAACTATACACCAAATCCTATCAGCTCTCACTCATGCCGATTGCTGCTCTGCAACCATGATAAAAGTACAACAGAGCAGTGGCAATATTTAGTCCCAGCACATCACTGATGACACCTGAATACCCTTGCAACACTTTCTCCTGATTAGGTCTGGCTAAAACATTAAAAAAACCAAATAAAACAGGGTCACTTTGACTGTTATGAATTTTCTGCATGTGGACATGTTATCACAGACCCATTTGTAAACAATATGCCAGTTAAGGACAGAGCACACACCATAAAACGTAAATATGTGAGTGAAGTCGAAGAACTCACACTAAAGGGAAAAGATTTAAAGCTTTCATTGTTGGATTAGCTTGCATTTTTGTTATCAATGTGCAGATGTACAGTCAAATCAATGTACAGATGCACAGTCAATTCATAGACTGTTTCCCCCTATTGAAAAGGTAGACAAGGTTTACTGAACAGGTCTTGTACCTATTTGATTCTGAAAGTTTTGCTCTGTACCACAGCACTATGCGTACAGTAGTCAGCAAATACTTACTTTGTGTAATTTTTTGCAGTCAGAAACCTCAGTCACAAATGGACCAACAGACATGCATGTCTATTGACATTTTTAACAGTTAGTGGTTACTTTGTTTTTTGATTTAAATTACTCACATGTTTAAGACTGAATGCACATATGTATGTTTGCAGAATCTGGGTAAGGCAAGATATCTCCGTGAGGATCTACTGATAAACAATATAATCTGTATCTTCCAAAGACAAAGGCAGATATTCACCAACTCAGCCAAATCTCACATTGTCCTCCTTTACCAGTATTATCAAAACGTTTATCTTTAGTACTATGCTTGCTTTCCCCTTTCTCTCTCTTCTGAAATCCATAATATAAGTGAAGCAAGATTTGTAAGGAGAGGTAATATCTTTTATTAGAGCAACAGATACACATCTCTTTAGACCATCAGAGTTATGACAACACAATCACTATGATTTCATTAGTCATTTTAACAGAATTGAAATAATGGCCATAACCTCAGCCAAAGCAGTTTGTGTATTAGTTTCTTCCTACAGATGTCTGGCAATGTACCATAATCCTGCACTAACATATCTGTCTTTATTCAATTCTATGTCTCCTGAATAAGGCATAAAAAAATCCCTTGCTTTCCTCTTTGCATGCTAAAGCAGGTACCACCATAAAGCAAATAAATTTTAATCTGCTGTGTAACTGGTAGAAGGTTTTCAACAGACCAAATGATACTGCAGAGTTTAGCTTCCTGTTCGTTTTATGTATCGGGTTTTTTTTCTTTTGTTGTTTTTGAGGGGAGAGGCGAGGGTGGAGTTTGTGTTTTTTTTAAACCTAGCTTCACACTGGTTTTCAGTATTCAGGAATATGTCACTTCCACAACTTCCAAAGCCCTTTGCCTCAGAACTGCAGCCTGTTGAATCTAAGATGGTCAGATTCTGCAATGACCCAAGAAGTCTTGCTGCTTTTGCCTGGGATTGCGCTGAAAGAAGCTGCATTTACTAATTACGTGTACATAGCTATGTTGTCAAGAGGTAAAACTTGATACACCACCTAATAAATACAAAGCCAGCAGTTGAGGATGGGCAGTAACTGCACTTGGAGATATGATTTAATGAATCTTGCAGGGGCTCTGACAGAAATGTAATTTGCCAAACCCAGCACATTTTTCACTGCCAATTAATTAAACAGCTTTACTGAGAAGTAGTGTCCAGTAAATAAAAGAGCTGCAAGCCTAGAACTTTACATTATCTAATTGTACCACAAACTCAGCTACTGAAACAGATATGCCTGGTTATCAAAAGGCTGTGAAAAGCAGCTTTAAAAATGTTGTTCCCCACACCATTCCTAAAGGCTGACTTGCACTTCTTTCTCATTATAGCTCTTCATTCTCGTGTGACTTACACAACTACTCAGTGACAGCAGTGAGACACAGTTCCCAGCTCCAGCTATCAATGTCATCAAATTACAGTGTGCTCTGCACTGCATGTCAGTAGTTGCTAGAATTAGTTTTTACAAAGTTACCTTTCTCTCTCAAAATTCAGAAATGTCTTTAGCCATTCTTGGTTACTGTTATAACCTTCACAGGCACAATTTCAAAGCCTGAATACAAACAGCCATGGAAAATTATCCAAAACAAGGTTCTGGGATGGAAAGAAGTGCATTCTGCAAAACAGAAGAAGAGCTGACTCCTTAGCCAAAGGGCTGTAAGAGTAATGCATCACTTGAACACTATCTACCTAAGTAATTTCACATGCTTTTAGCACACAAGCCAGCGCACTGTGGCTTTAAGCAGAAAGGAAGTTACCAGTCTCTTCCCAGCCGTGAAGCTTCATATGCTTTTCCTGTAAACAAGAACTACTTTGGGGAACATGAAAGAATGACATTCCCCTTCATAAAGTACCACTGAGAATGTGTCTGCCAACTTGCCCCATGAAAAACTCAGAAAGGGTTTTAACATTACATGTTGTCCCTTTTTGTGGGAAAGGGACAATAGAAGGGCTCCTTAGCAACTTAACACCTTCTATGACTTCTGAGAGTCCAGTACTTTTCTGGTTTTGCCCAGCCTTGTCCTGTCTCACCCAAGAAATGTAATAACATGAAATTTGACTTTCCATTAATTCAAACTATTAAATTTTGAAACTATGGGGGTTTTTGAAAATATTTTTCTATAAAAAAATAATTGAGTCCTTGAATTCAATTCATTTTAGAATAATATAACTATGACATTTTTATCATTTTATAGGCCCATCTAATCCCTTGTTCTGAAACTATCAAAATAGGCCATAAGAATTTTTCATATAGGGGAAAAAGAAACTTCAACATAAAGCTCTTCTCTGAGTGAGAAAGGCTAACAGGTTGAAGTAGACCTCCATGCTTTCTGAAATTTTTTCTCATTGCTGGAAGTCCTGTGAATAAGCCATATTTGCTATAACAAAAGTCAACATTTTACTGTGTCTTGGAAACATGCACACTACTATTGCATTTCTTAAAAAGAGCAAACCAGCAATAGACAGGATTGTAAATGTAGCAACCTATGGGTTTCTCTCCTAGTCACTGACAATCGCAAATATTTTTTCTAGAAGACTATTATTGTTTTCCTTCCCCTAATATTTTGCATTTGGAATAACAAAATATCAAGATAACTATTTCATTTATTCAGATCAGGAAAATTTTCAATCTCTGGTATAGTACAAAGTTATTTCCATCATATGCCAGGTAATGTGAAAATTAAAACATTCATGATTGTTGAGCATTCACAAGCTGTGACCATGAAATCCCTTGGCCACCAGCTAACTTTTGTGATCAACCTTTGAAGTGGTGACTGTACTCAGATCATCCAAGCTCTCATAATCAAAGCCCTCTCCATAATTCATAGAATCACAGAATGGATTGGGATTGGAAGGGATCTTAATGAACATCTGGTTCCAACCCCCCTGCCATGGGCAAGGAATCTTCCACTCAACCAGGTTGCTCAAGGCCTGGTCCAATCTGGTCTTGAACAGTTTCAGGGATGGGGTATCCACATCTCCTCTGGGTGACCTGTTCCGATGTCTCACCACCCTCACGCTGAGAATAATTTCCTACTATTATTTATTTCTCACTTCTGTCTCACCCTACATGAGCTTTAGTGGTTTTAATAGCTGAGATTACTTCATCTGAAACAAAGTTACTCCATGATTTTGACTGAGGTTAATGTTTGAAACTAAAAGTTCAAAGTGGTTAGAGCTGAATCAAGTAATCAACATTCACTCAAAAGTTATTAATTAGCTGTAGTTGCAGGTTCTTTAACAAACATTTTATTTAATGCCCTGAAAAATCTTGTTTTTCAGCTGTATCATTGACAGTCTACTTTCTCATCATGCAGAAATTATTACTGTGTATAAGATCATGGTTGTCCTGCAAATCAGACTGGATTCACAGCAAACAATAAATTTTTAGATCAGTTGTGTTTAAGAAGTCTTTGTGAAATTCATACAGTTTCCCAGCCACAAAATTTGCATTCTTTATACTTGTTTCACCCTTTTTCAGATTCTTTTTCTGGAGGCAATTTCATATAATATGCTTTAAATGAAGAATTCAAAGCAATTTATAATCTATTCCTAGGCAATTTTGCTAAAGCACAGCAATAAAAGCTGTGTCATTTTTTAAAAAGAAGGTTTTACTAATTAAAGTAACAACTGTTGTTACCAGCGTCTGAGGATTATCTCCTCTTAGTCAGTTGATTCCAGGTGTCTTGCTTTCTAGAGTTGTTTAAATAGTATAAGTAAACACACATTGCACACTGTTAATATTTAGGCAGCTGCTTGAGTGACTACTTGTATAATTGTTAAGCTTTTGTGGCACTTGAGCCTTGATCTAGGTCCCAGCTGAGTCTATTTTTAATGTAAAAACAATTCACATGCACAGTAAAAACTGCAGTACGTTACACTGTCTGCTATTTATCTCTGAACTAGCTCTTCAGTGCTCTTATCAAAGCAGGAAGTTTATTGTAGCAGAAGCCTTAGTGGGTCAAAAAAAAAAAAAAATCACACAACTAAGCTTCAGGTAAGGCAAAAATTGGAAGTCCAGGCCTTTTAACACCACCACTGACAACAACTTTTGTACAGACAGACCTGAAGCAGAGAAACTGCCACAAGTCTTTAGATTTTAATGAGGCTATGTGTCACCTCACGCAGGAAGGGAAAAGGCTGAAGAATTGCTTTAGGGAAAAAGAATGTGCTACAGATGTATAACTGTAGTCAAACATAAACCCCATTTCCTGGCAAGGTTGCTTCAACAATATCTGTTAGATTTTATGTCTGTCTTGACTATGAAAGCCATAATTGAAATACAGTTATTCCTAACACAGTTTGCAGGATGGACATTATCAAGCTCACAATTTTTTTTTTTTTTTGAACCTTAAGTTTCACAAAATAGGATAATCTACCCAACTCTGTGCATCCAACAGTCCTTCCTACATGGAAACACTTGAGGAATTAAGTTTTCAAAGCATACTCATGAAGGTTCTGAAATTCTTGCCTCCAGAACCCTCAATAAATATCTATCCTGAGAACCGATCTCCCACTTCATCTCTGTATTTCTATCCTAAACAGGATACACCTACAGGTCTGTCTGCATGTGCAACACTAATATTGTTCTTCAGTTTCAGTCCTGCTCAACTCCCACAAACTCCTTTCAGTCCTTCCTATTTTAGGGATCTTACCTATTTTCTCTATTACCAACTATCTGTATTATATATCATCTTTCCATAAACTCTGGAATGTCTAAATTAAGAATATCCATCTTATGTGATGGAGTGAACTTTCCCCTAAAAACTTTGCATGCTCAAAAGCCTCAAGACACAGATGACAAGGTACTCTTGGGTAGAGGGACAGAAGGCTAGAGAAATAATATGTTCTCATTGCTTTTCCAAGGCCTGTCCACTCCTCTCTGAAGTGGGACTGGTCAGGCAACTGAGACCAAAGAATGATCTCAAACCTGCTGCTATCACAGTAGATTACAAAATTAAAGTGTACCAAACAACCAGACATCCACAATCAGCTTGAAGCACCAAAATTGCCACTTGTCAAGCACAGCTTACATAGGACATTTATTTATACAGTCCTCAGTCACAGAATTATACTATTTCTTCACTATTTTTCAACTTTAATTGCCTGACTAATTTTGTTACTGTTCAGTTCCTGGAGCTCTATAGTTCAATCTACAACAAAGTAACAGTACATTTTCAAAATTCAGTGAAGAACTTGTGAGTGAAATAGCAACTATTCTAAACTTGTATTTCAACTAACTGATTTTGCATTATTGTACACACAGCCAAATAGATTCACCTAAGGGAGGAAAAGCTAATCATTGAGACAACCACCTCTTCACTGCAACTATAACAAAGATCCGCTTGTTTATCAAGATGATTAAAAAGTAGTAATGGCTTTTCCAAGTGTCATATATTTAAATTTGTGTGAATGTGAAGAACTAGGTTTGTGGGGTTTTTTAAAAAAATAGTTTTGCTTATAACAGGCAATTTTCTACATCTTCAGAAATGAGCAGTCAGTTGTTACTTTCCTTCATCAGCATATGTGGACAGTATTTCCATATTACAACCAAAAAACTCACTCAAGACAAATGGTGTAAACCCAGCATAACATCCTGCACATAAAACTTGCACTAAGTATAAAGAAA
>JAWWEV010000167.1:12316113-12353206 GCA_035583235.1 Hafferia zeledoni | reverse complement strand
TAAGTATAAAGAAAGTCGAATACTCAGGTATCTTAAAGACTTGTTAAAAAGTTAAAGTACTTGGATTTCCTCCTGTGAACTACAGACTTACTTGCTCACTAAGTAACCACCTACATTAACAAATGCTCTTGCCACTGAATCGGCAAGATCAAAGAGAACTAGATGAATAAACAATACTCCTGATGTCTTTAGTAATTAAGGACTGTAATTACTTCAGAAAGTATATCACCCCCTTTTAGTTCACCTCTCAGATAAATGTTTCATTAGAAATTATAGCTCTTGCTGCTTTCTTTTAAGTGGTCTTCTAAGTGCTTTAATAGCTGTGAAGTCTAATTGAAAAATAGATGTGGGAGGGCTTGTGCAGGTTTTTTTGTTCGTTTGTTGGTTTGGTTTGGGTTTTTTAAACTTGATTTGGCTAATCTGAATTGTTTGGAGGAAAAGCTTTTTTTTTTTTTTTTTAATGGAGTGGCTGTCAAAATCAAGTTCAAATTGCATTGATGTTTTAATGCACTAGGTGGCATAATGATATTCACATTAGAGCAAATTAAATGCTTCACCAGCACTCAGTACTTAGTTTGACAATAGAAGCCTCTCTTTCTGACAGGGAAGTTGTCCTGTGGTAACTTTTGTAATGATAGGATTGTTAATACTGTTAACTCTCTTTTTTGTTCTTTACAAGAGCACTTCAAATTTTCGAACAAATAAATTACTCTTCTTTAAACAAGACAATATAAAAAACTGTTCACATCAAAATACTCATCATCAGAGCCATACATTGATTCCCTTTGTCAGAATACCTTGTTGCTTCTAAACAGACGTACAAGAGGGATGAAAAAAGAGTACAAAGAGTAGTAAAACTTTCTTGCTTGCTATCATTCCTCAGCTCCCTGAACTGGCAAACCTGGGCTGTAACCATCTGATAGATTATTTACAGTTGACAGGGCCTGTGCTGTTTAACCTCTGTTAGCACTTGGAGGCATATTAACCTCCTTGCAGAGAAAATGTCTTTGTGTTGACATATGAAATGACACATTCTCATCCACCAGAAGCCCGGCCATGTATTAGACCAACACAACGTATGGATCTTCAGCAACACAATTTTAGGCAAAGACAACACGATTATCAAATATTTCTGTGATAAACCTTTCTGCTCAGTCAGGTGAGTTGGATTAATGTCAAATTGCAGACTTAAGTTTTGCCAAAGTGTCATTTTAGAATAGAAGGTCCTTGAAGATAGGGACTTTAGCTAAAAAAATCCTTTAAACCCTACTCCAATTCTGATTGCGGTAAAGTTTACCCTAGGAAATTTAATTTGTGACAAACATTAAAGTAGATCAAAGAAATATTATCTAGAGAGTTATCACTTTTTCTTGGACTCTTGTTTCATCAGCTTTGAAATGGGCTACTTTAAAGGACTGTTGACACTGCCAGTAATTGGACCAGGTGAGTTAAATCCCTTTTTTTCCATTTCTAACTCTATTAATTCCCCTATTAGAGTGGACATAATGAAAGATCCTTCTGAACTGATTCTGGTGTCCATCTGAACCAGCATTATGCCAAAAAAAATTTAAGTCATCTTCATTTACTGTAAGCTCAGAGACTTGCTTTTTGCTTCAGATGTTCTGTCACAGTTTGCTTGAATTCAGGGCAGTAAATTACAAGATGCGTCAATGTAAAGTGGCAGTGAAATCATTTATCATTAACTTGAAGAGGCCATTATTCAGCTGTGGAAGATGACGGTTTTATGAAATACAAAGGATGAGATCATGATTTAGTAACCAGAAGTGTTCATTTTCCAAAACATAGCAGTACATAGTGAGAGCGAGAAAGGAACAGAGCCTAAGCAGTTGATATAATTTTATCTGGATAATGTTTTGATGTTGGCCATTCCAATTAAAACTGGCTTTCATGAGACCCACTGCTGATAAGCAGACATATTTTTTGACTGGCTAACAAATGTCTCTGTCCCACTTCTTTGTGTGCAATTAGAACTCTAACAAGTTGCTGTAGTACCTCAAGCAGCTGCCCTACCAGAGCATCAGGAAAGAATTTAAAAAAGCATAAAGCTTTCTGTCTTTTAAGGATTATTTGAAATAATGGAGTTTCTAAACAAACACTTCAGAAAGTCCAGAAATTATGATTTCTCTAGGGGTTTTTTGAAATAGTCACTAACTTATTTACTTGGTTTACAAAAATTATCCCCACTTAGAAAGCTTATTTGTGCAACCATAATGGGATAATGCTGTTGCTGGGACTAATTCTGTAAAGACTAAAGACGTGTTCGGTACAGAAAAGGTGAGCATAGTACGGAGCACCATCGGTATCAGACACCACCATATGATCCATTCCTAGAAGAGCCAGGACTTCTCTTTTTTATTACACAGTCAGTAAAGAACACAGAAGTGCCTACCTTTTCCAGCTGGTGCATCCCTTCCTCTACGCAGCAAATTGATGCCAATGTTCTCAGCGTCTGGGGATAAAGACATCTGAAACAATCCTGGCGACAGATCTTAAAGAGAGTGACTACACCTCCTTCCTGTGGGAGAAAAATGAAAATCAGGAAAGCAGCACTGAATGCTTCCCCTATATTTAACCAAGACTGGGATGGGGGACAGATTCCTTTAGTAATTTATCCAAATTAGTTATCATAACGACACTAACAAAGTGATGTTAAGCTCACACAGAGAATTCAAGTTGATTAATGCTTGTACACTGAGTGATGAACAAGTAATATAGCCTCAGTAGGAGGTGTGCTTAAGTGATTGACTTTTACCAATTACAAGCTCCATTTAAATTAAACTTGGCATTTGTGTGAAAGTTACAAAGAATTATCAATAGGTGGCAATTAGAGCGACATTTAAGTGATAGTTCAGCCATATCCTATTAGTATAAAACAGATTTTTGTTAGCATATATTTCTCATTCCTCTACATTTCTGAGCTTCATACAATATTTACTTAATGCTAAAAATATGAACAAGAAAATCATATGGTTGAAGAGCTTGAAAAATAAGGTAGGAATAGGTGTCAAGCTCTATGCAGTTCCAATCCATATAGTCATTCTCTAATAAGTAAAACGTGCATTCCTACATGTTTTTTCTTTAAATATGGCAATAATCACAGAGCCTTGAGTATATATTAGAATAGCTATCCTTAATCATCTCCAATACAGCTTGTGTTAGCAAAGTTCATATAACAAAGGGGAAAATATGAATCAATATCAACAATGTGTGCACTTCATGTGGTGGGCATTTTTAAAATTATTTTCAATTTCAACATGTTATTCTATCCAGTACACTACAGATGTCTTATATTATGCAAGAGCAGACATATGATGAAGAGCAAAGCATTTGAAATCCTGATGACACACAAAAGATCTCAGACTAAAGTATTCAGATTACAGTAGTAAATTAAATATAATTGAAATCGTGGACCAAGTATTGTAAAATACAACCATCTTTTTAAGTCTCTTTCTGTCACCCTGGTTTAAATTTTTTTTTAGATTAATAGAAATAATCTTTTTTTTGTTCCTCAACCATTTGTGTTATTTGAAAGCTCAACAAGTTTTAAAACCTCCAGGCTGCAATTCAAACTTTACTCATTTTCAGAATTCTCTATTTTTATACTAGTTCTGCTTGAATGCAATAGAGAATACCAGAGAAGCAAAGCCCTCTGTTCAGTCCAACAAAAAACCCATATCAATTTATATTGAATTAGACAAAATTAACACTTCAATATATTTTCCAGGTGGAAGTTTTACATCATGTCTTTGCAGATGTATGTGGAATTTTTGTGACATCAGTGGAAACAGTAGGCTTAATGAAGTTTGTTAAGAGTAAAACTTATTTCTGGATTTGTAAGAAGTGCTCATGGATCCATATGAGTTATTTTATAACTGGCACTGCTATATATAACCTACTGCAGAAAGATAGTTCTGAGCCTTTAAATTAAAAGAGAGGCAGTATACTAACAAAAAAGTTTCAGTCATTTTTCCTTCCACAAAAGGATACTGATATTTCACCTAAGCAGTAACTAGAGTATCTATCAAAAATACAGGGGAAAAGCTTTTGCAGTGTCACTCCCCAGCCAAAGGTAACTGTCTGGTGGGGTTTTGTCATTTCATTAACAATTTGAAATTTCCCACAGTTCAATGGAATCAGAGATTATCCGATTCTTTGCTTCGGTCATAGTAAGCAGAAGTTTATGGACAACACTAGTCAAATTCAAGAAATGTTGGCACATTTGCTTCAAGCTTTCTGTATGACAAATGGGTCATCTGTTTTTGACTGTGATGGACAGGAAGCAATTTATCACTGCATTCATCAGGAGATCTAAACTGTTTATTTTCCGTCTTGTGTGCCATTACCAAGCTGTAAAATACTGATTGTGAGGAACCTAGAGACCTGAAAGTGAAATATAGGATAGGTAGAAAATACTGAGGCTGATTCCATGGCTCACCAAAACCAGTCCCCTCACTGGGATGAGAACATTTCTCTGAATTTATTCACCCTTTTTAAGCTTCCTTCAATGATTCCAAACTATTCTGTCTGACAGGGATATACATGAATGGGCCAAATGGGTAAGCAGTACCACTCAAAGAAACATAACATTACTCAGCTTTGCTTGCTTTGGAGATGAACTTGTACTTCTAAAAAAGCTCACAATATGTACATATAAAGTATGCTTTTATTTATCCTTTGCAGACTCTTTGGCACTTCCAGTTTATTACCAAATAACACACAAAATGCTGTTCTTGCTGTAATTCAAGTGTCATTTGGGACAAGTTTCACATACTCTGAAGCAGAAAAAGAAAGTGGCATGTGCTTTACTACCTGATGACCTACTTCTTTCTTATATGGTATTAAAAGGAATTCAATTTGTGGGGACATCCTTAGGATGCTGTTCAGAAAGGTTAGCTGTAGATAACAAAATCACCTGAAATACAATCCAAGTATATGATAGAGGTCATGTGTATGAAAAGCCCCAGTGTGCACAGTAGATTGAGTGAATGAAGGAAAACTCTAGGGTGGATTTTGCAGTTTCAGCCTGAAATGACTCAAAGTGCAGTAAATTCATGTCAAGCCTTTAATAACATTTATAATTGTCTTAATAGATGATATCCAAAGAGATCTTCATCACAAATACTTGCTAGAACAGGAACTGGTGCAAAAAGGTAAGGTAATTGCATTAGAAACTTCTCAGAGCAAGTAATCTGCTGTGCAGCCAAAAGGAACTCAGATAGTCAAACATTCTCCAAAGTAGGTGATAGGCATGTATGATTATCTTCATCTTTGCTCCTTTCTCTTATGAGACTCTTATTGCACCACCCAGTTTATTACAGTTGATATAGAACTGTATCATTGGCAAAATGTATTTTTTTAAATAGACTTTTTTCCTTATCACTCAGTGTCACATCATTTATTTATTGTAATGGGAACAGATTTTTACCAATTCTTCTTCTGGTTGTTACAAAGCCAAATCTATTTATAACCCTTTTGCTCCAATGTGCTTAATGCTAATTTTCTTATCTTGTCCTTGGAACTACTTATTTATGTTAGAGACCTCAGGCTTTATACCTCTGACAGCTAGTGAGAACTACTAGCTGGCTGCCAGGGTGAGTCAGCAACATGACTCTTTGACAGCACATTACAAAGTTACATGCTGGGGAAAAAAAGGCGTTAAAGAATGCCTCTGGGTGGAAAAAAATTATAGGTGATGCTTCAGCATAGAGGGGAGCATTTCAAAGCCTTTTTTCATTTCTGTAAAACATTGGTAAGGGGTGAGGGAGAGGGAGGGAGAAGATTGAAACTTTTACCAAAATGTAGTGAGAAACCAGCTCCTGTAACATTTTAGCTTTACAATACTACCATGGTTCTTTTTTTTGCACATCCAAGATTATGGTGAGCTTTAAAGTTGTTATTTATAGCTTAGAACAGGAAAAAAACTCCACAACAGTGTACCACAAGATCACACTTTGTCATGGAGAGTAAGACTTCAGGGTTACATGAACAAATTTGTTGAATTTTGCTTTCACAGTAAACAAACAGCCTACCTCTCTGACTAGATTTTACCAAGGATAATATGACAGCTCTCATAGTAAATACAGTATCTGAGGAAAGTTTTGAGACCTTTGCATGGCTTTAATCATTTTTCGCCATCATAATAAGTGAACGTAATTTCAGATTTTTTTTCTTTAGGATTTTTGTTTGTTAGTTCATTTTTTTTCAAATCACCCTGAACTTTTACTATTACAGCTAACTATTCAAGGGCCTGAATTTGAAATTCTTGTCCGTTACTTGCATTAGTGATGAAGGTGGCAGAGAAATCACTACTCAGACAATACAGAGGGTGAAGGATGATCGTGAGTTGGGTCAAATGCATTTCACAGTGCACAAAAGAGAACAGACACACAGGACCAGTAATGCAATCACCAGAATATTTTGGCAAGAAAAGTTTAGGGTTCTTTACATAAGGCAATGCATTTCCTCAGCTATAAACCTGTGATACATCCAGGTTTTAGCAATATATTAGTTTAGTAATTTATGGAAGGTCGGACTTCAGCTCTTCTAAATTAAACTGTTATGGAAATCACTGAATGATAAAAAGCACAAGACCAATTTTTCTTAGTTTGTTAGTTCTGCATTTCCTCAATACTCAACATTTTATCATTGTTTTTGGATGCCACTGAGTGGAGCTCAAATACCAATTTAGAAAAATTAAACCCCTCAGGCTGTTGCCAGAATCCACCACATGTGTCTGAGTCTACCTCACTCTCAGCCTTCAGAATAGAGTAGTAGCTTTTGTAGTGTAAATGGCCATTTAAAGGCACAAACGTAAAATTAATTAAATGCTGGTGGTTCAACCTCATTTCTGAGTAGGATGAGGGATTGGCACACCACTCCACAAGCAGAAGCTTAGGGAGGGAGGTTGTCTTTTTTGTGCATACCCAGTGGCTGTGATTATCCTGTCTTCAGCATCACACAATGTCCCACCTTTCTCACTTTTTCAAGATCCAAGTGACCTCAAAGGTGCAAACTCTCCAGTGATTTCTAGTATCATTGATTTTGTAAGAATTATTCATTTATACCAAAAGTTAGCAACAAGTATTCAGTAAACAAGAACACACATTGACAGAAGTAATTAATTATATTTTTTGTAAAAGGATAATAATGAATATAAAGTATTTCTAAATTTACATCTTTAATAATATCTCTAACCTCCTCTGTACACACAGCTGAAGAGGTCTTGCTGTTTCTCTGCATAGTCCTCCACATGCATGGTCAATTGTAAAGTTTCTCTCCACTTACATGGCTGGTACTTAAAAAGTACTATCAGGAGAGACATTAAAAAAAGTTCCCAAAATGATGAAGGGAGTGATAATGGGAATACTTCAGGTGGCACAAAGGCAACAGTAGTTGAAGCAATGCTCAGAAGCCTGTTCAAGCTTGCCATCCTACTGAAGCTGTTTGGACAGGTATCAAGCTTTATTAAACTAAAAATTATGGGGTGGGGGGACCATGGCCCCTTAAAAAAAAAATTCTGGTAGGATAGTTCTGATGGTAAACTCTGCAAAATAAGGCTTGCAAGAACAGCAAAAATGAGAAAAAAAAAGCTCTCAGAGTAAATTTTGCTTTTCTTTAACCTAGATTATTAGCCTCCTGAAATACAAAATTTCATCTTGCACTATATACTTTAAAACTTGGAACCACTACTGTTTTGAGTAAAATAATTTGTATTACCAGCTTGCTTTGGATTAGTCCATGTATCGCCTTACCTTAGCTATGATTCGGCACAGGTGAGCACCTTCCTGGGTAAGGCTGAATAAACTGCTGATCGCTGACTCGGTGACGTACACACTGTCCGACAGTTCTATTTGTCTCAGCAGGTTCTGTGTGACAACATAATAGACATAATTTGCTTCCAATTAAAGGCATTTTTGTTAGAGCACTGATGTTGGAGGTCTTTTCAAACCTGAATGATTCTATGATTCTCTTCTATTATTCTACATGTAAAACCAAGATGAAGAATACAGTCTTGGTCATTTAATCGTTTTGCTTCTCACACAGAGAAAGGAAAGAAAACTTGTAAGAGTCAGACTTGTATCACTGTAACACATTTATCATTATGTTTGCATAGGTGTAATGAAGACTAGCAATACAAAAATAAATATTAACAGGGCAAGACAATGGGCTCATGTGCAAGAGAACATTCAGTAAAGAACTCTTGAGCTATTTAATAAATTATTACTGGGTTTGACCCGGAATTTAACCAGAATTTTCACAAAGCAAGTAATTTAGCTTAGTGTAGAAGCCGTATCACATGGGGATACAAGATTTCCTCCTTATTTATAAGTGATATTGCTACACTTTTTACACTACTCTCTAAGGTTCTGGGTTCATCACTTATTTCCAGACTACACAAAAAATGTCATTGATCAACAAAGGGAATTCTCACAAAGAAATATAGGGTTTGTTCTACAATGTGTGAAATAGATTAGATATTTTTATCTTTGAAAATAATTGTCTTGCTTTTGCATTTGTGCCATTGCAGCTTCATAGAGAAACACAGTTGTGAGAAGAATACAAAGTTTATTTCATTTTACTCTTTCTGAAAGGATACAGAATCATTAGAGGAAGAATTAATTATATTTGCTAGGAGGAAGGGGGTAAGCATTTTTTATTTAATTCAACTTTGAAAGAAAAGGAAGTATACCACATTTTATACTGTTATTTACACAAAATTTAATTATCTTCCCTGTAAGAGGCTTTGTTCTTTCACCTTTAGCTTTAGAAAAATGTTCCATGAAAGACATAGCTTAGCAATTCACATTTTGATGTGAACCTTTTCTGAATAAAATTCTGATACACTGATTAGAAAAGAAAGCTCTTTACACCATTCAAGCTGAAAGTTCCAACCTCTCACACAGTCACTTTGTCTAATTCAGAGCAACAAGCTATCCACAGACAATGTGTTTTTATGGTAAAAGTGGGCACACAGGCTGACTGAATTGTTCAGAAAGCTGTTCTTAAGAGTTTTCATTAATGAGTTCTAAACCAAGTCCATCAGCCCCACAAATACTAATAAGATGATAATTCTGCTCCATTAAAAGAAAGAGGGACTAGGATTTCAGAGGTGTCAGTAGATGCTGAGATGCCCAAAGGAAGAAATAACAGCAGTGAACAACTGCTCTTCAGATTGAAAAGAACAAGCATTGAAATAACGACAACATACTCACTGAATTTTCAATATGCAAAGTTATTTACACACTCGTACACGGCATTTCACATAGTCCTCATAATTCTTAACCAAAACACATTAGCAAGTAGCTTGTTAATTTGACTGTAATTCTGGAAACTTATTTTGGAGATTCACACCTCCTAATAATCATCTTTTAAAATTAGAAGGGATGTTTCTGAAAGAACCACAACTTTTTTGCTATCTTAATGTATCAAGGTATGTTAGAATTTGGGTATGTTGGAATTTAACCTTTACCATGAACTAATTTAGGATTCCCTGGAGCATGTTACTCAGGATTGTGTTCAGGCAGCTCTCCAGGGGAGGAGAGTCTACAGCCTCTCTGGACAATATATAACCTGTACTTTTTATCACTGTATATTTTATCACTACTTCCTAGAGTCTAAAACATTCACTGTTTAAAATGTGTGCTGTAATAATATACTTGCTATATATGTGTTTTTAAAAGTTTAGCTTTTAATAAGAATTACTGAGAGAGGAAATACTTTTTTTTAAGGTTTCTAAAGGAAAGCAGTGTCTGTATGAAAGGAAAAGACTTTCTAAAGATCTTATTGACAAGACACTGTCCAGAAATTAAGACATCTTGTGAGAAAGGAGAGACATCAGGAAAAGTAAGCAACTTCGAGAGCCACAAGATCATTTCATTTGAGATTTTAATTTATTGGAGAATTTGAGAATGCCAACACCTAAATCTCATTGCAACATATTTGAATTACTAATCATAAGTTGTTGAAAATTGAGGGTTGTAATTCTAATCCTTCTCTTAATCACAGAGTCATAAAATGGCTTGGGTTGGAAGAGTCCTTGAAGATCATCTAGTTCCACCCCACGTCATGAGCAGGGACGCCTTTCACTAGATCAGATTGCTCAGAGCCCCATCCCCTGGCCTTGGATCTTCAATGGATTGCCTCCCTCAAGGCTCAACAATTTTGGAAATATTTATTTACTTATTTTTAACCATAAACTAACCTGTGCCTCGTGTGTTAAAACCAGTTCTATCAGCTGGCCAAAATACTGGGCAATGGTAGTCAGTGTTTCATTAACACAAGATTTCATCGACTTTAGTATCTCTTCATCTTCAGTCTGTATGCACCTGAAAAGAAAGAGAAAAGAAAGAGATAAAGGAAAAAAGATGCAATGAACCTGATTGCCAGAGGTGAGGCTTGTATTATTAATAGGGATATAGTGGGAATTCTGCTGTTCACAAGGACATTGTCTTTGTGCCATTAGCATAATTCAAGACTTTAATCAAAGCTTTGTCTACACATAGCAAGTATACCATTAAAGAACAATAGTGGACATAACTGAATAATTTTGGGATCACCACTTACTTCACAGATTGCAGGCCAAATTTTGTTGCAGATACTGTGTGTTTATACAGCATAACTCTGCTCTTTTCCATTTGTCCTGATAGTTTCAATCACTCTTAGTTGCTTTCATTTCATCTGCAGCTGTGCATACCCATCCATCTTTTGTGATCAAAAAAGGCTTTCAATAATTTTCATTTATTTACCTTTTTTGCCATAGTTTAATGATAGCAGGGTAAGGACCAAAAAAAAAAAAAAATGTGCATACAGATGAGTTAAACAGCATACTCAAAAATAAGATTTGCCTTCTATGCAGAAAGGTTACATAAGACAGCTTTACAGAGTTAGTATAGCTATCCTGTAACAAGTGATGTTTGGCTATAATTGAAGAAATGAGATGAAGATGGAAAACTTTATACAATTCAACACGATACAACTAATGCTCCCCTACAGAAATGTATTAATTTGAATTGCCATAACATATTCCACCAAGGCAGGCCACTGCAATGGAAGATACAGTTTGACTGATCAGTCTCTGCACCCAAACATAGATTACCTTTTCAGCCCTACCTGTCTGTCATCCACCTACATCAAATTTTTGTCAAAATAAAGGAAGGAGGCAGCTGATTTAGGGCAGACACTTTGAGATCAGAACTCTCATTAAGTCAGTGTGCCTCATGGTAGAATATAAAAGTAAAGTCTGAGCTGTGTGGGTTTTGCAAAAAGCAATAGTGCTCCAACAAAATTTTATTCCTAGATGATTAGATGGTGTCTTTTTACCTGATGATCCCCTGAAGCAAAATTACTTGCAAGTGCTTAAAGTAAATCAAAAAAGACTGATTGATCTGTGCTGAAGGGAACAGGTTACTTAGGTTAGGAAGTGGAAATAATATGAGAAGAATCATAGAGATTCTTATTTTCTAGTCTCAGCATTCCAGAGATGAGTAAACCTACAACTACAATTTAAAGGAATGTGTATTCATTTGCATTTGATTTACTAATAAATACATGGATATGTGTATACAAGAACATGTAGTGTGACATTCTCACAACCTAAGTTTCCATACCAACTGAAATCTTGGCTTCACAAGACTAGAAAGGAAGTTTGTCACTGATAACATTAGTTAAAGCCAGACCTTCTCCCTTGCAGTCTATATGAAAAATCCACTTTCATGAAGGTTTGCATCTATGCAAGGCTTTTCGTGCAGCAGATCCCATTTTTCATTAGGATACAGTTTAGATAAAAGCAACTCACTTCACTCGCCCAAGACCAACACCTAGAAAGTCTTGCACAGTTAAAGAGGCCTAATTCAAACAATTGGAGGTGTTGGTGAAATTGTGCTTCTTATTAGAAATTCTACAACATAATAAAACAGAAAAAAATAATATTTCATATACAAAATTGGTTACCTTTCTGTGAGTGCTGTAAATTCTGAACACTTGTCTATTAAAAGTTTTTCAAACTGCAGAGAGAGAAAAAATGGTTTTAAAGCAATATCCACACAATTTATTTAAAAAATAATGTTTGTTTGTTAATAGAAAAATCCAGAAACATAATATTTCATATGAACATCCTTTATCTACTTTTCTGAATAAAACAGGTAGAGAAAAAACTTAAGTTAACAAAAAAAGGTAGGATTTTCTACATTGTAAACACAAAGGAACTCATAGATGGGGTGTCAAAATGCTTCAGTCCTATGACCTTCAAAAGCAAAACATTTTTCAACACAGTCATTATTAGGTCAGAATCGAGCCTATAAAACAGCATCCAAAATAATTCGAGAACATTTCCATGGCTGAAAAGGGATCAGAAAGTCTTAAACAAGGGACCAGTATCAGTATTTCTTACAGATTGTAGAAAAGAAGCTTTAATTGTTAAAACAATAACAATAATAAAAGTAATAATAGCAATAATAAAAGAGAAGCATGACATCATTGTACCTGGTGCATTTCTTCTGAAGAATTCCTGGTGAAAGTGTTGTATTCATTTATCATGGAACGGACATGACAGTTGATTCTTACTGTCATGCTGTGGACTCTCTGCCATCTATTCTTCTCCAGCTTTTGAGCAATCCTAGTCAATTCTGTGCTTATGATCCAAGCTCTCTTTAACAGGAGCTGCAAGTTATCACAAGTACTATATTGTGAGGAAAGCATAAGTTCATTTTGTTCATCCTTCTCCGTGCTGATGGGCTTGGATTGGAGAATACACATACATTCACAGTCTGTCATCAACTTCAAATCTTCCATCCAACGCTGAACAGAGTCCACCTGGATTAAGTGCATGCTAGAAGGCACAGAAAGAGAGATAAGAATGCAGTAGAGCAAAACAACCTTGTAATATCCACCAGCAACACCATATAGCTACATCCATTACTAGATTGCAATTGACTGAGAAATGGTAAATAATTGGCATGTAGTAACACAGCGACGTGCTTAGTTTTTTATTCCAAACACAGGTTCTGGTTTTCTAATCATATTTATGCCACATTCCCTGCTATAAAATTTTGTCTGAAAAGTCATCAGATACCAGAGATAGGTAAACAGAAGTTTAGACTATATTTTTTATAGAAAATGTTTCTTGTACGTTCAGAGTTTAATACGAAGAAGGAGCAAAGTTGTAAGTGGGATTGTTTGCTGTTTATGGGACTGTTGGATTTTTCTAGACACATTGCCTCTTAAGCATTTAACAGAAAGTTTTACCTTGCAGCATCTCTGCAAAGCCCTTCCACCCAAACCAAGAGAAGAGAACAATAATGTCAGCAATATCTATTTCTACTGTATCATAATCCCTTAAACCTCAGCTGGATTCTACTTCTAGACCTTGATCCTCCTCCTTATTTCAAATGGCTCTGTGCAATTTACCCACCTGACTTCCAAACCACATTTTTGCACTACAACAAATATGATGTGAAGCATAAGGCTGAATTAACCCCTTGATGCATATACTCTGACAAGGGCAATGGGCCTGCATTTTGTGCCCTTGCACCCCCCAGGCAGTAAAATATGGTACCTGTGGTAGAAGTTGTACTGAGCTGTTCTGAGCTCAACTTTGTGAGGGATCACGAGTTCCCCACAGCCTTGAGATGGAGGTGCCTAATGTTTTTTTCCCTTATAAAAACATGTCCAGACCCTAATAAAAATACCTCAGTGCTCAATCCAACCATACTAAGGGTTCCCAAAGAGCTGAAGATGAAAGGTAAAGCAGAAATTAGATTAAGCAAAAGCAAGAGAAAATCAGTTTAATTATTTCTTCAAACTTCTATTGGTATCCCATAGTTAATCTGACAGTGTATTGGATTGTTGCCTACTTTCTGAATACATGCTGTAGTTTATATGATGCTATACCAGAAAGGACAAAAGGGAAGTTTTTATTGTGGTTCCCATTCATTCAGATACTGATTTATTACAACACAGCGGTAATGTTCTGTGTTGTTATATAAAACCTTACTGTTAGAACAAAATCTGCAATGACATTAGCTAAGCTAAGGATGACTGGGTGGAAGGCTTTTTCAGTCTTGTGCCTCCATTTATACACTGAGTACCAGCTGAACTCAAGAAGTCTCCTGCCAGACCACTCCAGCACCATTCCATAAACAAACTAAATGTGTTTACCTACATATGAAAGGGAGACTCACCTCAAGTATCATTCATATAAATAGACAGCAAACAAGATACAAGAGATCAGTTTCATTGATCCAATCTCCCTTTTCACCATATATGATGAAACTACTTTTCATCTTATACTTTACAGGCTACGATATTTAAGGCCTTTATTACGCTCAGCTTTGAATATTGTGTAATTGCATTTCATGATCAATTGAGACCCACTTTCATCTTGCTTCCTTATTGCCTTTTTGGATCTCAGGCAAGGTTTCCTAATAAACAAAACAAACAGCTTTAGAAGTTTGAGCCCATGATTTATAACGTTGTGCATAGTTTGCATGCAAAACAGGATAAACTCATTTGACAGAGAGTAATGTAGCTTTCATTTCTAAAGTGCACTGTGATAATTGATTAAATCTCTGTTTGGTAAGTAGAAATAAACTTTTATATTACAAATTGACATGGAAAAAAGCCCCTAGAATAGACGGTTGGGGGCAGGGGTGGGGGGCCACACCACCAAAAAAAAAAAAAAAATCATTCATATTTCCTTTGGTCCCAAAAGCTAATCTTCATTCTGAGGAGAAAACAAAATATTACAGATGTTAAGGAAACTCTCCTTGTTTGCTTCTGTTCCTACTAATTTGCAGAAGTACAACTGTAGAATTTAGGATATTGTTTCACTGAAACTTAGTATTCCTTAACTGACAACAATGGCAAAAATAATATCCTTCACCTCCTTGCACAGAAGGACCACAGAAAACTCCCCCTGCTTACTATGTCAGGTTTTCTGACAAGTTATTGTTTAAATGACCCCTACGTTATTATCTCTCAAATGAAATACATAAAGGATTCACCTTCATCTACATCTCCCTGTATTTACAGAAAAACTTCATAAGCATGCAGCAGATAAATCTGTAGACTAATTTTTTTATGAGAAAAGCAAAAAGAGTGATCATTCCTAATTAGCTATTAAGAACCACATTCCAGATGGCATTTACTGAACTCGAAAAACAAGTTGAAAATTTCCATTTTGTCTCCCCATTACTGAAAAAAAAAAATCTACGCCTACAAAATAAAAAGAACAGTAATGGGTCAGACAAAAAAAAAAGCAAAAAAACAAACAAAAAAACCCCACAAAATAAAACAATCTGTCTAGCCCATTATCCTGGTACCAACATGCCCATTAGGAGATACATAAGGAAAGATTATAAGAACTCTGGCAAGAGCTGAGCAAACCCTCCTTCCCATCTTCTGGCAATTAGTGGTTTAGGAACTTCCTCAGCCAGAAGTTGTGTCTCAGCAAGATGTTTTTACAATTCATGAAACAAAAGTAGTCATTAATTCCCTTTTGAACTCAGTTAAACTTTTGGCCTGTGTAACATCTAGTGACAGTGTCTCACATTGATTATTTTTTATATGAAAAAGTGTTTCTTACTGTTTGTTTTAAACTTGCTTGGAGATATAAACACAAACTCTTTAGTTCTTTTATTTTAAGAGATACTGAAATGACAGTTCTGCATTCACTCTCTTAATACAACTCATTATTTAATTTGTTCCACCTTATCTTCTCTATGTTATTTTATTTCCAAGGGAGAGAAACTCGTTCTATCTAGTCTGTCACCTTATAGACATTATTCCACTCATTCATTTACTTCCCCCATCTCTTCAAAAAGCCATTTCCAGTTTCTCTATGTCCAATAATGTGATGGCAAGAACAGCACACAGCATACAATAGTCAGATAAATTACTGATTTATACATTTGAAATACTTTCTGCTCTATCCCTATTTTCCAACAATTATTAAATGAAATTTCTCATTTGCTAAATTCTTTTCCAGAGGGCTGTTTGACTTTTACCTTACCAAAAATCTACTTCTTTTGATGTCAGAATCTTTTTCATGACTGGTAATACATAAGGTATAGTTTGCTATACCTTATATATTACTCCATACATATGTTGAAAGAAATCTTTCTTCAGTTCCCTTTCCCTTCACACATGCACTATTTTATGTTCATTAACGAATAATTTCTTCTAGCATTTTACAGTATTGAGTTGTCCTGTTATTACAACTATTTTTCAGGTTATTAAATACATTAAGCAAGATTGACTCAAGCATAAGAGACTTTATCAGTGTGATTTTCCCACAGTTCAGTTTAACTGAGCAACAGTATCTGGTTAACTGGCAGAGATCCTGACATGCAAGTCAGACATGACCTCTAACATCATGAAGTCCAACCATTAACCCAGCACTGCCAGGTCTACTCCAAAACCATGTCCCCAAATGCTACATCCACACAGTTTTTAAATACCTCCAGGGATGGTGACTCCACTACTTCCCTGGAGAGTCCATTCCAATGCTTGACAATCCTTTTCAGTATAGAAATTTTTTCCAATTTCCAATCTAAACCTCCCCTGGGACCACTTGAGGCCCTTTCTTCTTTTTCTATCACTGGTTACTTGGGAGAAGAGACTGACCCTCACCTGGCTACAACCTCCTTTCAGGTGGTTTTAGAGTCTGAAGTGGTCTCCCCTGAGCCTCCTTTTCTCCAGGCTAAACACCCCAAGCTCCCTCAGCCACTCTTCAAAGGACTTGCGCTCCAGGCCCTTCACCAACTCTGTTGTCTTTCTCTAGACTCACTCCAGCATCTCAATGTCTTTATTGCAGTGAGAGGCCCAGAGCTGAACACGGTACTCAAGGTTCAACCTCATCAGTGCCAAATACAGAGGGACAATCACTTCCCTGGTCCTGCTGGCCATACTACTGCTGATCCAAGCCAGGGTACCATTGGCCCTCTTGGCCAGTTGGTCACACTGCTGGCTTGTGTTCAGCCAGCTGTCAACTAACAAACCTCAATGCCCTTTTCTTCTAGGCCACTTTCCAACCCCTCTGCTCCAAACCTGTTGCAGTGTTGCACAGGGTTGTTGTGGCCCAAGGGAAGGGCACAGCACTTCACGCAATCTGTCTCAGCCCATAGATGCAGCCTGTCCAAACCGCTCTGCACACCCTTCCTGACCTCTAGCAATGGTGTGGCAGCAAACTGACTTACCCCATTGTCCAGGTTATTGACAAAGTTCTTAAACAGGATTAGCCTCAGTGTTGAGTCCTGGGGAACACCACTAGTTACCAGCTGCCAGCCAGATGTAATTCCATCCACCACCCCTCCCTGGGTCCAAACATCCAATCAGTTTTTTACCCAGTGAACAATACGCTCACGCAAGCCATGGGCGGCCAATTTCTCCAGGAGAACACTGTAGAAAAAAGCGTCAAAGACTTTACTGAAGTCCAGGCAGACAAACAACTAAAGCCTTACCCACATTGACAAAGCAGGTCACTTTGTCATAGAAAGAGATCAGGTTGGTCAAGGAAGACCTGTCTTTTATTAACTCATACCTTATCTGCCAGTTATCCCATACATGCTATGTGATGGCACTGAAAATTATCTGCTTCATGACTTTCCTGGGCACTGAGGTGAGGCTGACAGGTCTGTAGCTCCCTAGATTCACCTTCTAGCACTTCTGGAAGATGGGTGTCACCCTGGCTAAAATCCAGTCAACTGGGCCCTCTCCATGTAGCCAAGCCTGCTGGCAAATGATGGCTCAGTGAATGCTTCTACAAGGAGCCTCAGTACCCTTAGGTGCATCCCATCTGACCCATAGACTTGTGAGAGTCTAAGTGGTGTAGCAGGTTGCTGATCGCTTCTCTTTGGAATTTAGGGGATTCATTCTGCTCTCTGTCTCTGCCTTCCAGCTCAGGGGGCTGGGTACCTGGAGAACAACGGGCCATATTATTTGAAAATGCGGAAAGAATGTGTTAGCTCCCTCAGCCTTTTCCTGAGCATGTGCCACCATATTTTCCACCCACATGCAATAAAAGATGGAGGTTCTCTTTAGCCCTGCTTTTGTTGCCAGTGTACTCATGGAAACACTTTTTACAGCAGTAGCCAGATTAAGTTCTGGTTGGGCTTTAGCCCTTCTAATTTTCTTCCTGCATAACATCATGGCATCCCAGTATTTCTCCTGAGTTATCCTCCTCTTCATCCAGAGCTAATAAATTTGCCTTTTTCTCATGAATTGCAGCCAAGGCTCTCAGTTCCACCACGCTTGTCTTCTTCCCCACTGGCTCATCTTTTGGCACATGGAGACAGCCTGATCCTGCACCCTTAGGATTTCCTTCTTGAAAGGAAGATATGTAGTTCCCCACCTCTTAGAATTTCTGGATTTATCACATTGTGGCATATTGACAAAACAGCAATTTGTCTAGACTCTACATTATAAAAGCAGCATTTAATGTAAAAACTGTTGTAAAAATAATTCAGTGCAAAATAAAAATTCAAGATAGTCTCCAACATTTCTTTCAAGTCATTCTATTTTAATTGAGGTTGTAAAATATTTGATGAAGTTTTCAAGAGTGCTCAACTGAACTTGAGTAACTATGAATTTGAATACTTTGAAGTCTAGTGGTTGACAAAACCCAGTCTTTTAAAAATTGTGTTATTTTGACAAAATCATCTGGTGTCACTGGCCGAGATCAACTCAGAGCAACAACATATTAAAAGTATGTTGCTTCAACAGGTGATCAGGCTTTGCTTCATACAGATGTTTCTGCACTACATAATACATTGCAGGCAAATTTCATCCTGAAGAAATACTCACATTACAAATAATACTCCCATTTTAAATTTCGAAAAAGAGGTATGTGATATTCAGAGTTCTGTTACCAGCATTTCTCCCTCTTTTTTTCTTCTATTTTTTATCATCTTTTAAGTAGTTTCACAAAAGTGAAAAGTTAACCAGATGTTTTATTTAAAACTTTCAGTTTGAAGCTCTTTACCACCATTTTACTGGCAGCACATACAGATCTGTTTTAAATTGCAAATGTTATAATGAAGAGTTATACCTTCAATTTAGCACTAAGTTTCATTAAGTGCAAAAGTTTCATGTTTTATAACACTGTGTTGAAGTCTGAGCTGATCAATTTACATGAATAATTCCAGTGGTCATATTTATAAAGCATAAAGACTTCTGCTCAATCAAATTATATTTTCAAAGCTTCTCAGACTTTTTATCCATTTTCACCTAATATGACAGATTTATTACCAATCCTAGTGATAGCATTTAGTAGAGCTTCCACATAATCCTATGGTGAAAGGCAATGCCAAGTCTTACAACTGTGCTCAAATTTATTATTCTAATTAGTGGCAGATAATTAATTGGCAACAAACAACTTCTTGAATGAATTTAGCCCCCTCTTTGAACATAAATAATCTCTAATTTTTTTCTAATTCATCTTTTGAAATTATTCATAGGTATGAAGTACATCCAGAGCCAATTTCCACATTAATACAATGGACAGCAGAACTCAACTCTCAATAGAAGGATACAGTGAAGAGCCATTGAGACAGTCTTATTTATCCTCAATTGCTTTACACGATATTAATCACATAAAACAGCCCTGTAGATACACGATATTGTATTTGCACTGATTTTAACAAAATTTCATAGAACTAGCCAGAGAGCTAGGTTAGAACATACAGAATAGCTTCAATGTAGATGAGAATCAGATTCCTGGTTTTTAAGTGAACATACTTGCTTTCTAGACCACTCTTAAGGTAATACGTCCTATGAATATTTGGATTGTGTAATTGATGTGGCAGTGTGTTCTTTTTTGCCCCTTAGTTTTTATCCATTTCTTTTCCAGTACAACACTAGCAAACCAACTTCACTGTGACAAAAAGAAAGTTTAGTATGAATTATTTAAGCCATTAGAACACATTGATACTAGCAAGTAAGTTCCTAGTTTTTGAAAAGTTAATGAGCTATATCAAAATGGTATTTTAATTTGCCTCAATGGCTACTCAATTGTTACAGCTATTAAAGTCTAACAGTTTTCCCAAATAAAGTCATTAACAGTTAATGCAAACTACAGCCTTGAAACATTTCTCAAAATAAATTTAAAAAAAAAACCTTTAGGGAAAGGTGTGCTGTGTTCAGCCAGCTGTCCTGAAATGATTGTAAAAGGCAGAACTTTGTTAGCCAGCACCGATCACCCTTAGATATTTTACCATTTCTATTTAATTTAGGATTGGACTTAAACCACAAAGAAATGCAGCAGAAGTAATAAAGATACAACCACTAGTCTCAGAAAGCAGCATGCCAATGAGCAGAATAAATAAATATTGGTAACAATACTAGAATTACTCAAAGTTCATAAGTAAAACATAAATGTATTACAGTAGTGGAAATCATTTTTTTGTCTATTAGAGACACCTCAATATTGCTGCTTTTCTAGTAACAGATAACTATGAGTGTCTTCTCCTGATCTGGAGCCAACAACGGTCCCTCTTTGCCACTTACAAAACTTCCGTACGATGAAATTCAGTTTGGCATCTGCATTCTGGAATGATGGAGTGCAAATCAGTGCTACTATAGAGAAAATATGTTAAACCCAAAAATAGCTTGTGCCTTCTTGAGAATCCATCCAACTACTGCAGGGAAATGAAATGAAGAACTTTAAACTAAACATTTTTGGTCAGGCTATTGCATTTTGTGGGATTTTATGCATTCACCAATGTAGAAAAGTCTATAAGGAAAGTAAAAACATTGTAAACACTTGTAATATATAAGGTATGATGTGTGAACTTACTATACTTTCATCACACCTGTTTAGAAGGCCACGTAAATAATTTAGTGTTAAGTGCTGCACTTATGCTATTCTCAGATCTCTATGTTTTTCTGAGAAATCCACATTGTAAGTTGTCCCGCAAAAAATATATGAAGATATTATAATAGCCCAGAATTACTGGCATACTACAGAACATAAAGTCATGCTGAAAAAAAAAAAAAAATCACAGACCAACACAGCTTATTGATTAGTTTATGTAAAGTCTAGGATAAACTCATCATATACTCTTTTTCTTTACATGGACATAGGTCAAAGTCTTTTCCAGCCTCCATCAACTAAAAGAATAGTCAGAGACAAACTGGTTTTGAGAATTTTTGCTTTGTGCCTAGAACATTAAATTGCTAAAACAGGAGCTGTGTTGACAAGCACATAAACCACATAAAGACTACAATAAAAGAGAATATGATTTCCTGAGAGAAAGCGGGAAAACACTAGAGAGCCCTGTTATCAGCAAGTTAACGACAGTATAAGGCTGCTAATTGGCCTCTTTTCAGGTAAAACTGAACAAACAGTATGCTAATATTGTCACAGTGATTGCCAACCAAAATATGTCTGTTGAATTTATATTTGTATTGTATCCTTAATTCATACTTGCAATGGATATTATTGCATTTATGGTGTTGTTATAAGCTAGTAAACTGAGCAATATTTTCAAAACTAATTATCTTGTTGAATGCTGTGATATTGGCATATTCTGACTTAGTAAACTGTTATGGACTCAGATCAGACTTAACGAGCTTTGATACAACTTAAGGAATCCACCAGACTTAGAACCAGGACATTTTAGCCACTCTACAATTTGGACATGATAGATTGGGGAAAAAAAAACCCCTCTGCTGACCAAGATTTGTGAAGGATATTGTTTTTTTCTGTTCTGTCTGTCTGACATTCTGCACCAGGCATCACTCCGATACGACGGACATTACCAACATTTCTCTGTTGCACTAAGACATAGTCAATGAGATGCCAGTGCTTGGATTGAGGATGCATCCAGGTTGTTTTTCTGCTGAAAGATAGTGTTGGTTCTACTCTGCACAAAACTCTAGCAGGATGTGTCCTTTGCCACTGCAGTTTCCAACACTATGCGTGCCCAGTATTCCTTTCCAGGCTTCAGAGTTCTTTCCCTACTCTAGGGTTGAAGTCATGAAGGATTGTGATCTTATCATCTGCAGGAACCTTTTGGGTGAGGCAGTGCAGGTCGGTGGAGAATTTGCCTTTTTCCATCGTGTCGGCGTGGAGAGTTGGGGCATATACGCTAAAAAGATCAACATGTTGCTTGTTGTGTAGTGGAAGGCATAAGGAGATAATGCAATTGCAATGACCTTTTGGCAAATTTTCAAGTTTGGAGGCAATGGAGTTTTTAATCATGAAGCCACCTCCTGAAAGGTGACTTTCTGTTTTGGGTTTGCCTGACCAATAGAGTGTATAGCTGGCATCATATTCTTTAAGGCTGCCTTGGTCATGAAGATGAGCTTCACTGAGAGCAGCAATGTCAATGTTGAGTCGTGACAGCTCATGGGCAATTAGAGCGGAATGATGCTCAGGATGCCCACTATCCACAGTATCAAGTATGGTTCTGATGTTTCAACATGCAAGTGTCAATTTGAACACACCTTTGGAAGCAGGTGTATACCTTTGTCTCTTTGTCTCTGGCCACATCAGAAGATACCCGCTGGCCATAGCTAGCCTACTGAGTGAAGGGGGAGGAAGATGAGCTTTGGTTAGGTCACCTTTTCTAGGTCCCTCTCCATGTGGAGCAAGCAGTGCTCTCCTTAAAAAAGGCTGCTTGGTCATTCAGGATGCTGCCGAACCAGGCTGTCATCTCTGGGGTCAGTCTCAAGCAACCAATGTCCTGAGCCACCTGCATGCAGGGTTGGGTCTGTGACTTCCAGTGCTTCCCATCACCTGCCATTTTGATCCTCACCTGTCATTACAGGGCTTTGCAACATGGGTGAACCCTTCAAGCCTGTGCATTGGATTTTTTAGGTGAGGCACAGCATGTGCAGAACTGGCCCCACCCTTTACTCCTAAGGTTCATCTGCCAGGGCCTAGAGAGCTTGGACAGTGACAGCGAATACCTCAGGACATAGGTTTAGTTAGAATATCCTTCTCTTAGATGGATAAGCTCCATCTGCCTGAGCTTTGGAGTTACAGTTGTCCCTCTCCTAGGATGGTTGCTGAGACGCTAGCAAGCCCATCCTGCCCGTGAACACACTTTGTCTGACCCTTCAGTTGAGACCTGTCTGGCATGGGAGACCCTACTGGAGGCACATACCACCACCAGCATAGCACACAACCTCATGAGGCCACACAAGTTTCTGCCCGATGACAAAGGGGTGCCCACAGAGAAGAAACCATCCTCCAATGCAAAGATAGAAGCAGTGTTGAAGATAAAATTTCCCACGACTCAATCTCTTTGCAAATGACAGTCCAGGTGTTGCAAAAACATGAAACAGTTACAGTTTTTCTAAAAAATGAGATAGCAGAGCTAAGGGATCTTATCTTTGTGCACAATGACAGAATCCGTGACTTTAGGCTTCATTTAGCCCAGTGTAATAACAACAGCGTTACCTGATGGAACATCACACAAAAGATATACGCCGAACATTTTCACAGATTATTCCAGGAATTTAAATCTGACATGGTGACTGAAGTATGATGATAATCTTGAAGGGATGTTTCCATCAGCATACACCTATATTGCAAATTACCGAGTACACACATAGTTTTCACTCCCATAAATAACTGGGCATGTCTCCTGCATTGTGAAAAAGAAAAGTCAACAAGGCCAGTAACAGCAGAGAAATGTGCTCAAGATATTAATCAGAGTTCACCCTAGTTCACTGCTTCACAATGCTCAGGCTACATCTGTAATTGAAGAGGGCAATATTCCTCATTGTCTTTTAAGAACAAAATGCTGCAAAAGAGAGAGGTCCTTGCAGAAGTCCTCCCACCCAGCAGGGAGGGAGAACTAGAAATGAAAGCAAGAAGCAAAACAACACTGGATATAATGTGGGGCTATAGACAGTCAAAATGCTCGGACACAATCAGAAGTAAGGACTAATTTGGAAACTAACATGAGAGTCCATGAAAATAACACCAGTGCCTCATTGAACGTTGGGTTTTTTCCTTCCTCCAAATCTGCCTTAATTTGTAGTTTAATAACAAATAGTACAGCTCTCTGTGCCTTTTTCAAAGGAGTTATGACATGCATTATGAGCAGCAGCATTAGCCTTTCACCTTCTACTGTTTACTCATTTAAGGTCCTAACCCTACTGATTAAGTAAAGCCTGGATTACTTAATGAAGGAAGCAACAACCATTTTGCAGGGAGTTATGAGATCAGTATCACTCAAGAGACTACAGAAATTTGGAGACCCTCATTCACGTTTATTACACAGCAGCTCTATCTAAAACTGTCAAAGGGTGAGCAAAGGAGAGGCTGATGTTGGCTTTTCTAAGAGTCACATCTGAACATTAACCCTTCAGCAGACAGGTTAAAAAGATGAAAACAAACAATACAGTGTCACAGATACCGGAATAAGTTGGCAAAAATACCTTAGGTGTTCTCATTCAAATAAGAATTCACGTTGCAATCAAACAAATTCAATATTTATGCACAGGTTTATACACTTCTGTAGAAGTCAGAGGACTGAAAATTACATCTTATGCCATCAAATCTACTCTTCTTATACCAGAAGTAATCAGGTCAGACTATTTGTTCATAAATTTATTTCAAATAAACTCTAAAAATAATTTATTGTGGGCTTAAATGTGTTCTATTAAGTGGCCACCCTAGAATCACAGTGCTCCAATGGTAAGAAATTTATTTCCAATCTAAATTTCCGAAAAGCCAGTTCAATTCACATTTTTTGTTTAATCTTTCCTTTTAAATAAGATTTTGTGTTCAAATGCAATTCTAGAAAGCATGCTCTCAGCTTCTGGTTTGGAAGACTTAACAAGCAAAATTTTTCAGATTCCTTTGATGAAACCGCCACTTTCCAATCTTCCAGCTCTGAACAGCCTGATTGTAGTTCCTGTAAAATTAATTTTTTACTGAAGGACTTGATATCATGCTTGATAGCAGAAAAGGTCTCACAGTAATTTTCAGTGACATTAATACACCCTTCTCTTCACAAGGAATATCTCACTTCATACATACTAGGACCAATGTTCCTACCTTTATCACTACATCTTACTGGCAAATGCAGTCACAGCCATCTTAATCAACCAGCTTACCTAAAGCCTTCTCCTATTTTTTTCCCCATCAAATGAATGCAACTAGTTGCAGATTTTTGTTCCCAACCCCTAGATGCATAACCTTTAGATTTCAATTACTCATCTCTTTTCTTCAATACTTCAAGTCCACTTTAATTCTCTGCTTTCTAAAACAACCCTTATTATCCTTTCCCATTTTACTTTTTGTCTAATCACTAGTATTCTGTATTTACTAGTAAATTATCACGTGTATAATCTCCACCCAATTTCCTCTGTTCAGTGGCAAAATGATAAGCTAACTTTGTTTGCCCTAGAGAATGTTAGCAGATTATTCACTGTTACGCATCTTTGACAGGTTCATTTTTAAGCATCCCACCTCCTGCTTGATTCCAAACCTTTAACTACTCTTTACTAGAATGTCTTTCTCTTCATTTCCAATTACCTCCTATTCCTCCCTCACTCATTCCTCAAATAAAAGCACTGTTTTGCTCTTTACACTTGGAGTCACCACAAAATTTTTCCAGCAAGTTCAGTAGCCTAAACAGAGTAATTTTCCTGCCTTTTGAGTTGTGTTTTGCTTCTCCTTCAGACACATATCTTTCTCTTTCCATGCACTTGACAGAGTCAAAACTAGATGGTTAATGCTTCTGGCTGCCTTTCACTTCTATTTGTGTGGGTGTTGAACTTAAAAAATCATCCTCTGATGTCAACTGAAAGCTTAAATAAAATAAAGCAGGTTCAAAAATTGCAAACAATACAAAAAGCCAAACTCACATCATATCTACATTTCAAAACCCCTTTCAAAACAAAGACTTGGGCTATGCTATCCTTTTTTCCATCAGACTTTGCTCATGATTGCAGTGAGTTTTGTCATAAAATATTAGAGGCAAAAATATTTTCACAAAATATTCCAGTGTTTTTCAACTGAAAATGGGAATTCTGAGCCACCTCACTATAAAATATACTTCTATGGAATAACTGTAAAGTAATATGTCATATCTCAAAACATGAAAACTAAATTTACTATGTTCCAATACTCCTTAAAATTGAAAGTAGATCTCATCTCAGTCTTCAGTGGGCTTTGGATGAGGCTTGGGTGTGTGACATTCATGATTCTTTAGAGGATGCTCAGAGTATATTTCCCCATGGGAAAGAATCAAGGATAAAGTATTTTAAGAATAAGTCCGGACAGAAGGCCCTGGAAAGGCCTGAACTGGAATTGGAACCAAAGATCTGATGGCATATATGCAAAGTCCTTTCTGTGGTCATATTCACACTGATCAAGCTCCAGAGGTAGCAGTTGCAGGATAAGACTCATCATCACAGTGAAAAGAAGAGATTAAGACAGTGTTCCCAGGGAAAGCATAGAAAGGAGTGGCCGTCCCTGACAAGGCCCTTTGTGCTATGCCAGGGCTTTGACATCCTCATGAACTGAAAACTTTTAGTTACAAGTAGACTGGTTCCCTTACCTTTAAAATTACTTCATTCCACTAACAAAGATTTCACACTTTAATGTATTAAGAATTTCTTTTTTTTTTTTTATTTATTGGTATAAATCCTAGGCCTCCATTAATGAAATGAGACAGATCGAAGGAAAGCAATAAACATCTCAGAATTGTTTGCTTACAACCAAACTTCATTTCATCTTTTGCCTCTTGCATTTTCCTTGCATCATGCATTATTGTTACAGACTCAACTACAAACATAATTGAAATAGATAACATTAGCAAAACAATACTATAGATATGCTTATTACTCTTTAGTCCATTAAGCTCATTTTTATGCATTAATATATTAAATTTATAGAAACTTAGAGGCAGATGATTCAGAGAGGCTATAGACATTTATACTAGAAAGCAGGGAAATAACAGTTCAGCACTACATTTCCTTGAGCAATAAGGCAGAGTTGCCTGTTTAGATTTAAGTCTTACACTGTCATTCAGTGCTGGCAAGAAAGACATGAGAAGATAAGGTGAGAAAAAGGTTTAAATATGTTTAATGCTGATGACTGGACTTAAATGACATTAGATTTTCCTGCACTTTTCAGTTAAGAAAGAATAACAGAATATTCCGAGTTGAAAGGGATCACAAGGATCATCAAGTCCAACTCTTTGTTTTTCAAGAACAAATATAACACATGTGATGGGAAATCTACATAAGCACTGATTACTATACCAAGATGGCCAGAATTGTGCAAAACCCCCACCAAATACATTGAGGCATCCATAAAAGTACCATCTTTCCAGGGGCCTGTACAGAACACACAGGTGCAATAACATAATATGCTCATCACACAGTGCTTTCTGCATAACTGCAAAATTAAGATTGTAAGCTTTGTGCTGTATTTTAAGCCAGAAAGAAAAGACCTTTTTTTCTCTTTTTGCTCCACTTGTCTATGCAGATGTGACAAGAGGCTGTACACAGCCAGACTTTTATTTTCTGAATTGCTTAAAGCTTGTGTGTCTCACCAGCCAGAATAATGTTACTCAGAGCAGAAGAGTGATCCAGTGAGTAGATTCAAGTAGAAATTTTAAAAGTTGGGCTCACTCTTGGCTTTCCTACTGATGCTTCAAGAAGTTTTATCACCTCCTGCCATCTTTCTCTCCTGCTTAACTCACTCACTGTTTCCTCTACTTAGCCTAAGAAGTGACAGTATTGTTTTTGCACTGAGCATTGCACACAGTGTTCTGATCTTGATTGGAGCTTCCAGATGCTACTCTAACACAAGTAGTAGAAAAAAGCAAAAATCTAAGTTTTACAAAGGAATCCTGAGAGGAGTTCTGAAGACTGAATAGGAAAAGGAGAAAGGAAATGAATGGTTATTTTTACTACAATAGAGTTACTTTTGAATGAGGGACAACTGCTAAAGTGTGAAAAATGCCGGGACAAGAACAGTCTCATTAAAATATAAAATCCAAAGCAAATGGATTCCAACACCTGAAATAGACAAGAGTTCAGGAGGGTTCTTGAAAAGTCTGAGGTGAAGAAACAACGACAGTCTGGTTTCCTGGTGAGAGTAAAGAGTGAGTGAGGAGTCTTGCAGATTGCTCGTTCCTTGGAAATAAGTCATTAGTGAGGACTTTTCACCTTGCTACTGTTCACAGCAACTTATAATATCAGGTGTAATAGAGGAGCAAGGGAGAGAGCAAATCTTGCTGACAAGAGACCCGCCACACAGGTGTCAATCTCCATCTTCAAAAGGAACCAAGTGAAAAGAATTACTTGCCACAGAGGATAGAACCAAATGGCTTTTAAAGGGATTGAGAAAATACTATAAATGATGAAAAGAAGAAAAGACAGAATAGAGATTGCTTCTTTTTCCCTCTTCTTAGTGAGTAGAATGAAACAGCATATCTATTTATTCCTCTTCATTTAAAAAGAGCAGAGTTTGGGTCACTGTCAGTGAATCCCTGGCACAAATGAGTTATCCATGATTCATAAGGGTGTGCAGACTCCATATGCTGCAGTGCACTAAAAACAGAACAATGATGTTCACTAGAAAAAAAAAAAAAACAACAAACACCATCCTGGTATCATTGCAGAAAAATAAGTCAATTATCCCTTCTTAATTATTTACTAACATTAATAAACTCTTAGTAGCCATCAAAGAACCTGGAAAACAGATAACAGAACAAAAAAAGTGTAGTGAACACCATGGTTTTGCAATAATACATCCCAGGTTCAATTAACTAGCCTCTGGCATCCAATATTAATAAATGGATATTTTATATAAGTTATTTCAAATTTTTTTTTAATTAAAGGATAAGTGGAACTAGGTTTTTGTCCTGCTACAATCTTTTATATCATCTCATAGTACAGCAAGCAAATTGGATGTGAAAATGTACCAGAAAGGGAGCAAGGAAGTATTCCATCATATTAAGTGTTATCACCAGCTTTACCTAAATAAATTTAGTTCATATAAATTACTGTGGGATAAGAGAACTTCCTCATAAATGGAAAACATTTTGCTTGAAACAAACGAAAAAGAAACCCAAACAAAAAAAACCCCAAATCACTGAATATTCTCTTTTACTTCCCCCCTTGTCAGTCTTTATGAGATTAAGGACTTCAGGTGAAGGAGAAAAGCTGTCTGTATATTTGTAATGTGTCTGATTAACAATCCTTTGTTGCTGCCACCACATAACCAGAAAACAAGATAACTGACTTCACTGTATAGAGAAGCAAATAAAGTAGATCCAGTTTTCCATGTGATTTATCCAAGGATAAATCAATTTAGCTTTACTAAAGGTTTCTCATCATTCATAAAATTTTCAAAGCATATGCTTAGTAGTTTTTCAGTTTATCTGTTCTCAAGGAGGTTGCACTTTTCGGTAGCTACCACTAATATAAAAATTCAGGCAGGAATCTTGGTGCTAACTTGACACATTGACTGCAAGCAAAAGGCTGTGCAATTCAGATTCCACCTCACCTGACACCTGTTTCTGGACTGACTCAAGCAATGTTCTGCAAACCAGATGTAAACCTAAAACATCTGAAACAGGATCAATACTGTGTATTTTGGGCCAAGTCTAAATTGGAGAGAATGTAGTTTCTCTCTCTAGCATCCCTATCCCCCAAAATTTTCTTTTAACTAAATTCATTCTCAGACTGAAGATTATCCAACAAAAAGCAAAGCAGATGAATCTTTCTGATGGATTCAGGAGACAAAATCCAATTACACAATTCCTATGGAGGGAAAGATTAATCATTTCTCATCAATATATTCCAGAAATGTATCGTTAAAATAGATGCACTCTTCAAAAGGCACTGACAAGTACCTCTGTTCTCAAAACCAAACTAGAAAACACCCCAATTTCTTGCTTCTCACTACTGCTATGTATAAAAACCAAAGACAACCCATTTCCAGGGGGCAGCAGGAAAAAAAATCTCAATTAACCTATTTGAGAATGATCAAAAAAACAGGCATTAGAAACAGTGCAAACAAACACAGAAAACAACAGCAGTTCACCACAATTTCACACCTTCCAATTACATTCAGTTCTCTAGGGAGAAAGCAGGGGTGCAGGGGAGTTAATGCTACGTGCTGCAAATTCACTCCTACAATTGAATTAGTGAAAACATGATTAAATGTCTTCTGCTTTTATTTTGTCAGATGTGTACTGACAGCAAAAACTGTGTGCTTACATCTTTGATTTTCTCCTCCTTTACCAGCTTTTTGCAGCACCTCAACCCTGCAGACATCTGACCACAACTCAGAAGTTTTGAAGACTCAAGATAGTCCAGACTGACCTATTCAGGTCAAGTGTGATAGTGAGGCTTTGAAGAGCAATACAGATACAAGTGTCATTGGTCCCACTGATACTGGAGGGGGATGGGACAATATCCTCTTCCTCTAAACGGAAAATATCACCTTTGTCTCACACCACCCTTGATCTATTAAATATATGGGTGGTTTTCCTATCAAAAATGACTCTACTGGAGTTACACTCTCCTGTACTTCACAGTTACCTTAAAAGATGGCTGGTGATAGCAGGAGTGAAACCATGACAGGGTATATACCAATTAATTCATTATCTTATTTGTGTCCATACACACACAGTTTAAATCAAGTGTTATGATATTTCATCTTTTAAAAAATATAATCACTATATCCATGAGACTACAAACCAAATATCAAAATGCTGCTTAACACATCAGATCTAGCAATGACTGGCCATTTTCTGAGCAATTTTGTTGTTTCCTCTCTTATTCTATCCCTCCTCCCTCTCTCTCTCTTTTTTTTTTTTACCAGATCAGTTTTTATGTATCAGACTTAAGTTTGTCACAATGAAACACTCACACATATGCAACCCACACTAACCAAAATCCAGCATCTCGGGGGTTAATAACAGGCCTGATTCAGACCACTAAGTTGTCCTTTCAACACATTTTAACCTCATATTCCATCTTCCAGTTATTTACTGTTCTGACATTGCTCTCATGCACTAGATTGTGGTGGAACCATGAGCCTGTCAATACACATAGACATATTTACCTATAAAAATATTAGGGCATTTATAATGAAGTCCCCACTTCAAGAGAAAATCTTATGAAATAGAAGCTGTCAGAGGGGGCAAGATCTTCCTCTGCTGGTTTCAAATAGTTAAGGGGAACAGAAAAGAAATATCTTCACACAGAGGTAAAACAAATACATATGAAATCTTAAATCTTCAGACAGAAGAACCATTTCTCAGCCAACTGTGCTCAGGATTCCTGTGAATTTGTTGCACAACTTTGAGAAAAACAAATGCAAAGACTTGATGAACAGTCCTACAAAACCTTATTTCCCTTTCATATAAACTGCAGACCTAAGCTACTGTGAAATAATCATCTTGCACATGCATACAAGATTCATTCAACTTTCTACCTTCATATTTCTGGAGAACTTCTCCAAGAAATTCTCTAGGCCATGCTGAACAATCTCTGGGTCACACTGCCATGGGGTAGGACACCCTTTCACCACTTGTTCACAAGCATTGGACTAAGTGTACCACTTGGCTACCCCTTGCATAGATGCCCAACAGTGGCAGCATTCTGAGCACCACAGCTTATAAGTGCCCAGAAAAAAAGCCTAGAGAATAAGATTAAGGCAAATATCAGCAACACTTTGCTGCTTATTAAAAAAAGGTTTGACCATTTCTGATATAAAAGAACGCCTGAAATCCTAAGTTGTCTTCTCTTAGGTACTGTAATTAATAAGCTAAGCTGTACCACATTTATCTGCTTGGAGTAGAAAATCTTGTCCCAACAAGCTCCAGAGATGTATACAGACCTCAGATGATAATGGGCTGTTTTTACCATCGATGCTCTTTGAGATATAAAAAATAACTAAGCTCATTTCTAGTTATAGATTACTTAGAGACCTAAATTGGGAAGCAATTACTGCTGTAACTCCAGGTGTAAGAGTGATTGGAGGCCTTACACAAGTTCAAATAAAGGATTCCTCACTTTCCTTGATAGACATCTTGGTTTTCTTTTATACTGAGACAAATATATATGATTATATAAGTATAATACATGTATCAACTTTTTTTTTTTTAAAAAAAAGAGTAGTCTGTTGCAAGCAGGAGACAAAACTATATTTCAGGAAATTCTTTTCAAAACAAATTATTCCCTGATTTTATGATTTAAATAAATCTCAAAAATCAAAGAGGAAGAAATGAGTAGTCATTGAGGCAGTAATTTTTCATACTGAACAAGGATTACTCTCTTCACATACAAGCTGTTTTGCCTGATAAAAATGATACAATTTAGTTCCAATCTAATAAAAAATTAAGTCTAATGATATTCACACCAAAAAGAGTAACATTCTGGCTAGTTTTTCAAAGCTTCTCAGCTATGCTACAAAAGCAAAGAAAAAATAAAATATCTGATGAGGATATCTGAGGACCCCTGGCCATAAGCTAGTAGAGAAAGAAGAATTCTCAGAGAAGTCCCATTCTGTCCATTGTCAGTGTAGTTACTCAACTGGGAGACAACAAACATGGTTAATAGTTACCATTTAATTCTGCCAGTTAGCAGTACACTGTGTTCTGGACTCAGCAGAATACTTTTTAAAATGAAAACTTTGGTAGAATATCTCACCATAAATGTTTGCTTCCTGTCTAGGAAAAACATAGATGCATAATCATGTAATGTTCCTTACTTTTCAACTTATTTTTAAATTGCAGATAAACCAAATTAATTTGCACTTCTTGCATAAGTAGCACCAAAAATAATGTTTCATTGCAGTAGCAAAGTAACTTACTTCAGGTTTTTCAAGTTGGATATACAAAGTTCATTTTGAAATGCAAAGTAGGTAAATTCCAAAATCTAAAATCAAACATTGGTGTGTACACAGCACATATCGAACAAGGTAATTTTTGTTCTGTAGCACTTCCCAAAAGGTTGCTTTTAACTATCTTGCCACCCATTGAATAATTTCAACTACTTGGAAATCAATTGCCTAGTTCTTTCCTTTGCCTTTTAATAATTTTTTCAGTTTTACCTTGATTTGCTCCTGTTTAATCTTTACCCTGAGCTCAGTCCCACTAACATTTAAGATATTGGAAAAAGCTTTGGTTGGCAATATTATAATGTTCTTTATATAGACATTCTCCATCTTTCCCTTGTACCCCTGAAACAACATTAACAATGAAGCATCCACACATTGCAAAATAAAAAATTAAAATACCTGAAACATAGTTTATACATGCAATATATATATGAAAAAAGTTTTTTTTCTTTAAAAACAAGTAAAATATTGCATATAGACCTTCAGGCATATTGCCTTAATTAAGAGGACATGTATGTACATAGATGTATGTACTCTCAATTTACCACATTTCCTGAAATACTGTAAGGAGCAAACAGAATCAACTTGGAATTGCAACCAGCCACATTTTAGCTCAATATTAAACTCCTGTATGCATTTCACTCCAAATCCCACAGGGCTAATATGAGCTCAGAAACCCAACCACTAACAGACACTAGCAAATTTAATGAGACTAGAAATGGAGTCAAACCAGCCACCAAAATTCTTAAGATCACTATTCTATTCATCAAAAAAAAATAACAACAACAACAAAAACACACACAAAAGCACATCATATTTACAAAGTTGCAGCATTGTCCTGCTAGCTTTCTTAAATTTTCTCATTACAGGTTACTGAACAACTGATTACAAGATCCTCCCACCATCTTCAGGCAGCAATGAACTGGGTTATGAGAGACCAGGCAATTAAATAAGAAAGAAATTCCCAGGAAATGGGAACTGAAGTGACAAGTACTGTATTTTGTATTTGTGCTAAATAACTGAGGAGACAAATCATGCTAAAATCATTAAAACATGTTTGATGAAGGGATGATTTGGGGGCTTTTTTAGATTGGATTTTGGGAAAACACTCAGAAATAACAAGGTGTAGGTACTTATCATCCTCTGTTACAGCCATGGTTGTAAATAGAGTTTAATGAACTCACTTGCCAGGAAACACCACTGTGGAAATGATAATAAAATGTAACACATGGAAGGAACAAGCTGGGGCTTGTGAACAGAAACACGCTCTTCACATTTAACGAAAGCACCTGCTAGGTAACATTCAACACTGCCAGCCTGGCACTGCGCAGGAGGATGATGCGCACACACAAGGCATATGAGCTCATAACAGAGTGCTGGGTAAGTATCATTGAAATAGCAACTTAGGAAGGTAGGCTACTGAGGATTTCCTTCATGTTTCCCCAGCTGAGGTAGAGGACAAAAACAGGAGAAGAGAAAGTGGTTTGCCTAAGGCAAGAAGATTAATCAGCTTTACAACCTGCAGAGAAACTGGGGGAATGATTTATAATGCTAAATCAAAATTAGTTTCAACAAAGCATACTGCCCTTTGAAACACAGATGGTAACACTGTCTTTTCTCACAGTAAGTCAGTAACTAATTAGGTGAATTAGATTCTTTGAGCATTAGAATCCCTTCATTGGTCTGATCTTTGTTTTCAAGTTCCAACAAGATGTGTATTCCTGTTAAGGAGGACCACTTGGTCCTCTTCCCTCTTGGTTAGCACAGTGAATATGAATGTGAAATATCTAACAAGAATGTCCTCTGAAAAGAGAGCACTCCAACAGGAGTGGTAGCAGATGTGTACACCTGATCAGCATCTTCTGAAATGCGCTACAAGAAAATAAGTGTGATGATGATCGGAATGCAAATAAACATAACAGACCACAAACAACATCTGAATGATTTGAAAAGGTCGTGTTAGCACCAATAAAATTTTGCAGAGAGCCACAAACCACGGAGCCAAAGCCATAAAACAGTGACTAGCTACAAGGTGTAAAGTTGGCAGGATTACTAAATTCATGTCATAATAAAAATTTCATGCAATAGTCGTGGAGATTCAGTCAGAAAGAATCATCTGTGTCTGGCAGATAAGGTAACCTAACATTCAGGCAAGTTCTGTCAGTGTGATCTCAAATACTTTATTTGAGTGTACTTTCTTAAAAGGCTGTCAAGTCCCAAACACAAGATATTCATCATATAGGAGCTGCTATTTCTCTAAGACACACAGAGAGAAGAGTCTTTTCTATGGACTTCCACACTTCAAAAATATGCATTCTCGACATAATCAGCTAAATTTCTTTCCATGATTAAGGCTATATCAGCATTAGCTTGACCTCTTTACAGTGCTTGTGTGCCACATGCTGTGAAACATATTACTGACCCTGACAAGAGGGAGTCAGGATAAACTCTTAATTGTCTTCAGGGATGAACAATGGTCTTGAACTTTCAAAAGTAGTTTCCAAGCCACAAATATCCAATACCAAGTTTAATGAAAAAAAGGTCTAGTGAGGCCAGTCAAACAGACTTTTAAATTCAAGATATCTTCACAGTTATTATAGTGGGCAAACTCAAATTTATTTCAGGTTAAAAGCCAAAATTCTTTTGTGACTTCCACAGTTCAACATACAATATTTTAGAGCATAGCTATGGGAAGTAGTATATTATGTTTCTACGGTGTGCTATATATAAAGATACAGTGATAAAACTATAGTAAGGAAAAGGTTAGGAAAGATCTTTCATTCTGGCAGACTTGCAGACCCCAAAAACATGTAAAGTACAAGTGAAATGCAATTATTTTTGCTGCTTGTGAGTCAAAATGCTGACCTACATTTTAATATCCTGAATATAGGAAATATGGAAAAGATATTTTACCCATGGACTCAAAGAGGGGAAAAAAAAATTGTTGAGTTCATATGACAGCAAATCAATAGTTGCTGCTTTACTAACATCACCCTTTGGACTCAGACAGATAACGTATCCAAAAATCCTTACCAGAAGAACCTTGTGGATACACAAATCTCTTTTACTACCACCATCAAAACTCCACAAACAATTTTTAGTTTGGTTACGTGTAGAATATAAATCAGAAATACTTCACAGTAAGGTGAGCTCCCTTTCTGTCACTGTACTTATTTGCAGAATTGTTATAGGGTAAACTGAGTGAAAGGAAAAAAATACACGATCATTAAAGGGGACATAACTAGTGCCTTGAGCTATACAATAACTGAATTTATTTATCACTGGAAGGTAAGTTGATTGCATTATTGGCAAAGCACCCTCCTGCTTCTGTTGTATTCTACTCCTACAGCCTACTGAAATTTCAATTTCCCTGCAAACATTCAATTCTCAAACAGTTTTTAAAAACTTATAGAGCAGCAATCCATAGAGCCATGGAAGCACACTGAACTTGGAATTATGGAAATCTTCTGCTCTAGCATTACAGCTAACATGCGGGGGTTTTTTCTCAGAGTTTCTTAGTCTTTATCTAAATGCTTTCAAAGAGCCACAACAAAGAACTTTCTGACATCATCCAAATAAAACTGATCATAAGGAATATAGGGTTCTAAGTAGCAGGGCAAGATCTATGCTCGGTAAGTAGCTTGTGAAATAGAAAAACAAAACACGATTTTGTTTTCTGCTTTGCATGGAGTGCTTGTCAGACAGGAAGTTCAATTTGCAGACATAGGCAGGAAAAGACAAATACAGAACAAGCCCCTAATTATCAGCAGCAGACATGTAGGCGAGTGAAATAGAAAGAACTCAGCACTTACAGAAGATGTCTAAAAATATGTGACCAATACAATCACTGATCAAACAAAGTATTTAAACACTTGTATTCAAACATCGTTTCATGATTAATTATAACCCAAGCACAGTCTTAGAGTGGAAGACTAAAAAAGTACTATTTTAAAATAAAAAAGAAAAAGTGAGTCAAATCTTGTGAGAACAAGAGATGGTAACAAATTGCTGAAGTCATGCACATTCAAAGTAGAAAAGCAAGCAGAATTGAGGCGGTTAAAAAAAGAATAGACCAGACTGAGATAAAAGAATAACACTTATTCACAGGTTGATTCACAGATGCATCCCAAGAAATCATTCACTTGAGGGATTCATATCTAAGAAAATAGATAACAAAACAGGAAATGTTGCAATGAACTGACACTCAAACAACTTCCTGCCCACAATTCAGGGCCAGGAAAACAGCTGTCATCC
>JAWWEV010000167.1:12300923-12313178 GCA_035583235.1 Hafferia zeledoni | reverse complement strand
CCCCCAAAAAAAAAAAAACCCCTTAATAATAGCATTAAAACCAGGGGAAAAAAAGAAATTAAACTGACACCTATTAGGTTTATCATCTTCCTGATCCTCATGCTCAAAATACTTACCTTCTATAATGAAAACCAAAGTACCACATTTAAATAATTAACCTTGCCTTTCTTTTGCATGTTAGTTTAAGTTTATAACTTCCAGAATCATCTTTCATTTTTGAAGCAGTAAAGATATTTAGACAATGGATTTAACAATCCAGCAGTGTTGTATTTCTGAAGATTAAAAAGACAAATTATCTGTGCCCACTTCACCTCCAAAAGTAGCCCAAATTTCATGTTCTTTCAATAAGATTAAGTCTCGCTTTAGTTTGGGGTTTTCGTTTCATTTTGGCTTTACTTGGTTGTTGGTTTTGGAAGGGGAGGAGGTTGGTTGTGACAGTTGTGTGCTTTCTAACCTAATTTCCATACAAGACTCTTACTTATTATTTTTTAAAAACAATTATACTGCGTTTCTCACAATTGCCACACTGACCAGAACATGTAAACCAAGAAGCAAAAATGTCATCCTATTTCAGTTTTAGTTATGAGTGCTCTCTCTAATAGAATGACTTCAGATTCAGCACTCCAAGTGTTGAGTTTACCATGCAATATGGAAAGTATAAAAAAAAATGCCTACAAAGTAAAAATGGCCTGTCTACATTACAATTTTAACTTACAAAAAAATAAAAAGGCCAAGGAACTTTCTTTATGCAGAAGGAGGAGCAGAGATATAATAGAAAAGTAGGTTTTATTCCAGATAGAAAAGCCAAGGTAAAAGCTCACCAGAAATATAGAAAAACAATACCAATAGAATGATATGATGTAAGGGCAATGGCATTTTCCAAAAGCTATACTAAAAATAGCTACTTCAGGGCATATGTGCATATCTATGGAATACATACATGCTTCACATGCAGCAGTGAACTGCTCATCACTGATAAAAACACAATTTTTATGGCCCTGTAAAATGCTTTACATAGGACCACTAACACCTTTTGGAGTGTAACTAGATTAGGCCTTTATAAAAAGTGATCTTTATCAAAGTGGTCTATTGACAATTTTTTCCTCTCCTAAGAGGCAAAACCAGTAAGTTCCTAACTCACTGAAAAAGAAAATAAATTTTCTGTAACAAAAAAAATTGTGTTTTTCCTCAGGATACCCCTAAATACTACATCCATAGCAGTCCAGATATCAATTAGAGAAAGTAGATCTGACATTATGTTAGAAAACCATTAACATAGTGACTCAATACTCTAGAGACTTTCCAACACAAGCTGTGATTTCCCATAAAATCTGAGGAAAGAGTATAAACAACCATTCACAGAGCACAAAGACTTGGTTTAGGGTCCCAGTTCTAAATTCCTCATGCAACAACAATGACTCTTAATTTTAATGACCGCTGTGGAAACATTGGGAATCTTTTGCATGTATATGGTAAATTTCTCCTATGGAGACAGATACTCTCTCTTGAGGATGTGTCTGTTTTTTTACTTCTGACCTAAACATGAGGCAAGACACAGTTGTGGTGCTATACATGAGAGACCCTTAGTTCAATTTGTGTTAATTTTTGCTGTGACAGGACACAACAACATACACCTTCAAGTTCATTTAAGCCCCTTTCACAAAAAGCAGGAGCATGAACTGGAAATCCAAGACAGGCATACATCTCAGACTCAGATACAGGAATAATAAAGAAAAAAAAATAATCTTGTTAATTTTAAAACAATCATTTTATATTCCTTTTAAACAGGAGCCATATCCCTCCTTCTAACCTAGAGAAACAATTTAATTTCCTAAAAATTGCATTTCTTTGGAAAAGCTATTATCTTGAGTAGGTATTGCTGGGGTTTTTAATAATCAAGAAAAATATTTTGTATAAAACCTACATTTTATTTATCTAGTCCACACTATGTTCATTCTGCTGAATTCTTAGGGTAAAAACACATTTCCTTTTTTTTAGTTCTAGCCTTCTCTGTCTTCACCTCTCTGACCACTGTCAACTTCATTCTGCCCATTTGTTACAGCGGTCTTATCTGAAATAACCTTTATTGATAGGAAAGAGGATTCTCTTTCAAAATAGACACCAAAAAATAAGAACCTCATATTTTATTGGGGGTGGGGGAGAGTATTTATTTAATTTTAAATTTCCCTACAGCAAACTGCCCTGCTGAGCCATGCTGTTTGTCAGAACATAATGATTGCTTTATGTGACTTTTCCAAATCCCTCCTTGTGCTAAGACACATCTCAGTGCAGTCCTTGTAAGGTATTGTGGCTTTATTCACCTAGTATGGCAAAGAAAGCTAAACTAATAAGTAAAATGGGAGAACTCATTGGTGTTTGTACTATTCCACTCCACATTTGGCTACTTAAGACTTCTAGGACTCACTTATTTCCAGTACAAGTTTAAGGTTATATCTAGAGAACAATTGCAGATATCCCAGCATCTGGAATCCCCAAACCATGTCCCCCACATAGTGTTTCTTCTAGAGAATATATTCATGTGGTCCTACTATGACTGTGAGCTTAATGGCATTATCAAAGTATCTGCTGGAAGACTCAGGTAGGGAAAGGTAGAAAAATACAAAATTAATACTGATGAAGAAAAGTGCCACATGTTGAAATTAGATGTCAACAACTAGTTAATTATGATAAAGAATAACAGTCTGACCTGAAGAAAGACTGGGAGAAAGACTGAAATTCAAATCCTTTTTATTTCTGAATTTATTCCTGCATTCAGCAGCCTCCACCTTTCCTCCACTACCAAAACAGAAACTCCCAGTTATGCCACATATCAAGACTGTAGGTTATTGCATTCATTTTTTTTAATGACACCTTTATTATGCTAGAAGCAAAACTATATTACCGAGATACAGCTACTAGATGCCAACCAGCAGATAGATTTTTTTAAAAAAAATCTGTTGATTAGCAGAGTCACTAATGTCTCCACTCCCAACAGGGCACCACAGACTGGTTAGATTATACTATAACCTTCATATTACCATACCTACACCAGAAGAAAGTCAAACAGGTTAAAGGAATTTATAGTTTTCAGCAGTCTTCACTGAGTACAGAAAGTTCCAGGGACTTCCATCATGACAAAGAACGAATACAGTAAACATAATCACATCTCTACTGCACACATGGTCATCTGTTTAAAACAGTGGTTGCATATTCACTGCCTTGATTTACCAGACTTCAAGTACACAAATTTACAAATGCCTCAGGAAATGCACCTCCAGTTTCCTCAGTCATTCTCAACATTTTGTAGGAAGACTACCTAAATACTGAGTTTAAAAAATTAGTTTTTAAGCATCTTGGGATCCCCAAAGGAAAGTGTAGCTGCAGCCTCAGAGGCATTTAACCACTCAAATCTGGATGACAGGATGCACCACTTACCGCTGAACTGGTAATGAAAGGGAATCCAAGTGGTCCTCGCCCTTAAAAGCCATATTTATCCTACTCTTATGTTCACTTCTCCATAGGCTGTGATCTAGAGAGAAAACAATCATTTAGTAAACCTAGAGAAACTGGGCCCTCTTCAGGCACTGTCCTACTCTCTGTGGAGATAACTCATTAAAAACAACTCAAAAAGCTTCTTTTCCACAGGGTACCCCACAACACCTGCAGATAACTAAGACCCTTATGTACATTTCACAGCTTAAGCAACATATGATTTGCATATTCCTGAACTTCCTGGACTACTGTACAGGTCAGAGCCATCTGGACTGAACATTCTGAGTTAATATTGAATTATTATCTAGCCTCATTAACTTAAATGTTAGAGAAAATCTATTGAATATTACTGTAATTCTTCATGTTACTTGGAGAAAGACTGCGAGTGTATGCTCATATGATCTCAGGGTCATCTAGTACTACATTTACAGAAAGGTCTTTGATGTGTAAGTTACTGAAATATTAACCCCTTCTGTGTTAAACAATTTCATTTTTTTACCAATTTTAAACACTGTACACATCTCTCTCCTCCATGTTTTCCCATTATACTCAGTGACCAAGAGATACAAACATTATTTTACTAGAATGAGATAAGCATTTTCACAAAAGTGGGAGGTGTTTTCTCCTACTCTTTTAATTAGCCTCATCTTACAACAGGCCAATACCCACTATAGATCAATGCATATTTGCAACAAAAGCCATAAAATATTTATTTAGTCAAACAAAGTGAAGTCATTTCCGCTCATCCACATGGCTACAGAAAACTAATTCAAAGTATTTGAAGGAAAAGGTTAATTCATGACCCCAGAAGAACAAGGAGGTGGCGCCCCAGAAGAACAAGGAGGAGATGAATTTAGTTGGATGAGGAGACAGAACAGTGGGGAAATTATGGTTTCTTAGATGTGAAGAAAAAAACTGGGATCAATGAATCTCACTCCTGGAGAAAATACTTTACACAGGAAATTAGTGCTGTCTGTGTCACCAAATGAGGGAGAATGTTTTTGATGTAGCTGCTTGTGAAATTCTGCTATTTGGTTATTGGCTACATTCTGCAAGTTGAGTCAGTCAGCATTTAAGGTATTTGCCACTCCAAATTGCTCTTAATTGACACAGAGTCCTCAGTGTCTTCCCTTGCAAACTGATCTCATTACTAATGCAAGTCCCTGATTTTTCCCCTAAGATCTCACAAGCATTTTCCTGAGTACCTCAAAGTATTAAAACCAATATAATGTGTTCACATGCTCAGTCCACTATTAGCACCAGATTGCTTTGATAATGGTGTCACCTGTGTTACTGCCTGCTCCCTAGATTTTCCTTGAAATAAGATGTACGGACAAAGAAGATCAAAATATAAGAGAGGAAACTGTTAAAAAAAAAACAAAATCTACATTAAAAAAAACTATACAAAACAAAACAAACACCACACACACACACACCCCCATAAAATTAGGCAATTTAAGTGCTATTGAATTGTCTATTTTTAAGAGGTTGCAGATATTTGATAGACCATGACTGAAAGTTCATCTGCTCAAGTACAAAAATGTATAGTATACATCCTTCTGCTCCCACAGCACACCAAGATTTGAAAAAAAAACTTATTGTTTTTTTAAAAAAGCATTTAGCATATGATGAACATATTTCAATAACAAAACAGCTATCTTCATATATTTTCACAAGTAGAGGGGTTTTTTTCTTTTTCAAAGACATTTAATATTACCAAATGCAAATAGTCATATATATAATCAGGTACATTTACCAGAAACAGACAAACATCATGATTATCACTGCCTTCGTTTGGGGCAGATACCCTTAAACAAAGCAAAACACATCTGCATAAAGTTTTAATCTCCAAGGTGAAGTCCCCCCTCCTGAATCTTATCATGTAAAGGACCAAGAAAATAATCTTCCAACCTGCAGAAGTACAGATTTCATGGATACAAGCCATCTCTCTGCTCAGCATCAGACTGGGATTTACCTTCTTATGCTACCAACACTAAATCAACAGCTTTCCTCTGGCAAGCTAAAGCTACTTCACCATTAGCTCAGCCTACAAAAAATTTCTACATATACAAATCAAAGCCACCTGCATGTACTCCATTACTTGTGATCAGTGACAATGTACACAGACATAAATTGGATTATTGCATGACATTGTCGCCTATAAATTAGAAACCTGACAAAAATGCAAGTTTTTATATGCCGTCTTCCCACAAAACACACTTTTATATTATGTCTGAGAGCCTTTAAAAACATGATCAGCTCCTACTTAGAGGTTACTTATGCTCCAGGAACAATAACAGAATACCACACCAACATCTTAACCAGGCTGTCTGGTTCAAGACACTGATTAGATATTAGCCCAAACCCTCAATCCCAAGTTATTGTTTGCAGCATGAGAAGATGCTCTCCCCCAGGCATCTGGTAGTCTGCCAGAGGACCCACAACACCCCAGGGTTACAAGAGAAGTTGGAGATTGTTACAGTACAGGCTTGCGATCCTGCTTGGAATGGCTCCTCCACATGCTGAGCAATTATGGTGCTCCATGGCAGATGTTCAGTTTTCCATGTTCACATTTCTCTTTCCAGGTAAGATCAAGGCAATTGTACTTCCTAGTAAAGATTAGGAGAGGACTGATGAGTCCTTCTGCTTTTTACTCAAGTCCACAGGAGTGTTGAGGTCTAGTCAGCACTCCTAAGCAGAATGCCCTCTTCCATAGCTGACACATAGATGCTACGCATGTATACATACACACATTCACATTTATTAGGTATATACCTACTAATAGGTAAGATCAATAGAGCTGCAGGAGAGTCTTTTTCCAGTGGCTTCAGTGGCCACTGAAAAGACCCATTAGATGGTCTGAGGTGCTGTCTAGATAAACTTTTACAAAAAGACCCCAAAAAATGACACTACTTGTAGTTTGGACTATTACAAGGCCTTTTATTTAACACCTTACAGAGGATTTTACATATATTTATGTCTGTACATAGACTTGTATTGCACTTATATGTCATGACTTTTAATCTGTTTGATTCTTCTGGTAGGTAGCAAGATGTGTTTGTGAAATCAGATGTATTCAAGGCAGTTGTCTCTATGGCCTGTATTTTTGTGTTTGTCATGCCAACACTGAGTTGGATTTTAAGATGTTATTTCCTCATGTTTACTGGACAGATGTAGATAAGCAGATCACAAACATCCTTTCAGTCCCATCTAAGACAGTCAGCCAAAACCTTCTTTCAGAGAACTGGGCTTCAGAAGAAAACAAAGCATCACACCTGAGAAAATGCTTGTAAGCACTATTCACAGAAAAAGCAGTGTCAGAGGAGGATGTGACCTTCATGACCAAAAAAACCCCCAACAAACAAATGCAAAAAAACAAACACCACACAAGCCAAAACCCACATAACTAGGAAGAGGGAACTTGTACAAGCACCAGGCTTGTACAAACACCAGGCCCTTCCAGCAACTGACGCAGAGAACTAAAAACAGCCTAAAAAACTGCCAGACTAGCCCACCCATAAGTTACAGAAGGAGGAATCTCATCGTGACTTACGCTAGGCTTGGCAGCACCTGTGAAAAATGTGCAACACCTCATTAATAGAGTGATGCAGATTGAAGTTGTTAACTCACTTGTTCCACTACAGCAGACCTCTCCTGCCTTACAAGAACTCCCTGCTGGGAGCCTCCTCTTGCTCAAATTTGTTTAGCATTAAAGAGCAGATTCTACAGTGTCACATGGCATTTTAACAATCTACAAAAATGCTATGCCTGCTAGGAAAACAAATTGCACCTTGTAAAATCTCCCAATTTAAATTTCTTCTCCATCATTCAACATGTTAGCTAGAAGTTAGGAGGATTTCAGCAGCCAGGCTTCTGTTAGGAATAACATCCATGCCCAAAAGTATCATGGTAACAACATGTTTTCAAGGTGAAATAAGGGCAACTCATTTTTTTTCTACTACTGATGGCCCTAAAGTTCTTTGTCCCAAAATTATGTCTTCAATAATTAAGCCCTGAAACTTCACACAGTTAAATTCACACTTTTTAGCTCATTCATGTTACATATGTCCACCCTTGTAAAGGCTGAAATCAAAAGGCAAATCCATGAATTTTCACCACTCCCCTTTCTAACCCCTAACATCATAATTTCAACCCTATCAATGTCTTAAAATAAGGTCAATTAAGAGCATCGTTTCTCTTTCAGAAAAAGACAGAAATCCACACATCTAGCCTTTGATTATTAATAATCATCTGAATTAGAAAAGCATGCTACCTATAAGCAATATAGTTAACCTCAGAATAAGAAGTCATTAGCTAAAAGTCATTTCAGACTAGGTATCACTTGATTAATATGAACAGTTTCTGCCTGTACGAAAGTACAATCTCTCTTCTGCCAAACAGAGCCTGCCCTTATTTTACAATTCGAGGAGTCTGGAAATCATTAGTTATTATTCACCTGCACACAGAATAACTTAATGGAATGCCACAAATCAAACTAAGAGCAAAATTCTGACAGCATTTATGAGATAAGTCAGAAAGTAAATACATACATTCTGTCCTTCAGCAGCAGATCCAGTCCATCAGAAGTTTTTCTGCACTAGACTCAGGATCCCACATCATTTTGCATTATAAGTGGCTTATGTAGACATGAATTAATTACAGTAGTAAAAGCCAATTCAGAATTAAGCTGGGTATCACAAAAGCCTAAGAAACCATAAAACCAGGAGCAAAAATAATGAACAGTCCTTTAAATGATGCATTAAAATGTGTTATATCAGCAGGGATCATATACACAGATCTATGCATCACACTCCTAGAATGCAAAATTAAAACTAGGAGAGAGGTCAGAACAGGCACTACCTATGGCCTTCATTCATGGTGGCTGCTCTTGCAGAACCAATACTGAATGAGGAAGCAATACTGAGTAGTTTATGCCTTAGACTTCAAGTACATTCTGAAGCAGAAATCCATTTTCAGCCACAGAGGAATTTCATTGCATGTTTCTTCCCATCTTTTATCTCTGCTTTCTGCAGAGAGAAGTTCTCATTTTAAAGAAGTCTTTATCTTTGACAATAACCCTTTTAATAATATCATAGAATGGTTCATTTTGGAAGGGACCGTCAAGATAATCTATTTCCAACTTCCTTGGGTTTGGGTAGGGATACCTTCCACTAGATCAGGTTGCTCAAAGCCTCACCCAATCTGTCCTTGAATACATACATACAAAATATACCTTTAAAATACATATTGACTGACATGTTTATTTAACTATATTTATTATTCACTTATATTTTAATTTGGTAAAAAATATTATATTTTTGTTATATATTAACTTTTGTTTTCTTAAATATTTTTAAAGTATATATTATAACATATATGAGGGTGTATATATGCACACACATATCTAAAATCTAACATAATTATTCATTCAAACTGCTGTTTGTACTACTTTTTTTGTTTGGGTGTTTCTCATTTTAGCCTTACTTTACACAGCTACACCTTGGAAATATCCAGGGGGATGGAAGGGGAAAAAGCAAATAAATCTTTATCTCCATTCAAATAGGTCATAATGAAAATTATGGACAAGGAACATGACTGCGTAGATCCTTGCAAGTGGAAGAAAAGATCTGAAATCTGAAGCCAGACCCACTCCTCTGCATACAGAGTTCATTCCTTAATTCACTTTCTCGTTTTAAAGCCCTCCTTGAACACACATTTTTTTCTTTATAATCACCACAAAGCAAAAACCTGCTTTTAAAACAAGTTAGATTACTCCTTTCATATCTTTATTTTAGCAAGCAGATCATATGGAAACACACTAAATAGAATATATGCTATACAACCAGAAGTTCTGATTGCATCAGGAGGGAAAGCATGGACACATGTTTTCCCAGGTGATCCAGCTTCCTCCAAGACTAAGAATGGAGATCTATCACCACATGCACTACAGTAAACTCATTAGCCAAATTTCCCATTTAGATCCAAAAATCTCTAGAAAGATGGAGGTTACATCATTCTATACTACATTACAAAAATATTTAATATAAGGAGATAGGAAGTCATAACATCTGTTATGCCCTTCTCTTTTTCCCACTCCTCCAAATTATTTAGGGAACAGAATACTAGAATAACAACTTTACATCTCCCCCCCTGCCCCCCCCAAAAAAATATCAACGTCTTCAAAACCTCCCTATCTGAAAGGGGCATGCCAATATCTACAGATGGGAGTATTATGGTAACAAAGTGATTAGTGGTCACATTTCTAGAAATTAGCACTTTACAAACAGTTTCACTGGAAAAGAATTTACTTCTGAGGTTCAGGAACTGAATAATAGGTGTCAAGTTGGTGCACTCAGGAGCTACATTTTATCTTTAATACAATGCAGAATAATTTCCATATAAAAGTGTTTATTGGTTCTCAGAGCAGCAGTAATGCAAGTTGATACCACAGAATTCTGAGGGGTACAACTCACTGGTATTTACCCTTCCCTTGCTGTCTGACAGATGGCATTGGGCTTTCCCATTTTGTTAAACCAAGGAGTAAATGCTCACCTGCACTGACACCAGTCTCAAACACACAATAGGGACATCCATGTTCCTGGTTCACTTGGGTTCAAAGATACTTCTAAAAAGAAATAGGTAAATCAGGCTTTCACCATCTGGTTTGCAGACTAGCTTCACTGTAGATTGCTCTCAGCCATGGCAGTTCCTGCATCCGTGACCTCTGTGGCACAAGGACTTTCTCTTCCAAGATGCCCAGCTGCCAACAGGCTGAAGAACAGCTTCCCTCCAACCCTTCCTTATTCTTCCCATGTTCCCAAGACTAGATACAATGAAGCAATCAAGGACACACCAGCTGTAAATTCAGCACCTCATGGGCATGGTTCTGGGGGCCTCCACACGGCCCACGAGGAGGGCCCGCACCTGATGGTTCCAGACAGCCCTGAGGTGAGCACAAGACCAGCAGTCAAACCCAGACCAGACCACACCACTAGGGAGGGGAAGGGTCTGCAGCCTCAGGGCTGATCTGAGGGGGTCTGTGACCACCATGGCAAGAACTGAAAGGAAACCACTGTAGACATCACCTCAACCTCCCACAACCCTGTGAAAATAAGGGCAGTTGAGGCCAGTCTGGAGTTTCCTGACACTTTCCTTCATGGAGACTTCTCCAGGCTGAACAATCCCAGTTCTCCTAGCCTTCACACACAGGAGAGGTGTTCATCCCTCTAATCATCTTCATGGACTCATTCCAACAGGTTGGTATCCTCCTTGTGCTGGAGATCCCAGTCTGGTATTAGAGGTCCAAAGTTTGTGTTGAATGGCAGTAAATTAATTCAAGTGAAACTCCCCTGCTTTGATATCATTTACCCTTGACACAATGGATAGTCTAAAGGATTTCATCTTGTCTCCTCAATAGCAGGAGAGATCTTGTGTCCCAGTATCCATGTGGAGAAACAAGAAATAAAAGGTCTGCTATTTCAACCAGCCATTGTGTAGGGCACAAAGGAGAAGAGGAGGGTTTTGCACCTTAGACTGTACAAACGTACAGCTGTACAAATCTAGACTACACTGCTCAGAAGAAATGCCTACAGAATATCATAATTTTCTGTTATTAGCATGAGTCCTCCAAGTATAATAAAGTTACAGCCAAGATTCGTTATTTCCCCTACAAACATGCAAAAATTCCAAAAGGGTCTTAAAATGGAAAGGAGATAAAAGAAAGTCCTCTCTCTATTGAGGCAGGAATTAGAAACATGAATGAAGTACAAATTGAAACAAAATATTCCAGTGTTCAATACTGTAAACAAGTACATAGAGAAGATAAAATTGCATTTAACAACTTAAAAGAGAAAAAGAATAAGGATCTACACAAGTAACTCACTGCAAGGAAACATGACAATAATATATTTGCACATCTCTGTGTACAGTCTATTTTCTGTAATGAAAGGATTTTATCTTAATATCCACTCCAGTTAGTCAGACAGGCAGTCCAAAAGACATTTTTATTTACATCAATATTCCTCTAAAGGAAAAAAAAAGAAATCTGACATTTTAACAGAGATGAGCAAAACAATAATATTAACTCAGATCATAGCCCACACTAGCCCAAGTCTCTATCGGAAGTATCACAAGGCATTACATGGTAAACAGTGGTGGTATTTTCACAATATTTGCCAGCAGTGATTATCATTTTGCAGAGCTAATATCAAATTGATCTTTTTTGTCATAACTCTGAAAACCCCAAAACCAGTTTAAATGGGTACAGTTAAACACACATTTATCTAAAAGTTAACTATTCTTGGCCTTCTATCTCTAGTCATTAAGCCACCTCTCTACTTGAATTATTAATAAATTTGCTACCTCTATTAATAAAGTTTGGCATACTTTTTTCACCTTTCCTCTATGTACTGGGTGGGGAAAGAAAATTAAGGACATCAAAGAACTATAGTAAAGTTAAAATGGAAGAAAGTAGATAAGACATTAAAGTTATTGTCTGCTAATAAGATAACTCAACAGAATGCAAAAGCAAGAGACCCAACTGGGAAATAAACATACAAGATGAACCAACATACACCAAGGAACATGTAAAACACAGGTAAGTTGTGCTACGTATTTTCAGGGATTCCAACACTCTCAACAATTCACACTAATTGCAGTCTCTAGTTTCAAGCCTGCCTCTTCTAAACAGGCACAGCAAATCTAGTAGATATACTTACTAAAAGGGGGGGGGGGGGGGGGGGGAAGGGGGGGGGGGGTAAAAAA